>BTCW01000002.1:53781500-54987000 GCA_033239725.1 Echinochloa phyllopogon
CAGCAGCGAGCACCCTTCCATCCGCGCATCATCGCCGCCATTGATCCGTCCACTCACTCCGCTGCTGCTGGGAGCTGGAACAGCGTACTCGCCTCACTCAACGATGTCGCGAGCTTTTCCCAGCCAGGGCTCAGCTCGTACGGCGCTGCTCGGCTTGCCGGCGACAAGCGCGTCGTGGTGTGGTATGCGAGCTAGCTGAGCTACGGCTGCGGCGAAGCTAAATAAAGCGCTTTTTTTGTAGCCGGTGCTTGTGTTCTTGTAGACGCCATGATTATGGTTTGTGTACATGACAAAACTGCATACTAATAATTATAGTCGTTAGCGTAAATGACAAAAGCGTAGCCTACTCGCTAGTGATTATGCTGTGGAAACTCACTAGCTTTATCAAAAGCTCTAGGTACTACCGTACTAGTAGAAAGAGTTTTGGTCAGGAAGGAGGAGGAGAAAGTGTAGATACATGCATCATACATGCTTACAAAAAAGCGCATGGTTAGGGTTATAATTGCAGGCACCCTGCCGGCCTCAAAGGCCCAACCATCCATGGCCTTGTTTAGTTCCAGAATTCCCACACCCAAATTTACTATGTAAAAAAAAGATTCTCATCACATCAAAATGTCATAGCATGCATGGAGTACTAAATATAGATAAAATCAAAAACTAATTACACAGTTTTGTTGTACTCTGCGAGACGAACATTTTGAGCCTAATTAATAAATTTTTGGACAATTTTTCGCACGTACGAACGAAACGCTACAGTGCGCATTTATGGGACGTGTCAGAGGGCCAGACCGGATTCGGGGGTACCGAATCTGCATCTAAACGCGGCCCATGTGTGTGCATAAGCATGTCGCCTGTTAATTGCATTGCATGTATGCTGCTGGCTGCCGCGTGCAGATCAGCATCAGACTAGCTAGCTGCAAGCTTCATCCTTCAGCACCTCTCAAAAGGCGCATGTTTTTATGCATGTTGTTCAAGTTAGGAGGCGTGCTGAAACTGTTTTAAGAGCGTGTAATGTGATGAGTGACCCCAGTTGGGGATGTTTGCAGACAAGCATCAGGGTTAATAAGGCTGGTGTCAATCTGAACTTCTCTTTAGCTGCGTCCAAGGCAAACACAAACAAGCGCTTGTTTAGCGCCTCATGCTTTGGCTTTTGCAAGTACCAAGGAGGAGAAGCTGGATTCCGTCCTTGTCTCACGTGTGACGCCAGCTACACATCGCGTGCACGCACGCACGTAGCCTACCAGCCCTGCTCTGTTAGAGTGGCGCAGCGGAATCCGGCCCAACCCGCTATACGCACGAGCCGGCGCCCCGTCAAACCCAGGTCCATCGGAGACACAACCAACCAAGGCTCAGTCCTAACTCAACCCAAAAGACTAGTCCGATAGATGAGGCTGCCCCCGCCTTATATGTCGTGCCCCACCCCCATCAATTTCCGATGTGGGACTAAACCTAACAATCTCCCCCGTCACACATCGGGCCCAACTCTTCCATCACACAACCCATGTGATCTCCCGGAAGACGTTATCCCAGGCCCCGAGTCCAACTCTCCAGTCACAAATCGCCATGTAACCCTCCGGAGACGTCACGGGCTCCCCCGTCACCATGTGACCCAGAGATTTTCCAGGTTTTCCGACCTTCGGCTCTGATACCACTTGTTAGAAAATTAGCCCTCGCGATGACGACATAGCAACAGGCTCGCAGGGGGAGGCGGCATGTTGCCGGGACCCCGGAGCGGCCGGTGTTGCGGTTGGGGAGGAGCTCCCGTAGTCATGCCCCGGGGATGTAGGCACATGGCCGAACCTCGTTAACAAAGATCGTGTCTCCGGTGTCGTATGTGATCTTGCAAGTTCGTCTCGGTAGATCTAATCGGCGCTTCCGCTGGAGGAGATTAGCGGGCGGCTCGTCGTCGCGAGGGCTAATTTTCTAACAATTGGTATTAAGAGCTTTGGTTGGATTGGATCTAGAGGTTGTGTGAAGATCACCTGGGGATTTCGAGGGTTATGCGTCCACAAGGCACCGTTGTAATGCATGGTCGGTGCAGTACGGATGCGGTGCTAGGTGGAGCATAAGTATGGCCGAGATGTACAGTCACGGCAGGTCGACGTGAGCGTCGGCGGTGACTAGAATTTTCTAGTCGTTGTCATCATCGAAGGCGGCGTGGATGTATCGCGGAGGAGTCAGTTGCGAGCGTAGAGGGCGCACGACGCAGCGACTCGGCGACAAGCGCGTGTGTTTTCATGAATTTGGGATGCGTCAGGTGTCCGGGCGGGGCACGATGGAATCGACAACGGAAACTACAGGCTTGGATGCATGCGGTGTGGCGCTGGATCAGATATGCGGCAGTGGGCAGGTGTACACGGTACGTGATCAAGCAAAACTCCAAACCTAATACGGAAGTTTTTTTATTTATTTGAGTTCGTGAACTCAACGTGAGAAATAAAAAAAGGGAGATGTGTTGGTGTACCGTTTGGTACGTGGGGATTGTTTCGATGGTTGTGTACTCGATCTGCAGAAGGCAAAATTATCAGATTCAAAAGGCGTTGATGAAATTGCAAGGCATGCATGTAGAACAGCAGGTAGATGGCTCGATTGGTGACAGCATGGACATATAGATTACGCATGATGCTTTGATGATGACATGGAGTTCAGCGATGAGCTCGAACAGACAATCCATGGACTGTCTGGCGACCGGCAAGCCAAGCTGGTCGGATCAGCGTATAAGCGACGAGGAGTGTTATGCTGGAGCGTAGCAGGGTTGTGCGCACAACGGAGCTACAAAAATATGAGAGGGGGGGCTGCTGTTGTAACCATGACGACATAGCAACAGGCTCGCAGGGGGAGGCGGCACGTTGTCGGGACCCGGAGCGGCCGGTGTTGCGGTTGGGGAGGAGCGCCCGTAGTCATGCCCCAGGGATGTAGGCACATGGCCGAACCTCGTTAACAAAGATCGTGTCTCCGGTGTCGTATGTGATCTTGCAAGTTCGTCTCGGTAGATCTAATCGGCGCTTCCGCTGGAGGAGATTAGCGGACGGCTCGTCGTCGCGAGGGCTAATTTTCTAACAATTGGTATCAAGAGCTTTGGTTACAGCCTCTAGATCCCTTTTCGCCGGATCTAAGGGTGTGTTTAGTTCCCACGAAAAGGTGGTCGAAAAGTCACATCGGACACTGTAGCGCATTGTAGCACTTTTCGTTTATGTGTGGTAATCGTTGTCCTACCATGACCTAACTAGGCTCAAAAGATTCGTCTCGTCGTGTACATCAAAACTATGCAATTAGTTTTTTTATTTACCCACGTTTAGTACTCAATGCATGAGGCGAGAGATTTGATGTGATAGGTGAATAGTGAAGTTTGGAGAGAGAAATTTTGAAACTAAACACAGCCAAAATACCGAGGAAGGCAAAACTTACAAGCGTTTGGTTCATTGTCACGTCACGATAGCAAAGAAGGTGTGGAGTGTGGACACGTAGGCTCTATTACTAGAAAACTAATAGTGGTACGTGGATCGGGCGATAAGCAAAGATTAATTATGACTACATGCAATAATGATTTGAAGGGTAAAATAATAGTTGCTTTAGCGTCACTTTGTCGTCTGTCCGGGCAGCTGTCCAGGCTCGCCGGGCCCTGGGTCCGCCATTAGATTAACGCATTTCTTATTTTTAGCATAGTTTAATACTCAATCAAAGGTTTTACAAATATAAAAAAGCTAAAAAAACATATAAACTACATAATAACTATAGTGAAAGTTATGGAAGGGAAGCTATTTTGAGTGAGATTAGTGTCTCCCTTTCCGCTACCTCCGAAGAGACGAACCAAGAAAGACCGTATTTGAGTGGAAAATGATTGCGTGATAGGAGGAGAGAAAATTTGAAATAAAAATATATCTTAGATATTGACAGGTAGATCTAATAATACGAGTGGGCAATGTAAGAGATAACAGCGGACTATTTTTATTAAATTATACCGTGAAGTCAAAAAATTTCAACTTTAACAAGAATAACAAAAAGATAATAAAGATTGATAATAAAGATTGATAATATATTGCTATCAATAGATTTGTCACGAACCTATTATCATAGTATATACCCTTTTCTATTTTAGACAAATTATTTTTTGAGCATACTATTGGTCCAAATTTACAGAGTTTAGTTAGAAAAAACTAAACATATTATTCTGGGATACGGAGTATTAGGGACCGGCCGGAGCTTGAAGCGCCGATTGCGCCCGCAGCCCGCAGAGACATACGCACAGGTCAACCAGATTAAAGAGAGACGATGCCACGCACAATAACGACAGGTCACAGATTATGGGAGGACGTCGTCGCCATCAGGCCCTGGCCTCGTCCAGTCACGTCGCCCCGTGTCTTTAGCCTCGCTTTAGCTCTGCTGCGCCACGGCCCGGGCGACGCCGCCGCAGAGCTGCACGGCCGCCGCAGCCGCGCGCATCAGCGAAGGCGATCAACCCGGCGCGTAGCAAATCTACGCGCCCGTCGCCGTCAAGCGGCTGTGCTACGGCAGAGCCTGCCTGCCTGCCTACCGCGACGGCGTCGCTCTCGCTCGCTTTTGTCAGTGACCTGTGTCTCTGCTCTGTGACGGTGCATGTTTCTCTGCGTCGTGCGTCGTCGCAGCCAGGAGCCTGTGAATGCATGCATATGCATGCATGGGTCGGGTCAGTCACCTCTTTATCTTTGGTCCGAGCTGATGTGTACGTGCTCCAACGTTTGTACAGTACGTACGGGGGAGCAGCATCTTTCTTGGGTTCCGGCGAGTTTTGGATGGACGCTGCTGCCAACTCTGCTAGACGCACCTGATTATGATTTGCACGGGTTCCGAAGGTAAACTGTACTCCTGATGAAAGCAGCTCGAACCACAAAATTCGCGCTAGGGCCAACCATCCAGCACTACTGCTAGATTCACGAGAGGAAGGCAAAGTCGTGTAGAAGCCTTGAAGGTACTCCGTATCAATTAAACGTGGCTTTAAACGTGGGAAATCCTTATGCTCGACGTCGGCTGGAAGCACTCTGGATTAATGAAATATTTGATCGTGTCGGTGGGACACGATAGGGGAAAGAATATGAACATTATTATCTGTTCCATTTTGTAAAAGCATGCATGGTTTCGTAAATTTCATGATGTATTGGGGGTACGCACGCACTATACATGCACAGAAGGGGGAGAATAGGAGGTGTTTAAGCAAACAACAATTCGGGAGGCGATCTCGTAACCAAAAGGTAGTTATCTAAAGATACTGCAGACGGTACTGCTGCTACTGTGGGAGTGTGGGCTGTTGCAGTAGTTGCAGTGGCAGGTCCGTCCAAGCGTGTAATGGTTCTGGCGTTGAAACCTTTAGCTGGGCCGGGCATCAGAATCTGAGACGTGCCGTCGCCTGCCTGACTGACTCGCTGAGACGCAAATATTTAAGTCCCGAGTCCGACGCACACAGTCAAAGCGGCAGGCGGTCCACAGTCCTACACACGCGCCGGCGCAGGCGCAGCATGGCATTGGCATCGCTGCCTCTGAATCCCAACCATAGGATGCCGCAGGCCCACCAGCAGCCTCCCACCCCACCTGCAGCTTGACCGGCTCGCGTCGCGCGCTGTGTTGCAACACTGCCGCAGGCATAGACAGACGGGGCCCAGCTGCAGAGACGCAGGCGCCGGCCGGCTCGATGCGATGCGAGTCTCGAGCGGCGATGACCACTGACCAGTGCCTCTCTCTGTTGATTGCCAGTGCTAGAACACGCGCTTGTTGTTTACTGTGCTGTTGTATCCAGCTCCGATATACAGGCGTGCACTGTCCTCTACTACGTATACATCAGTATACTACTCGGAGAGAGAGAAGACCGAGTGAGCGAGGAGGAGGCCCACCTCGTGTTCTCTCGCCGTGGCCCAGACCACCAGGGGGCACTGCCCATCCATTTGACTTGCGCAAAAGCAAAAGCTCACCCACATCACATGACGACCCGGCCGGCCGGCCCACAGCCCCACACGAGCATACGGAAAGAAGAGATTCCCCCTACGAGGAGGAGCAGCAGCAGCGGCCGCCAGCGGTGAGGCAGGCGCGCACGCAGGGCAAGACGGGACGTGCAGCAGCGCGGCTTGTCACCGGTGGGAGCTTGGAGCCTGGGCCTGGCTTCCTCTGTGCCCTCTTGTCGCTTGCTGGCGGCTGCTTTTGGGGCGGGACCGGGTGGGTGGTGGCCCGCCTCGGCCGGTTGCGGTTGCTTTGCCCGCCAGCCCCCGCGGATTCGTGGGCTGGGTTCCACTTCCCCAGGCCCAGGGTCCCCCGCCCGCCGGAGCCGCGCCGCGCTTGGGAGTGGCTTTGACATGGCGTCGTGCTCGTGCGGGCGCCACCCAGGCAGGCGGCGCGTGCGCCGGGGCCCGTATTCCACGGGAGGGGGACGACGTGTGGTTGGGTTCGCGCAGCCAGCCGGCGGCACGCCGTTCTCTTGTCTTCAACTCCTCCAAACTGGGGTACCATGGAATGGACGGACTGTGCGGCGTGAACGTACGATTCCGATTGGGCACGGGCCGACACGACCAGTCGCCTTCGGCTCTTCGTCTCGTCCGGATCACGTACCACCTGGACGGGGTGGTACTGCACTCCTCCGTCTCCTGTGCTACGTCTAGTACATGTTTCCTCTCCGTTCTGATCCGCCAAAGCCTCGTCCAGTCGTCCATGGAATGCACGCACGACGGCACGAGGCCAGGGCTACGGCGCCACGCGACGAGTCCACGAACGACCCCCTCGCCTCACGCCCTCCCCTCCACCACCCTCCCAAAGTGCCCGTGCTCCGCATCACCGCATGTCAACGCGAACAAAAAGAGCTCCCCTCCACCACCGCTGCCACGCAACGAAGCTTCGCTCCCACCACCCACCCCTCCACCCCCGGCCAGGGTCGCTTCCTCCACCCGTATAAAGCCAGAGGCCTCGCACCACTAGTCGCACCTGGATTCCCTCTTCTTCTTCAGCTAATCAGCTCTGCCTCCTCTTCTAGCGCCCCAGGCGGCCTCTGCCGATCTGCCCCTCGCGTCGTCCGGGGTCGGGAATGGCGGCCGCGGTGGAAGGAGGCGCCGCTCCCGCCTGCAGCGGGAAGAAGCGCAAGCGCGCGGCGTCCGGGCTCGCCGACCTCCACGACGACATGCTCGAGCGCGTCCTCGCGCGCCTCCCGCCGGCCACCTACTTCCGCCTCCGCGGCGTCTCCCGCCGCTGGCGCGCCGCCGCGGGGTCCAACACCTTCCGCGCCGCCTGCGCGCGCGTCCCGGCGCGGGACCCGTGGTTCCTCATGCTCGAGGACCCCGCCGCCCTCCAGGACCAGCAGCAGCTGCCGGCGCCACGCCACGCCGCCGCCGTCTTCGACTCGGCCGAGCGCGCCTGGGCGCGGTGGAGCGGCGCGCCGGGGCCCGTGCCGGTGGCCGCCGCGGGCGGCCTCATGCTCTACCGCGACGCGGCCACTGGGGACCTCACCGTCGTCAACCCGCTCACGGGCGCGTCCCGCGCGCTTCCCCCGCCGCCGCCGCCGTCGTCGTCGAACGCGCTGCAGGCTATCGCCATGTACGGATCCCCGTACCGGGTGGTGCTCATCCTCGGCGAGCTCCCTGATGACCTCTCCATGGCGTCGTTCGACTCGACGACGAACACGTGGGAGGGGCCCGTGGCGCTGACCCGGAAGACGGAGGACGACGACGGCGAGGCCTCGCCGTCGCCTGAACGCGGCGCGGAGGAAGAAGGCGAGGCCGCCGGCGGTGACGACACGGTCTACTTCCTGAGCAAGTCCGGCGACGTCGTGGCCACCACCATGCAGCGGAGCGCGTCGCGGCAGTACTCGTCCGCCGTGGCGTGCCGCGCCGGCGGCGGCGAGGAAGACGAAGCCGTGGCCTACTTCCTGAGCCTCTCGGGCACCGTCGTGGCCTGCGACCTGGCGCGCCGCGCGTTCACCGAGCTGCCCCGCATCCTCCCGGCGTACCACGAGTACTCCATCGACGTGGTCTCCTGCGGCGCCGCCGCGTACGCCGTCGTCCTCTCCGAGTTCCTCGACACGGCGAGCCTGCGCGTGTGGGAGCACGCCGGCGGCGCGTGGCGGCAGGTGGCCGCGATGCCGCCCGCCATGTCGCACGCCTTCCGGGGCGCCAAGGCCGACGTCAACTGCGTCGGCCACGGCGGCCGCGTCATGGTCTGCGTCAGCTCCGGCGACGCCGCGGCGCGCGGCTGCTTCATGTGCGACGTCGCGACCAACCGGTGGGAGGAGCTCCCGCCGCTCGCCGGCGGGGACGCCACGGGCTTCGTGGCCGCCCTCTCGTTCGAGCCAAGAATGGAGGCCGCCGTCTGATTTGCTCGGAGATTGCTTACTAGTTTGGCATCCCTGATGCCTCCTGTACGTAGTGAACTAGTGATCCATGATTGTTCTTGTTCACGATTTCTGGTGAGATCGTTTCGTTTCGTTTCGTTTCGTGTGAATCAAATCACCGAGCCTGTCCGTCGCTTCAGTGTCTCGGTGCTCTCCTGCTACCTGCCGATTCTGTCTGGGTCTGACAAGGAGGCTGCTGTCGTTTCTTGATGCTCGCGCCAATGGCAGAGTTCCCAGCTGCAACTACAGCTACTAGTCTACCACCACGTCTCAATCGAGAGCTCGCTTTTCTTTCCTGAATTAGCAATTGGCATTTGGCAATTCGACGCGATATATATGCATTACGGCATTCTTGGAGTGACCAAGAACAAATACAGGTGAGAATACAAGATGAGATGAGACGCAGAGCACCACTGATGAACCGAACAAACCAGCGGCGGTGCCTGAGCCTTTTCCTTTTTTCCGCTCAAGTGCAAGGCCATGATGCGGTGCTCGCCCATGCAACAGCGAAAGCGGGAGGGCACCTACATGCCGGCCGGCCGGCCTTTGCTTTGCTTTGGAAGGGGGCTTCACCCTTCACTTGCTGCTGCCCTTCCTTCCACTGGCGCCGTCCGGCCGGGGCCCCGGTCTCGCCGAGAGACACGGCCGGTAAAGTCAGTCACGGGCACACGCACAAGCACAATCCTTGTGGGGATCTCCTCGTCTCATCTGCTGGTTCTTCGTGCTCGCCACTGCTCCTCGGCACTACCTCTCAATCTCTCTTTAGCTCACTGTGGATCTGTAGCCGTGCGAGTGCCTAGTGTGCGTGTGTGTGGTGTTGCTTTAATTTTTGGGTGTTTTTTTTGTTGCTGCTGCTTTGCTTTGAGCCTTTGAGATGTGTAGTGTGGTGTGGATGAGCTGCTTTGGCAAGTGCAAACAAAGCTTGCTCAAAGCGGGGTTACGCCTTTAGTAGTTACGTACTACTGCCTCTCCCAGAGGCTTTTTCCGCCACGTTTGCCTTCCTTTAGCCTAGCGTTACTTGTTACTGTAGTGATCGGTAATCCTATGCTGATGGGATTCCTGTTACACTGACGGATCTGACCTGCCAAGAACTACTTTTACTCTAGCATCGTCTTCACGCCCCCACAATTTCCTGAACCCACATTGCCGAAATGCTTCGAGCTGATTTTCAGTTCACCGTGTTCATCGGATCAGTACAGTGCACGATGATGCTTCCATGGTGGTATGTGAATTGGTGAGCATGAATTGTGAGCGGTCACCATTTCATCAGTTCACCAGGCATGGTATCTGGAATATGATACACCACCAAGATTCACTTTATTCTAGATGGAGCATGGCCGGGGCTAGGCTTTGCTTTGGGGGCGAACGGTAAGGGGGACCGGGAATCATGAGATGATGGATGCAAGGGATAAAATGATGTAACGGTTGACAATGTGATAGGGGAATTATTTACTATCATTGCGCTTACATCTGGCAGCCACCGTTCCAGGGACAGCGAGCAACGCAAAAGCCAGGATGCTCTCCGCTTTTGGATCGCTATGGAAGCCTAGAGCCGCGCGTGCTTAACTGCAACGCGGATCCAACAAGCGGTCAAGAAGAATACAGTGAACTGTGAATTTTGTTTTGCTGAAGCTAATCGTGAAGAATTTACAGAATACAGTTGAAGCAGAAACAATGTACTATACTCGAGCCAAAGCTGATCCAGGCTGGGCTGAGACACTTTTGGGCCCATCAGTGTAGGTGCCCGCCCGGTGGACCACCCGCACAGGACAACCCACTTCGAGTCCAAGCAAAATGTATCACATATTTTTTCGAGGCAGAGAGAATCACCAACACTGCAATTAAGAAGTTCCTTTCTGAAGATGAACCTGCAGTTGAAAGATTTTAATTTGCTCTACTTTCTGTAAATGGGTATTGATTTGAACAGAAACTCAGCTCTCCACAAGAGTCATATTTGTGGCAGAACAGTAGACACAAGTTCTAACCAGACAGGCTGACACTCCTATACTGGTGTCTTAACTGTAGGCTTTGTAGCAATGTCGAAGGAGCAGAAGCAGCTCATTCAAGATCCAATCACAAAACAGATCATCTGAACAGTGAGATTCTCCCGCCAGACAAGGCGGAATTCCAGGGATGTGCCGAGGCGATTCAGTTGACCTCAAAATTCGGGGTTAAGTTTGTACACATCAGGGCCAGGAGCCTAACCTACACTTCTCACAAGGCAAACAGAACAGAAGCATGGTTTTTCCACACTCGAGATTCTGTAATGTTTCATCTAACATTTGCCTGTAAAAGCTGTAGGAGTTTGGTTGGCCTTATTATTTGAGCAGGAAAATTACAGAATGCCTCCGACAGAAAACTGATGGTGTGCCGAGTTTGAGGTGGATGCCCAGTGTCAGCACCTTTTGGTGCAGGTCTGGATATCTAATCACGGAATTCGTCCATGAACTTCTCGTGAAACTCTTTGAACCTAGATATGATTGCTGGTATTTTGTCCTCCTGCGGCAAGATCGTGCATCTGAAGTGCCATGTTCCAGGGACCTTCACAGTATCACAGTAAAAAATCCAACAGAAAACGTGTCAGTGTCAATGGTGCTTGGAACTGACAAGGAGCATGTAATCTTTCGAGAGGCTTTGGAGATTACCAACCTGTCCAAAACCAGAACCAGGAACAACGACAATTCCAGTGGCCTCTAGTAGGCGTTTGGCGTAGTATGCATCTGGGGCAGTGCCAGCTGCTTGGGCAGCTCCAATCGCCTTCTGGGGTAAATGAAGGCGTGGGAACAGATACATTGCACCCTCAGCTTTGTTGCATGTGATACCTTCTAAACTATTGAATGCTTCTTCCAAAGCCTGTGAGAAAGAATTGTAACGATGAGGTACTTAAATTGTTCAGAAAAAAATCTTAAAGCTCGTCTGCATCCTCAGCTTGCATATGTGAATTGGCTACTTGACCAGGGGTTGCCAATCTCGTGCCCACTGTTTGTTATATTACAGTTCCAGTATTATGGATATTTTCATATTTAAGACACAAAACATGGAAGGGAAAACAGCACCGGTAGCCGGTACATTTCAACTTGCACTTTCAGCCTGCTTTTTTTTTTTTTTAAACTCGACCACGGGAGGAGACTCCACCCGGATTTTGTTCTAAGAAGGTGCCGTGCTTCGAACCCGGGTCGGGGCGGAAGTTTCAATGACTTCCGGAGTTCAACGCTCTAACCGGTCCACCGCGAGAAGCTAGGCTTTTTTGTTCAGAACTAATCAATCTTAGAAGTAGTAGCACAAACCTTTGCACGCCGAGCCAATGATGAAAGGATACCATCCTTCTCTGCCATGAAGGATTCAAAGGATTCATCCCCAGCCTGTGGAGGTAGCAAACATCTTAGCTAATGCCACCATTGTTGTACTTGAAACTTTCCTTAGCATCACTACTAACCTTTGGTGGGTTCATTACAAGGCTAGCAAGAATTTGGCCCGACACATTAGAGCATAGATTTACTGATGCCACCTTGTAAATCTGTTCCCGTACTTCAGGACTGAATCCAGTTATCTCCATATAACCACCTCGTTTTCCACATTCTCCATAGTAGCCTAGAAGGACAAAAAGTAAGTTTTACCATAAACTAGGAGAAGCAATCAGAAAAGAATTACAGAGCACAAAACCACCTGTGTTTCATTTTGATTACCTTTAGAAACCGACTGGAATGATACCAAAGGAAGATCATCATCAGTGTATCCCAATGATCGTGCAATTTTTTTGAATGAGTGGAATTGCTTATCTTCAACATATATATTTTCTTGGTAAACCTAGATGAGATATGGACAAATAAATGGTCTTAATAAACCTACCAAGTTTTGGGGTGTTTGAGGAGCACATGTGTATCGGCATGGTGAAAATTCTGGCTCACCTCATCCGCAAGAAGAACAAGCCCTTCATTCTTGCAGAATTCAACAATTTTCTTTTGATTTTCCTCAGCAAGAACCTGTTGAAAGTATAGCATTAGCCTCTACAAAGACCACAATTCTTGTAAAAGAAATGAGAGAGCAAAGATTCATCTTCATCAGTTATTCTTGTGGTTGGTAAAATTGTTTATTTGCCATGATACTACAACATCTTACAAAATTCTAACCTGCAATACATTATGAGGTATATATATTCCTAATTACCTGTCCCGTTGGATTTCCTGGATTTATGACAACAAGTGCCCTGACAGTGATGCCCTTAGATCGGGCCTCCTCCAGTTGTTTCTTTAGCTCATCAACCTCAAGTCCCCAGCCTGACTCTTCATCAAGGAAATAAGGAACCTGAAAGAAAATTTTGTTCCACAAATTAAATTGCCAGACATACAGATCATGTCACTGCAAAAAAAGATCTATTCAATTTAATGAATTTTGCTAACTCTATATGCAAAAAGAAAAACAATGCTAATTGGTGATGATCAATTCATTAATCATTATGAAAAGATTTATTCAACTTAATGAATTATATGAAGGATTTAACTCCAATTATCGACAGAAACTGCAAGTTGAGATGATTTCAGTCTGATTCAATGAGCAACAACGAACAGCACAGAAGCATTGTCAAAGAACATACAAGGGAACCACCATGAAGAGCAATCGATGCAGAGTACAGCGGGTACTGTGGAATAGGGCAGAGAATGCCATCCTTCTCGGAACTTATCAACAATTGCATCATCATGTGCACCTAATTGAAAAAAGAAATTACACTGTATAAGTAATGACGGTGAACTTTATTCGCATGTACAGTTAGCCAACTATATGTAGTCAGAAGAATGGTCCTTATTCCACATAAACGGACTACTGCTGATCAGACAAGATATATAGCACGTACTGCTGGGCTTGCTCCATCTGTTAGGAAGATGTTGTCTCCGCTGGCATGAAACCCATCACGGTCAGCAATTCCAGCAGCAATTTCATCTCGCAAACCTTTTATACCCTGAAATAGAGAGCAACATGAATAATCAAGCTCACCCAATCATGGCGGCATTCATCCAAGAGTGTATATATGTACCTGACTGTGGCTATAGGCTCCCGTCGCTCTTCCTGGTATCTTCTCTAGAATTTGCCATGCTCTCTCTATAGCATCTGAACTGTACCAAAACAAATAAATCAACATTCTATGTCAGCAAACAAATTGTGTGTAATTAGACAACTAACTAGCACCTAAATGGTCACATCTTGTGTAGGAAATCTGTTTAAAATCGATGAGTCAATATGCGAATATTCCATAAGCATGCAATGTCAGCAAGACATTGCAGATAGCAGTTTCTATAGATTAAAAGCTAAAGATAAAAGTCAAGTACTTGTGAGCCAAACCAGATTGTAGGTAATTTCAGAAATACCTTATACTTGCTCTAGATATTGACTTCTCATTTCTCATGAGTCAAAACTTCAAGTGTGCACCGCGAAAGAAAAGTCTCTAAAACATCAAGCATGCATTTTTGTCCCCGAATAAAGAGCAGGCACATAAGTGGCTATTCTGAGTAGTTACTCTACTTACTAAGATTATCACTTGCATACTGAAGTATGCACTAAAAACCAGTTACAAATTAAATGACTGATACGGAAAGTTGGTCCTCTTAATTTTAGATTATTACTTTATTAGGCAGGTGGCCTAGCATACTGCATACAGCAGCAAGTCAACTACAGTAGGGGTCACTGTATTTACCACAAAAAGGCAAATAACCAATTTAGCATTTACTTGTACATCTAATACTGAACGCCTTCATGTACCTGTACAAAGCATGAGTTTCACTTTTGTCCAATAGAGCTGGATGATCACATAAAGAGAGGACCTGTAAAAGAGCAACAGGAATTAGTAAGCAACTATGAACCAAACTTTCATCGATCGCTCCACCGAATAACCAAAATACAGGAGACTCACTTCTCTGAAATATGTAACTGGTTGTTGGCCAAGGGATTGAGGATTTCCAATATTGCAGTAAAGTATCTGCCGTTAAAATAGATATATGAAATCAACTCCAGTGATCATCGAAAGCTGTAAGAGTAGAGATGTAGTTGATGGGGTCCGAATACAAACCTCATCAAAAGGAAGTGTATCTGGATTTTTCTGCAATTCTTGTTGTAAGTTCTGTAGAAAGAAAACAAGATCATAAACCGAGGCCAACAGAATCATATTAAAAATAATTTTTTAGATAGTGCAGTCCTCTTTCTCATAAATATAAGGCTATCATGTGAATATACAACATCAACAACCACCCTGACCCAGGACTAGCTCCTTGTTTCTCCCAACAGGGGCTAATATGGACTAGCAATTGATTTATTCTTTTAATTAAGAACATGGAGTAGCTATAAACATCTCCAAACTATTTGAGAAAACAAAAGCTACTAACAGTAATTGAATTTTTTTAATGTTTTTCATATTGGACGCACCTGAGCATGCATAACAATCTCTCCTCGGACTGCATATTCACACTTCAAGACCTGAAGAAACATAACAAATCACATCAGCTTGGCATGATACAGTTTGCAAGTTAAGGCAAACAAATTGAATTTAGAAGCCGCATTACTACTAGCACCCCTCCCAGTACTGCGTAGAAGTAAGCATTTTACTTCGATCGAGTTCTGTTGTAAACATGGATACTCAACACCCATCGCACGCATATAAGCCCGGCAGTTCAGTAGGAACAGTCGAACTGAGCAGAGCTACTCAAGGGTAGCAAACCAGCAACACTCGAACAGGGATCGGGGATTGACCGTACGTCCATAGCTATTGCGCCTAAACTTTGTATCCTCGCGCCAATCTATCACCTGACAGCTACCCAAACAAGCTAAACAAGCGAATCGAAGAAGGGGGAGCAAAAGCGGCACCTTGGGGTTGATAGTGTCCAGCGACACTGGGGGCGTGCCCGCGGCCGTCGTGGACATGCCCCTCGCCATGGCCGCCGCCCCCACGGGGGGAGCTCGATGGCGCGGCGCCGGAGCGACGGGCGACGGCGCGGCTGATCTGGAGGAGGCGGCGCCGCGCAGAGACGCGGCCACCGCGCGGCGCGCCCTGTCGGCGATGAAGCGGCGCATGGCGAGCTAGCGCCGGCGGCGGCGGCGATGCAGGGATCGCGACCGGCGGCGGCGCTCGGGCTGTGCTTGGATGGCGTGATGCTGATGTGGGCAGGTGAGGGGAGGGAGGCGCTAGTGTGAATTTTCTTTACGGACCCGGCTTCCGTTTTCTCGGCCGAGCGCGTTTTGCGTCCGCGGCAAGAAAGAAAAAAAAACGAGGCGGTCGCGGTGAATTTTGCTTGACCAAAAAGACAAGGTCGCTTAAATCTTGCGACTCTTGCTTGACTAGAGTTGTAATATATGCGAGATTACGCGGTTTACTCATACATGGTGGAGAGATAAGCAATGCACCAAGATTTTTCTGGCTAAGCTCCGGGTTAAATTTTCAGGTGCCTGTCTTCTGCACAATCTTTGCTTGAGATCGTTGAATCGCTTGCTTGGGTTCGTTCCTTACAAGTTTAGCTCATTCAAATATAAATTGTCCAAAATACTGCAAAATCATTCTACTTTCACACTATTTTAGCGAATTCTCCATTCGCAAAAAAAATAGCGAAATCTCGTCTTTTGTTTACGCACGAGTTTTGTGCACGATGATGAACGGACGAGTCTGCTAGCCTGGTCAACCAGCAGGCCCAGCCAAGAGAGAATTAGCAGCAGCGTAGGCCCATAAAGCCCGGAGCCCTCTAGGCTGAGCCCAAACAATACAGAAGCCTGAAACGTTCCCGCAGGCCCATGGAGATTCCTCAGTCTTCAGCCACGGGCCATGCCCCTCTTGCCGTCTGACGCGGTTCGGTGCCAAGCAGTACTTGTCGAGCGATTCTGATTGCAGCCCACGAGCCCGAGGAAGCAAACCGGCAAAGGCCGCGCCGCCGTCCGCCCACCCACCCGCCGTCGCGTCACGTCCCAGTGCTCCCTCCCGCCCCGCGCTAATCCGCTCGCGCCACGACGCGGACGCCTCCTCTCCGGTCGCTGCCGACCTGGCGGCCATGCGGCGGCCGCTGCCTCCACACTCCACGCCGCCGTGCGCCGCGCCGCCAACACGGGGGCGTCGCGTCGCGACGGCCGGTGCCGGTCACTCACCTCACCTGGGTCAGTGTTGCCACGCGACGGATTCCTTCCCCTTTTCGTCCGCCTCATACCTGGCACGCCGCCGTTGGCCCGTGTCTATCCGTGCACACTCCGGCACCTCGCCGTGCATCTGCATGCCGGCCGCGTACCCCGTCCACGTGGACGGCTCTTCTTTCGCTTCCTCTCCTTGCAGAAAAAGATCGCGCGTGGGCACACGTACGGCGGCAGCTTAGCGAAAAGGAAGCTTCGGAGCCGCATCCACCAGCCAGCAGATCGGAATTCTCAATTGAGAAGAGAAGCCAACATCTGGTGTATAGTACTTGAATGAATTATGAAAGAATACTCCAATTATGCAGCAATAGCTGGACGAGTACTAGATTTCTCCGGAATGCTTCGCCGCCGTCGTTGGAACAGAGTGCTAGTATCCTGCAGGACCGCAGGTTTTCAAACGAACAGAATCGAAGACCTAGAGTTCAGGCAGCCACGCGGGCACTTTGATGTCCCCATGACGCATCAGTGTCTGCACTATCTAATGCGGTGTCAGTCAGAAAAAGAATTGCGGTGTCAAGGTAAGCAGAAGCCCTAAACAACAGGCTTTGGGGCTTTTGACCCATCATTGTCTGCCAGCGGCGCCGGCGTTTGGCGACCGGGAAAGAGGCTTCCTGTAATCAGCGTGCCTGTCCGCTGATGAGGTGTGGCCATCATTTCAGAATTCAGAGGCTGCTGCTCTGTGTCTCTGTGTTGGGGTGCCCGTGCGTTTGTTTGTTGTTTTCTTTCTTCTACCTGCAGGCCTGCAGCCGCACGGGTAAATAAAAGGGACAACAACACAGCTGAACAAACAAAGGCAACCTCGCGTGCGTTGCACACGAAATCGTACGCGACCTGTATGTATATATATACCACCGGCATGGATTCGAGTGGGATACTCAAATGTCAGATTTAAGTACGTGAATCCATGACTCATGATGATGGAAGCACGAACAGGTTTGGTCTCCCTTGAACGGAGAAATATCGCAAGGACTTTTTATAGGCGTCAAGTTTGATTTCTGCAGGATTCAGAAAAGTAATATTGATGTGTTCTGATTAAAAGGAACTGAGTTGACATACTTCAATGAAAAAGGGCTATTGCGATGTGCTTTATCATGGCTAAGAAATCCACGTCAATTTCAAGGACAACGACACAAATTCAGTTTGAAATGGTCTTCATGGGACCGTATGTTCCATTCTCCGTGCCAATTCCCTGTACGCGGCCTCCACAGTATCATATATGTATATATACTCCTATACCTACGCCGTTGCAGGTTCCTGACGAAATCCATACGAACCTGCTACTACGGTGTTAGAGCAACTCCAACAGTTCTCCAATAACAATCCCCTTTCCCTATATTCTTAGTTAAAGGGGATTAAGAGGAAAAAATCCCTCTCCAACAGATCCCCTTTCTATTCCCCTTTCCCTATAATTTTTTCTCAATCTCCTTTATACTTCCCCCTCTCCCCTTTCTTTTCTCAGTCTCCTCACTGTTTTCTCAATCCCCCTTTCCTCTTCTTCTCTCCTCCCCTCCCCTGCCATGCTCTACCGCGTCGCACGCCACCTCGATCGCCGCGCGCCGCCGCCCTGCGCCGCCGCCGCGCTCCACCTCGCTGCTCGCCCCGCCCTCCGCCGATAGCCCGAGCGCGGCCGCTCCGCTGCACTGCATCGAGCAAGCGCCGCCGCCGGCCGCGCAGTCCCGCGCGGGCGAGCGCCGCCACCGGCCGTGCCGGTCCCGCGCGGGCGAGCGCCGCCGCCGCCGGCCGCGCCGGCCCTGCGCGAGCGAGCGCCGCTGCATCTGCCGCGTCACGCCGCCGCCGCGCCGACCGCATCTGCCGCGCCACGCCGCCGCCGCGTGCCGCCGGCCGGCCCCACTCCGCCGGGCGGCCTCTTCACCGCGCCGCCAGCAGAGCGCCACAACCTCTCCATCACGCCGAACCTCCCCGTGCCGGCAAGCCTCCCCGTCGTCGCGCAGCTGCCGACAGCCCGCGCTCCGCCTACCGCCGTGCGCCGCCGGCCGGGCAAGCCGCACGCCCCCGCGTGTGCCGTTGAACCTCCCCCACGCAAGCCACCCCGCGTCGGTGCCCCTAGCCACCGGCGAGCTGCTACTCCGTGGGTGAAAGCCAAGAAAGAGAGAGGGGAGACGAAGAAAAAAGGAAAAATTATTTTACTCACTGACATGTAGGACCCGTGTGTCAGGATAGATAGAAAGGGAAAAGGAAGAAGGGGATCTGTTGGAGCACTTGTCCCCCTATATTCTGGAAAATTGAAAGGGGATTCCCCTGTAGTAAGAAAAAAGGGGAACTGTTGGAGTTGCTCTTCGACTGTTTCTGATTCATCTTGGCCGACTTAAACAATGATTCAACTGCTGCAGCGTTCCCGCGTGCAAGCATGGCCAACTGAGGACAGCGACGCGAATTTGGATAAGGTTTATCGCAAATCGTCAATCTTTGTGGAGATATTATATCCCTCGCACGCCCAGAATCTTCTAAGATTATTTCGCCCGCTGCCACATCTTTAGAATCTTCTCTCCCGGAGGACAGCACCGGATTACGATGCAGCACAAATGGTCGATCAAGAAAAGGATATCTGAAGATAGATGGGCCGAATTGAATCGTCGTCGATGAAGCATCCGGAAATCTCCTCAAGCAAGGTGTTAACAAGATTGCCAGGCAAGGGCAACGATACATCATCGATCGGCCTGCCGCTGCAAGCATTTGATTTGCGGTCTGTATGAGGAACAGTAGAGAGGGCACCTTTGTGGGCAGGATACCGAATGCATATATGCAAAGAGAATCAATTGCTAGATGAACAAAACCAAGCAGAAAAATGAATGCAAGAAAACGCAACGGATGACGCTGATGTATATGGACACAAAGCCTTCAGTATCGCTGCTGATGTATGAGCATTTGTCCCCGTGTGTCATGACGGCGAAATCGTTCTCCCTCTCTCTCTCTGAACTCTGAAGAAGAAGAAAGAAAAAAAAGAGAGAGCAGCAGATATTGGTGTGACGGCGAGCTACGGCTCTATGAGCGTGACACGTTGGTGGTGCCTATCCGTTGTGGCGGTTTCGGTTGAGCAAACCCAAGTTTCCTTCCTGCATCGATCGTGTGGCGTCAGACATAGATCGTTTAAATTTTTTTATTTTGATAGAAAGTTTGGTATCTTGGTTTCATATTTGCAGAAATTGGCAAAGGGATTGGGCGATTAGCTCATCGTCCATCTCCAATTCGCTGGTGTTGCTGTTGGTGTTGCTTGTTCGGCCACCTGCCCGCCCCGGCCATGCTTGCTGCTAACTCAACTATCTCCCCGTCAGGTCAACTCGCTTCCTTTGGATGGACTGAAAATTTGTAGGCAGGCACAATGACGCAATCACTCGCAGAAAATGTTCTGAAAAAAGAAAGAAAATAATCATGCAATTATGCAGGAGCCGTAGCTCGATTATGGATGGCGGCGTTGGATTTTTGCTACTGGTGGTTCAGACTGATTAGTCGCTTGGGAGTGCAGGATGCATGTTTCAATGGAACTGGTGTTTTGTTAGTGCATCAGGTGGTGCCTGCGGCGGTTGGTGATGGCAGCCACGGAAGGAAGCACGGGCACCCGTGGAGTTCGAGGAACAGAACAGGGTGCAGTCACACATGTTCTTCTCAGCTTATCTGCCGTCAAATCTTTTGTTTTGGCGGCTACGGGGTTCCTGACAAACGCTGCACGGCGGCTGGTTTGTGGGTGAGAGATGGGCGACGGGTTTCTTTGACAGCGGCAGCTTGTGGTCAAACCATCATCGACACGTAAGGCAACGGGTTGGGCAAGGTGAATGTGAATATTCTACTGGCTAGTTGCTGCGGCAACTTTCAGTTACAGGTAGCCGTAGCCTGCAACTGCAAGTCTGCCACTGAGGAGAGACTGAAAATAACCGCTGCATTTGGCTGCATGCGAGAACAACTGCAGGCAAGAACAGCAGAAATGTAGCTGGAAGCTTCGATCTTTTTTTTTTCCATTCGATTTCTCTCCACCAGTCCATGTTCTATCGGCACGAGAAATTTACATCGGACGGCTATAAGAATCTGTACATTTTTTTTCGACGATTGTTCTCTCTGTCTACAGGAAAACACGCACGCAAAAAAGGGAAGCAAAAAAAAAACTTCTGATGTCACACGGGCAAACGGCACGAACGAAACCAGCAGCCTCAGGAACCGGGCTGCGGCGGCTTCACCGGCCGCGACGCGCTGCCCTCGCCGGCGGCGAGGCCCATCTCGATGTCCCCGTCCACGTCTTCGTGCTGGTGGTAATGATGCGGCGTCTGCGGGGACGGCGACGCGCCGCCACACCCGATCAGCCTCCGCAGCCCGCACGGGCGCGCCGCCTCGTCGACGGCGGCATGCTCTTGCGGTGGGGAAAGCATCGCCATGGCCGTGGCCGGCAACGGCGATTGCTGCTGCGAGCGGCCGGTGCTGACCTCGTCCTGGGAGCCGAAGAAGAGCACGTTGGTGGGGAAGATGGGGGACTCCGGGTCGGCCTCCGGCGTGGGCACGGCGGGGGGCACCGGCGGGTCGTCGACGGCGGGGCAGCGGCAGAGCGGGCAGGTGGAGTGGGAGCGGAGCCACATGTCGACGCAGTCGACGTGGAAGCCATGGCCGCAGCGCGGCAGCACGCGCGCCGTGTCGCCGGCCTTGAGCTCCGTGATGCACACGGCGCAGTCGTCGAGGGCCTCGCCCTTGCCGACCTCCCTCTGCGGCAGCTTCGCCATGGACTTGTCGTCCAGCCCGCCGTCGTAGCACCACGCGTCGGCTGCGCCGCCGTCGGCCACTCCGCCGCCTCGGCCGGCGCCGCCGCCGAGCATGTAGCGCAGCCACGCCGCGAAGCCGCGGCCCGCGGGAGGGGGCGGCGCGCCGGCGCCGCGGTAGCGCTTGGCGCAGAGGAAGATGTAGAAGCAGAGCACGAGGGTGAGGAAGACCGCCGCCACGGCCGCCAGCATCGTCGTCGCCGCCGCGACCGTCGTGGCCGTCACCGCCATCGACGACCAATCGACCGATCAATCAATCAATCAACCAGACACGCGCCTGCCTGAATTGCGCTCCCTCTCTGCCTTGGCTTGAAATAACAAGAAGCTTATGCTCCTGCCTTACGCGAGCAGGATCCTCCGCTGCTGGTGTACCCGTCTCCCCTCTTCCTCCTCTTGCTGTCGCAACTAGCCGGGGGGTGGTCCTCGGCGTTCGTGCCGCGGGAGCTCTTGATCGATGCCAAAAATGTTTAAGCTTTCCCGTGTCGTGTTGGGGCGTTGGGGAATTCGAATGATTAGCGCTGCTACTTATACGAGGGCGGCCGGCGCGGGATTGGGGGAGGATAAGACCCGGGCAATAGAGAGGGGCCCCGGCCGGGCCGGGGGGTGAGACCGGGAGAGGAAGGATTGCTGCTGTGGCCTGCCTGGGTTTGGAGGGGAAGGTGAGCGAACCGTGGAGCCTGGAGGGAAAACCAGGACGGCGACGGTTTTGAAAGCGTTGGCAAGTGGAGGCCTGGAATGGAATGGAACCAGGCAAAGCAGGCAATAGGCAAGCCCCTCCCGCGCGTTCTGCTCCGGTTGCACCTCCCTCCCTCCCACGGGCGTCGCCGTCTAATCTCCCGGCGATGGCGTCGCCGGATTCGCAGGCGTAGGCCACTACAGAATTGGCATCCGCAGCGTGTACGTGCTCTGTCCTCTGTGTCGCTGCCCGTCCTATTCGCCATGTTCCCTACTACTACCGGTAAGTGTACGTAGGTCAGCGAAAGTGCAACAGGCTAATAGCCAGTTGCTTCTCAGGAATCTATCTGGTTTTAGTGGAAGAACAATACTGTTAGTATAGTATCGGCGAACGAAGTGAGTGAGAGGGACGTGATCCGACCCTGCAGGTTTGGCTCCATGGTTTGTGCAGGACACGCCGGCAGAATGGGGGGAAATGCCTCCGGGAAACGTGGACCGTATGCCGTGAGCGTGTCGTGGAGCCTCCGCTCCGGGTCCGGCCCCAGCTGAGCTGACGGAATGAGCATGAGCCGCGGGCAAAGGCCACGCAACCCAACCATGACCGGTGGACCACCCGTGGCTGCCGTGGTTGGGGAGGTTCGGTTTGTGCCCCGGCGGGCGCATCCTGTCCCTTTCCCTTCCGGTTATGCGATTTGGGAGGAAGCAACTGCCCAACCCCAACGCCCAACTTGGTGGACGGACGGCTAGCTCTCGCCGATCCATCCCGTGGCTATTTGCTTTGGATTTTCTGGGAAGCTAGCGCGACTGGAGGAGAGGAGAGACGAGAGCGAGTAGTAGGCTGGCGAATTCTTAGTAAGCGGCCTTATCTAACTTGGGTTCAAAGTCTGGGAAGGTTTGACCAAACGTTTCCAAGTTAGCCCAACCCATTTCCTATCTAACTCGACCTAGTCGTACCGAAAGGGAGAATCAGCGCTGGTTGATTCCTTACTTACCCCCTCCGTTCCAAATTATAGGTCATTTGACTTTTTTCAGCTCAAGTTTGACCGGCTCGTCTTATTCAAAATTTTGTACAAATTATCATATTTTTTATGGTGGTTTGCTTTATTAATAAACATTCCTCAAAAATGACTTAAATTTGACTATATTTACACATTTTTTTGAATAACACGAGCCGGTCAAACTTGAGCTGAAAAAAGTCAAACGACCTATAATTTGGAACGGATGGAGTTTTATATATAGGTCGCCAGAGCACAACCGGAAACGGTCCTTGCACGTGAGTGAGGCAAAAAAAACGTGAATTTGCAGCGTGCCTGGTAGGTTCAAGTGTATGTGACAGCAGTGAGTAGCTGGCCGGGTGCCGGCCGTACAGGCTGGGAGCTCGTGTGATGTGTCCGGCCACAACCTGACCCATCGTGTTGGCGCACTTGGTATGACCTGTACAACTGTACGAGGACGGAACGGAAGGCAAGCAACCTCTCCCATGTCCTGTCTCCTGTCCACAGGTCGAGGCTGATACTGTAGGGGCTTGTCCTTCCTTCCCGTGGCCCAACTAGCCAATCGCCCAATGCGATCTAGATAACCCAACCCAAAGCCAACCCCCTCGTTTCGTTGCCATCTCGAGCCGCCATATGGACGCTTTCAAGTTTCAACAAACACAGTCCGCTCCAGAGCCTGACGACGAAGTGAGTGCATTGAACTTGGCCTGGCCAACCAGACCGCAACGCCATCCCCCCTTCGCCGAACCAGCAGCTGGGGCGGCCGGGCTGACTTGACGACGGCCGCGGACAGCGACGGGAGCCGTCCGCGCCCCCCGTCCCGTGCGCGGCCGCTGACTAGCGCGGGGGCGCCGCGCCCATGACTCGGTTGGTCCTGGCGGTTTGGAGGGAGCGCGAGGCGGCGCGCTGAGTGGGATGGGAACGAATCGTGACGTAACACAGCCAGGTCGGCGCGGCCAAGTTTTGAAGCGCGTCACGCGTCGCGTGTCGCGCGCGCTGCCATCATGCCGACCGAAGGCCGGCTCTCCCCGCCGGCCCGGTGGTGCTCAGCTCCATCGATGGCGCGCCGGCCGGAACTTTTTGACCGGCCGCTGGGGCGCTGACGGCCACAAAGCGAAGCGGCCTTTCCGCACGGCGCTTTTCGTAAACAAAACAAGAGTTGGGCGATGCACGTACGGTGCGCCGTTTCTTTCAAAAAAAAACAAACGTACGCTGCGCCGGTTGTGGTAGGGTCCTGCCTGCGGCGTGTTTGGCTTACTTGGATCGGACGTGGCTTCGAGTACGGGTAGCGTGCATCGTGTTTTGAGGCCCACACGTGCGTCGTTTGCTTATGCCAGCCTACGTACGTCGCCAAACGGGGCATCGTCGTCTATCCGTGGCGTCTGGCTGTGATGCAGTCGCACGCAGTAGCGGAGCCAGAGCCAAAATCTACCTATGGCGAACTCGCTACTACGATAACTCAGCTCTACGTAAACAACGGATTTATGAAGACCGAAGAGGGAAAGGAGGCGCTCGCCGGCGGCGGGTATGGCGGCCGCTAGGGCTCGCCCTATAGGTGGCTCCGCCACTGGTCGCACGTAGTACACTAGACTGTTCGCAAGCATACCATACGTCTTTGAGAATGTAGGCCCCCCGCTTCTTCTTCTGCAGTAAAAAATTTCACAATTCCTTCCGTCCCGGCCGGCGGGATCTTGTTCTTCCCTGTTCCTTTCTTCGAGGATCAGCCGGTGCATCTCCGGAATCTCGCGGTACGGACCACGGAGGCGACAGGATCTGCACTGGCAATAGTGGCAGCACAGCGATCCCAGTCCGGCATGGGTTCGGCAATCAGGGCCCTTTTGGTTTTCAGTGCTAGTGCGGCCGACATCCCCCGGGACCAGAGACCCCGCCCGGGCGTGTCCGGTCGGCTACAAAGATTTTTCTCCAAAACGCCATTTGACTGACCACACCACACCACACGTTAGCACTCAACTTTTGCCACCGAGCCGCTTCGCACTGGGTGGCAACAATGGCCTTTCTTTCCACTGATAGAGCCATGAAATCTGGGACGATGGCATGATCGATTTGCCACGAGCGACCCGGGCCACCCACAATCGCAGTCGAATCATCTGCTTCCCGTGCTCGTTCGTTCGTGTACAGGGTGCAGTGCAGGCTTGCAAATCAATCTCTGCATTGCGCATCAAATCAAGAGACATTTCAGCGGTGGAACTTTTTATTTGGTGCGAGCGAACGGCGCGGAGCGACGTGTTAACGGATGGATGGTAGGTCAGGTTCCAAACCGAGCCACACGCGAATGCGCACCAAATCAAGAGCCATTTCAGCGGTTGCAGCACCAGACTATTGGTCGTGTCTTTTTGCGGCGCATTGCTTCAGCTTCAAGGATGCTTGACAAAACCCCAAACGCTGCAGCAATCTTGGCCGTTTTTGCTCGGATCAACAACACAGTTACACAACGTTTGCATCGCGGCCTCTGTGACGACATTTTAGCCTTCACGGACGGCCCAGGTCCGGTGACTGTTAGGGACGCAGTAGGCATCTCGGCCTTCCTTTCCCTGGACTAGGCCCAGAAAAGTATAGAGTTGGGTTTACGTAGCATTGGGCCATACGCTTTCTCGATCTGCGACATGCTGCGAAAACATTTGCACATGACAGGAAGAAAAACTAGGCCTTTCAGATGCGACTAGACTAATTCGATCATCTGAAGTGATCGGAAAAAAAAATCGATCCTCTGAAACTGACAGCGAATGCAGTTGTTACTGGGGTGTTCACTTCCTTCAAAAGAGGGGTGAAAGTTTGGTGAAAATGTCACATCGGACACTGTAGCGCACTGTAGCACTTTTCGATGGTCAATGTAGTAGTAGCACTGTACTCTTTATCAGACATTCAGACGTCTGCTGAGCAGTGACCACACACCATTAAACAGAATTCAGAACACGGCCCATGGTCTGAAACCCTAGATACCTGAACCTCATCTGCCTTGACATGCATGTATGGCACTCTGACATGGTTTCAGAGCCGTGGGCCTCCACCCGTTAGATCCCCTTGACCATGACTTTGGAGTCGCTCTAAGGGTTGGCTAACCAGATTACCTGCTCTTCTTGTGAGTTAGGTTCAGAGGTTCGCCAGAATATCCCTTTCTCTCCTCCATGTTCTTGTCGTCGGAACTAATTTCGCCAATTGGGTGTTGGTGGTCTAACTTCGTTATTGGTCCCATCATCGTCTCAACCTACCTAGAACTTCTACTGATTAATTCAGCACCAAGTTTGACACCCTTCATTCCCAAACCAAAAGTCAATTATTGGGTCCAGAGAGGGCACGAAATGCGTCAACATGGGGTACACTGCACTTTGCTGTTGGCCCGTTCAGCTAACACAAGAACGCAACGTTGCTAGCTCTCAAACACGTCATCCTGAATCTTCTTTTCTTGTTTAGACTTAAAAGTTATACCCCTGAATAAACAGTTGCGACGAAATGGTGCAGGCGACCGTCAACAACCGTTCTCATCCATCCGATCGATTAAAGAAGGCGAGCTCGATGACGATCGACGAAAGCTAAACATGCCTACCCAGTTCGGATCACGACAGATACAAATATTTCACCGGTTCTGTTCTTGGAAGAAGTTGTTGATTTCGATCTATACACAGTGTCTTTTGATGTGTACTGCACTCGCTTTCGCCCTCTGCACGAAGACGAAGGCAATCCCTCGATCATACTTTGCGTGTCAAAACGGCGAAACCGAGAAACGGCATAGGTGGACGAATGCAGGAAGATGGAAGGAAAATCGTCTCTGGTGGTCGAGAAACAGCTCACGACAATGACAAATTTTATGGTTGCCAAACGCAGCGTCATGGAAGCTTTGGATTGGGCGAGTTTGGCCACCTGTTACGACGCACAAACCGGGTCTACATGCAAAGCTGCAATCACCCCCTCCTAATTGCTACTACTACATGGACAAGAATATCATAGGGGAACACATGAACAGGGAAATAAAGCAAGAGAATTGCATTAAAGAAAAGGCAAGAGAACTGCATAAAAAAAGCAAGAGAATTGCATAAAAAAAGTAAGTGAAGCAAAAATGAACGATCGTAATTATGGTCCATCATGGTAGGGGTGCAATCATGCTGAGAATAAAAGCACTCGCTTTTGAACAAGGGTGCAGAGCCAACGTGCTCTTCCCTCCCCTCCTTTAGCGAGTCTGATCAGATTTGGCTGTCTCTTGAACCTAGGCACCTGGGGGATCCAATGGCTCGATGCATGGTTATTTGTAATGATAGAACTCCATAATGTATTCTACGCAAACTTCTCTGAAAAATAGTTTAGATTTCATAGACTTTGCGAAGATTCTCGTGTTTCAAAACACCTAGAGTATATCGAGTGATCAGTACTACCTAATTACCGGCAGGGGCGGAGCTAACCCAGTTGTCAACTGACAACAACGATTTTTTATAAAATTAGTGCACAATCAACGTCATGTACTACTGTTCTACACAATTGACACCAGTGTCCAATAAAACTGACGTCGTTGGCTCTATTGGCTGGCTCCGTCATTTACCGGACATAAGCACAACTAGACACAGAACCACTTCAAAGTAGGCAAAGCTCTGCCTCGTCGTCACGTCACTGCAATCGTGAGAGGCCATAACGAGATCGATGGGGCTCTGGCTTTCTACTGTAGCCATACGGATGAGGTGGTCAAGAGGGGAGCTCGAGAGCACATACCGGCACACGCGCGGATGGCATCATTGCCAAGCAGCAAAAGCGACCTGCAGTATGGGCGGCAATGCTTCGTTATGGGAGCCACGATGCAAGACAGCTGAAAAACAAAGGCCAGGCGATATCTTCCACTAGCTTCCTCAACGTGTCATTCGTTGCCCACACATTCTTTCTTTTGCTAAAGAAGGATCACATTAAATGTTCTTTTTTCCCCTAAAAAGAATATTAGTCCATATTAAATGTTCTTTTCCCCCCTTGAAGTACTCCCGTACATGCATTGAGCAGAACTGTCACGTACCATATCCAGCGTGAAACGAGGGAATTATTGGCTTTAAATGAACTTATCATAAATCAAAATAAACCTTATTTTCTACATAATAGCTCCATTTGTTTGACTAAGTAATTTTTTTGCATTATGTTTCCGTAAAAATTGTTTTTCTGTACATTAACATTGTGTGAGATGTGAGAGGCTTATGGTACCTACCTATTCATGATTCCATACTGATACTTATTATTAAATATATTTTTTCAACATATTGCATTTCTTTTGCTCTCTACTAAAAAAAACCTGGAATCACTTTCACTAAAAAAAGCTGGCACCTATCTCAATTATCTATAAGACTATGACGGTAATTAAACTGCTGTAACAACCTCAAGATAATCATCAGCCACCAAAATCTTGCCTTTTTTAATCCGATACACGAAACATCAGGAGCAGTCAATGAGATATTTAAACCTTTTTATGCGATTCTGAAGCGCGCTTATTTAACACCCTTTCCCACTTCATTCGAGCTTGCTGACACCAGAGAGAGAAAAGGAGCACTACTAGCATACAAAAAGAGTGGAACAAAAAAGGAGACCCCCCTTTTTTTATTTCTCTTGCCAATATAATAAGCTTCTCTGTTTCTTGGAGCCTGCAGAGGAATGCAGCGGTGAAGGGAGGCACGAAGGGGGAGGGTTAGGAGGAGCCGAGGAGGGGAGGAGATGCAGAAGCTGCAGTCCGCCGCAGACATGGCTGGGGCGGCCATTGTGGCGGTGATGCTCTTGGCTGCAGCTCCATTTGGGGTTAATGCCAACACCGACTCAAACGATGGTGAGTTACTGAGTTCGTTCTGCTCGTTTTAGTCGGTTTTTCTCTCGGAGCATGTCTCGCTTCTGCGCATCAAGCAGCGATGCATTTCTTCTTCTCCGCTCCCCCTTTGTTCTGTCCAGTTCGTTGCGATTGCAGAAGCATGATGAGTTCTGACTTCTGAAGTTTCAGTTAGGGGTATATGGTCGGGTTCCTGAAATTTCGGTTCAGATACATGTATTCTGTCTAGAACTTCATATGATTTTTTCTTCTTGTATCAGTTGAGCTGACCGAGGAAATGTTATTCCTTCAGTTTACTGCATGCGAACATCTTAGTTTCTTTTATTTTCAAAAGAAAGATATTGTCGAACAGCAAAGTATGAACGAAACATTCTGGTACCTGAAGCATCCAATGTTACTGATATGCCCCCAAATATTGTTCATGGTATGCAGTAAATGCCCTCAATGTCTTCTACACAACCATGAATTCGCCACCCCAGCTAACGAACTGGGTATCCCAAAATGGGGATCCCTGTGGACAGTCGTGGCTAGGGGTCACCTGCTCGGGTTCCAGAGTGACAGCAATGTGAGCTAGCTGAAACCTTCAGAAGGCTGTGTTTCTGCAACACAGCAACTTACTCTTCTCATATGATTTTTCTTTCTCCTGAATCCTCGCAGAAAACTATCTGGAATGAGGCTTAACGGGACCTTGGGGTACAACATGAATCAACTGACTGCACTAGTTCAGCTGTTAGTGAGATCCTTCATGTTCTCAAGTCTCAATGCGCAATGTTTACACTGAACATTTGATTATGTGGTATTGATCCAACTTAGTTTTCTGCAGCGATACCAGCAATAACAATCTTGGAGGCAGTGACATCCCTTACAATCTTCCTCCAAATCTCGAGATCTTGTGAGCCATGCCTCACGTAACTCACTTTTCCGATTTATGTGGAAAATCATTTTAGGTCTTATATACACCTTTGCATGCAGAAATCTTGCGGGCAATAACTTCACTGGGACTGTACCTTATTCCATCTCCCAGATGGTTGCACTTAAAAATTTGTACGTTGCCTTCTGAGTTTTGTACATGCTGTTTTGCTTTTGATGAGATTTGACCAAATTATATTTGTCTCCATCTTTGTTGTAGAAATCTTGGCCATAATCAGATCTCAAACGTCAATGATATGTTTAATCAGCTCACAAACTTAACAACACTGTGAGTGATTTCTCTTCCTCTCTGACTGCTTATGCTTGTTTTGTCACCTTTATTGTTCCACAGAACCAGTGATGATTGATGAACCTGAACAAATTTTCAATTTCCCAGGGATTTGTCATACAATAATTTTTCTGGAAATATTCCACAAAGCTTCAACTCATTGACAAGTTTGAAAGCACTGTGAGTATTCATTTTCCATATGTTCTGTTTGACTTCATTTCATCAGTGAGTAAAGATCACATGGTTACTGACAAATCCAATTTTTCCTCTTGTCAGTTATCTTCAGAACAACAAATTTAGCGGCACAATAGATGTCCTTGCCGATCTTCCTCTTACTGACTTGTAAGTTGAATATGGTTAACACCTACTATAATTGCAAGTTGGATTTCTTAATGCAATATTTAACATCCCTTGCAGAAATGTTGAAAACAACCAATTCACCGGTTGGGTACCTGATAAACTAAAAGCAATCAACAATCTCCAGTAAGTAATTTTACTACAACTGTCGCAGTGATTGAAATTGTTGGCATATGGGATGGATTCAATAATTTAGTCCTCCTTTTACAGGACAAGTGGAAACTCGTTTAACAATGGCCCCGCACCACCACCACCATCATCACCACCGTCATCATATACACCTCCACCCACTTGGCGGGCTCCTGTTCCAAGTACTGACGGTAACAATAGCCCAGCTGAAGATGGTGGCAAAAGAAAACACTCTAAACTGGGAGGTGGTGCAGTAGCAGGAATTGTAATATGTTTGCTGGTTGTTGGTGCAATAGTTGCATTCCTTGTGATCAAAAGGAAATCATGGAGGTCGTCACGGGGACAAGACCCTGAACAGAATGAACCTCTCAGCCCTCTTGCTTCTGGACTTAAACGTAAGTCTCACGGTAGTTATGTTTTCATCTTACTATTGCTGCTTGTAGGAAAGAACTGCAAGCTCTTCTTTTGTACAGGCAATTGTGCAGCTTCTTCCTTCTGTATTATATGTTTATGTGGAAGATGGCTAAATAATTTTCTGTCTTTCTGTCTCAACTTTACTTTTCAGAGATGAAATCCATTAAATCTATTAAGATTATATCAACAATTGGCAAGGAAGAACTGCAGAAGACCGTTTCAATGAGTTTGAAGCCTCCAACGAAGATTGACCTGCACAAGTCCTTTGATGAAAGTGATTCCACTAGCAAGTCTATTACAAGGAAAGTAAGCTTGTCTTCCATCACAATACCGGCATACACAGTGGCAGACCTGCAGGTGGCAACAGGCAGCTTCAGTCCTGATAGTCTCATCGGTGAGGGATCATTTGGTCGTGTTTACCGAGCAAAATTCAGTGATCAGAAGGTGCTTACCTAATTATAAGATACCCTTTATTTCCCTCACGAAGTATCATACATATGAATCCAGCATCATCTATATATCCATACTTGGAATGTGCTCCTTGCAATAAACATCATCAGCATTTAGTTTTTTTCTTTTCTTTTTATATAGGCAATCTGCAATTAAGTGGCTATGCTAAAATCTGAACATGTCAACAGATTTGGCTAATATCCTAATGATATCCTTCATTTGAGCATATGCAGTAGTAGACACAAATAGTTATGATTGTTTTATGATTGCAAATTCCAGGTGTTAGCTGTAAAGAAAATCAACTTTTCTGCATTTTCAAGCCATCCTTCGGATTCGTTCATTGAGTTGGTGTCAAACATTTCAAAGCTAAATCATCCAAACCTTGCTGAGCTAGCTGGTTACTGCTCAGAGCATGGACAATGCTTGTTGGCATATGAATTCTACCGGAATGGTTCTCTGCATGACTTCCTTCACATGAAGGATGAGTGCAGCAAACCATTGTCTTGGAACAGCCGTGTCAAGATTGCCCTTGGATCGGCAAGGGCATTAGAGTAAGCGAAGCAAGCTCTTTTTTTTTAAATGAATATCAAGCAGACTTGGTAACCTTTATTTTTGTCTAGAACTGACAAGTTACGCCAATCATATGAAATTTCAGGTACCTACACGAAACTTGTTTGCCATCCACGGTTCATAGGAACTTCAAGTCATCCAACATTTTATTGGATACTGAACTGAACCCTCACCTTTCTGATTCTGGGTTTGCAGACCTTATTCCCAACCAGGAATTCCAGGTAGGCATTATAACTTATGATCGTCTGACTAACCATTGTCATGAAATTTTAACAGATCTGTGATCAAACGTGACTTGAAGCTCGTGCCTTTTCTGCCGCTAAAATGCTTTGCACAATTATTTTCTTTGTGGAAGCACCTAATATTTTTTAAAGCTATATATAAAGTGCATGATATTGAATGACATAATGCTAAGTCATCAAGAAGTCCGAATAACAAGCATGACTTATCATTAGTAATAAAACCAAGCGATTTAGGGTCATATGACTAGCACAGTAGTATACTCCATGATTTATCGTTTTAGTGATAAAACCAAGCTATTCAGGGTCATATGACTAGCACAGTAGTACTCCACAGCTAGCTGAGAACTACAATTCGATCAACAAGCTATATGATACAGGGTTGTGCTCTATGTATTTTTATATAGCAAATTCTAATTGGCAAAAATCAGCATGAAGGTCTCTTTTTTTTCGAGAACACGCAGGAGAGCTGCGTATCTTTGCATTAAGAAGATGAAAATTGTTTACATCGCGGGCCGCATGGGCGCACGCATGGGACACAGTTAACCTTAAGAGCTAATTTACAGGAAAACTAAAACAACCGATAGTTCTTCAGGGGGGATGAAAAATCAGCATGAAGGTCTCATACCCAGAAATCCAGAAGTACTTATAAAAGCAACAATTTCAGGAATCAGATGAGAACTCAGGATACAGGGCACCTGAGGTGACCATGTCTGGTCAGCACTCCCTGAAGAGTGACGTGTACAGCTTCGGAGTCGTCATGCTAGAGCTCCTGACGGGCCGGAAACCATTTGACAGGTTATCTATGATACTCAATCAGTCCACTGCAGTACACTATTTTCTCCCACACTTGTTCTGAACTTGCACAAGAACAGTATGACAGAACTAGCTGTAGCAGCACATACGGCCAGTCATCTGAATTCTGAACCAGGACTTGCTCTCTGAACTTGTGCAGGACTCGGCCGCGGCCCGAGCAGTCGCTGGTCCGGTGGGCCACCCCGCAGCTGCACGACATCGACGCACTGGACCAGATGGTCGACCCGGCGCTGCAGGGGCTGTACCCGTCGAAATCCCTCTCCCGCTTCGCCGACGCCATCGCCCTCTGTGTCCAGGTGAAGATCGCCTTCAAGTTCATACAGCTAGCTCTCTCTAATTGCCCACAGATGAAATGCATTTCTGACGCTGGTTCTGCCTGCTGCCGCGACGCAGGCCGAGCCGGAGTTCCGGCCGCCGATGTCGGAGGTGGTGCAGTCGCTGGTGCGCCTGGTGCAGAGGGCCAACCTGGTGAGGACGCACGAGAGCCACTCGCGGCGCCACGGCGAGTCCGGCGGGGACTACGAGTTCTAAGCGAGATTGGAGCTGTGAATAACAAACACATACGTAGTACGGAGACAAGACGTATTCAGAGTTTCAGAAAACTTCCTTTGCCGACCGTGTTCAGCGGCTGTGTAAATCCCGTGTCGTTTCGAACACACTTCGCCGCCTTCTTCTTCGTGTTGATCGCAGAACGAAAGATTGAACTGCATCGTCCTACAGACCTACACTCCTACTATTGCCTATCATGCGTTAATCTGACCTAAAGAGAACTGCGCACCTGATAGTGAAACGAAAGCACCCGCTTCTCTCCTTCACAAAAAAAAACAAAAAACAAAAAAACAACAACAACTCTGCCGATGTATACCTGTTCGTTTGGATTATCAGCCATCAGTCAGTAGTGTTTTTCTCTCAGCAAAAACCAGCACCAGTCAGCAGTGTTTTCTCTCAGCAAAACCAGCACCAGCCAACCAAACAGGGCAGGAGACCCCACGATGGCTTTCAGCCCGCTGGTAGGGACAACCCGATTGAACGGGCCCGGCCCAAACCTGATCTCCTTCTCGCTCGGCCCGGTGGGACTCGCTCTCGCCTACCGTTTGGCCTCTCGTATCGCATCAGAGACGCAGCACCAGCGCGGAAGCCGGCGCCGCCGCCTCTCCCTGCTCCCGAGCGAGCAAGGCCGTACCAATCACCGCGCCTCGTCAGTTCGTCCTTCCACCGCTGGTCTGGGCGGACGGGCACGGGCGCCGCTGACGTCGCCGGGTGCGTGTCTCGATCGGCCTGGTTGTTCCAAACCAGAGGGAGGGAGCCAGTGAGAGAGAGCGGCGCGAGGACGGCGCCGGGGAAGCGGCCGAAGAGGTCTCAGCATCGACTAATCTCCGGGTATGCACCACGCAGCGTTGCTATTCTGATTTGTATCGCTGTACAGTTAGCTCTATTTCATTTTCTCAGTCCTCAGGCAGATAAAGTGAAGAGCGAATTCAGGCAATGTGTTATGCTTGTTGCGTGTAACAGATTTAACTTTTAGAGTCGAGGTTGATGAGAGACAGAGACTTAAGCGTCTTTGACGGCGAGTTAATCTCAGTATGTGAGAATTAATTTGCTTATCCTGATTTTAGGCATTGGTGGCCTATTTTTATGAGGAGGTTTTGGTTGTTGACAGCAGAGCTGTTTAGAGCACTTGATGAGTTTCCTCCTAGTTGTGATAAGCACTTTCTCAGTGGAACCTTTCACGCTTTTCAATGCCAACTCACCTATTTTTATTGTACTCGTTTGGGTGTTTTAGTGGTCCTTTTGGTAGTTGTGTGCATAATGTGCTACCCGGCTTATGATAGCTACTTTTAATTTGAAACGAGTGTGCTTGTTGACTTTATGTGTATGATGCATATATCAGCTCTCATTTGTTGTTGTAGCTTAGCTTTGGTTAGGCTCACTGAGGCCTCACTTTTATCCTTTCTGTTACTGACCAGATTTGAAGGATTGGTGTGTCCATGGAAGATCCAACAAGCTTATAAATTGGTTTCAGGAGCTGGCTTTCTTGATTCTTGTGTGCTGAGCAATGCTCCTCCATGCTAAGCAGTCACTTCGGAAGATGTTTTCAGCTGCTACGAGCTACTATGGTGGACTAGTGCAATCACATGGACTTTCAGGTACTGTTCCAACTTGCGTTATACAGGCCATCTATCTCCCAATCACGACCAACTCTAACTCCACCCCCTCTGCATATCTTGTTTGACAGCATTTGATCTTAGGCATTCTCTCAGCTCCTATAACAGAGCTTCCAGACATGTTATTCCATGCAAGGCTCGTTCGTTGACGCAATTTTCGTGCGGAGGCAGGTCTGCCGACCAAGAGATTGTCATTGCTATGGGAAGCAACGTGGGTGATAGAGTTAGTACATTTGACAGGGCGCTGCATATGATGAAAAGCTCAGGCGTGAACATCACAAGGCATGCCTGTCTGTATGAGACTGCCCCTGCTTATGTGACTGATCAGCCACGGTTCCTGAACTCTGCCGTTCGGGGTACGACCAGGCTGGGACCTCACGAGTTGCTTAAGAAGCTCAAGGAGATTGAGAAGGATATAGGACGCACAAGTGGAATAAGGTATGGCCCGAGACCAATTGATCTAGACATACTTCTATATGGTAATTCCCAGATTGATAGCGAGACTCTAATTGTGCCACATGAACGCATCCATGAGAGGCCGTTTGTTCTAGCACCTCTTGTTGACCTTCTGGGTACATCCACTGATGATGGTATTGAAACAAGTTGGCACTCTCTATCAAAGTGCAGTGGCGGGTTCTTTGAGTTATGGAATAAGCTTGGGGGTGAATCTATGATTGGAACAGAAGGTATTAAAAGGGTATTACCTGTTGGCGATCATCTGTTTGATTGGCGTCAAAGAACCCTTGTCATGGGAATTCTTAATGTGACACCAGATAGCTTTAGTGACGGAGGTAAGTTTCAACAATTGGAAGCTGCCATTTCTCAGGCTAAGCTATTAATCTCAGAAGGTGCAGATATCATTGATATTGGTGCTCAATCTACCAGGCCCTTTGCAAAGAGATTATCTCCAAAGGAAGAGCTTGAGAGGTTGATTCCTGTTCTGGATGAGATCAAAAAAATTCCCGAGATGGATGGCAAGTTGCTTTCAGTGGATACATTCTATGCGGAAGTCGCTGCTGAAGCTGTGAAAAGAGGAGTTCACATGATCAACGATGTATCCGGTGGACAGCTCGACCCGAGAATGCTTAAAGTTGCAGCTGAACTGGGAGTCCCATATGTTATAATGCACATGAGGGGTGATCCATCAACTATGCAAAGTGAAGAAAATTTACAGTATGACAATGTCTGTAAGGAAGTTGCTTCTGAGCTACATACACAGGTGAGAGAAGCAGAGCTATCTGGGATTCCATTGTGGAGGTTAGTTCTTGATCCTGGCATTGGGTTCTCCAAGAAATGTGGGCACAATATCGAAGTTACTGAGGGGCTGGAATCCATTAGGAACGAGATTGGTAAAATGAGTATAGGTGCTTCACATGTGCCAATATTACTGGGACCCTCAAGGAAAAGTTTTCTTCGTGAAATATGCAATAGTGCTGATCCAGTTGATTTAGATGATGCTACTGTTGTAGCTGTGAAAGTTGGGATTTCGAATGGTGCTAACATAGTAAGGGTCCATAATGCTGCGAAGGTTTGTGATGCACTGCATAAGGGCAGAACGCAGAAGATAGGAAAACTGATCTGCCTGATCAAACAGATATGAAATTTCAGTTTTGTGATGGTAGTTATACCGTTGGAGCTGTTGTGATAAACTGGAGAATAAAAATGAGTTTTTTCGTGTGTCATATCCTTTCTAAAATCTTCAATGAAGCATGGTTTCTTAAGAAACTTTTCTGGTCAAATCTTCCAAATGAAACTACATAAGAAGGGTTTTGACATATCAGCAATTCAAATCATTGGCAAGTTTGATTTCTTATGTAACTTTTCTAGTTGGGGTTATACCTGCTTGCCTCTTTCTCCTTGTAACTTCGTATTTTGGATCTTGGTATACCCGATGAGGAAACCTAATGTACTGCAAGTGCCGTATGACATGCCAAGTTTCAAGACTTGGTTTATGATTTGCCTTGGTTTCTGAGGTTTTTTTCCCCCTTCATCCAGCTATGAAAAGCCTACATGTTTGCTGCTAAATACTTAATGGATTCGTTTTCAATCTAAGCTGCTGTTGATTGCACTTTTAGTTCTAAAGAAACTCTGTTGGTGCCTCCTAATCTTCGTTGTCACTGATGAAATCGTGAGAACTGCAAGTGCCGGATGATTAAACTGTCATCAAGATGGCTGTTTGTCCATGATATGAAGTCAGTTTCTGAGGACTTATTCCTTTTTTTTTTGCGCAAGTCATCGGGATTTCTTTTTATTGAATAGACTACGCTCACTCACGTTTCTGCAAAACATTTGAGGAAGTAGAAAACCACGTGTGATTTATACTTGTCTGTTGCACGAATATTCGTGCGCGTGTTGAACGTCTACTTTGTCCATGATCAAAATTCCACCCCTCCCCCCCCCCCCCCCCCCCCCCCCCCCCAGTTTCATCATATCATCTCACCGAGTTGCTGTGTAAGCATTGGGCAATCAATGCAAAGATTGAGTCAGAGCATAACAGGGGAAGCGCAGTGCAATCTCCTCTTGGCTTATCGATGGTCCAGAATCATCAAGCAAACCCCAGCAAATGTCCATCTTTTACCTTGTACCGAAAAAAAAAACGTCATGCTCTAAACCCTCAAATGAGTCCAATCCAGTGCCCACGAAACAAGCTATCCCCTAGCAATTTCATAGGACAAGCAGAGTTCCAATCCTTTTAGGGTTTATTAAAATCCTTATTATCCCAGCGACTCCATCTCTTATCAATGTTGGCCGCTTTGGTCTCCTGTTCCTGATCGGATTGGGCGAGAGGCCCTTGCTACTTCGTGCTACGCGACGCAACGGGAGGCAACTGATCTAGGGCAACCAAAGCTTTGCCGTGCCCGCGCCGCGCGAGATGGAGGCGACGATGAGCAAGAGCAAGGGATTCCTCGCCGGGGAGAAAGCGGACGACGCGAAGACGGACGACGGCGGGTGGAGGAAGACGGATATGGAGCTTTGGGCGAAGGTGTCGACGGCGTTGCATCTGAAGAAAATGGATGAACTTGTTGAAGTGAATCGGAAGAGGATGATCATGGCGGCGATGGATCTTGAAGACAGGGGCTTGGTGCCGGACGCTGATGCCGAGCAAGTTATCGAATTCCGCAAGAGCTGGATCGCTCGATGGTCTGGCAACTACGGGTCATTTGATGACATCAGTGAGTTAGATCTTAGTTAAATTCTCTGCTTATTCTGGGCCTTTTACTACGTATTCGTATACCACAGTAAACAACAGACAGAGAAACAGTGAACAACACATGCTGATTTTTGTCATAGCTGTTATTACTGTGACTAGTAGTATATCACTGCTGCTGCAATTGGCCATGATGGCATGATGCTAATTCATTCCAAATCTCCTGCAAGTGCAGCGATCATCGATCCCATGCGCTTTACATATGACCCTGCGCCGCCGTGTGCCCGGCCCTGCAATACTCTACAGGTTTATTCAGTCAAGGTTGCAGCAATAATAGGGGACCTGCAGTGGCCGCTCGATGTGTTTGGTATGGTTGCCGTGCGCGACTCCGTTGATCGAAACCGGAACCTTATCTTCTACCGGACAAGGGAGAGTTGCCGAACTCTTGCTGACAAGGTCTGTAATGTTTTCTTACTCTTAGAATTCATTGCTTTGGTTATTTCTTGCTGTGATGCACTACTGCCCAATGCTGTATCGTACTCCCTCCGTATCGAAATATTTGTCGCCGTTGACTTTTTCTTACAACTTTAAACATTCGTCTTATTCAAAAAATTATCGCAACTATGCAAAAGGTTAAGTCAAGCTTAAAATACCTACAATAGTAAAGCATGTGACAAACAAAATGGATGGTACTTGCATAATTTTTTGAATAAGATGAATGGTCAAAGTTGTAAGAAAAAATCAGCGGCGACAAATATTTCAATACGGAGGGAGTATTTGCTATTGCCAACTTTCCCATGCAAGTTGCCTGCTAGTGCCAACAGGCATGCATAAGGATTTTGTTGCCATGCCTTGTTTACACCTACAAGCTTTGACAATAAGCTCGTTAGATCATTGAGTGAAATACTTTGCTCATTAGATTATATTCCATATATAAGTTCTCATACATATTATGCGCTTTGGAGCAAAATCTCTCTTTTGCTCTAGTGTATGCCTATCATATACGAGTACTTAACACAGGGCGTTGCATGCAGGATCAATGTTTAGTACTGTCAGGTCCTAGCCGTGCTGTTGTGTCGGCAGACCCTGTGATCATCGAGGTCGAGCTAAAAGTAAAGGGCACCATCGAATCTGAGGATAAAGACTTGAGCTTGCTAGCTGTGCCATTAACATACTCGGGTGGCTCTGGTTCTTACAGATTTGAGTACACTAGTAAGCTTAGCACGTTGGAGTTTATGCTTGGAGAAATAGTTTCATCTGTGGAGGCCACAATATTTATTCTAGTCATCGGTGGGTCATGGCCAGAAGGTTTTCATGGTCAATTTGCTGCTCGTACCCTCAGTATTGGTCAACAGAGAGTCATCCTTCTTGATTTTAGAGATGACAACGTGCCTGTTAGTGCTGATGGCATTATGAAGCTTTCTCGTCATGTTGTTTCTGTTGATGTTAGTGGAAAGCTGAAAGTTTCTTTCAAAGCATGGCAAGATGGTTGCAAGGCTGTGGAAGGAGAGGTGGTGTTCACGCCTGCGAAAGCAGGTAGAAGTTATGGTATCCTTCACTGTGGCTCCTGTAGAATGGAAGTGCTTGTCGCTTGGTCGCTCATTTCGCCCGAGCCTGAACCCGACTATTGATGTAATAGGTTATGCTGCAAAATTGTGCTAATTATGAAGTTCTAGAACCAGCTTCCCCAGTGGTATTTTGTACTAATCAAGTAATGATGAATTGATGATGATATTTTGTAGTAATGCAAAGAAGGTAAATATGAGGGCAATCGATCTAAAATTTCAAACACTTACCTGTGCACGTCGAGAAAACACTTAACTGTTTTTTTAGATTGAATATCACGAATATATAACACCAACTGCTGACCATGTATGCAGCATGGAATATAAAACATTTTAAATAACATGTTTATAAAGTTTAGTAAAATTTTAATCATGTTTACTATATCTTTTTAAAGGTTAAACCAGGGCAAACAATTTGAAATATCCAACATTACCAAAAGCGCCATTGAGAAAACACCTAACCTTTTTAAAAGCAAATATCACTAATTATATAGCAGCAATTGATGATCATTGCAAAGTGGAACTTATATATTTTATATGACATGTTTGCGAAGTTTGTTGTAGTTTGAAGAATGTTTTTTATTTGTTTTCGAATGTTATATGAGGACAAATGATTTGAAATTCAGCCGTCCAAGAGCCAATAGGATCCTAGATGCATATGTCACGCCACTCGTAATTTTCGTCAAGTACGATCAAAGTTTGGATGACTCACACAACTATATTGATTGAATCAATTTGCCTCTTAATAATTAAGATCCATGTAAAAAATATAATTTTGAGTTAATTTTTTTGCAAAGTGATATTTTACTAGTACATCATAACTTATATATTACGAAGATTTCATTAATATTTTGATAGGCAAGGTTGCAAGACATCTAAATCATAAATGTATCCATGGGGATCCAATTTTTATGAGAACTTTATAATATATATATTTTTAAAATAATTTATGATGTCCACTAACACCTTGTAAAGATATAATTAAAACCATAGTTGTGCATGGAGAAAGAAACATTAAAGATTAAATTGAACTGATTATGGGGATAAATTGAAAAATAGACATTTGGCCAAATTTTAGAGGATACAAAAATTGTAGTTATCTTTTTGAAAACTGCAACCCAATTTTCAATTTTTTGCTAAAATAGTAAAAATCTTTTTTTTAAAAAAAAACCTGAGGCCATACGCTGTGAAACGACGCAAAGCCCAGAGCGTTCGATCTTGCGCCGACGGCGTAGACGCGGTGGACAGCAACGTTGCCGGATCCCGTTTCTCACCGCTTCTCCCTGTGACCCTGTCCCTCCCGGTCTCGCAAGTTCTTCAATCAATCCCCGTCACCTGCGCGTCAGATCGGGGAAGCGAGGTGACCAGGAGCGGAGCTCGGGACCAGATCCGCCGCCGCATCTGAAGCGGAGCCCATGGAGACGCCGCCGCCTTTCCAGGAGTCCGCCCACTGCGATATCTGCCGCTGCACCTTCAGCACCTTCCGGCGCCGTGTACGAATCCCCTCCTCTCAATCTCTCTCTCTGATCCCCGAATCGATCTAGTTCTAGTGTAAAATTTTCCGTCTTGTCTCTGCGGATTGGATCATGCATCGATTCCTGGCTAATTGTAGCAGCGGAGAACTGAAGGTACCATTACTGACTTTGTTTCCCCCCAACAGCATCATTGCCGCAGCTGCGGGAGGACGCTCTGTCACGAGCATTCGTCGTACTATATGGTAAGGAGCCGACGATGATGAGCATTTATATCAAAATTATGCGTGGTCTAGCTCTGGGCCTCTGGCAGACTGGGGGTGCCTGCCCTGTTCGACCCTCAGCTTCTGCTTGTTTCAGTCTCTGCCGCAGTATGGGATACATACCGACGTCCGAGTCTGCTGCAGTTGTTTCAACAAAAAACCCTCGAGGTATCCATTTTCTTTGCAGTTATCTTGAGGTGGAATTTGATTTTCTTACTCGCAGTCTCTTATGTTTAGTTTGGAAGCAAAGCTTGGCTTGGGTATGTTCCTAACTAGCATTGTCCTGTGATGTTGCAGCCAAAGACAGGCTGGTAGTGCGGGTTCAGCTGGGATCATTTCTGGAGCAGCGGAATCTTTTTCGGGGTTAAGTTTGGGTGAGGAGGACGCTTCCTCACCTACTACAAAAAATCCAGCAGTTCAGAGTGCAGCACCCGTTATTGAGTGCAAATGTGGGATGCCTTTGTGTATATGCGAAGCACCGAAACCGGACCCTGTGCCTGTAAAGGTAGATGGCAACCTGTTTTAATTATATCGACACTTTGCTGAGTATTGCATTGAGCTAATAATCCTATGCAGCAGAATATCAGCACTGTTTCCTCGTCAACCACGCAATCGAACCCAAAACCCAAGAAGCCTTCTAGCAGCCAACAGAAGGCTTCAGCTACTTCTAGCAGCAACTCAAGGTTGGTTGGACTTGTCACTTCCTGCCCCCTTTTAAGATGAATGCTTAACCTTTTGGTCATATCTATTGTCTCTACTCATTTTTGTTGTAAATGTTATGTTATGAGCCAACCTTTTGCAGAAAGAACCGAAACCATATGTTTGCCATCAGCTTACTGCCTCATCTTGTGTATTTTTGCAATATAGAGATTGAATATATCTGCAGTAAACACCGTTAACAAGATGTTTGAACTCTTAACTGATCATTTGATCTGCTCTTGTCCTCATTGTTGCTGTTGAAGCCCATTCTTGAATATTGGCTTGATGAGCAATGATAGCAATGATAAAGGTGTTTCTGACTATGAAGTCAGTGGGGAGGTAAATTCTTTTACAGAACTAAAATATTCTGCTCCTTTTTGCATTATTCAACTGTCTTGGCAAAGTAGGATTTTATGTAACCTAGTCTTTACTGCTTGACAGGGACTGAGAGAAGCAATTAAAAGTGGGGATGTTAAGGGTGTAAAGAAACTTCTTAGCCAGGTATAATTGCTCTTTCTTGACTCATTTTGTCAGCTTGGTTCTTACATTCAACATTTACCAGGGAGTGGATTCTAACTATTGCGACAAGCAAGGATTTACTTTGCTACATTTGGTATGTGCCCTTTTGATTCCTTCTTTGTGATTGAGTTATATTCAGGCATCTTTGTATGATTTGCTTGACTGTTTGTGCATAAATGTTTGATCATACAAGATTATTGAAGTTAAATATCTGCACTGTAAGCACTATATCACCTGATGATGCAGTAGAATGCATACAGCATATAGCATATATCTGTGTTATATTACCAAGGAGATCTGAATATCCACTATATATCAGAGAGAAAATAGACAAGGGAAACCAGTCGTTATTCTGCGGTTTAGTTATTTACTTATTTGCCAGGCACATAGGCTGTATATTTCCATACTATTTAAGGACCTGTTTGCACGTCAGCATGAGCAGTTTGTGCAACAGAAGCTCTTTTGTATTTCATGTCTGTCATGTACACATGAGCACAAATAAGGAAATCTACATCTAATGTATCTCTCTCTACGGTCAATTGCAGGCTGCATTATTTAACCAGACTGAGATTGCCCTAATGCTCATGGATCATGGAGCAAATGTTCAAAGCAAAAATGCGCAAGGTTGGTTGCTTTTACTATTTATTAAGCCCATTTTTGCAATAATATTCATGACACTTGTTACTAATTACATACATTCAAGTGTTCTTATAGTCCATTACTCAAATCTTGTTTCACTTCTTTTAAAATTCGATGCTCAGAAGTTAGTTTGAACATGTACTCTGTCTGTCATTCCAATATTGATTTCTGATAATATTGTTGAATGCTTCCTACAAAAAAGTTTTCACTGTAAAGGAAGTTAGGACTTACCTAAAGGGGAAAGTAGCTTGAGTTCCATACTTCCACGCTTGATTCCATTCTGCTGAGTTATGATCAATATTCAGTTAGGCACCCAATTCTGAACTATAGATGTTGTTTCAGTGACAGAATTTGCTAACACCACGAATTTGTTGGGCAGGAGAAACACCTTTGGATTGTGCTCCAGCCATGCTGCAGTACAAAATGCGACAACGAATGGAAGAACTTACGGCTGCACAGAGACCAGCCGAGTGAAGAGCGTTTGGGCATTTTCCGCTGCTTCACGTTCCTGTTTGTATCAAAGATGGTGTCGATGAATAAAACCATTTACGTGGCAGGTGGAATTGGACTGTATCAACCATCTAGAAACGTCGGAATGCCAGTCTCAGCTCACGAATGTGAAATAATTCATTCAGCTTCATCCTTCTGTGTAGATCATGTATCCATGTCTGGAGCCAGTGAATTCTTTCCAAATATTTACCATGTAATATGCTCGTCTGAAACATCATTCTTTTCTGGCCGCTGTTCTTCTGAAGTAAAACGAAGAAATTTTGGGCTTGGGCTGAAAATATCGGTGCCGCCGGACGGATAAAGGTAGTGTTTGGTTCCTTGGATGGATCCATACATGCATCAACTGGTTCGGAATCTAATTTGGTCACCGTGTTTGGTTTGTTGAATTGAATCAATTCGTCCTGGATCAAGCGGTTCAGATTCTTGGAATATTCGCAGTCCATCCTGAACCATCCCATGCGGTGAAAACAATCGAACGAAACCGTCCAAGACCGAGGGTGCGCACTTCACCGCCTGACACCTTCGCGTGTATTCTCACGCTGCTTCTCTCTAGCGGCCGCGCCAGGCACACTAGCGCCTCCGGTCCCCTGCTGGTGAAGTATGCAATGCCCTAGCTTGTGTCCAGCATACAGTTGGTAAGGTTTTAATGACACTACATATTAATCTACTTAAATAAGTTATAACTATTTAGGTTAACATAGTATGTAAATATATAAGGCAAAATAGAAATGGAAGAGGAGGTAAAGTTATCCATGTTGTAGTGAGGTTGCCATACTTGAATATATTCATCCAACCAAACATAAACTCGTACTATCATGTACAATTTCATACAAGCAACCAAACAAAACTACGTACTATCCCATACAAGAAACCAAACATCTCAGTTGTACCATCTCGTCCAAGATCATCCCATTCAGGTGAACCATACCATACATGTTCAATTTGATTCATCCAACCAAACACTACCAAAGTCAGCGGTCTCGGCAGCCTCGTCAGTGCCGCGGCGGCAAACGGATTTTTAATTCCCCGCGCCTGCGAAAATATCTGGCGTCCTCTGCGTGATCTGTCAATCTGTCCTGACCCGGGCTCCGCACTGATGAGCCTAGGGCTCATTGGTTGTACTAGCTGGGAAGGATCATTACTAACTGTAGTGACGAGGGATCATACGATCTTTCTTTCAGTCGTGATATGACATAATGGAGATTTTTATCATTGTGACCACGAAAACTTTGGGTGGTCAGATCGAGTGGCGAAACTTGAGTTTGGTCATTCTAGCGTATGGAACAATGGATTCGTGGTCATTTTAGAGAAGCCCGATGTATGGTGGTCATTTTAGAGAAGCCCAGAATTTTCATGGTTAAAATGATAAAAATCTCGACATAATGACACCGATCTGAAACTGCTTGTAGCAATGTAGCAGCATTAACGCCTCGCTCTCTAGCTGGTGAAGTGATGATACAGCGAAGATTTGGTTCGCAACTACACCAATAAAGACAAACTCGATGGTTGTGAATAAAAAGAAGATGGCACTTGTAGAGATAGACGTACTTGTACATCGCATTATCAACTGTACACAAGGACATCATCTGGTCCAACATTAGTGTTGACAAATATTACCAGCTGGTAATATCTATTTCTATACATTGTACCAACTGTGTAGTACCATGCCACGAGACGTGACATGGTCATGGCCTCGAAAATATCTCGCAACAACTAACCAGCTGGGGTTGACGCCATCGCCGAATCGTCATCCCATCCATCCATGAATGAGAGAGAGGGGGAGGGAGGAGAATATCATGATGCCATGGGAGGGAGGGAGGGGCAAGGAAGGAAGGAAGGCACGGGGAAGGCGTGCAGAGGGGATCCCGGGCGGCGCACGGCAGGTACGAGATATTTCTCACCAAGCGTCGACCGGCGACGCGCCCCCGCCCACGTGGAAAAGCGACGCCACGGCGGACGAATAAAAAGCGTGCAACCCGCAACCGCGGCTGCCTGCCCCTCCCGGCCTCCCCTTCTCCGAACCCAAGCCCCACCGCTCACCCCGTTCCGTTCCGTTCCCGTCGACCTGAGGAAGACGCGCTGCTGCGGCGGCGGCGAGCTGAGGTGCGCGAATCCTTCCCCTTCCTCCTGGGTTGTTCCTCGCCGGCTCGGTCTGTTTGCGTCGGGGCTTGTGCGTTTGTGCTCGTGGGGGGGGGGGGGGGGGGGGGAGCGCTAATGTGGCGGTGGTGCATTTTTTCAGGTGGTTGGTTTTTTGTTTCTGGTGGGCGGGGGAGTGGGCGCGCGGAGATGATGGACGAGGCGCCGGCCGATCTGCGGGAGCTCGTGCGCCTGCCGGTAATGGTTTCCCCTCTCGGAATCGTTCCGTTGCTGTGTTCGGCGGGGGGTTTCAGTTGATTTGATTCGGGTGATCCGTCCGTGCGAGCTAGCTGTACCTTCATGTTAGAATCCGAACGAAATTTGGGTTCATGTTGGGAGAGAGGGATGCTGGAGCTGCTATACTAGTCGCTACGAATCGATTGGTTTTTGAGGACCTCTTTGGCGTTGTCCTGTGGGAGGAAATGTAAAAAATGGAACAGGGGTGTAAGATCTAGTTGGGGCAAAGGGGGAGAGAAACCAAAAGAGTAAAGTACTGTCTCTAATACACAGACTTGCGGCTCTACTGCGTGTTTGAGAGACTATCGAGTAGAATTTTAGAAATATAAGGACTACCAGTCACGGTTCCTTGAGAAAGCCATACGTCATATACTGCCCTGCAAGGGGGATCGATGGATAGATGGTATCTTCGTATGATTCTAGAGGCCAGGGCTTGAGCATCTGGAACGATACGGTGCTCACGATAATTTGCTTAGATACCTATACCGGGCAATGTAAGGATGACATTTGCTCAGTGCAAAAATCAGCTATCATGTAGCTGTCTTTTGACATTGCTTGGTTTTTTTTTCCTTCTACATTTATCGAGATCTTTTGAGGTTTTTGAGGAAAGCGTATTAAATGATGGATGGTAAGTTGCCAGAGTATCAAGTCTATGCCACATGTGTCAACAGGGCGATGCCACATTCATCTTCCATGGTGTCAATGCACCAGGGTAAAAAAGAAATTACCACTAATTACACTCATATCCACCACATGTTTGCAATATTTTGTGTGCTCCTTGAGCTCAGCACCGGGGTTGATTTATAGCTAGCTTTGCCTCTGTGGCTCTGTGTGTCAAAGTGTGGTACTTGAGCATTTCTTGCTATTAAAACACAATTTCTTTGGACAATTGTATTATGCAATCTGAATCATTCAGTTGAATTGCTTCAACTCGACTGATGTGATGTGCACATTCTTTTTGGTACCGACTCTGCTGGATTTTCATTCAGGGGGCCAAGTTGACATGGAGAAAATGGGTAATTCAATAGATAGTAACTTTGGGTGTCGTACTTTAGAATTTCAGGGACCAGTTGATTATTCAGCTTTTTTGGGTAAATTTTCTTAGTATTGCTGTCATCATGGAGTAGCTGGTTATTCAATGTGCTTTTTACTATCATATTTCCCTTCTAAATATATACTTAGCTGCCTTGTCTTATCAATTCCACAATGCCTGAGAAGTACTCTTATAGTTCCACCATGTTGATCTAGTCATGTATGCTCAGATTACTGTTTGAATTTTGATCTAGTCATTTTTTGGAGGGCCTGTCGCGATCTAGTCATGTATGTTTCTTTCTTTCATCTCCCAGGATGTTCTGGTGGTATGCTCATCTAGTGGATGGACAGATGAAAAGCACATGCTCTATCTTCAATTGTTGGAAGAAACATTTGTGAGCCAATTACATGATGGTGAACGCAGCTTCAAGGGGCTTTTCAATTGCTCTCCAAGATACTGTAGACATATTAAGTCATCTAAGCAAATTGTTGAATATGTCAAAGCTGACCAGGTATAGGCAAAAGCCATATTCCCTTATCCATTGACACAAAAATGGAATGTTACAGTTTTAACATATCAAATTGCTGTGTTGAATTTGTATGATGTGTCAGGGATATCCTGGAATAGTTGATGGCAGAGTCAAGCCCTGCATAAAGGTTGAGCTTATGGACTCATCTTGTTGTGGAAATCAGCAAGATGGAAAAGTCCAATCTATGGATGATAATGCATCAACCACTGAACCAGTAGAAGAAGCCATTTGCCAAGCAAGGGCACCAAACTCTGGACAATCTTCCACATGCTATGCTGGCAAGCACAGACGTTCCCCTTCTAGGAGTGCAGGTAGGGAGTATTTGTTGAATGTCCTTTATTGTCTGTATGATATTGTCACAAAGAATAAGCAATGATTGATTTTACTAAATCTGTACATTACATCGAAGAAAGTAAGAAATGTCTTTCTTGGCTGTCTGCCTGTTTTGTCTTTCTCAAAAATACAAGCTGTGCAATACCATAGTTGAATATGTGGTTAGGAAAAAGCATCATCTTGCTCAGTATCTTGTTTGCTTATCTTTGAAATCAGCACAAGTTTACCTTAAGAATGATGCCATTTGTTCCTCTAGTGCTTCACAATTTGTTTTATTTTTATTTTATCTTAAATCAGTTTGGTACTGGATTATGAATACATAATATGTAAAGGTATTAAGTTCATTTACTTGAGTGACATGGCCAGATTTTTACAAGAGAACTACTCGTGCATTTACTCAGAGGGGTCGGATCAGAACTTTGATGAGGAGAGCAAAGGGATTGGAGAACCAAGAAGAGGATGCAACCAAAAGCGATTGAAAGCTCATGATGTTATGAGGTATGATCAGGTATGGAGGGATCGGTCTTCACCTTTTTAGGTGTATTCTGTCATTGTTCCATCTTTATTGAATCCATTCTTATTTTTCGCATAACATGGTTCATAGATGGTTCCATCCGTGAAGGCAGAATGCCAGAAAGCAACAGGCCTCATTGCGAGTGACAAACCCGAAGATAAATATAGTGGCCCATCGAAGGTGGATGCTGGATCACTGGATGCAGAAGCTAGATCTCCCACTTACAAAAACGATGGACCGAAAGGATAATCCAACGTGCACTGAGTGTTCTCTGGAGCTGACTAACAAACTCACCTAGTACTAATAGATAGAATCACCATGAGCTCTAAATCAGAGAGGAAAATCTCAACTAGGGCAAGTTTGGAACATGAACCCCTTATGTCTGATTCAGAGATGATTTGAAGATTTTGTTGTGTTTCTGCCTTCTGAGTGGCTATGATACCAAAACTTCTTGCCTGTCCTTGTATGGTATATGGTCATGTGTCTTCGTTTTTTTACTGCCATATCTGCATTTGCCAGAGTGCATAGATGAAATTCTCATTGCTGCTTGTATTTGTCACGGCTGTGCACAGATGAAATTCTGATGGTTATTGGAGGATCTGAACTTGGTACCAACAGAAAAAGGGTTCTTGCAGTCTTGGAACACGACCTCTAAAAGTGTTTTTTTTCATAAAGTTCAACCTATTTTGTTCAGTCCTGTGAACAATATAATAGTCGACAAAGTGCGAAGGACTTTTGGTTTTCATACGGATTGAATTTGGTTAAATTTATCTGAATTTTACGATTATGATATGAATACCACGGGGATAATTAACCAGAAATTCAGCGTTGTCAGTAGTTTCACGGAACAAGCAGCATGACCACGGGGATAGTTAAACCCTCATGATCATCTAACCATTCATAATTCTTCAGAAAATCCAACATAAAAGATATTTCAGTGCCAAATCATCAGCTTTCGGTTTGATCTGCTATATCACCTTATTGTTCCTTGCTCTTAACATTTGTCCAAATCTATGACTTAGCATAAATAACAGCAAACAGTATCATACAGAACAAAATGACAACAGATGTTAGTATCGACAAACACAGTAAACCATTCTTGTCAAATCACGACCACTTCGGGTATTTCCCACCAATGCTACAAGTACAAGTACCAGGGAACTGAACAAGGAGCTACAAGTACTCTAACCAATTAGCCTAAATTCAGAACATGAGGACGGAAGCTCAATGCTTTTAACCAAGAGAGGTGATGCCAGGTTGCCAGGTTGGCAACCAGCACCCTGGATCTGGACCACTATATACTGCTGCTCTAGATTCAGACACCGTTGGACCTGTAGGAAAAGACAATCAATACATCATCAAGCTGATCCAGTAAGCTGTATAAACATTGCTCAATGCAATCTGTAAGAGCAAGAAGCACTTAGAAAGTGGAAATACTACAAATCTTCTGAGATATTCAACCTATGTATCTGCAGTAAATCATATGATCCTGTTGCGACTCACTTTGATGCGGAAATATCACTCAACCATAACATCAAGTGACATTGTAGCAATGGTTATGTGATAGGAAAAAAACTGAGTGCAGCCGACCCATGTGTCTTTTATGAATATATATGCATGACTATGAATATATTCATAGAGTACTATGAATGTATATATACCCACAAGGTAAGGCTTTCCCATTTGACTCACCTCAAAAAGACACTTGCAAACCATGTTAATCAATAAGTGCTGTTCTTTTTTATGACTAACACACAAGCTCACTGACCCTGAGCCGAGCACTTAACTTGATATGTGATTAATAAAAGAAATTGATTACAAAGTACTCCGTAATAGGTAAGAGTCATATCAATCAGGAACTAAATGATGAACAATGAAACATTTGCACCAGTGGCGAGTTTGTAAAAGTACCTACTTGTCCTTTCCACTATAAGATTCAGGGACCATCCATTTCAGTCTTTTGGCTACGCAATTCCATCCTTCACCTTCCCCAAGCATATGGAGCCATAATCGTCCGTGAGGGCTGGGACATGGTTTTTGAAAGGACGCACAAACCTTTCCAAAAACTTCTTCTCACTCATCGCGGCAGTAGCATAGTAGCCCAGCTCATCCTTCACCAGTCCCTTCTCCTTGAGAACTTTGAGCAAGCAATGCCGGGGCAACAACCGCCGCTCAACACTATACGTGAGCAGCACTGGCCTTCGAGCAATATAGGATGCCTTCAGACCGACATCCTTCATTAAGAAACCCACATTTCTCTGAATCTTTTGCTCGGATAAGCCCAAGACGAGAGGTTGCTTCTTAAAAATCACCAGCACATCATCCTTTGAGAACCCAAAATTGTGAAACAGCCGTGTTCTCCTGGCGACAGACTCCTTGTCAGTAACAGCAAACAATGCAAGTGCGTGGCGGAACGTCCCCGTCCCACGATCAATGCCCAACTCCTCGACTCGCTGGACAGTCTCCTTGAGAAGCTCCAGGTTCATGGAGAACAGCCTAGTAGAGTACATGGTGCGAGCAATCTCAAAAATGTTCAGGCCCAGTTGCCGGAGGAAGGTCACGTTGGTCCTGACAGTCTTGTCGAGATCCACCATTACAAGGCCAGAGCTCCACCTAAGAATATGCAGGAGCCTGTCGAAGGATCCGACCTCGGCAAGCCAGAACTCGAGATTGCTGCGGATGAGCCTGCTGCGGAGGGAGTTGGGGGCGATGGGAACGAGGCGCGCGATTTGGTCCCGCGACAGACCGAGGTCGTGCAGGTCGGCAACGCGCGGGGCCAGGGTCTTCTCCACTTTGGAGCAGAGAAAGCTTGGGTCGTTGACGACGGCCCTGGCGACATCGGCGGCGGGGATGCCGAGGGTGCTCTCGAGGTAGGAGAGTACGGCGTCGGGCTTGGCGCTGGACCGGAGATGGGAGAGCTTCGCGGCGGCCTTGAGTGCCTGCGCCCGGGTGAGGCCGCAGCGGGAGACGAGGTAGTCCTCCGCGGCGAAGGTGCCGGAAGAGGACGCGGTGGCGGCGGAAGAGGCCAGGTGGCGGTGGAGGAAGACGAGGGGCAGGGCGTGCGAGGATGTAGGGAGGCGAGATGGGGAGCGAAGGATGCGGGAGAGGGCCGCTCGCAAGTGCGAGGTCGCCATGGCGTTCCGGCGGCGGCGGCAGAACGGTTAACCGCGGAGGAAGTGATGAAGAGGGCTGAGGGGTTAAAGCGAGCGTTAATTGGATATATATCATTATAACTTTTCCACTTCGGAGAAACGCCATTACAATTCTGGTTCTCTTTGATACTTTATACGTCTTTGATACTCTTAGGCCCACGCGCAGACCACTGTACAACTACTCCAATTTCGTATGGACCAAAATGCCCTTCACAATCTCCATCCTCCACGGCGTCCTCTCCGAGCTCGCCACCGCCGCGCCACCAAGGACGGCCGTGGCGAGTTGCGGCTCGAGTCGCGTCCTCCTCCGCGGCGTCTACGACCCGTACCTCGGCATCCCCGACCCCAGCGGGCCGCTCCACCGCCGCATCGCCGCCCAGCGGGATCGGAACGAGCGGGAGCTCGAGGCCGTCATGTGGCGCTGCGTCGCGACAGCCTCCGGCGCCGGCGTGGGCGTCGGCGAACACAACCTTGGCCTCCGAATGAACGCTAGAGGAGGACGGACGCCATGGCGGCGTCGCGGCGCGAGTTGAGGGCGCAGATCACGGCGCCAGCCATGGGGATGCTGAAATGGAGCTCGCAGAGCACGGGGACGTTCTGCGCGAACACGACAACCTGCACAGCAACCTCTGAATCAATCAATTGCGGCTGATTTCTAAAATGTTCGTGGCGAACAAATTGATTTCAGCGAAATGTTTGCGGCTGCCTCTCGATCCACTTCGCGTAATCCGTTGCGTCTGCTACTGTTGGGATAAGAAAGAATCGGACGTTTTCAAATCGAGACAATTAAACAGAGGAGGGTGAGAGGAAGGATGGCAATTGAAGCGTGGTGGTGGCTGGGTCGAGATTTTACCACATGGTGGCGCGCGACGCCGAGGTCAGCGGCGAGGTGGAGGCAACGCTCCCGGGTCTCCTGCCAGGTTCGCGACGGCGCCAGGCCCGGCGACGACGACAGCGCGGGGCGGTCCGGGTAGACGAGCGTGGTGCGCTCCCCTGCCGCGCCAACTGGAAGCACCTCCCCTGCCGCGCTGGTGTCGTCGTAGGCGACGGCAGCTACGCCGGCGAACACGCAGGGCGGCGGCGAAGGGAGGCAGCGGCGGATGCACACGGGGCCCAGCTGGAGGTCTCCTGCGGCGGATGGGGGCGGGGCAAGCTAAGCCGGAGCTTGGTCGCGGTGGGCGCGTGCGGCGGTGCACCAGGCCGGAGCGCACACGATGCTCGCGGGTGAAGTCAAAGGTCGTCGGCGAGCGGGTGAGGCTAGGCTGGAGCCTGGAGCTCGCGGCGGCGGATGCGAGCGGGCCAAGCCGAAGCTCAGGAGGATGGCGTGCGCCAGATGGAGCTTGGTGACAGCAAGATGATTGGGAAAGCAACAGAGGAAGAAGATGATGTGTGGGCCATATCCCATATTAAGGGCATATTTGTCTATACAGAGATACTAGAGTCAGCACGTGGGCCTAAGAGCATCAAATACGTATAAAATGACACATTCCGAACATAATCAAAATTGTAATGGCATGGATCTAAATAGACGAATTGTAATGGCGTTTCTCCAAAGTAAGAAAGTTGTAATGGCATATATCCAATTAACCCTTAAAGTGACTACCCATCCTACACCCAATACCGATTGCAGATCCGTCTAATTAAAGGGGTTAATTGGATATATGCCATTGCAACTTTTCAACTTCGGAGAAATACCATTACAATTCGTCTATTTGGATTTATGCCATTACAATTCTGATTCTAGCCGAGATATACCATTTTATACGTATTATATGCTTTTGGGCCCACACAAAGACTACGTTACCTCCGTACAGACAAGAATGCCCTTGATATACTTATCTCACCACTCGCTGACGTATGGGGCCGCGCGTCATCCCCTTCCTTCGGTTCTTCCCCAATCGTCCTGCCGGCAGTGAGCTCTAGCGAGGGCCCACGCATCCTCCACTGTCGCGCTAGCTCCGGCCTGGCCCTATGTGTGGTTGCCGAGCTCTCGCCAGGCCCGCTGCGTCCACCGATGTCGATCTCCGGTCACGCTCGCACGCATCCGCCGCCGTCGACTCCGACCTGACCCGCACTCATCTGTCGCTGTCGATCTCCGCCCAGGCCCTGCGCGTGTCCGCCGCCGCACGCTCAGGCAAGGTCCCACGCGCGTCCGCCGCCGCGTGCTCGGGTCAGTCCCACGCTTCCGTCGCGCCGAGCTGCTGGGCAAGAACGCTGCAGTGCTGCTGCCTAGCTCCTGAATCATAGTCGGAGGATTTTTCGGAAAAAAAAATGAAACAGAGAGGTGCACATCTCGATGGGGAGGAGAGATAATCACGGGCATTTTGGTCCATACGAAACTAAAGTAGTTGTAAAATGACTTATACGTGGGCCCAAGAGCATAAAAACATATAAAATAGCAGATCGTGATTAGAATCAAAATTGTAATGGCATAAATCCAAATAGTTGAATTATAGTGGTATTTCTTCGAAGTTGGAAAGTTGTAATGATATATATCCAATTAACCCTAATTAAAGGATCCCGGTACTATCACCAGTTCACAGTGAGATGTTTGAAATTTGCTAAGTTTGATCACTACTTGTAACTTATATATATGAAACTATTTAGATGTACGGTAAAAAAATATTTCAATCCCATTGTAATTTTTATTTAATTCAAAAATATACCCACATAAAAATAGTGTCCACATGTTTACCTTAAAGATAGTGCTGATATTCTGAAATCTAAACAAGGAATTATATGTAAGGTAGCGATCAATTTTTTATTAGCATAGCGAAGAGTGAAATTTTATCACGTTGCGTCAGATAGCCTTCTGCTGGTGTAAATACGTTACCATTGGAAAAATTGGATCCATACCATAAAAAAGAGCTAACATTTTGATACATACAATTGAAAAATTCTGCTTTAAATATTTACCGCCAAAAGATACCATTTCTCAGCAACTTAGCATTTTGTACCACTTTCGTTAAGTTTGCTAACGCCTGGGCATTTTTGCCCTTGTTTGGAGTCTGTCTTCTTCCGTGGCTCCTCCTGTTGAAGCTCGACCTTGCCGGAGTTGGAAAGCCCGGTGAGTTCCTGATCCTTTCTCTGTGCATCATGATTCCTTGCTGCCTAAATCTCACTTCCATCGCCACCCCGAACGAGCTCCTCCAACCAACTATTGTTCGTCTAGCCAGTGAGCCAGTCTCCCTCTCTCTCTGTGCTATCTGCTATGCACGCAAAGCTGAGCTTCCCACCGGTCTCTTCAGCACAGTCCACTACTGAGCTAATAAGCAGTTTCAAAATTCCAAGCCTCCTCATACTCTCCCGGTCTCCCCACGAGCTTCCATTGCCCAACCATGTGTCAGATGTGAGAGAGATGGAAGAAAGGGAACCAGCCGGCCGGGGAACGCGCCATCAGAGAGGCTACCATAGAATAACGGCGGAGCCGTGGATGGAACGCTCTCTCCAGTAATTTCAATCCGGATCACCATCCAAGCCGGTGGATCGGGGGCGCTAGCCTGCGGAAGCTAGGTAAACCAGGTAGCTTAGGGCCCATTAGGCTCATTACAGCTTCTTCTGTCTCTCGCTCCCTCCTCCTCCGCCGCCGCCCCTGCCGCCGCCGCCCCAGCCGGCGGCTTGCGCGCCGCCGCGCCGCCCGCCCACCGTCCGCCGCCGCCCTTTCGGCCCGCCGCCTCCTCCTTCCTCCTCACCGCACAGCCCCGTCGCCGCCCCTTCGTCCCCAGCCCCGGCCGGCGGCGGCCGCCGAGCCGCCCGCCCGCCATCCACCCCCGCCGCACGTCCCCGCCCTTCCTAACCTGGTGGGCTCGCCGCCCCCGCGTCGTCGGTCCCCGCCCACCGCTTGTCCGGCCCTGCCCGGCCGGCGGCGCTCCCGCGCCGCCTCGCCTCCGCCGCCACCGCCGAACCTTCCCTCCGCCCCCACCTTCTTGTTTCTATGGCCGGGGCCATTGGACCACCTCCCGAGCTCCAACGCCGCCGGCAACCCCGAACCCTAACCGCCGCTGCCGCCGGCCTCGCCCACCGCCCGCGGCCGGCGGCGCCCTCGCCGCTGTCCGCCCCGCCCACCTCCCGCCCCTCCGCCGGCCGTCGCGCCCCTCCGCGGCCCCGCCGTCGCCCGTCTCGAGGTGGAAGATGAAGAGATCGTGCGGTCCATATTGCCTGCACGAATCTTAAACATTGGAAGCCAGCCAGTCCAAAAAGTTTTCGGAAGCGATATAGGAATCCCGGGTGGATCGCACGACCCGCACGCAGCCCGCCGGCAGCCCACAAGGGCTAGGGCCCAGTACGAACCAACAAAATAGCGACCGAATGAAAAGAACCTCGCCGCGAGAAAACAGAAAATCTTGGTTCCATCCGCGTTTCTGATTTTTTCGCTTCTTCCTCTCGGTCTCGCCACTCCCGCAGTTCCTCGATCCGTCGCTTCTGCCCCGCAGATAGGCGAAGCTAGGCAAGCAAGCTTGGGACCAGATCCACCGCCGCAGCTGAAGACGCAAGGCCATGGAGCCGCCGCCGTCATTCCGTGTACGAATCCCCTCTGCTCCATGTATCTCTGATCCCTGAATCGATCTCGTTCTGGTGCAAATTTCTCTGTTCTCTCGCTGCGAATCGGATCGTACATACACCGGCCCGGCAAAATTCTCCTTTCTGGGGACTTTTGATTTTGGGGGAGAGATCCGTGATTTCGCTCGGAACGACGCCCTAGCTAGATCTATTCTGTAGTGCGATCTTGGTTGGTAACTCCACGGGGGCGGAAGTCTGTGGGCTGCCTTGGGTTTTCTCTGCTTGCGATGGAGAGAACTAGAGCCGGGATAGTCTAGTGCTGGGTTTTGCCATCCTCATACCGCATTGTTGTTCTAACATGTCCATGTGGAACCATTAACCTGTGAATGCTTTACCATTTTTGTTTTGTTTAACAAAACTATAACTATTTGTTTCAATTATGTATTCTATGATATTCTGCTTATGACCTGATCCACTTGTACACGTGAATTATGCAGTCTACTACCAAGGGGCAGACGAGGAGGGAGAGGCCTAGGACTCGCCCTCATGGCCTGACCCAGCAGAAGAGGCAGGAAATAAAGGAAGCCTTTGATCTGTTTGATACTGATAACTCTGGTACTGACAATAAAATCCTCTGGGGTTTTCCCATTCCATCATCTCAACTATAGTATTGCTTCCTCATGTTGGAACCGTTGATATCTTACTCAAACATTCTTATCTCACAGGAACCATTGATGCCAAAGAGCTGAATGTTGCCATGAGGTAAGTAAGACTCTCATAACCGTTGACATTTTAGTGGACAAAGCAAAACTATGCCTCTGAAGTTATTTCTTTCGATTACAGAGCCTTGGGATTCGAGATGACTGAAGAGGTATTGTTCCTCCCCTTAGAGAATCCTTTGTTTCATTCCGTCATCTAGAGAGTGCACTGCAGTTATTTCTTGCCCCTTAACAATCCCATGAATGTCTGATTAGCCATATGGCAAATGCCATAGTCGTTCCATCCAAGTTAGTTGAATATTGCAATCTTGCACGGTTAGTCGTATGGTGAACACAGTGTTGGGTTGTGAGGCAGTTGCTGTTGAAAACTAGAAATTGCTGCACTGAGCATGTTATGAACCGAGGTCCATTAGGAGATAACCATTGCCGAGAGGAAGGCCGGACAAAGACGGCGTGGAGGGAGACTAGACTATTTGGGGGATTTGGGAGATTGATACTTCTTTCTTGATTCATTCCTAGGAGATACAATCCCATCCTTATATAGATGAGAAGACTTGACCCTAAACACTAGAATCCCAATCCGGTACTAATACTTCTAACTAACCCTAGCCTGCTGCTACTCTTCACGGCACTGTAGCGCGGACACCAAAGGACCATCTGGCCCAAAGGCCTAGCTGGTCCCACTCCCATAACACTACTCCCCCCTTTTTGAGCAGCTCGCCCTCGAGCTGCACCAGAACGACGACTATGACTGACTTGACATATGATTAGCCTTTTACATCTCATCTCGGCTAAAAGACAAAATAAATAAAGACTCCTTATTTGTGGTGGCCTGAGCTCCTGGATCCCAGGGAAACTGAACAAAGGCAGCCCATCGCCGCCCTGCCGCGAGAGGCAGAGCAGAAGAGCTGGCCGTCGCCGCCAGATCTGTCCGTGGCGCCGAAGATCGCGCCATACCATGCGCCGCTCGCGGAGAAAGATAGGCGCTGCCCCGCGATTCGCGCAAAGGCCTAGCCGTCTTCCTCGCTAGGGTGGTGCGCGCCGCCACAGGTGGCTGAGCCCGCGCCGCCCAAACCTGGCACCTCACGAGGAAGTTGCGTGCTACCGCCTGAAGCTGTAACGCCGCCGCTCTACGCAGGTCAAGCAGCCCGCGCGCCCCAGCCTGGAGGCGCGCCGCCGCCTCCTCCTGCTGCAGCCGTAGCGCCGCCGCTCTACGCCGGGCAAGCAGCCCGCGCGCCCAGCCTGGAGGCGCACCGCCGCCTCGTTTCGCTGAAATCTTGCGAAGGCGTCGAGCAGCTTTGCACAAGCCGCTGCGACAGCATCAGAAGCCATGGAATCAGATCGAAACCGAAGCTAACTGATACCAGATGTTATGAACCGAGGTCCATTAGGGGATAACCATTGCCGAGAGGAAGGCCGGACAAAGACGGCGTGGAGGGAGACTAGACTATTTGGGGGATTTGGGAGATTGATACTTCTTTCTTGATTCATTCCTAGGAGATACAATCCCATCCTTATATAGATGAGAAGACTTGACCCTAAACACTAGAATCCCAATCCGGTACTAATACTTCTAACTAACCCTAGCCTGCTGCTACTCTTCACGGCACTGTAGCGCGGACACCAAAGGACCATCTGGCCCAAAGGCCTAGCTGGTCCCACTCCCATAACAGAGCATTTCCCATATCACTTAGAAATCAGCTTGTTGGTGAAATGAGTTATTCCTGTCCATCAGTGGAGGAGGACAATTCAATATTGAGGTATGGCAGAAACGGACTTTTAAAGTTACTGGCTATGATATATAGCACTTATATTAATGAATAAAGGGAATTAGTGCTTTACAAAATTATCCAGCTTAAGACCAAAGTTAAGCATGTGTACTCCTAGCAAATTTGAGGTATGGCAGCAGCCACACCTTGCCCTACCGGGCGCTCCGCCACTGCTGTCCATTGTATGTTACCCTCTCATGAAAAATAAGAGCTACAATATCTCATATTTTCAATTATCTGTTCGGGCCCAAATAAGTATGGCACTGCATTCTTCCGTTGAGGAATTAGGAAATCCCTTGAAATAACACTCGCACCTGTTTCTTTTGGATACTGCAGCAAATCAACCAAATGATTGCTGATGTTGACAAAGATGGTAGTGGAGCGATCGACTACGAGGAGTTTGAGCACATGATGACTGCCAAAATCGGAGAGAGGGATAGCAAAGAGGAGCTTACAAAAGCATTCCGCATCATCGACCAAGATAGAAATGTGAAGCATCATGCCTCTTTTCTTCCTTCAACACATGTTTTATTTTTCTGTGATTGTACTGGGCTACCATTTTGCCTGCTCACACATTTCTATATTTTCAAGCATGTCAGCTTCATATTAGACAATAAGCAACTAGATTTCTTCTCAAGTTGATAATCCCTCAAGTGTCTGTTATTCTCACAACTTAAAGGTGTTACACAATTAGTATATCTTCTGTTAAGCTTAATGGAATTTACTGAGATAAGGACACAAAGTACTTCTCTACAACCTTACCAAATATTGCATGGTATTCTCTATTTCTCTCACAGAATGCAACCATAACTCTTCAAGTATGTTTTGCTGTTATCCATGCAGGGAAAGATTTCTAATATCGACATTCAGCGGATTGCCAAAGAGCTGGGTGTAAATCTCACCCTTGACGAGATCCAAGACATGGTGCAAGAGGCGGATCGAAATGGTTAGCTGTGTTCTGATACTGTGTTATGTTTATATATGCAAACTAGAAAGACCCTCGTATCAATAAAATCTCTATCCAACTGAACAAATCCTGTGATTAATAGCTTGCATTTCTGGTTTGTCACAGGTGATGGTGAGATTGACTTCGACGAGTTCACCAGGATGATGAGGAGGACCAGCTATGGCTACTAGGTTGACCATCTGTGACAGTGCTTGATGTTGTGCAGTTGTTTTATAACTACCGTATGTGTTATTATTAATGTATTCGCTGCTGTAGTCACTCTGAAATTCTGCTTGACAATGGCTTATGATTAAGTTACTGGATGATATAACACAAATGACCCGTATGAGAACATTGATGTGTGATGGTGGCATCAGTTCGAGCGGGGTGCCCAGTACGGGCGGTAGTGTTTGCCGGTTGCCTGGTTCTTCAGTTGGCTGGTAGGTTCGGTCTGGAGACCAACGCCCAACCAAATATCTGATCACTTTGAGGTAGGTGGTTGAGGATGTTGTGTCCCCGCAGTAGAGAAATCATTACGGATTTGAGGAAATGGCATTCCCCTTGCATGGCTTGTTTGTTTTGTTGCCGCAGGATGTTCAGTTTGCTCTGGATGTCTACTCAAATCGCAGAGGTAGCCTGTGTCACCGCGCCACCGTCCGTTCCATCATGAGCCGGGGCTGCAGCGTATTGGCCACTCACTGGCCAGCCGGCACCCTGGACAACCTCTCGGCAAGTCGGCATCCGTCGGTCGCAGCCGCCCGTTGGGCCACGAGGTCTGCCGGAAGCAGGAGAGGGGACGGACGGACAAACACGAGCAGCCAAGGCTCCGCCGCTACAGTCTCCATTCCGCTCTCTTCTTTTCCTGCCCGGCTTGTCAGCGTAGAAAGCTGAGCCCCCGCTTCCAGACTCTGAAAAGGCCTTGTCGCTTCTGCGCACGCACGGCACAGGAACACGGGGGCCCGGTGGCCGCGGCAACGGCTCCGGCCGGGCTCGGAGCACGCGGTGGCCACCCATCTGTGTAGCTGCTCGTCCTCCGCCCCCCTCGCTCGCGGCCCCGCGCCCGCGTCAGTTCCGTTCCGCTTGCGTCCACGTCGGCGCCCGCGGCCCCCGTCGCTGTTGCCAGTGCCACGCAATTATTTCGCTTGTTTTGCTCTCCATCCATGATCCATCAAGACGCCGTGCAGCAGCTGAAACGAGACTTTTTTAGTAGTATAATGACAAAATCATCCAAGGGGACTCTTGTACTGAAACGAGATCCCGGTCCTCCGGTGACGCGTCTGGAGATCGACCCGGCCGGCAGCCATAACTCGACATTCCCTCGTATGCGGTGGCTTAGGTGAGGCATTCAAATGGATCACACACCTGGCTGGCACCTCCCCTCCCATGCCCGGATGCCGCCTACCCTGTCCACCAGCCCAGCAAAAACCCCTGCTATCTGTCTGAGAGTGTATCTTTCCATGCACGCACGGCACGGCACGGCACGGCCTAGCGCACCTCTCGCACTTAAAGCAGAAGTATCAAAGTTCTCACACAACTATAGTATGATGATGAATACACTGCAACACGTACAAAACGTTACTGTGGGTGGGTACGTCCCGCGTACGCGTAGCACGGAACGGACCGGATGCGCTTGCGTACAAGCGCCACCACGGAAAGTCCACCGGGCTCCACGGCCCGAGAACGTCTCGCTCAGCTGAATCCCCCGGCCCCGGCGACCCGCCGCCCCACGCGCGCCGTCCGTTTCGTGGTCTTAGCGGCAGCCGACGGCGGGATCGATCGGCCGCCGACCCTGCCGTTGCGGGTGACCGAAAGGCCTCGCTCGCCTCGCGGCTGGAATCCTGTGCTTTCCTTCCGTTCACTCCACAAATCACCACGCTTTGTGGGGGAAGACGGGTATTGATTAGTGGAGGGGTTGTGGCGAAGGATACGGGCCGGGAATCAATCAAATCTAGCCGATCGCTAACCTGGTGGTAGCTTTCCGTTTTGCACCCTGTGCTTTGCTGGTTTTCGGATTTGGACCTTTACATCAAGCATGGCCTATAGTGTATGGTAACCATCACTGTTCACAGCTAGAATTATGAGGAAATTATTTGATTAATAAAATTCAGCATTATTTGGTGAAGATTGGATGGATAGTCATTGTTCCCTTGGTAGCTAGGGGAGATTTCAATCTGTTCTTTTTTGTGAGAAAAGATCTTGCAAATCTAAATGCATTACACTTCTTTTCCGTTTTAGCCTCAGATTAGGTCAAATGCAGAATTTCCATAGAAAATTAAACAGACGGTTTTTCTAACCACAACTGCGTAATCCACTACATCTTGGCTAATAACTCTAATACAGGGGCTTCTTGGTAAAAACAAGAACATCTACTTTGTGGTAAATAAGAGATTATAATTGTGTAATTTCAGTAGAGCTGGAGGCTGTTTCTGCAACAGGAGTCCAATCCACTTCTCTCACTAATCTAATCCCATGTGTCCAACCGACCAGTGGGAGTCGCGAGCCAGACAAACGCAGCAGCACATACACACACGTACACCCCCGCTTCTCCTCAGAATAAACAGCAAAAAAGGCAGCCAAGAAAGAATCAATCGCCAGCACGAAGAGCGGAGATCCAAATCGCCCGCGAAAGGAGGCTCTCACTCGCTTCGCCCGCAAGCGGATTCCTCCGCGCGATCGAGTAAGTTTCGCCTTCCCCCTTCCGCTGCAATCCGCGTTTGATTTGGCTGCTCTTTTCTCTGTCTGCTGTGCGCGGGCGTCATGGTTCTGAGTTCATGGTTCTTCCTCTTGTCTGGATGAACTGCCATGAATCGCTCTCTGTTTCCTTTCCGCGTTTCGTTTTGGTTCAGGGACTCCTTTAGATGCCAGAATTGCGGGGACTCTCTGTTCTTGGATTGGAACAGGAGCAGGAACCATAGCTACTGAAAAAGAGTGTCTTTTCATTTCGCTCATAGTTCAGTCCATGAATTGGCACAACTCGGTTGCATAGGTCATAGGCACCATCGTGGAAGTTTTTTTTTTCCTGTTGTTTTCATCATGGAAGAAAAGGATGACAAGTTGTCTGCCGTCCTCACAATTAACTCTTTTGATTAATCAGTTCAGTAGCAGATGACATGATGCATGTCTTGTTTTGTAGATATATGGTGGTCCCTCCGTAATTTTGTTCTTTACTTACATACACGTTTATGAACTTTATCTGAAAACTTACAAGCCACAAACTTACAATATACTTGATGCAGAGGCTGGAATATTGAAATATATTCCCTTTTCTAAAAAAAAAAACTTGTGGACCTGTACGGCCTAGAAAATTCAATGGCTGACAAACATTCAAATTCAATACAGATAGAGTTTAACATGGTTTAGGCAATTTAGGGACTTCGCACATTGTTGTTGTCAAATAATGAAGTTGTTGGGTCACCTGGCCCGGTACTGCATTTTTGTTTTGCTTTTAGCCTTTTAGGTGCTACGATTAGGAAATTTGGTGGATTTTGTCTGGATGTCTGCTTTTGTTCGATAGAAAAGGTTGAATTAGGTATTGCAAAGATACAGGTTCGGTGCAAAAGCGGCTGAATTATTGCAGACACAAAGTTGGTTCAATGTCAGCTGGACAATGATTAGTGCATATGTAAAGACTGGACCCAGTGAAGTTTTCTTGTACTGACTCGTGACATTGATAGAACTAACTCTATATAATAAAAACTCTCTAACGTTAACGGCTTCCTGAATATTAAATTTCAATCCACTCAATTGTCTGCAACGAAAATGCTACTACTCATGAAGTCATGATCACACGGTGACATACTGCAAACTTTTAGTGCTTATATATATGTGCTAAGATCATGTTTTCTCTAACTTATTTTCATTTTGTTTGCAAAATAATGTGTAGGAGCAATCCAGTTGGGGCTTAGGAAAGGCTAAGGGATGGAATCGACTTATGCCACTGAAGAGAGTAACTCAAAAGACTCTTCTGCAAATGCATCTTCATCTCCAACAGGAAGTTCAGAAACTTCTGTCAATTTACCAATTTCAACAGCCAAGGAAGTTCCTGGCGATATTGCTAATGAGGGGCCAAGCGGACATGAGGTAAGTCAGCACAAGCAGCAATTGAGAACTCTAATCCACATACAATGTCTGTTGATAGTTTGGATTCATCTTTACAGGCCCCAGAAATGCGGCTTCCTGATCTAACAGAAGACCATGTGGAATCAAATGCGCTTTCACATACAGGTCCTGAAATACTGTCTAGTTCAGGACTAACTGAAGCATTCATAAGCTCCACAAATGAAAAGGCAGATTATCTTTCTTCAGCAGATGCAATTGAAGTGAACAGTATGCCTGTAAATGTCTCAAACGGTACCAGAACTACGATAAGAGATGAAATGAAACCTAAAGAAGATGAGACACATTATCAGACTGATACTGCTATAAAGCTGATAAGGGAAGAAGATTCAGAAACAACACCTGAAAGTCCATACAGAGGCCTTGTTGACACTGCTGCACCTTTTGAGTCTGTTAGAGAAGCTGTCACCAAATTTGGAGGAATTGTTGATTGGAAAGCTCATAAAGCTCAGATGATCGAGGTAGTTCTTGATAAATAACTTCCTCAAAAAAAAGTTCTTGATAAATTAACACTTATGGAACTGAAATTCTCTTTTACATAGTCAATTTTTTTATCAGACAGTAGATCACTTACAAAGGATTTTTTTTCCTTGCATGCAGAGACGCAAGCTCATACAACTTGAACTTCAAAAGATTCGAACAGAAATTCCACTATGCAAGGAGGAACTGGAAGCCTCTGAGATGGCTAAATCTCAAGTTGTTGATGAGCTAGAGCACACCAAGAGACATATTGAGGAGCTGAAGCATCACCTGGAGAAATTACAGGTTGAAGAAGCTCAGGCAAAGCAAGATTCTGAGCTTGCACAACTCAGGGCACTAGAAATTGAGCATGGAATAGCTGATGAAGCTAGTGCGATAGCCAGGACACAAATGGAAGTCGCTAAAGAAAGACATGAAAAGGCTGTTGCTGAACTTAAGTCAGTAAAAGAGGAGTTGACGTCAGTACATGAACAATATGCTACCCTAATCGATGAAAGAGACACTGCAGTCAAAAGAGCGGAAGAGGTTATATCTGCAGGGAAGGAGATTGAGAAGCGAGTGGAGGAACTGACTTTAGAATTAATTGCATCTAAAGGATCTCTTGAGTTGGCCCATGCTGCACACCATGAAGCAGAGGAACGCAGGATCGGTGCAGCATTGACAAAAGAGCAGGATTGCGTTGCTTGGGAGAGAGAGTTGCGTCAGGCACAAGAGGAGCTGCAACAACTAGACAGTAAGCTCGTGTGCAATAATGATATGCAGCACAATATAGATGCAAATTTGCGCAAGTTGCTCAGCCTCAATTCAGAGCTGTCTGCCTATGTGGAGAACATACTGACTGAAGAAGCTGAAGGAGCTTCCAAGGAGCATGATTCTGAAGATGCTAAACAGACTAGCAATTCAATTAAGGAAGCTCTGGCATCAAAACAGAAAGAGCTTCAGGAGGTCAAAGCGAACATTGAGAAGGCAAAGGCTGAGGCTAATGTGTTAAGGTTTGCTGCAATAACTCTCAGATCAGAACTAGACAATGAGAAAGCTTCACTTGTCTCATTGCAACAGGGGGAGGTTATGGCATCAGTTGCAGTTTCTTCACTAGAAGATGAACTCAACCGGACGAAACTGGAGATTGAATGTGTTAGGTCCAAGGAAGCAGAGGCCCAAGAAAAGATGGTGGAGCTTCCCATGGTTTTACAGCAAGCGACTCAGGAGGCTGAGGACGTCAAGGTAGCAGCTCACTTAGCTAAAGAGGAGCTGAAGAAGGCCAAGGAGGACTTCAAGCAAACCAAGGCCGCGGCAGCTAGAGCAGAGACAAGGCTATCTGCTGTTGCGAAAGAAGCAGAAGCATCCATAGCATCCAAGAAGCTAGCGCTTGCGGCAGTTCAAGCGCTGCAAGAAAGCAAAGAGGCGAGAGACGATAAGGATTCCTCGAGACAAGTGACGCTTCCTTTAAGCGAGTACTATGAACTCAGCAAGAGAGCACATGAAGCTGAAGAACTGGCCAATGAGAAGGTGGCAGAGGCATTGGCGCAGGTGGTGTCAGCAAAGGAATCAGAATCAAGGAGCCTAGAGAGACTAATGGAAGCATCCGAGGAAATGGATGAGAAGAAGGAAGCTCTTGAAATCGCATTGCAGAGAGCTGGGAGGGCGAACGAAGGGAAACTAGCTGCAGAGCAGGAACTGAGGAAATGGAGAGCTGATCATGAGCAGCGCCGCAGAGCTCTGGAAGCCGCAAAACGCGCAGTGAATCCTTTGAGCGGTCCATCTAGGGTATTTGTTGAACAGAAGGATCCGTACCACAACGAGCAGGAGTCCAAGCTACAGATGTCAGGAAGTAGCTACGAGAACCTTGTTCCAAACCAAAAGTTGCAGAGGAAGAAATCGCTGTTCCCTATGATGGGTTCGGTTCTATCCAGAAAGACCCGGGCACAAACGTGAGATAACGAGATCCTAGTCTCCTAGTTCTTTGGCAATTGCATTGGTGTACATTGGTGTAATAAGTTTTTTTTTTTCTGGTCTTGTTTCGAAAGAGCTTTTTTTTTGTCTTACAACTTGGTATCCGGTGGAAGTTGTAATTTGTCGGTATAAACACCGGAGGGCATATTTGTTTATGTCTATAACATTTTTTGGTAACTCAGTAGGTCTCCATGAATTTTGTGAGGAAATTGTTCATGTCTTGTAGTTGAGTGACCAGAGTGTAGATGTAGCTCTATATTGTAATGGTTCTCCTGAAACCATTCTGCAGTTCGATCGGGCACAGGAACGGCGACTGCTGACCGAGGATGAGATCCAATTGAGACGCGAACTCAAGTGTCTGGGCCTCGCTTCGTTGGAACGCACAATGGCGAGGATGCGCTCCCGGATCACCTTTCTTCGGGATGGGGACGCCAACACCAGACTCTTCCACTCGCATTGTAGCCAGCGCATGCGAAGGAAGCACATCGTACGGCTGGAAGGGGACAACGGGGTGGCGTTCACACACCCGGAGAAGGAGCTCATGCTGTTCAACCATTTTGTCACTATTCTGGGCACGGCTGGTGATCGAACGGCTGCCATCGACTTTGAGGCCCTTGGCTTGCAGCCTCTGCAGCTGGATCACCTCGAGTACCCCTTCACCGAAGAGGAGATTTGGAACATGATCAAGTCGCTGCCCAAAGAGAAGGCGCCGGGCCCAGACGGCTTCACCGTCGAGTTCTACATCTCGGCTTGGCAAGTGATCAAGCCGGATGTCGTGGCGGCCTTTGCTGCGGTCTACAGGACAAACCGTGGCCAGCTTTACAAGCTCAACGGGGCGCTGCTTACTCTCATTCCAAAAGGGCCCGAACCCAGAGCTCCTGGCGACTACCGCCCCATCAGTTTGATCCATAGTTTTCCTAAACTGGTGGCAAAGCTTCTCGCGAACAGGCTCGCTGGTGACCTTGGTCGGCTGGTGGACATCAACCAAAGCGCTTTCATTAAGATGCGATCGATACATGACAACTTCAAGTTTGTGGAGTTGCCAGCCAAAGCGCTCCACAGGAGGAAGAAAGCTTCTCTGCTAGTCAAGCTGGATATCTCCAAGGCCTTCGATACAGTTGAATGGCCATTCCTGATTCAAGTGCTTGAGGCCTTTGGCTTCGGGAGACGCTGGAGGGACTGGATCTCCATGTTGGTGTCCACGGCGTCCACTAGAGTGCTGCTCAATGGGCAGCCCGGGAAATTGATCCACAATGCCAGGGGGCTCCGGCAGGGCGACCCCCTCTCCCCCATGTTGTTCATCATCCTCATGGAGGTGCTCCATAGGTTGTTCCAGCAGGCTGCAGCTAACGGCGTCCTACACCCTCCTGCGCATCCGGGTATCCACCATCAGTGTTCTATCTACGCGGATGATGTTGTTTTATTCATCGAGCCAAAGGTGCAGGACCTTGTCACTACAGCAGAGATCATGCGGTTCTTTGGCGCGTGCTCGGGCCTGTGCACCAACATGCAGAAGAGCGTAATTGTGCCCATCGCCTGCTCGGAGGGGGAAGTGCAGCTCACGAGAGAGCTCTTCCCAGCGCAAATCAAGGACTTTCCTATCACCTACCTGGGGCTCCCGCTTTCCGTTGGCCGTCTGACGAAAGCTCACCTACAACCATTGGTGGACAAGGTTGGAGCCGGCCTGCCTAATTGGAAGGCGTCCATGATGAACAAGGCTGGGCGGCTGACCTATGTCAAATCGGTAATGTCGGGTAGATGTATCCACTCCATCATCTCCCTCAAGATCCCCGACTGGGTGTTCAAAGCAATCGACAAGAGAAGACGTGGCTTCCTTTGGGCAGGCAAGGAGAAAGCATCGGGCGGCCAATGTCTTGTGGCCTGGCCGGTGGCGTGCCGGCCTACAGACTACGGAGGGCTCGGGATACCGGACCTACGACTCGCGGCGTACTCCCTGCGCCTACGATGGCTGTGGCTACAACGCACGGATGATAACAGGCCTTGGCGACACCTTGATCTTGATTTTGGGATTGATCGAGCTGTCCAAGACATGTTCCAGGCTTCCATGAAGATCACCCTGGGGGACGGCAGTCTGGCCCTCTTTTTGTCTGACCTTTGGCTGGGGAGTAACTCCCCCTGCGTGCTTGCACCTGACCTGTGCAAGCTGGTTCGTACCAGAACTAGGCGGTGCAGATCGGTCCTGGACGGACTGTCCAACAGGAGATGGATCCAGGACATGGCAGGCGTCCTCACTATCCCGACGATCGAGCAGTACCTGCGGTTGTGGCCCTTGATGATGGATGTTCAGCTGCGCCCGGGGGTAGAGGACATCATCGGGTGGAAATGGTGTCCCAGTGCTACTTGCTCGACGCGCTCGGCATACAGGGCTTTCTTCGAGGGATCCATGCGCTTTGCGGGGGCCAAGCCAATTTGGAAGGCATGGGCACCACTGAAGGTGAAATTCTTCACTTGGCTCGCGGTGCATTACCGTATCTGGACGGCCGATCGGCGTCATCGACATGGGCTGCAAGCGTGGACAAATTGCAAGCTGTGTGATCAAGAGCAGGAGTCGGTGGACCATTTGTTCATTCATCCAGTGCTGCTATGCAAAGCAAATCTGGTACGCCATCTCCGCAATTTTGGGCCATCAGGTCCAGCTGCCACCACCGGAGGTTCCATTGCTCGATTGGTGGCTGCGCCTGCGCTCTGGGCATGCCTCACTCAAGAAAAGAGGCCTCGACTCCATGTTCATGCTCATAACCTGGTGTCTTTGGAAAGAGCGCAATCATCGTACTTTCAACTCCGAACCAGGCATGATCGAGAGTCTGCTGGCGCACAAGATCATTTCCGAGGGCCAGCTCTGGATCAAGGCTGGGGCAAGACATTTAGGGGCCTTGGGTTGGCCGGAGGTAGTTACTGTTAGCATTAGACAGTCCTAGTCTCGCCTCCCTCGTCGCTTGGTTGTGTGGTTTGCCGTATAATCCAACTCTTGTAACCGTGCCGTTGCGTGCGCCCAAGCAGCCCGCGTTGTAACTCACAAATTTTCTTCTTAATATAAAGATACGCAGCTCTCCTGCTTGTTCTCAAAAAAAAGGTTCTCCTGAAACTTAACTCTTTGGAGTGAGCCGGTTCACATCTTTTCTGAATGTTGGTACTCCTTCAACTGTGATAGAATTCTTCTACCCTTTTTTTTGCCAAGTCAGTCAACGAATTAGAATCTCCATCATGCTGGCCCTGCTAGATAATCTGCTACCTTCCCACTTGAAGTAATCTGTCCGACGATCAGGACCAATCTTTCCAAGATCCTATTCTCCTTCCTCTTCTTTCTTCAAGGGCCCACTCAGAGAACAGCTATCCATTCATTGCAAAGAGAAGTAGCATCGATCATGACCTATGCGCAGATAATAACCTCAGCGAGGCCAAGCGAGAATAAATGGTTTTTGTACAAAAGAGTAGGAGACTTTCTGCCAATATATTCTTCAGAGAACCCACCGAAGATATTGCAAATGGGCACCACACCAGGACGATGAACCGAGACTGGCTTTATTTAGGAGATTCATGTGTACTATGAGCCAAAGACTACAACTGTTCATGGAGATGGAGCCAGCAGTATCTTAGGCAGAAACTGCATGTGGAGCTGAACACGAAGTGTTTTTCATGGTGCATCTGATTGCAGTACTCCAACCCAAGTCGATTACGATTAACAAGGCATGGTTTCACACTCGATGATCTTCACAAACACAAGCTCACTGAGATGTCCCCACAAATGATCACTTGTCCACTTGTAACCGTCCAAGCTTGGGGATTGAGTCGAACCCGCCAGTGAATGCAGCACTCCACGTCAGATCAGAAGAAAAAAGTGATGCCGTTACCGACAATCAGCTCGTCAGGAAAAAGAGAAATAAAGAATCAAATAATGTGAAGCACGCGTTCTTGCACGCAAGAGAGATCCGATGCTGCAGGTTAGTAAAGCATAAGCCGCCTGCATACTCTCCACCAGGAAACGCTAGCGTAGCAGCCCTATTGCAGATATAATCGAATAAATCCTCGAAAGAAACATGCATTCGCCAGCACCACTATAAAAGGAGGCATCGATAGATCAGCCTGCACTCCTGCCAGAAGCTCAGAACAGCAATCTACGAAGAGGGGCTAGCTTTTCAGGTTGCAAAGAACCAGCCATGGCAATCCGGGGTGTCCCCTCCGCCCGCGAGGGCATGACGCTGGAGGAGTTCAAGGAGTGGCTGAAGCAGTTCGACGTCGACGGCGACGGCAAGATCAGCCGGAACGAGCTCCGGGAGGCCCTCCGCCGCCGCGGCGGGTGGTTCACCACCTGGAGGAGCGGCCGCGCCCTGCGCCAGGCCGACAAGAACAACAGCGGCTTCCTGGACGACTCCGAGATCGAGAACCTCGTCGCCTTCGCCCAGAAGGATCTCGGCATGAAGGTATCAGCCTGGTAGAACGAACAAGCGCTGAGAGTGACAGCTGCATGATGATCCTGCGTACTTGACAACCATGGACGACCTAGCTATGAACTGAGCCAACAGCAGTGTCGTTGTATTGTATAGCACCTAGATATTGAGCTGTGCTATTATCTTTGTTTTCTCCCCTTGATTTGTGTGGTGGATCCTGCATGCTTGATATGCCGATCACATCTCCTGAATATGTGTAGAAACCGCAAGGGAGGGGTGCGTGTGTGTGTTAAGCATGATGTAGTTGTGTTTTTTTTTTTTTTGCGTGCGGCTAGCTCCAGGAGTTTGATGCTTGCAGTGCATAATAAGAAAATGAAATTGCGTGTCTATTACGTGCAAGTGGAATCAATCACTTAGTACAAATTTATAATATTTTTTCTAAGGACCCACATAAAGACCATGTTTCAGGAGTTGCAATACATATCGACTGTGTAAAGCTCAAGAATTTACTAAAGCAATATACTCGTTAAGGTTGGACCCACCATAAATTTATATAATATCTAGAGAAAATATTGAAGCCCTGCGAGTGCTTTGAAGTTATTGATTTTTTCCTAGAATATTTCCCTACTCTACTTTGTAAGCAGATAGTCGTATATGCAAATATCTAGCCCGCACATATCTGGAGTATATAAAATATCTTATATTATTAAATCGAGCAGTATACATGTGATGTAAACTACGAATATATGTTGCATCAGTGGTATAAATGCGATCGAAGTGATGCTCCAAATAAAGATATCTAGTATGAAAGTTATGAGTAAGGGTAAAGATTGAATGGAATAACTGCATATATATCTCCACATTTTTTTAAAGTGATGCTATCCTATCCCGACTAAGCCCATCAGGTAAAACGTAGCATCAAAATTACGTGCGCGCCTGCGCGAACACGAGATATATGATATGATGCTACAGATGATTGGTAACCTAGGGACTATTTGGATGATAGTCTCATCTTGACAAATAAACTTCTTGTTAGCAAATAATGCGAAAACAAGATCGAACATGAGACACGATTTTAACGTGGAAAAACCTTGCGGGAAAAAACCACGGAAGACAATCACTATTGAGGAGAGTTTACAAGTAGGGATGATACATGGCTTATCTGTTTTGCCTTGTCTTGTCTTGTCTTACCCTACCGTCTACATAGGCTTACATATATATAGGCAGATCACGCGCCCGTACTTGGTTGCGTTACCAAGGTGGGACTAAACTGTGCACTTTCTGAGAGAAACCACAGCGCGATGGGCCTCCGCTTCGCTCCGGCCCAAGCATGGCCTATATCGTGGATGTGAATTTGGAACATATCCAACAAACTCCACCTTGAGACAAATTCCATCATGTAGACGAATAATAAACCTCCATATTCAAATCTTGAATACCAATGTCCATCGGACAAATAAGATCACTTGAGTATTCTCCCAACACTTGAGCAAATAACCAATAGGTTCAAACACACACAGCTATCAACAAAGCAGACGAACAATATGAGCCTTCAACAAATTCATAATCCCAGCAAAAGTCTGAGTCTGTGCAACTGGCCTCGGAAAAATAAATGGCAATAATGCTCAATCATTAAACGACGTAAAGTCGCAATATCACCTGTGGTATTAAATAAATATCCAGTGAAGAACTCAATTACTGCTCCATTCAAACACGGTTCAGATGTAGGCATAAATGTGCAACCAACTGAGTATAAACCTCTGCAATAGACTTGAGCAGACGTCTCCACCTTGAACAACAAGCGTACTGAATGCCAGTACAAAACGTTGTAGTATCTATGTAGTAACTTTGACTAAATCCCTCAACATGAGCAAAGACAACAATAAACGTACTGCTCCCGCAATACAAAACATTGTAGTATTTAGTCAAACAAAACTTCTCTGTTGCACTTAGAATCCTCCACCTCAAACTTAATTCAGAGCAGAACCTTCACCTTTAATTAACCAACTCCATAGAAGTAAAATAAACCACTAGGCTGACATGAATGATGTTGTCAAAACATCAGAATAAATTAACTCAAATTGATCCAATAATAATCCCAATATCCCCTCAAAATCTAAATATATCTCAGCAGCGGAAATCATATATCATAGACGCCATAACCAGAAGAAAATAATCTGCAATAAATAATCTAAAAACATTACTGTGTAACTCTAGCAATAACCTGTAGCTTGGTACACTTTGTATGTACATCCAGCGAGCAACTCTGGAAACCTTCTGGTAGATCTTTACGGGTGCGCGTAGCAAAATTCCGATAAATGATTTTCCTGGGCACGGACCGAGCGACGACGGCGCCGAGAACTCTGAACCCTATTTTTTTTTCACGTGATCTCGTACCAAGCTCTGATACCACTTGTTAGCAAATAATGCGAAAACAAGATCGAACACGAGACACAATTTTAACGTGGAAAAACCCTTGCGGGGAAAAACCACGGAAGACAATCACTATTGAGGAGAGTTTACAAGTAGGGATGATACATGGCTTATCTGTTTTGCCTTGTCTTGTCTTGTCTTACCCTACCGTCTACATAGGCTTACATATATATAGGCAGATCACGCGCCCGTACTTGGTTGCGTTACCAAGGTGGGACTAAACTGTGCACTTTCTGAGAGAAACCACAGCGCGATGGGCATCCGCTTCGCTCTGGCCCAAGCATGGCCTATATCGTGGATGTGAATTTGGAACATATCCAACACTTCTCCCACTAAATTCTTACAAGCCACCCATTTTTTGTTGCAAAATAGAGAGATTCAGATAAGGGAACATTTTGTCAAGTTGGGATGATGCTAAGAAAGTGCGCCAGACACCAAAAACGCAACAAGACTAAACTTGGTCAAGCCTAATATAATACAACCAAGGATATGCCGTATATCAAAGCTTGGTTAGCAATGGAACTAAATGCATCCCATATAAGATAATACATTCTTTTATAAACATTTCTAGCCAAATTTTAAAACTCTTAACTTAGGACAAAACTACATAGGTACTTATATTTATGGTCACATATTGAAGTAGTTTATACTACAGCTGCGTGGAATGTTAGCGATAGAGCTTAGATGGATTCTCCTCTCGCAAGTGTGGTAGAAGATGAGGACTGATCTCTTCAACATTCGTGCCGCATTGGTCCGTCAACGAAAGAATATGCCTCGCCATTCATCAAGGCATTGAGGCATGCCTTTTTACCAAACTTTCAGAGGTTCTATTCTTGCCCCGCAGAGACTGACCACTTTCACGGTTCAGGTTCAGCAGGAGCTTGTACCAAGCTAGCACGTAGATTTAGTACACAATACGCTGCATCAGAATACCAAATGTTTGCCCTTTTATATAGCTACAAGCTACCTGCAGGTATAGGAATCAAATAATTGCAGGCCCCTCCACATCACAAAAAGGAGAGATGCACTCTTCTCCCTCTCTTCTCCCTGCCGAAACGAATCAAACGATCGATCAACCAAAAGAATCCAACGTGACACGCACGCACATGGGCCGTGGCCCATGGGCCATGGACATGATGATGCAGGCAAACACACGTCACCGTGCTCAACAGGCAACGCAAATCATGCACACTGCCCTGTGGCATTACTGTAGCGTCTTCCACTAGGAGTGAGACAACAGGCAACGCAAATCTTGCCTGCAGATAGAGGCGAATCTATAAAGCTACGAGAATGAGACCTGGATGAGAGCCCCGTGCACCTATAAAAGAGCGGCAACTGATCGCAAGCTCCGACGTGCAGAACTGCTAGCTAGCTTCCAAGTACCATAAGCAGCTAGATCAAGCTCCAGCTAGCCAAGCAAGAAGCGGCGGCGGCCATGGCGATGGCGGCAGTGCCCCCGACGACGGCGAGGTGCGTGTTCCCGGGCAAGGAGCACCGGACGGCGATCACGGTGCCGGAGTTCAAGCGCTGGCTGAAGCAGTTCGACACCGACAACGACGGGCGCATCAGCAGGAAGGAGCTCCGGGAGGCCATCCGCCGCCGCGGCGCGTGGTTCTCCGGCCTGCGGGCGAGGTTCGCCATCCGGCGCGCCGACAGGAACCACAACGGTTTCGTCGACGACTCCGAGATCGAGGGCCTCATCCAGTTCGCCGAGAGGGAGCTCGGCTTCAGGATCTCCACCGATGCCGCCGCCGCCGTCCCCCATCCCGGCGGCGTGATGATGGCCGGGGCCGGCTCGCCGGCGGCGGCGCGGGCTCCGGCGTTCTACAGGTCCACGACGTACATGGCGTATTAACGTGATCTCGTGTCACGTAATTAAGTACGTAGCGGCGCCTGTACTGTATACTGACTAGTATATAGCTCTCTGTTTCTGTGTCTATATATGTCGTGGTAGCTTAGCTGCAATAGCCTATAGCTTTAGCTTCTCCTTTGAATAATTTGTGTGCAAGCAGCAGGAAGCACGTACTCTCTGCAGCTAGTAGCTTGTTTGATGAGTGTGTACTGCGTGGTGATTGGTGAAGTGATGATGATGCTATGTACTGTTAATCATTTGTAGTAATCCATCCACCCCATGTGTTATTATGGACTAAGTTTCTCTGTTTACAGAATAACGCAGCCTTTACGGTATGAGACCATCTCCAGCGATATCCTCACCAAGCTGGCGATCGTTTCTTTTATCTGATCCTTAGAAGAAGAAGAGCCTTGTGCGTAGGATGCTACGGCATCATCTCCCTACAGTTCAAAATACCTCTAGTTGCAATCATTTGTTTAACCGCATAATTTGGTTCCTTCCCCTTTTCTTCTTCATGAGTAGTAACTATAGTATGCATAGAGGGCGAGGGTTGGTAAAATTCGAGTGTCTTTATGGCCTCTGGCACCTGATTTTTATTTATACCTCTAGTCGCAATCATTGATTTACAGTTAAGAAATATAAGAGTAGTGTAGACGTGTAGTGCACGAGAAAGTAGACAAACGTTTTGGTCCAGAATTATTCAGATAAGCCCCTGAGAGCTAGCGTGCAAGATGCTACCATATATAGCACTCGTTGAGCATACATATATGCACAGTGTAGTCCTAGCATATAATAGTACTTTCAAATAGTGATCAGAGGGTGCAGAAACTGGCGGATAACAGGGCATTATATTGGTTCTAACAGGAGCGATGACACGTGCGGTACGAGACATGGCAACAAAAATAGTACGTGGAGATGGACTTCTCTCACGGCACTTTGTGGGAGAAGATGAGAAGAATCTATCCCATGTCGTTCTTGAGCTTGGGCCGGTAGCATGATTCCCAATTAACTGAAGAATGTGCTTCATCCAGGCGTGCATTGTGCCAAAACTTTTGGGTATTCGATTCCTTGTTGGACCCGCAGACAGAAATTCCAATCCTTGCTAAGGCTGTTTGCAACGGTTGCCGCTAAATGCTCCTGAGCCTGTATCTTGAGGCTCCCTGGAAATGCTCCTGGACTCTGGAGGCTCGAGTCGCCGTCTGCCAAATATGGGGGGTGGCCTCGCCCTCCTCCAAATCGACGACGCCCCACGCCGCCCTCCTCTGCCCCGCCCGCCCCACCCCACCCGACGCCGGCCGCCGCCCGGCGCCCCGGCCCCGACGACGTCGCCGCCCGTCCCCGGCTCCGCCCCTCTCGCCGATGCTCGAGCTCGCCAAGGCCTTCCTCCGCCACGGCGGCGGCGCGGTCGACGTCGCCGTCGCGCTCGCCGAGCTCTTCCCCGCCATGGACACCGCCGGGCTCCATGTCGAACAACCTCGCAGCGCGGCTTCTACCCGGCGCAGGTTCTCCATGGTCAGGACGAGCTCGCGAGACCGGAGAGGGGCTCGACTACTGCCGGCTCCACGGGATCGAGCTCTTCTACAGCACGGCGCTGCTGGAGCCGTCCATGGTGGCGTGCTGGGCCAAGATCCCCAACGTGCGCGCGGCGATGCTCGCACACCCGGAGGCGGAGTGTGGGTGTGGTGTGGGTGGACGCCGACACCGTCTTCACCGACATGGAGTTCACGCTGCCGCTGGAGAGGTACGCCGACCACGACCTGGTGGTGTACGGGTGGGAGGCGGAGGTGTACGAGGAGCGGTCGTGGATGGGGCTCAACGCCGGCGTGTTCCTGGTCCGGATCTGCCAGTGGGCGCTGGACCTCATGGACGCGTGGGCGCGGATGGGGCCCGCCTCGCCGGAGTACTCGGCGTGGGGGAAGACGCTGCGGGCGGAGCTCCGGGGGAAGCCCAACGAGAAGTCCGACGACCAATCGACGCTCGTGTACCTGCTGTCGAAGGAGGACCCCGGGCGGCGGCAGTGCCGTGGGGGAACCGAGCGTTCCTCGAGATGGGGTACTACTTCCAGGGGTACTGGGCGGAGATCGTCGGCCGGCTCGACGGCGTGGCGGCGCGGTGCGAGGCCGCGGAGCGGCGCGCCCTGGCGGGGGCTCCGGCGGCGTAGCCCCGGCGGCAGCATGCGGAGCGGGAGCACCCGCGGTACGCGGCGGCCGTTTGTGACGCACTTCACGGGGTGCCAGCCGTGCGGCGGCGCGCCGAACCGGATGTACTCGAGGCGGCGGTGCGTGGAGGGGATCCGTCGGGGACTCCAGCGCGGATCGGCGTCCTCGCGGCGCGGCGCGCACGGCGTTCGCGCGCGGGCCCGGTGATTTGGAGGGTGGGATCGGGGATACCGTTGCAGCAATTCGTGGATTTGGAGGATATAATATTTTATAGGGCATTAGAATATTTCTTTGGACGGTGAAATAAAGAGGATACTGTTGCAAACGGTCTAGGATGAGCCAGGATAAGCGAAAAGACGGGCACTAGGTATAGATTAGAACCTATCTAAGTATCTAGGGTACGTATCTGTAGATGGAATGCATATGATGTTTTACATATATAGCTTGCTGGTGACACAACAGGAAACAGAATCAAATAATTGCAGACCCGCCTCCAGAACAGAGAAAGCTAGATGCCGGCGACCATCGTCCCTGCTCTCGATCACTCACAGACAAACAAACCGAAAGAACAACTCAAGCTTGACACGTACGCCTCGCGGTGATATATGTCCGGCCTAGTGTCTGGTGCAGGTGAACAGATGCAGAACAGGGCACCAATGGTGATAGCCATCGCGCCTGCGTGTCCTCCACTACAGAGCAGGCGGTTGACACATCTAGCAGCCTGCAGACTGGTAGCAGCTGCAGATAGAGACGAATCATACTCCGTATATGCTAGCTAGGAACGAACTGAAAAGGCAGCATATGGATCAAACCAACGCCAACGCCTGCATGATATCTCATGAATGCGTATAAAATGAGTGCTACGGTCAATCGAAAGCTCCGGCACCCAAACCTAGCTAGCAAGAACTGACAAGGTATAGAAGCACTCGTGTTAGGCGCCATGTCCACGGCCAAGTGCGTTGCTCCGGCGGCCGCGCCGGGCGGCGGCAGGTGCGTGTTCCCGGGGAAGGAGCACCGGACCACGCTCACAGCGGCGGAGTTCAAGGAGTGGCTGAAGCAGTTCGACGCCGACGGCGACGGGCGGATCAGCCGGCGGGAGCTCCGGGAGGCCATCCGCCGCCGCGGCGCGTGGTTCGCCGGCGTGAAGGCGTGGCGCGCCGTCCGCCGCGCCGACCGGGACGGCACCGGCTTCGTGGACGACTGCGAGATGGAGGGGCTCGTCGAGTTCGCCGAGAAGGAGCTGGGCTTCCTGATATCCAAGGATCCCGCGACGAGCTCCTCCGGTCGGCGCAACTAACTGCGGGCTTCATCTGTGATACATCATGCATGTATACCGTGGTACTATGTACAGGTATACATGCTGTGGTACCTACCGTATGTACCTGGTACCTGGTTTAGCTAGCTAGGTTTTGTTTCAAATTTTCTGTATGTTTTAGCTACTTTATTCAGCTTATCCGGTCCTCCCGGGTAATAATTTGTGTGGGAGGAGGGAGATGTACTAGGTCTACGGACTGCAGCTTGTTTAAATGCGTGGGCTGCTTCTGCTTTAATTTGTACTGTATGGTGGCTAAATGTTCGTGACAAGAATGATCTGTAGATTAACCATGCATGGTGTTGTTTCTTTCCACGGTTAATTGCTTGGGATGTGATTTATACGGGCCAGAACAACTCAGCACGGTGGGCCGCATCACACCCGGTTGGACTCATGTTCTTGGACGCGGCCGGCCTCTCTCGGTGGTAGCCCACATTTTACATGGGCCGCTCATCCGTGAGCAGGGTGATCGGCCCGATCCACACAATCTACTACTACCGCGCGTGGCGTGACGAACGCGCGGGAGTTGTCCCCGTCCGTCCGTTCGCCGGAGTCGTCTCTCCTGCCGGCGGGGCGGGGCGTCGTTTGTCTCGGTACGGCAGCGGCCGCGTGCCGTGCAATGACGACGATGCAATGCCGAACCCGGGCGGCGCGCGCGCGCCCTGTCGCACGGTACGGGCGCCCGGCGGATGCGCACCCGTACGACGGCAGCTCGTTTTTTCCCCTTTGGTGAAGAGACCGTGCGAAGTGTGACTCAAGCCGAAGGCGAGAGATCCGGGACCTGGCTGGGTGCGGGATTCCTAACGTACGTACGTACGTCGAGGTTATGTTCAAAAAAAAAAACGTACGTCGAGGTCCTGCGCTTTTCTATCTCCACGAGGCGTGCGCTGCCGGGATTCGTCGTGGCATGAGTGACATCAGGTCAGTGTTGGGAATATGCCCAAGAGACAACTGGATTCGATCCACTAGTCTTAATGGGCCACAAATGTTGTGAAGCCCATTACCAGGGGAAGGGGTGCTTTATTTATTAGTCCCATATTGCTAATGGAACATGGTGTGAAGAATTTCATCCAAATAAATAGAGACCAAACCCCTCCTGAGAAAGACATGACTTCCAAGCAATAGTTGCTTTTCTCCCCATCGTGCTCGTGGACCTAGCAGTCCGGTGCGCGACGTTTCAATCCTCGTACGTGTGGATACCTCGGAGGTGCTGCGCTTGGAGCACAAGGACGAACCGCACGTGCAGGACCAGACGGACGTAAGCAACTGCACTGCACTGCCACTTCGACGCGTTCGTCTACATCGAGACGGCTTCCGCTGCAACTGCGCGTCAAGTGGTAACAATCCGTGATCTATAACTGCTGCTGTTCCTATTTTGGGTGAACGAGTTTTTGTGTGAGCTAGCGTAGCTTCCATCGTTTCCCTACAGTGGTATCAGAGCCGTAGCTGTTTCGTTATAGATTCGGATATATGCATATAGAGATATGCTTGGTTGTAGATTGGTCTCTGATCGGTTCGTGATCTCCACTATGATGGTAGTGTAACGAATTACTCCTACCGGTCGGAATTCCGCCACCGGAGTTAAGTGATACACACAAACCCAGTTATGGTGAGATATAGACCAATTGGATTGGTCGAATCGAACTTAGATCAATGACCGCGTCGCATGTCGATATACGACGATGTTGACTAGGATTCACTATGATGGTGGTGTAACGAATTACTCCTACCGGTCGGAATTCCGCCACCGGAGTTAAGTGATACACGTAAACCCAGGCATGGTGAGATATAGACCAATGTGATTGGTCAGATAGAATTTAGGTAAATCGTAGGTCCGCTCAGAAACGGCAGACGGTCCGCACAAGAACGGCGGACGGTCCGCAAGTGAGCGGCGGACGGTCCGCAAATACAGTCGGAATTTTGACAGAAGCGTTTTTCCAGCGTTCCAGAGGGTCGGACGGTCCGCCAGAGCAGGTCGGACAGTCTGCAAGGAAACAACGGACGGTCCGGCGAAATTAAAATTTTGAAAAACGATCCCTCAAAAATTGTTTAAGTTCTAAATGTCCTCCCAACTAAATCTTGCACCATCACATGTCTTGTACAATTAGTGGTGGGTCTATGAAATTAGGGTGCCACTAGTTTTCCTTGACTAGATGGGTTTGTATCGGATACTTACTCGCATAAGGAGTTGGTTAACTTAAACAAGGTCATCTTAACGGTTAAGGACCTTGGGACATAAAGGTTGGACGCCGAGACATAGAGATGTCAACCAACAACAGGAGTCATATAAGATATGATTAGCAAGAGTTGCTTACCGATCTACCATGTCTTCTAGCGGTGATGCTAAAGCTCACTAGTCGACTTGTTAGTTGTGGATCCTGAATCACTAAAATATCAATGGAGGGATATTGATTTTAGTGGGAGTAAATTCCGTTAAATTGTTTAATGTATTTTACTCTGTCATAGATACATTGTCTTAGTATTTTGCATTATTTTCTGTTGTAGATCAATGGCACCTAGCACACCGTTTTCTTTGCGTTCGATCCTTGAGAAGGATAAGTTGAATGGAACAAATTATGCGGATTGGATCCGAAACCTTAGAATTGTTCTCAGGGCTGAGAAAAAGGAAGAAGTTCTAGACACCCCATTACCAGTTGAGCCTGATGATAACGCAACTCTTGCTGAGAAAAATGCTTACAAGAAGGCATGTGATGCCAATCTTGAAGTGAGTTGTCTTATGCTTGCTTGCATGGAACCCGAGCTGCAGATGCAGTTTGAGACAAACCATGAGGCGCATGATATGATCGAGGCGCTCAAGGATATGTTTCAAACTCAGGCCAGGACTGAAAGGTTCAATGTCTCAAAGGCCTTTGTGGAAACAAAGCTAGCAGAAGGCGCAGCTGTAGGGCCACATGTGATCAAGATGGTTGGTTACTCCCAAAGGTTGGAGAAGCTAGGCTTCCCACTTGGCCCAGAGTTAGCCACCGATTTTATTCTAGCATCACTTCCGCCTAGCTTTGGGAACTTCATCTCGAACTACCATATGCATGGGGCGGAGAAGGGATTGAATGAGTTATGTGGCATGCTCAAGACGGCAGAGGTTGATATCAAGAAAAGCGCTAGCAGCAGCCATGTGATGGCCATCCAAAACAGGCCTAACTTCAAGAGGAAGGGCAAATCTTGGAAGAAAAAGAGCAAGGCTAAAGATATGATCTCTCAGCCAAGCTCTACGCCCCAGACTGAGTCTGGACCAGCTGCAGAAAAGAAGGAGTGCTTTTATTGTAAAGAAATTGGTCACTGGAAGAGGAATTGCAAGAAGTACCTGGCTTTTCTGAAGAATGGCGGTAGTAAGAGTACTTCCGCATCAGGTACACATGACATTAATATTACAGACATTTTTCTCGCTGAATCTTCTATTAATTCCTGGGTATTTGATACCGGATCGGTTGCTCATATTTGCAATTCGATGCAGGGATTAGTAAGAAGTAGAAGCGTGGGAAGAGGCGAAGTTGATTTCCGCGTGGGCAATAATGCAAGAGTTGCTGCTTTGACCGTCGGGACGATGCAACTCCACCTTCCGTCAGGATTTATCATGGAATTGAATAATTGTTATTTTGTTCCTAGTTTGAGTCGAAACATTGTATCTCCCTCATGTTTGATGAAGGATGGTTATACATTCGCGAGTAAAGACAATGGTTGTGTGATCTCAAAGAATGGCATGTTTGTGGCTCTTGCATCCATTGTGAATGGATTGTTTATTTTAAATCTTGATGATTCACCTATATGTAATATAATTGCTAAAAGGCCTCGGCTAAATGATTTGAATCCTACCTATATGTGGCATTGTCGTTTGGGTCATATAAGTGAGAAGCGCATGAAGAAGCTCCATTCTGATGGACTTTTAACTTCGTTTGATTTTGAATCATACGAGACGTGCGAAGCTTGTTTGCTAGGCAAGATGACCAAGGCACCTTTCACAGGTTTTCCTGAGAGGGCGCAAGACTTATTGGAACTCATACATACTGATGTATGTGGACCAATGAGCACGACAGCTCGGGGTGGATTTCAGTACTTCATAACTTTCACTGATGATTTTAGTAGATATGGCTATGTCTACTTAATGAAGCATAAGTCAGAGACTTTTGAAAAGTTCAAAGAGTTTCAGAATGAAGTTGAAAATCAGCGTGGTAAGAAAATTAAAGCCTTGCGATCAGATCGTGGAGGCGAGTATTTGAGCCACGAGTTTAGCACTCATCTAAAGAGTTGCGGAATTGTTCCACAGCTAACGCCACCTGGAACACCTCAGAGGAACGGTGTGTCCGAGCGACGTAATCGAACCTTGTTAGACATGGTGCGATCAATGATGAGCCAGTCAGATCTACCGTTATCATTTTGGGGTTATGCTCTAGAAACAGCAGCTTTCACACTAAATAGGGTACCATCTAAGTCCGTGGAGAAGACACCATATGAGATATGGACTGGCAAGACTCCTAGTTTGTCTTTTCTGAAAATTTGGGGTTGTGATGCATATGTCAAGCGACTTCAGTCGGACAAGCTTACACCAAAATCGGACAAGTGCATATTCGTGGGATATCCAAAGGAAACAATTGGATATTATTTCTACAACCGATCAGAGGGCAAAGTGTTTGTCGCTAGGAACGGTGTTTTCTTGGAGAAAGAGTTTCTCAACAGCGAGAAAAGTAGACAGAAGGTGTATCTTGAAGAAATTCGAGATGAGCCTATGAGGCAAGACTTTACGAGTGATGCTAATGTAGCAGAACAAGTTGAGACACCTGTGGTAAGAGAAGAATCGCCACAACCACGAAGGTCGGAAAGGCCACGTCGCGCTACACAGAAAATGAATCTCCAAGTTACGGGAGAGCGCGACATATTGTTGATAGACAACGATGAGCCTAGGACCTATGCAGAAGCTATGATGGACCCAGATTCCGAGAAATGGCAAAGTGCCATGATATCCGAGATAGATTCCATGGGGCAAAATCAAGTTTGGAACTTAGTTGACCCGCCTGATGGTGTGAGACCCATCGAGTGCAAATGGATCTTTAAGAGAAAGAGAGATGTAGACGGAAATGTTAACGTCTATAAAGCACGACTTGTTGCAAAAGGTTTTCGACAAGTTCAAGGAGTTGACTACGACGAGACATTCTCTCCAGTAGCGATGCTTAAATCTATCCGGATCATTCTAGCAATAGCTGCGTATTTCGATTATGAGATATGGCAAATGGATGTCAAAACAGCTTTCCTCAATGGGAACCTAGAGGAGGATGTATACATGATACAACCAGAAGGTTTTGTCGATCCAACTAATGCTGGAAAATTATGCAAGCTTCAGAAATCAATCTATGGATTAAAGCAAGCATCTCGGAGTTGGAACCTTCGTTTTGATGAGGTAGTCAAAGGGTTTGACTTCCGGCAGAATGAAGAAGAGGCTTGTGTTTACAAGAAGGAAAGTGGGAGCTCTGTTGTATTTCTAATCTTGTATGTGGATGACATATTGTTGATTGGGAATAATATTCCTATGCTAGAATCCGTTAAGACTTCGCTGAAAAATAGTTTTTCTATGAAGGACTTAGGGGAAGCTGCATACATTCTGGGCATAAGGATCTATAGGGATAGATCAAGGAGGCTTATAGGATTAAGTCAAGATACTTATATTGACAAGGTGCTGAATCGGTTCAGCATGGAACAGTCCAAGAAAGGGTTCTTGCCTATGTCACATGGCATACACCTCAGCAAGACTCAGTGTCCTACGACGACTGATGAGCGGGAGCGCATGAGTAAGGTTCCTTATGCTTCAGCAATTGGATCCATCATGTACGCCATGATAAGTACTCGTCCAGATGTCTCATATGCTCTAAGTGTTACGAGCAGACACCAGTCTAATCCAGGTGAAAGTCACTGGACAGCGGTGAAAAACATTCTTAAGTACTTTAGAAGGACTAAAGATGTGTTCCTAGTCTATGGAGGTGAGGGAGAGCTCATTGTAAAGGGTTACACTGATGCTAGTTTCCAAACTGATCCAGACGATTCAAAGTCGCAATCAGGATTTGTGTTCACAATAAACGGTGGTGCTGTAAGCTGGAAAAGTTCTAAGCAAGATACTGTGGCTGATTCTACAACGGAAGCAGAGTACATCGCAGCTTCGGAAGCGGCGAAGGAAGGTGTTTGGATGAGGAAGTTTCTCATTGAGCTTGGTGTGTTTCCCAATGCATCTAGCCCATTGGAACTCTACTGTGACAACAATGGGGCAATTGCACAGGCTAAGGAGCCAAGGAATCACCAGAAAAACAAACATGTACTGCGGAAGTTTCACCTCATTCGAGAGTTCGTTAGACGTGGTGAGATAAAGATATGCAAAATACATACGGATTTGAATATTGCTGATCCTTTGACAAAGGCTCTTCCACGGCCTAAACATGAATCACACACGAGAGCTATGGGTATTAGATATCATTTAGATTAGCTCCAGTGTGAGTGGACAATGTTTTGTATCTATGATATATTGTTTATTTATTGAATATCCATGAAAGGCAACTTGTATATGATTAGCAATTATGTGAATTGTTTGTGAAACTCAATACTTGTATGGTTATTCAAAAGGATTGTCCCTAATTTGATTAGCACATGTATTAGTTGATGACTATGTTTCACAAGTCATGGACATGGAGATGTCAAACTAATAATGTGGGCACATGTATGACATGGGGCTGGACTGACCCAGTTTGAGACTTGTTTATCTCTTCTTCACAACGCGTATGCTTTGTCCTTAGACCTGAGATTGTCGTATGTACTCAAGATGTGAATTGACCTACTTAGGGACTACCAAACGCTGCACCGTAACTGGGTAGTTATAAAGGTGGTTTTCGGGTTTGTCAGGAAGCATGCTGTGAGGCATGGTCAATCAAGATGGGATTTGCCCCTCTCTATACGAGAGAGATATCTCTGGGCCCCTCGAGTGATCGGATCAAGAAATGCATGGCCGTGCTAGGTTAAGTGTTAACCTCTTGAAGGATCTGACTCACAGTTTCGAGAAAGGGAGGTCTTACTTGGAGTTAGACCAAATATCGTGAGGCAAAGGGAATAGCTTGTACGTGATGTTGTGGTGGTTCGTCTGATATGATCTTTACGTATTCATGGGAGTTGACACGTCTTGCTAGAGGCCGCTATCAACTATTGGAACGAGTAGGAGTACTCGAACCATGTCTATGTGTACGTGAACCCATAGGGTCACACACTTAAGAGGTTTGGAACACTGAAAACTTGCTTATGAGATTGTCTCTAGTGCAAGTGGGAGATTGTTGGGAATATGCCCAAGAGACAACTGGATTCGATCCACTAGTCTTAATGGGCCACAAATGTTGTGAAGCCCATTACCAGGGGAAGGGGTGCTTTATTTATTAGTCCCATATTGCTAATGGAACATGGTGTGAAGAATTTCATCCAAATAAATAGAGACCAAACCCCTCCTGAGAAAGACATGACTTCCAAGCAATAGTTGCTTTTCTCCCCATCGTGCTCGTGGACCTAGCAGTCCGGTGCGCGACGTTTCAATCCTCGTACGTGTGGATACCTCGGAGGTGCTGCGCTTGGAGCACAAGGACGAACCGCACGTGCAGGACCAGACGGACGTAAGCAACTGCACTGCACTGCCACTTCGACGCGTTCGTCTACATCGAGACGGCTTCCGCTGCAACTGCGCGTCAAGTGGTAACAATCCGTGATCTATAACTGCTGCTGTTCCTATTTTGGGTGAACGAGTTTTTGTGTGAGCTAGCGTAGCTTCCATCGTTTCCCTACAGTCAGATCTCAGATCGATCGGCCGCCTGCTCGGTGCCGTGCAAGCTGACTCCTCCTCCCCGAGCGGATACCGTGCGTCGCGTTGCGTGGTATGGTAATGGCATGGCGTTCGCGCGCGGCGCCCCAAAGTCAGAGGCGTGCGGCTGCGGCGGCGGCGCGCGGGACCAAACGAAACGCCCGCCACATCCATCTGACCATGCCATATCCTCGCGCCACGAGCGCGCGCGCAGCCACCTGCCCGGGAACGGCCGGGGAGACTCTGAGCCTGACGCGAGTGATCGATCGGCGCGGCGCGGCAGCCAGCACGCACAGCGCGCTGCCCCCGCGTGTCCGTGTCGTGCGCGGGCGGGTACGTGCCCGGCCTAGAGGTCGCGCTGCCTTTGGCTGGGTTTGGGTTGGTGGCTGGAGACGGCGTTGGCGCAAGCGGCACCACCGGCCACACGCCCACACCTACTGTTCCGAAACCCACTTGTTGCATGCATTGCTTGCTTGCTCTCGTGTTTGGGTTGCTTCCAAGTTTCCTCTAATTAACGGGCCGGGGGCACACAAGTCGTCTCGCCTAATAACCACGGCGTGTTTGGTGTGGTCCTCTCATCAGTGATCGAGATCGATGCGGGTATCTGTCTTCTTAATTACCTCTCGGAAGAAGAAAGTTTCAGTTTCCGATCAGGCCAGGTGCAACGGTACTGTCTCGCTTTTCCCTGCACCTGCAAGATCCTGGAGATTTTGCATGGAAAAGAATGGCTTGGCTAGCAGGCGGCTTTGACACCTGCGTCTATGTATGTGACCCGGTAGGTGTACGCAGGAATGGATCGCGTTACGTGCACTGTATGCGCACGGCACGGAAATTAAGGCAGTTCAACCATTTCCAAATATATGGACGTGCATACATACATGATACATTGGTAGCTCGCCATAGTTGAGAAATGAGAACGATAGTAGATCGATTGGCATGAATGGAATGATTTATAATAATAAAATAAATCGTCGGCAACAGGTTTTAGACTTTGGTGAGCGGAAAATGGGCCCTTGAATAAACGTTAGTTGTTCTAGAAATGCACAGTGATCTCCCTCGTGGAAAAAGAAAGAGTGAATCTCTCCATCAACAGGAAAACATTGACTGTTGCAAGCGTCCACGAATTAAAACGCACTGCTCAGTGATAAAACATATGCTATTATTTATATTTCATAAAAAAATATTTTCTCCATTCTAAAGTATAGGTCCTTTTGATATTTCTAGACGTGTAGCAAAAACTATATATTTACAAAAACAAAATAATCTACAATTTAGATCGGGTGTGTGGTAGTAAATAAATACATGCCGCCCGATCGACAAAACCTCGGAGACGTGTGAAAGAGATCCTTATCTTGTATTTGTGCTCTTGTCAAATAGAGCCAGCCATTCCTATTGAAAGGCAACAAGGTAAAGGTGCATCAGTAGTGTTTGGCTTTTCCCTGCAGATTTTGCACGAGAAATTTGGCCCTCGGGGCGTTGACACTTGTGCGTTCTCCGTTAGGTGTACTTGGGAATTTCGTTACGTGTATGTGCACGGCACGAAAGGTAGATCACCTAGCTCGTCTAGGTCGAGACTGATAATAATAGCAGGCATGATATTATTTCTAATTAATTAATAAATAAACCATCGGGGATAAATTTCAGACTTTGAGCGGATATATATGGGCCTTGAATCATCTTTCTTCTAGAAATAGACAGCAGTGATCTACCTGCAGCAGTAGATCGAGATGGGGAATCATTGCAACTCTCTCGTACTACTTGGATCATTGCAACTCAAAATTCCGTGTACAAAAACTAATGTCGATAAATGAATACAAGAGTAAACATACCAATGCACCATTAAAAAATAAATAAGACGAAGCAACATATTCAGACACATGCCATCCAATGCCAGCTAGCTCTATGAAACTTGTGAAAGAGACACTTGTGCTCTTCTCAAAACGGCAGCATGTAGCCCCAAACTAGTACATCAAGAATACATGTGTGTGGGCGGCAAAGAGCCAACCATTCAACGCATTCTAGAACGAAAGGCGTTTTCTGAATTTTTCTACCCGTGACGGCGACCTCCGATCGTTGTCACAATAAAATCCACCCACCCCCTGCGGATTGCATTGCATATTGCTTGCTAATCTCTCGCGCGACGTCGGTTGCCCAAAAAACAAGCACCCACGATCGACGGCAATTAACGTACTTTTCAGCCGGTTGCTCCTGGATCAATCATCCACGTGATATTCACCATCTGTTCTATCGGCTCAGCTCCTTGTTTAATCGTCAGTGCTCTGATGGCATAATAGCATCACTCATCTGAATTGTCAGACGCGAATAGTCTCGAGCTCCTTTGGGATATAGAAATGTTTTTTTTCAGGTTCATGAAAAAATAAATTAATTTTCCTATGTTCTGATGAGTATCCTGATGACCGTCTATACATGATTTTCACCAACACACAGTTTAAAGTTTTTTAATCACCTGTTCTACTCCTTCGGAGTACGTCCTATTAATTGGTACGTGCATTAATTAACAAAAAAATCATGCCATGATGGCATGATGCATTTGCCTACCGTCTCCTACAGTCCTAATCTGCAAGCGCCGCTGCATGTATGACAACAAGCTAGAGTGTGTACTTGACAAACTAATCACATAACGAACTGTTCATGTCAAGGGGCATTAAACTAAGACAAGTTGCGTATACGACCACATGGTTGATGTCTTGGAGACGGCTTTTAACGTCTCTTCTCTCTCTAGTTAGTCTCCCGGGCTAGCTTCCTCCTGCCTTCCTCAGTTGCTTTCTCTCTCTAACAGTCTACCTCCCAACTCCACTCTACAATAACAAAATCCCAAGGCCTTTTAAAGGAGGAAGCAAAGACATTAGAAGTGGAGAGAGAGAGAGAAGAGAGGGCAAGAGCGGCGGCAAGCGAAGAGCTAGGCGAGATGGAGGTGGTGGTGCCTGTCATGGCGCCAAGCGCACCGTGCAGCCCAAGAACCGCCGCTATCGCCGGCGGCAACCACCTCCCGGGCTACTGCTACTTCTTCTCCAGCGCCCCGACGAGCCCGTCCAGGGGGAGCTACGCCGGCGACGCCTCCTCGCCCGGCGCCGGCGCCGACGAGGCCACGTTCGACTTCACGCTCGGGTTCAGCGGCCAGCTGCAGGACGCCACGCCGATCCTCGCCGCCGCCGACGAGCTCTTCGAGGGCGGCAGGATCCGGCCGCTCAACACGCCGCACCCGAGCATTCTCCTCGTCGACGACACCTCCTCCTCCTACTCCTACTCCTACTCCTACTCCTCCACCACCCGCCCTCGGTCCCCGAGAAGAGCCGGGGCGCGCGGCGGAGCCGGTGATCAATCCGAGGCGTCGACGGAGAGGGGCAGGTCGGCGGGCAGGCCCGCCGCGCCCGTCTCCGCCGCCTCGTCGCGGAGCAGGAGAGCCACGCGGTCCCTGTCCCCGTTCAGGGGCGGCGGCGGCGGCGCCGGCGTCGAGGACGACGAGTTCCCTTCCTCGCCGCCGTCCCCCCGGACCTCCATGATGCGCGGCTGCGGCAGCGGCAGCAAGAAGTGGAGGCTCAAGGATTTCTTCCTCTTCCGGAGCGCGTCGGAGGGCCGCGCCACCGGCGGCGGGAGCAAGGACCCGCTCTTCAAGTACACCATGCTGTCGTCGTCATCCACGTCGTTCTCATCGTCGCAACCCTATCAGACGACGAAGCTCAAGACCGGCGGCGACGGCAGCGCGTCCATGCGGAAGGGGAGAGGGTCGACGGCGTCGGCCAGCGACATGCCGTACACCACGAACCGGGCGGCGGCCGAGGACATGCGGCGGCGGACCACGACGCCGCTGCCGTTCCACCGGAACAGCCTCTTCGGCTACCTGCGCTCCAACCCGGCGATCCACAGCATCAGCAGGAAGCTGGGCAACCACTCCTCCTCCTCCAATCGCGGCAGGCCGACATGATCCACGCGCGCCGTCGCGGCATGCTTGCACGGCGCCGCCGTCCTGAAGTCTTGACGACGACGCAGAACTGAAATGGCCGCCGGAGAAGCGACGGCGTTTTTACTTGTCCTCTTTTTTTTTAATATATAGTTGCAGTAATTTTCCTGCGTATTCTTTCGTTTCATGTAAACCACAAGGTTTCCATATACCAGTGTAGATATGTACGTAGTACAAGGTTATTCTCAAGAATTTTTGGACAAAAATATCAGTACATTTTGCTCTATTCGATACGGTCATTAGTTCACTCTAGAATCTCATCAGAGTAATGATGGTTATTAATTCCCTCTAAAATCTCATCAGACAGTTGATCGGCAAGGGCGGTCTGATCCCATCAGTGTGTGCGCCGGATCGCGACACGTGCCCGGATTAGCCAACCAAACCCTGCATCGTTTCCTGTATTAAATCAGGGAGATGCAGCTCATCAACATGGGAACACTGTTACGAGATTCCATCGGAGGTGTATTTCAGATGCCGCGAGATCGGTTTTGTGGCAAATTGCCCATGTCCCTGAGCTGTGCTGCCGTACTATAATGTTTTTCTAGCGCTGCAAACTGTCACAACTGTTTCATTAGGTTACTGCAAGGATGGAATAATCCGCGTTAAGATAAGCTGGGGGATCTGACATTCCCAGATTTAAAAATGCCTAGATGAGAGTCACTGACGTGATCAGAGTGCAAATGTTTAGTAATATATTGCTTCTTTTATTTATATATGATGCAAGCAGCTGCATCACCCATTTGCCTCTTCTTGGATTCTCATCTGAAATTTCCCCCTTGCAAGGTTTTATTAACTTGTAGTGGTGTACCCGCAAAAAAAAATTGTAGTGGTGAACTAGTGACCATTTGGGCGCCTCTATGAAAAATCAAATGGTACAGTAAAATTCCAAGGTTCCATCATGAGTGGACATCGTTCATTTTGATTCTTGACATGCGCGAGAAAGGCAGACATGCAAGGAACTGATGATGCCTGCGCTTATTACCAGTAGTCAGTAGAACGTACCCTAAGTTGCCTGCCATGCCAGCTGTGAATGTTCTCCAGGTCAACACCAACCAACAGCTCCTGCATCAACTTTTTGACACGAAGTTTGTGAGTGCTATACTGTTATATCAATTGGCAACTTGTTCTAGGAACAGTCAAGAACAAAGGGTCCCCCCCTCCAACCATACGAGGCTAGTACATGCATGTCTTCAAATCGGGTAGCATATGTTTGGATACAATTGGCATGATGATCTCCCCAGGATATACATGTCTTCAACTCGGTGCTTTGTTTGGATATGATCCATATAGAATTGTGTGCCTAAACTTATATAGATGTTGTAACTTTATAGAGCGAGGGTTTAAACCCGGGCTAGCTGGGTGGAAATGTGGAATTGCTCTCCTCTGGTTAGCCAGCGCCATGATAGCCCTCTATCAGTAGGGTTGTTCAGTAACAACTTGACAGCCATCATCTATACCACCACCTTTTAAGTCAAAATTTCAAATGTCACATAGATTACTACCTAATTAATCCAGCTCTAGCATCAATCAAAAGAACACAAAAAAACTGAAACTAGGATCGCAAAGAGATCGAGAATCCACACCAGATCATTTCCATTTCCAAACAAACTCTTTCCAAAGCTTCATCGATGATCTCGATCCTACATTTCCAATCCTCCTCAGCTCAAACTCTCACCTCGTTTCAACGAAACCGTAGAGGACACAGATATATCACAACCATACAAACGCACTTCCGTTTGCATTTCCAAGCCATCAAGCTAGAAAGCGACCCACAAACACGAACAAAAACCAGACCCCGAAACCAATGCTATATGGATCCATCAAAGTGTGGGGAGATCAGGACTGTGGCCGGGTCCAATCCGGTCGGGCAGGCAAACAGTTAAAAATAGACTAGGCTCCCACAGTTTGACGTGATCTGTTGCATGCTGCCATGCCAACCTTTGCTGCGAGGCCACCACGCACGTACACCCCCTTTGCCCTACAGCACGGTATGCTCTCACATGCGCATGACACGGCGTCACGGCCCTCCGGCCTCTGGTCTCGTAGTTCCAAGAGCAGCAGCTCATTCCCTGTTCCGAAGCTTTACAGCACCTGTTACTGTACCGTGGGATTCCTTCTGTTGGGTGGCGTACGGGACAGGGAAACGAAAGCGTAGCGCCGGCGACAGGTTGCGGATTGCCTATATAGCTACATGCTACTGTATCCATTTAGTTGGATATGGATCTCAGTTATTATGGATCGGAGGCATGCGCTGTGTGCGTTTGGTTCCGCGAGCTTCTCAGAAATTCTCTCTCCAAACTTCACTATTCACCTATCACATCAAATTACATCAAATCTCTCTCCTCATACATGGAGCACTAAACGTGGGTAAATAAAAAAACTAATTACATGGTTTTGATGTACACGACGAGACGAATCTTTTGAGTCTAGTTAGGTCATGATAGGACAATGTTTACCACAAACAAACGAAAAGTCACCAAACTTTTTTTTCCTGTTTTTGGAACTAAACACACCCTAAGGTCACAATATATGGTACACACGTTGCTGTTGGCCGGCCTGTTGCGCATGAGATGGCAAGAACCCTAGGAGACATGGAAGCAGGTGAGGAGCTGGGGCGCATAGCATAGCTAGCTAAATCGGTTGGTACAAGTACAAGACTGTATCGCCAACCCAGCATCATCTTTTTTCTTTCCTTGCACAGAAACCTCCTCCGTGAATGAATTGCATGCTAGGCCTCCCATCCTGAATTCCTGATTGTCTATGAAACCGTCACATCCATCATGCTAAGGCTTCATGAGCAGTTTCACTAAACTGGGAGGCCGGGCCAATGCAAGGCAAACAAATACGCTAGTTGGTGCGGTGTAAGATTACTAAGCATCGTGCTGTTGTTTATGTTGACAACAAGAGTATATTTATCTATCACCCAGTTTCTAAGATAACCTTTTCTTTTTGCCATGTTGAACCCTGGATTGAATTGCGCACGCATACATATATACTCAGAACGAAAATACAAAGCCTGTATCTGTATGATATGGTTTGACTCGCATCTACGACCGGGCAGGAGGCATTGGAGGCCCGGCCGGTTGGTGCCCCCGTGTGAAACCAACCGCGCGATACAGAGCAGTGTGGAGCACAGGCTGATCGAGCAGAGTCGAAAACGTTGACCCCGTTCAACAAGCCGACAGAGGCGTGCGAGCCAACGACTGACTGACTCGAGTACGTGCAGCTTGCTACGCCGGCCTGAGTAGTCAACAGTCAGCACGTACACCTCACACCCACTGACCGACGACTCTTCTACAGACTCAGCCCCGGCCGGGCAGGGCCCCAAGACCCAATGCGAGGAAGGTCGCCAGCGACCGGCCAGTGCAAGGGCTTCGTGCTTCACGAAAACATGCCGGAATGATGGCTCCGATTTGACGTGGTTGTACCTCAGCTACTGTGACGGTGAGTGCACGTACCGGGCGGGCCTGTGTTGGAATTTTTGTCCCGGGCAAACAGCTGCCTCGAGACTCACGCCGTCGCGCGAATTTGGTTGGGGTGATCTTGCTATGCTACCACGATTTGAATCAAATGAATCTATGTAACTCAAACAGGCCCTGGTAGGAAGATCATGGTGTTGTTCATTGGCCTATTGTGTTCAAGAGGTAGGGTCTCCGAGACGCGGGGGGGGGGGGGGGGGGGGGGGGGGGGGGGCGACGTCAAATATCGCATACGCGACGCGAGGTTACAACTGCGGCAAATGAACGAGAGATGCTACGTACGGATGGAGAAGTGGCAGGAAAACAAACCTGATGCCGGCCGGCGCCGACCATTTCCTTGTTGGTTTCTTGGGCAGGCGCACATGCACGGCACATGGAAATGTTAGTGCCTTGCCAACAAGGGTGTTTGATGTGGATCTCCTCGGTAAACTTTGAAGGATTTAGTTCGATCAAACTTGCCGGCATCAACACATGACGCAAAGTTCCGGACTGTAAAAGCCCGTTTGGACTTTGAAACACACGAATTTCATAGGGAGGTATTCTCTTATGTGAACAAAGAAAGACCTCACTCAATCTGGGTTATGTACTGGTATGATGGATTTGCAGAGCTGAAAATATTTCGCAGTTTTTGGTTTGGCCTGACTGATGTAGTTCCCAGAGAAGGTAAGGTACTATGGAAATTGGTATCATTTTGGATTTCATTCGGATTACCAGCTTAAATTTCAGAAGCCATTCGCGCCGATACATCAGAAACCTGTCCTTTTTGTAATGTGTCAGTCCGATCTTGCAGGACAATTCCAGGCTTCCAGCTACGAACTGAATCAACAATAGATGGTGACATCTCTAAAGCATTCCTGATTATCTTCAACCATCCCCGTTTGAAGCATACGAAGCCCTAATGTTTTCTTGGCCATCTTATGCATGTACCAGAAAGCCCTTACATCGCAATCAGGGTGGTTACTCGAGCAAATCAGTGGCAATACTATATTCTCGCCACACCCTGCAAAAACACAAAGAAACCAAGTCCATTAATTGGTCATAAGTGACAGGATGGTTTGCATGAGAAAGTTGCAAAATTAGCTAGGCAAATGCAACAAAATGGCATTAATGAAGACAAAGCAAGACCATATTTCTAACCACCAATGCAACAATCGAAGTGCCTCTGGCATCAACCAAACTACCTCATCGACGAAAACCAGCACTCCTACTAGGATATCTGAAGCGTGGCACAACATATGCTGCCTCTGGATTAGGACAATACATTGTTTGTGGCATGTTGGGTGATGGAAATGCTACCCTCTGTTGATTGGGTGGAAGCCCCCTAAAATATGAAGGTGCATGTGGACCAGTCATTGCTCCATTTTGATGTCGGAAACCCATCGTAGTGTTGGATAGTGCATCTGGATGGCTGCCACCAGGGCAAGGCAGCAAGACATTAGCAACTTCACACAATGGAGGAGGCCGTTGGGGCCTCTCAATGTAAGGATGCCGTGCTGCAACAAAATTTCCATGATTTGCCCCAACATGAGTAGCTGGAGTTATGTAACTTCCTTCAGATTGGGAGCGTCTGCCATCAATTCTGTTCCATTGATCAAAACCAGCTATCCTATTACTCACCCCAACTTCTGTGCTAGATGGGCCCTTATGACATTTTTTCTGTAAGGTAGCATGATTCTTCTCCCTGTTGTCATTGCATCGCAAACTGCTATGGCTGGTACAAATGCTCTTATCTAGGTGTGCACGACTTTTCTTTGCCCTTCTACCACCGGTGCATTTTTGTCCACAAGGCACTTGGGACCCTTCTTTCTTAGACCTTTTATTAGGCAGATCAAACTTGGAGGTTTGTGCAGAGCGTTTTTTGCCTTTATCCACTTCAGTGATATTAGATCGACAGTCAGGCCTTTCAGACCGAGGCTTGTGCTTTTCTTTTTCCATTTTTTTCTTGCCCTTAAGAGCTAAGATAAAAACATGGATTACAATTAGTTAGGTCGAACAGACAAAACTGAAGATAATGAGCTTGAAACTTGAAATATCATTAAGACTTGCAACTTGACTCAATGGCTAAAGTGCTAAACAAAACAAATGAAACAGTGACCCAGAGCTCACATGTTCATAGAATGGTTGCTAATTAGAGCACATATTCACAAGAACAGAAGATTCTTCATTGACACAATAACATGCATGAATAATTCCATGAACATGGAAAGATACAACATTCCTTAGCAGGTAAAAAGTTTATGAATACATTATATGTCTTTCTTCTTAAATTCAGGGAGCCTAGAAATCGAACGTGTTAGTTTTACTGCCCCTTATGCTGATCTCAAGCCTTGTGATTCAGAATTTTACATGATTTCACATGAGATATAGCTCACTATGCATTGGACCTCTAAGGCTTCCAATGTTAATTAATAGACCAACCAAAACGTTAAATTTTAGTGCCTAGTAATTACTAAATATAATTAAGAAATGCTCATGTGCAACATCTAGCTGTAGTTTTGTGTAACATAAATCATTATAGACTAGCAAGGTTATGGCTATCAAATTATAAATCTATAGCCTGTCACATTTGATGAACGTGATTAAATATATCTAAATATGCAATATCATCACACATCAAGATTAGTAACGGTGATTTGAGATATTGAGATATGAAGCAGGTGCAGACAAGAAGATCAAGGGCAATGTTAATCAATACAGATATATGTGAAAACAATCTTGAGAAGGAAATTACTGTTTCCCGTAGACTTAGGTCTTTTTAAAGCACGAACACGCCTTGCATCGTCTCCTCTGTTGTGCTTCTCTTCTAGAACCTTCAACCTTTCTGCTTCATTTGCCCAAGGCTAGGTATAAGACAAACAAATCATGTGAATTTTAAAAACGCTCAAGACCATTATCCGGACAATGTTGATATATACAAGATACAAAAACATTATTTGGGAATGTGTAGATGAGGAATCACACAACTGAGAAATAAATGTCACACTATTGATACCATGATACAAGGTACAAAAACATAGTTTGAGAAATGTGTAGATAATCATCTGGATATCTGACAGGATACATTCATATTCACAAATAAATGTTTCTTTTCTTTTAGAAGTACATGGTTCCCTGTAGTTCCATTACTGTACAAAAAGCTTCAACACACAAACTGCTAGAAACAGAATTTTAAACATGAACCTGCAATGTGTGGCCATTTCTGGCCCTGCTAACAAGTTCTGTTACAGTGTTGCCCTATAACATTTGAGGATTATATTACCACATTGGCTCGAACTCCTGAAGGCAAACCAACCTAAATGTGACAGGAAATAAGACTACTAATTTAAGCGGACAGCTATTGCTACCTGACGAAAAGTCATCATTCTGTATAGGTTGCGCCCTTTGACAAGCAACAGATGCAAAAGTGGTAATTTCCCAGCTCCTTTGCTCCAAAACACTTGAATCTAATCAATTGAACAGGTAATGTAATCTGTAAGTGAACACAAGTATCAAATAGTACAGTAGTATAAAACTGTTGAAGCAATTCTTACCGTGAAAGTGTGTTGCTGCTTTTCTTTACCATAACTTTCCTTAATGACTTTACCAGCTACTATACGCTTCCCTATACATTTTGCATGCCTTTTTCCACTGTCAAAGTCATCCGAAGGAAAGTTTGTGTTACCATTTCTAAGAGGCTGCTAGACTAGACTACACAAATGCATGACTACCTCTTATCGTACACCTTCTGTTTGAATAGGACAGCATCCCCTTTACATACATCACCTGCATGAGTGAATATGATCATTACCCAGGGTAATTCTCCATGTAGTTGAATGAAAGTTTATTTCCGAGTAAGACGGCACCTTTACAGTTGATACAGAAGGATGATTGCGGATAAATTCTCTCTGGATCCCCATCTTTAAACCTATCAAAAGGGGCAAAAAGTATTACATGTACGCCTTGTCCTTCTGAAAAATGCTTCATCTCTGCATCTAGATAAATCATATGAAGCAAGATTAAGAGCGCTTAGGTGAACCCTCCTGTGCATAACAATGCCAAGTAAAAATTAAAACAAAATATTGAGAACAAACAAATGACACATGAACTGGTGCCCTATTAAACTGAATTCCGGTGGATAACAGACTGAGTAGATGAGCGTCAAATGACTGAATAAACTCAGGAGTGTGAAAGAGCTATGGAATTAACCTCCAATGAAGCACTATTCTGTCTACACAAGTGGCTATGTCCCCAGTTTGGCTAAGGCCATTCTTCTTCAAATACGCCTTGCACTCCACCAACTTAATCCCCTCTAGACTCCTCCCACCTACAGGGAAATATTGCTTGTCAGCTTATCTAGGGGAGAAAAAACAGTATAATAGCATAGAACAAGATGATTCAATTCCATTCACTACATAGAACAAAATGATTCAATTCCATTCACTCCTGAAACACATCAAGGTGAATTAAAATCAGCTGTATTACAAGACAAAGACATGCTTAACACACTCTCAAACATGACAGGCTCCATTTATGAAAACTAGGATGTCTATTTTTGAGTTGTCCATATGAAGAAGAAATAAACAATGGTCCAATATGATAGCATTTACAAACAATAGAGGCCGAGATAGAAACAAATGAGGGACTGACATAAGCTTACATAAGCTTAGAGTAGTAGAATTATAGGAATAACCTACAGCCTACCAAGCAGCTAGAGCTAAGCATATACTCCTTAAAGCCAAATGAACATTAAGCATGTTCGTGCTAGTTTCTATTGCACAGTGTCTAAAGAATTTCGGGGTCCTACATGTCTAACATCACTAGAATGGAAACATAAACTTCAAAGCATTAGCCAGATGAAGCATCAGTAAATATCTCCTGTCATCAGACGATCAGATTGGCACACTGTCTCTGCAAACTCGTGCCACCACACGAATGATATGAATGCTCAAACAGCTCTAGTTTCCAGCTCTCTACGTCGCATCTTATCCTACGTTCCACGCTTCCACCATTCGAGACTGACACTGAGACACCTACCCCTAGTTCTGAATATCTGATGAAGCAACCGAATAGCAAATGAGAAAACAAAAGGAAAAGGGGATCGTGGAGATTACTGCGGAGGAGACCGGCGATTTTGTTGCAGGCAGCCTCGCTTCGATCCGCGCCCAATTGCTCGTCCTCAACCTCCACCTCCGCCCCTGATTCCTCCTCGCTGTCCTCGCCGCTGCCTTCCCTATGACCGGCCTCGCTGTCGGTGTCGCTGATGTCGACGAAGTCCTCGTCGCTCGTGTCTTCATCTTCCTCGGATTCCGAATCCTCCTCCTCCGACCTCGACTCTAACCCCGCTTCGGAATCCGAAGAGATGTCGATCGCCGCATCGCGCTCCTCCCCCTCCACCACCTCCACCACCACCGGCACAGCCGCCGCCGCCGCGGCGCGCCTCCGAGTTACCGGCATCCCAGCGCTCAAGTGGAGAGGCTTTTGCCCCCCGCCTCGTCGCCCTCCGATTGCCTTCCGCACCCGCCTTCCCCTTCTGCTTCGCGTCGGAATGGAACGAAGGCGGTGTTTATACGTTAGAATTGGAGGTTAAATTTGGAGCTAACACGTCACTTCGTAATCACTGTGCTACCGTAGCATTTTGTTTGTATGTGCAAAAAATTGTCCAAAAAATGATTAATTAGGCTCAAAATGTCCGTCTCGCAGAGTACAACAAAACTGTGCAACTAGTTTTTGATTTCATCTACATTTAGTACTTCGTGCATGTCATGACATTTTGACGTGACGGGAAATCTTCTTTTTGCATAGTGTATTTGGAAGTAACTTTTTGGAACTAAACAGGCCGGAAATGGAACGGGAAGATTGCCGTGTACCGAAAACGTTTGCCTCCCTCTCGCGACTTGGTCGCTTCCTTTCCTTCCAACGTTAACCGTCGTTGTTTCAAATTTCGAAATCCAAATTTGACCGGTGAATTTGGATAGGCAGATACGAAGTGTATAATGGACGACTCAGATGAGAGAAACTCTTTGTCCACTAAAATTTCTCTCATTCCACTTACAAGTAAAGTTTGAATTCTGACATTAGCATGGTTGAAGGACATACGGACGAGCAACGATTTCTAGTGCAGTATAAACTTATTATATGCACGTTTAGTTGAATTATAGAATGGTGCCAAAAGATAATATGCACATTTACAAATATATTTGAATTATGACATTTAGTTTTAATAGGGTGAAAAGATGGAATGGTACCAAACATTTCCGTTCACGCTTACAAACTTTGGCCAGTAATTATTTGAAATATATGCACATTTAGTGCATAAATTTTGCATCAATATATTTGTATTCGAAAAGGTTGAGATTATATTGAATCTTTAGTAAATAGCATTATATTATTAGAAAAATCAGAGGTCAAAATCTACTTTAAAATACTTTTCCCACTCAAACTAGGACAAATATTTCTCAATGGAGAGAGTATGTGGTCAGATTAAAATAGTTTATTAGTATTAGGAGTAGAAGGTAGAAACAATTAGAGCTTGGCAATTTACATTATAATGTCTTCTGAAACTCAAAAAATGGCACATCTCATCAATAAATACACTAAGGAGAAGCTGATGAACAATACAACGATCACTCACTTCCATCCGTCGGTACAATGGTAGTAAGTGAATGACGCTCCAAACGCCAACCTGGTGACCGCAGCTAACTTGCTCCAGTTCCAGGAACAAGCATTACAAAGTTGTTCCCAAAATCTCAACAAACAGAACATGACGCCTATTCTAAGACTGTTAGAAACATCACATGTTGCAGACATGGGTGAGCTTTTCCTTTTTCCTATCAACTAAATGATCAGTAGGCAGGCGACGACAAACATAACTCTATACTCAAATTAGTAACAGACCAGGTGGTGCTAGAACTCAGACACCGTCGATATGCAAGCTCCAGTCAACGGTACTTTAGCTCTGTTAATTTGCCTGTGAACCAAGTTGGCAGGGGCGGGTGGTGTAAAGTTGTGCTGTCGTTAGAGATTATCAACAGCTATCTCATCTTTGACATGGACCTGCTGGACATGCCATGCAGTAACTTGACAAATCCGAGAAAGCTCAATTTACCATCCGTATGCCTGATCCAATCTTGTAGCACAACATGCAGTGGCACGGAAGGGCTGAGGCCCAATTCCTGAGAACGAGTAACAAATCAGGAAATATGGAAAGACACCAGATTGATGGACTAGAACAAAAACAGGAGGGAAGATGGGAAGATCACATACAGAAGCTAGTTCATCAATTACAATAGCACGGTTGCCATCCTTCTCAAAATGTTCATAAGCAGAGCGTGCATGTTGCTCCCATCTATCCAATGCTTCGAGCTGGTGCACACTAACTGCTGCTGCACAGAACTCTTGAAAGTCCATTCTTCTGTACTGAAGGGCGCTCAACTGAAAAGAATATCCAGTTATACAGCAAGTGGTACAGTTTGTGGATGAATGAAAAAATTGATATCACAGGATTAAAATAAAATAACAAATGTACCGAAACAAGAATCTCCTGGACTCGTGATTCCTTCATCGCATCGGTAGCTTCTCTTGTTAAGGCCTAACAGCATGGAACAAAAGGTCACCAGATTTACTCAAAATAAATAGGACATATTATATCAGAGCTCTATAATGAACTAACCATTCTGATATTGTCGAGAGTGATGCATCCATTTCTGTCTGGTTCCAATAGAGAAAACTGTGCCTTCAGATAGAAAAGCTCATCAACAGTCAAAGTCTTTGATAGAGCCTGCATCAGGTCAAGAAAAAACATATATCAGCCACTGCAGATTGCAGACATTAAAAGAAAGGACAGTCATGGTATACTTAACAAGTAAAACTTGTAAGCACCACATAGAATTTGAAGTGGAAGCATTGGCAACGGAAGTTTGTGTTAAGATGATCCAAAGCAAGGGCTATATCTACCCATAAAATGCTGCTCCCACCAACTTAAACCAACTAGTGTACAAAATCAAAAAGTTCAGACACAGGTTACCACAAAAACTGTAGCATGCATTGATCAACAAGATTTAGTAGGAGATTCATTAACCACTACTAAACAAAACAGTTTAAGCATGCTCTTACAAGACTTTCAGGAGAACAGATTTTCTGTGACATAAAGCGAGTGACAATTGCCAAACTGAAGAAGGGACATTATTATGCATATAGAGCAAAAAGATAATCAGAACAAAACTTTGAAGTACTGACCCTCAGAGCAGCTTTCCGTAAAGATGAGGAACGAATATAAGCTTTAATAAGTCGGAATATAAGGATGTCCAATGGCAGCTTAATGTCATTGTAATTTCTGATCCACGGATGACCTGAAAAAAAAAACATGAATACTCACAATGATGTAATATCCATTAGAAGCTGTATGGATAAAATGAAACTCACTTAAAGCCTGAGCTGCAGTCATCCTTCTACGAGGATCCTTGCACAGCAATCGCTTAACGAAATCCATTGCTTCTGGAGTTAGAGAAGGCCATGGTGCCTCATTGTAGCTGGGGTCAGCTTTGAGAACAGAACGGAATATGCCAGATTCAGTGCGCGCCCAAAATGGACGACTGCCACAAAGAAGGATATATGCCATTACACCTATACTCCATACATCAGCTTCTGTGCTATAGCATCTATGCAGAACTTCTGGAGCAACATAATAAGCACTTCCAACAATGTCATTTAGCCTCTCATCTGCATGAAATATTAGAATTACACATTTAAGATATTTTTCATGTGAAAGTGTGAATACCACAATCCTTTTTTGTGAAGGCAATTTGAGACCAGTAAATTTTTTTAAAAAAAAAACATAATTGGCCGGTAGGAAGTATACCTGGTTTAACAAAATCTGATAAGCCAAAGTCAATAGCCTTAAGATGGGAATTCTCATCTTTTGAAGTGAAAAGAAAATTCTGGAAAAAAAGATACTATATTTAAGAACACATGATAACATCAACAAAGAAAAATGCTAAAATTAAAATACATTCACAGAGAAAGGAAAAGTAGAAAAATAATATAAATGTGCAGGGAATGTCTCCAACAAACAATAGTGTAGTCCAACAGTACAATGCACCAGATTGATGGATGTAACACATAATGGTATTTGAAATGAACAAGCAATTGTTGCCAATTTCAATGAAGGTTGGATGGTAAAACCTGCTTCGTTTACCAGTGCCATAGAAATCGCAAGGTTCAAAACTACAGAAAGTATAAACTTAGCAAATTACAAAGCTTCTTAAATCATAAAATTTAAACTAATTGTAGAGATGCAGAGAAACATATTACCTCCGGTTTGAGATCCCGATGAACCACTCCTTGAATGTGGCAAAAAGCAACAACATTTAGTATTTGCACCAAAACAGCTTTAGCATCATCCTCGGAGTACTTCCCACCTCTAAGTTAAATGCAAAGCAACAGTTCTATTGAAGCATATACGATGATGTGAACTAGTGTTACTTCAAAATTTTATGTTCACTTTCAACATACCTGGAAAGTATTCTATCGAGTAGCTCTCCACCCTCGCACAACCTACGCAAATAGGAGCATGGATTGCATGTTAAATACAGAAAAGCAACTGCCCAAGGATCAGCAGAGCAGGGTATACAAGGTAAATATAGATGTGAAACGACTAGTTAATAGAAGAAATCTTTCAAGGTCCAGACGAGCTTATTGCTCAAATTTGGCAGTATGTAAACACTATGTAAGCTTTTACGCATTCCAGGAACAATTAAGGTTTGGCAGGAAAAGAGAAGCATATCAATAATAACTGGCTCTTGCAAAGAATTATGTAAGTTCGTTTTCATCATTATAGCAAGTGCAAGTGCAACTACTACCAGATTATAAACAGTTGCTACATATTATCAATGCTAACCTTGATCCAGTATTATGAGTGTGACATAGAAACAGAACGGGCACTAGAAAGGGAAAGGTAACCAATTATTTCAACAAATTGACATAAAATCATTTTTAACATCTGAGGTACAGCATTTCATATTCTACGAAAAATTTGCTATTGCTACACCAACAATAAGTGAACAAAAAAAAGGACTGTGTAAAACTATACAAATTGAATTATCAAGCAGGAAATTGCGTTTTTTTTTTCATCTTTATAACTGTGCCTGCTAATGGTGGAGGATAACAGCAACACCAAACATATTGTGGAGGACATCCTCATAGGATATGTAAAATCAACTAAAAGAAAATTATAACTTCTCAGGTACTGGAAGCTTACTCCATTACTATATATACATTCTCATTGTCCTCATAGGCATCATAAAATTGGACCAAGTTCTTGTTTCCTGCCAAAGCTTTCAAAATCTTGACCTCCCTTCGGACATCCTCTATAGCAATGGATGTTGTCATCTGACAAAACAAAACAGCAAGCAGTGGGTGATGTCAAAATGCTGTGCATATAAGGAACCAAGTTCAGACGATCACCAACTGAGGGTATAATGATAAAAGATAACAGAATTATAAGGAGCTTAAATCAGTTCGCATAAAAGATATCATACAACAACAATGCCAAATTGCTTAAATTTCTGGATCAGGAAAAAAAATAATGCATAGAAATCGTGAAGCATCAAAATCTTATATGATACCCAGTACCCAAAAGGGCAGAATGCACAGAACAGAAAACATTGATCATCCTCAAGGGCATGCAATAAGGATTTTGCAATGCAGGACCTTGTCAGGTCACCACAAATCTTTGTAAGTATTTAGTTCGAAATTAGTATCCCCATGTCATGAGAAGATATTAGCCGACAGCAATTATAGCAAATCGAAACCACCTCAAATTTTCCAGATGGTCATTTTTCGCCCTCGAAAAGTAGGTGTATGTGGTATCTTAAAATTCGCCGAGAACATATCCTAAAAAATGACAGACTAGGGCATTGCGAAAGCTGCACATCACCTTTGCTTTGGGGATGACCTTGACTGCGACGGACTCCCCCTTGCGCGCACCCTTCTTAACCGTGGCGGCGCAGGTGTAGCCGAAGTGTCCCCGTCCGACCTCATCCCCCATATCATACTTGGCCGCGAACCCTTTGTTGAACCCAAACCCCTTATCGAGACCCCTGCCGCTGCCACCACCGCCCTCCCCCTCGCCGACGCCTTCCTCGGGGATGGAGGGCCGCGGCGGGCCGTGCCGCCGCGCGAGCGCCGCCCTGATGTGCTTGGCTGGCGACGGCGGCGGGAAGGGCAGCCGCAGCAGGCGCCTGGCCGGAGTGGTGGGCGCGGAGCCGGCGCCGGCGCCCGGGTGCGCGGGGGAGGACTTGCGCGGGGACGCCGCGGAGCCGCCGAAGAGGTGGTGCGCGGGGCTCGGGCTCGGAGTGGAGAACTGAAAGAAGGGGGACACCGCCCAATGCTTCTTCCCCGGGGTGGCCGGGGTGGCGCAGCCCGGGGGCGGGGTCGCCGGCGCGGCGCGCGGCGGCGAGTTCTCGGCGTCGTTGGTGAGCGGCTTCGCGTGGCACCCTCCCATCTTGTGCCTGCGCCGGGGAGGTTGGCGCGCTGCGTGCGGGATCTGGGAGGGGTTGGGGACGGGAGCTACGAGGACGCGGTGGAGGGAGAGGCCATGGCGGAGAGAGGAGAGAGAGGAGCTTTGGGGGGAGTGGCGAGTGGGGACTGCGGGGAGTGAGGCGAATTGAAACGGGGAAGGTGGGAGAGGAGTAAAGGCAGCGAGGTGGCGACGACGCGGGGTCGGAGAGAGAAAGAGAGAGAGATTAGTGGAGCTGCCTGTCTGGTGGGGCGTTTAGTGCTTTTAATTCTTTTTTTCTCTCGCTTTTCTCTTTTTGTTTTTTTGGCTTTGATGCTTATGAGTACTAGTGCTACTTTTTTTTGGCATATACTCCCTCCGTATCACAATTAGATGACGTTTTAGACAATGTTTGTGTCAAACCTTGAGAATATAAATCATGAATAACTTTTAAACCGTTGAGTTTAGAAATGTGAAAATCATATCAATAGATTTGTCTTGAAAATTACTTTCACAAAAGTATACATATATAACTTTTTAATAAATATTTTCTATAGAAATAGGAGTCAAAGTTGCACTTTGGAGACTGTGTCGTTGTCCTAAACGTCATCTAATTGTGATACGGAGGAAGTATTGATGATTGTGATTAGCCTTTTCTAGTCAGCATAATAATGATTAGCTCGTGAATGGGTGGATCATGGGAATTTCGTTCTATCCATCCATTTCTACGGAAATTGTACAAAGGTAAACTCAAATTTTGTGTATTTGATTCTTGAGTTGTATTTCTCATTTTGAACGTGCTTGGATTGTTGTTTTCTCGGGTGTTTTTTTTTTCATTTTTTTCCCTCCAGCTGATGCGAGGAGTTATGATTAGTCCTTATCATCGCTGTTGGTTGGGCCTTTTTGTTGGATGTGGGCATGTGATTATTGGAAAAAAGAGATATATACATGTGATCTTGTTCTTTTCATTGGAAAAAGAAAGCATAGTGACGACAAGGGGGGGAGAGCAACTGGCAAGGCGTGCACGAGATGCCAATGTTTAATTCGTCACTCGAGAATTCCGTTGTGTAGCCTAGCCCGTGTAGGTCAAAAGTGAGACCCAGCTATGCACCATGTGTGTGTATATGCGTTTTATCTGTCGATCACTAAGATTCTTCTTCTTATTGGTTTGTTCTTCTTGAATTTGTTGTGACGAGCCCAGGAAGAATTGCAAGATGGAAAGACGAGTGCTACTACTATGCTATGCATTATACAGAATGGAAGTCGCTATTCGCGCCTTTCATGGACATTCCTGTTCTTCTTGTACATATCATGTATCCATGCCTGTCAAGCTATCAAGCGGGCTGTCTCTAGCTCTGTTTGAGCGAAGAACCTCCATCATGTTTGAATAACATCTCGAAAATATCTTCAATTACAAGGAATCCTATCCCCGAGAGATGAGGTCCATACGCATCGGATAAAGTTCTTGATTTGTGTATGTGTACACGCCTGATATTTCAAAATACGATGGTGAAATTTGGACATGAGGTCCATGCATTGCATGCCCGTGTACAGTAGACCGAAAGCAACCGGATCGTTTCGTTCGCATCTACTCGCGCGTCCATTCTCTCCCTTGTTCCGTTGTTCTGAGAATGAGAGTGATGCTGATCGGTCTTGGTCATGGTACTACCGTACTAGCAAATGATAGGAGTCGGCTAAGCATTTTTTATATAGCTTCTAGTATACTCTAATAGCTCATTTAGTGTGGCGGTGCTGTGTGGTACCAAGTGATTAGCTCCCGTGTCCATTTTAAATTGAATGGGAAGGGCCCAGATGTCGCGCAGTTTGCGGTCGGATTTTGGCATCATGAATGTCTGATCTCCTCCACACTCCTGATGAACAAGACAGCATTAGGAAATACACAAGGTGCATTCTTTGTGTCATCTCCTGAACCTGAAGTAGTGAAGTGACTATTATACTACGCAATCATGCGGTCTAAGTCGAATCCAAGAACTAGTGAACTACTGCCCAGTGACTAGTCCCGCATTGTACTTAAAAAAATTGACTAGTCCTGCATTTCATACTGATATGTCACGCACAGACAGTAAACCACTGCATCAGGCCATAAGGGTACATGATCAAGGTCCAAAAGATGGAATCTTTAGATTAGGCTAATGGTCAGCAGTGATCAGCATTTGGCAAAAGGAAGCTACTGCTCCTACTATGCGGCAGAGCAGGGCATCAGCAGACAGTCCTAAAAGACGAACGGAATATCACCTTTATCGAGGTCAGGGCAACGAATTGAAGCCAGCAAGACGTCAACCTCATCTCATCTTCTCCATCGCCGAGGAGGGCGATGGTCCACACGCAAAACAATCCCCCACCTCCAGATGAATCCAACCAAAGAAGCAGCAAGAGCGAGAATGGCGGAGGCCAAGAGAGAAAAAAACGAGAAAAGAAAAGGTAAAGGCGTCGTGTACTGCCATGTCTAGGGAAGCTGGGAGGCCAAGAGAGAAAAAAACGAGGGGGTCTAGGGAAGCTGGGAGAGGAGTGAAGACAAAGGAAGCGGCGGTGCTCACGTGTACTGCCATGTCTGCATTGCCTGTCGGGCGCCGGCTCTGCAGTGCAGTGCAGGGCAGTTCGTTCTGTGCTATGCCGGTGGCCATCATCAGCGAGACAGCGACCGTCAGCGGAACTGTCAGAGCGATGCTTGCTTCGGCGATGTCAGACTAATCGCCCGCATAAACAGGGTTTATTATCTTTCAAAGCAAATCTTCAGCCTGTACCGAGCAAAGAATCGACGACATTAATCAAAAACAGTAAGCATCGACGACATCTGCGGGGCCCGAACGCGCCGGACCGACGTGTCAGCCAAGTACAGCGTCCCTGTCCGCGCAAACGGCTGCAGAATGTTCATCCACAAAACCCGTTTGTCTCTCCGTAACATTCTCTCTTCTCTTCTCCACAAAAACATTCTCTCTTCTCTCTTCTCTCCTCTCTCTCTAAAACGGCATACAGTATATATTTTTTTTCTCAAAACGAAAATGATCTTTCCATCGGAGAAGGGAAACATACGGGTTCAAAAAGGAACTCCCAATTTTACTATGCAAAAAGAAGATTCTCCATCCCATCAAAATGTCACAACATGCATAGAGTACTAAATGTGAATAAAATCAAAAACTAATTGCACAGTTTTATTGTACTCTGCGAGACGAACATTTTGAGCCTAATTAATCAATTTTGGATAATTTTTCACAAATACAAACAAAATACTACAGTAGCGCAATGATTACGAAGTGACATCTTGCTCTAAATTCAACCTCCTAATTCTAACATCTAACCGCATGAATACGAAGCAGAGACGAAAGAGTGGAGAGGAGACGCGGACCACAGAAGCAAGCTAGCAGAGCTTTGATAAGCTCAGCAGGCGCAGGCCGGGATCATGGCAGTGGCAGCAGTAGTGGTCGCTTTCATTGCCGCTGCATCAATGGAGTGATCCCTCCGTCCATCCGCCCGTCCGTCCTTCGCCCAGACTTGATTGCAAACCGCCAAGTACTCCTCCGCTCCAGCAGTTGGCGGCTTGGCTTGGCCCTCCCTGACGGCCCGGGCCTCCCAACCGAACCGATGGACCACAGCCGCCAAGGCCAGACAAGAGACCACAGCGGCGTTAACGCGAGCCGCTCCATCGTCGCTGTCGCGGCAGTTAACCAAGCCGGCAGAGCTGGTCGCCGCGGGGGCCGCCCGTCCACCCACAAATCGGCGGCGGCGGCGGGCCGACGCCTCGGCTCGCTGCTGAGCTTGGCGCTGAGTGACCTGCGCCGCTGAGCGCCATGGCTTGGACAAAGCAATGCGCGGCCGTGAGTGATCTGCGGGTTTGACGATTGCGGGAGCAGTTCGCCGTGCGTCTCGTTGCATTTACGTCGCCGTTGACGATTCTGGGCCGTGCGGATGGGAGTGGGAGTGGGAGGCCGCCCGTCGCCGGCGATGAATGCCGTGCCAGGACGACGGTTCGCGGATCGGGGAGCAACACGGAGATGGCTCGGGGTTTTGCTGATCCTCCGTGCGCCGTGCACGTCCGTACGAGCGCGGTGACCGCGGGCGCCGCCGCGAGGAGGAGGACAGGAGAGGAGAGGCCTCCTGTGGATCGGCGTGGGCCTTAAGTACCGGCCGGCCCGCACGAGACGTGTTTACTGGGCTGGACGATCTGTTGATGCTTGGGCCGACCCAAGTTGGAGGACTTCCTTTCTTTTTCCTCTCAAATAGCTACTACTATAAACTTCTCAAAAAAAAGCTACTACCATAAAATGTTGCCGCTGTTGTCTCCATTTGAAAATTCGACGAGTTAACTTAGGACAAAAAGTTACTATTAATTTTTAATGAAAGGAGTAACACTTAACAAATTTAATGGAACAACAATTAATACACACCCCCAAAGTCTATAAAAACCTTCAAATTAAACAGACAAAAAAATATACCTGCATAACAAACTGTCCAACTAGGCGATCTTATTCCAAATAGTTGAAGCTATATATCACACACACGCATAACCATGGGGGATGGAATTCGGTAGCCAGAGGTAGGTAAGTACCATGCACACACGTGATCGATCTCACATCTTGCTGATTGGCCTGCTGCCCTGCTGGCTCAACGCCCTCGCTTTCCTTTCTAGGGAGAGCTGGTGCGCGAAGCGTGTGAGCGCCTCGGCGTTGGTGCCTTCCTCGGGCACCTCCACGGGCTTGCCCGTTTCCATGTCCACCCTGCTCACCTTCTTACCCAGCATCCTCTCCCCGATCCGGACCAGCTCCTCCATGTTCTCCTCCGTCGCCACGTCCACGGTCGCCGCCGTGCCGCTCAGGCCGTCGTCCTGGATGCGGAGGTAGTTCTTCTCGCTGCGGAGCGCCTGGAAGAGGATGGAGACGTTGTAGTCCACGAGCGCCGCGCTGGAGTAGCTGAACATGTCGACGATGGGGGTGTAGCCGTCCTTGCTGTGCAGCCACGACAGGATGCCCCAGCCGGCGGCCTCCTCCGCCGTGTACATCGCCGCCGCCTTCGCCGAGCCGGTCCCGATGGAGATCACCAGGAACTTGGCGTAGTCCGTCGGGCCACCGGGGAAGATGAGCTCCTCCTTGTCCACGACCATCTTCCGGGTTATCTGGTTGATCGCCACCAATGTCTGCATCAGAATTACCAGCAATTACTTGTGTGCAGAGAAAATATACATGTATCGTACATGATGTACGTGTGCAGAATAATGTGTATGTAACTTACTGGATTGTTGGCGGAGACGCCGCCGTCGATGAGGTTGAAGTCTCGGGTCTTGCCGGTGGAGTCGTCTCTGGTCTGGAAGAAGTGGGCGGGGAGGTACGTCGGCGCCGCCGACGTGGCGATGCACACGTCCGAGAGGAGCGCGTCCTTGAGAGGCATGGTCTTAGCCTGCATATATGCGTGCAGCACAGCGTATAGCGTAAGTTTGGAATGGCTCCTCATCACATCACATGATGATATTCCATGTATAGTACACTTCGTTGCTTAGGATTAATACTGATGCATGAGCTAATTAACGCAGCATGCATTACATCGAAGGTGGAGAAGATGGTAGGCTGAAGGTTCTTGACGTCGAAGGTAGGGATGACGACGTTGGTGACGGTCTCGTGCATCCTCGTCGCCCCAAGGAGGCCCTGGATCTTGGAGCGCAGGATCTCGCCGTTGTATTTCGGGCCCTTGAGCTGGATCATCAAGTTTACAGCGGGTGGCCTGCGATCCATTCATACTCGATTACTCGATGAGAGAAAAGCCTCGCTGTCAAAATAGTCCTCCCTCAGCTTCGTCCTAAATTGTACCTTGGGTTGTTTAGGTATTTATTTTACTATATATATTTTTATATATGTACTAGATGCACAGTAAAAGATATATCTAGAAAAAATAAACGACTTTCAATTTAGGACGAAGGAATCGGAGTTTATATATAGCTACCATTATTATCTTTGTATTAGAAACTACTAATAACTAATCCGACTTCATGATTGGCTAATGTTATAAATGTTTTGTCTTGTCAAGATTACTACACACACTACCAGAATCATGCACATTGGCACCGGGTGGGAAACCCCCTTTAGCACCGGGTTTCCCACCCGGTGCCAATCTTCCGGTGCTAAAGGTGACACCCTTTAGCACCGGGTAAAATAACCGGTGCTAAAGGTGGGGGCACTAGCAAAAAATATTTGCATATTTGCGTGTTGCGGGATTCGAACTCAAGACCTCTTGGCTCGCACGCGTACACCCACCTAACCATATCACCTACGCTACACATGTGATGAGATAAAAGATGCTTTCCTTTTGTAGTATTATATGACACCCCCTTTAGCACCGGGTCGTAACACGACCCGGTGCGAAAGGGTCTTTAGCACCGGGTCGTAACACGACCCGGTGCTAAAGGGTAGCCCTTTAGCACCGGGTCGTGTTACGACCCGGTGCTAAAGTGTGAGGGCCTTTAGCACCGGTTGCTAACACCAACCGGTGCTAAATGTCACCCTTTAGCACCGGTTGATGTTAGCAACCGGTGCTAAAGTGTTTCCGGGGACACCCTAATTTCGCACCCGGTGCTAACGTCACATTAGCACCGGATCTTGAGTGCACCGAGGCATATGAGGGGTGCGGATGTGAGTTATTCTTGTAGTGACATATTTTAATTAATGAGCTAGGATAACTGCTAATAATCAACTGGGATCATATCACTACACAAATTGTCCGTACGTGTAGCATCAGAGCTACGGAGCTCTGACGATGCTAATCATCAACTTGTAGTGGCCCTTGCGCTAATTAGTTGCCATATGACAATAGTCTAAAGTCTAAATGAACAGGATGATAATGGCCAGAAGTCAGAACAATATATAATAAAAATAGGAGCAATAAAAAATAAACAAACCAAGAGAGAATCAGCTGATTCACATTGTTATTACCTTATTTTAGAATTTTACATCCATGCTGGAACTTATTCAATATCTAACTTTGAATTATTTGATCTAGTCGATTCTGGCACTGTGCTTAGAAAATGAGTTGAGTTTCAATTAAAAATGAAGAGATTCAACTCAACTGTCGGATGGTCCTAAATTATCTGGTTGATGAAACAGAGCACAATTCTTATTGGCAACTAAGCCAAATGTTGCGAGACATCATCTATCCTTTGGACAAAAAACTGTTCTCAAGATATATAAGTCTCGTGTCAATTTGCACAAGATCTAAAAACGATATTCTATTCCACCTAAATATTTTAAAGTATTTTTACACATCATCCGATCAGATTTTTTAACTCAGGTTGTCGACACTTTTAGACTCTCTAGCTTCGAAACACAAAATTTATATCAGTGTAGGTTTCCCTCTAAAATAATTTCATGATCTTACAATTTTTTAAGATTTTATAAATATACTCTAAAAGATAAAGGTGGCCAAAATTGCTCCCCAAAGACTAACAAAAAATAATAGTGTCTTTTCACTTTACCAGTGGGACGAACCACCATATCCCTGAATAATACTAAAAGCAGTTTTGCTAATTTTTCAAGCCTTTGAAACCAAATCCAACCCTCTGTGCAACATCCAATAGCTTATGGGAATATGGGTACAGGCGGTTGGAATCGGATGGTGACCGAAAAAGATTAAAGGTGCTCGGTTCGGTGCCCTTTGAACACGAGTGCTGTTCTCAAACCTCTGAAAATTGCATGCAACTTAATTATTACGCGCTCACTATACCCTTGCTGTGTTACTTCTACCTTTGAGGAAAAATGCTCGCCCCGTTCTCCAGGTAGAACTTGTTGATCTCCTTGGCCGAGAAGAGCGGGCGTTTGTCCTTGTTCGGAGCGGCGAGCATAGCCGTGATAAGACCGCCGGTGCTGGTTCCGGCGATGTAGTCGAAGTAGTCGGCCAGCCGTGCGCCCGGCCCGTCGAGCTCCTGCAGATCATATATATGCAGTGTGTGTACTGTGTGTGTTAGCGTCAGGCCTTTAACGTACAAACCCTTCCCAGCGTACGCAAAATTAACTACGATGCATATATTGATGCAGATATATATATATATATATATATATATATATATATATATGTATATGTGGACGACACGCACTTGGAGCTTTTGCTCGAGGAACGCGAGGATCGTGCCGGGGATGAGCCCTCTGATGCCGCCCCCGTCGATGGTGAGCACCGTCACCCTCTTCCCCACTGCCGCCTGCTGCGAGTTAAGGCTGGCCATTATCTATCTAGAGGAATCAGCAAAGAATGACAAGGCAAAACACAGGAAGTTTTGATCTCTTTCTAGTTGTGACTTGTGACGACGGATCTGATGATAGATTACGGATGTGCTTAGAGTGGGTTTATATAGAGCCCAAAACGAAAGTCTTTGGCAGTTTGATGTTACGGCGATAGATGGCAATACGCAACAATAGAACATGCTTGCTTATTACTAGTTGGATCGGAGGCTGCTTTGGAAGAGAGCGATCGAGTCCAGGTCAACTAGCTACCGGGTCGAGCAAACGATCGAACACATGCTTTCGCATCGTCACACCAATGCGAAATGCCGACTAATTAATCTGGTGGTGTTTAAACACGAGGTCAACCACTCTGTATTCATCAAATTGGTACCATGGCGTAGCATTACGTACTGTATAATAATTTAATAAACCTATAGTACAATACAACATGGCGTAGCTGCCTGCTTGGTATAGTTACCTCGATTGAGTGTAGGTTATACACTGGTTAACCCCGTCGAATGTTTCAATCCCCGTGCTATGCTTGAATGAAGGTCTGTCGTCTAATTAGAACTGCAACTAGGGGTGCAAATGCATATGATGACAAAGACCAACTGGCCAACTGGCCGTCCTTTTCGTTAAAAATAAATTATAAAGGCATGGTTTGAACTGTTAATTTACACAGATTTAATTTCCGTCGAATTCTCCAACTGCAATTCTCTAGCCTGCAGGGTTCTCATGATCTGTAGTCATCACGATTGGGAAAAGCAACAGATGAATAAGTTCATAAGTCCCTACTTTAGAGCAACTCCAACCGTCTGGCTAAATGTATTCTTCTCGGTAAAAAAAAAGAAAACACCGGTAAATAAAACTCGATCCAACAACCTCTCTTTCTTCACCATAGTGTTATGTATAGTGTTATGGTGAGTCTGTTGGTTACCCCATAGTTTTAGGAGGTTTTCTATTTTTTTAATTCTTTAAAACTCTAAATTTAGTTAGGATTATATTTAGGCGGATGGAGTTGCTAATAAAGCATCAAATAAAATACAAAGGATATGTCTTGAGTCAATTATTCGTTTCTATTGCTGGATAGGTATTCAACGGGGGCTCCTTCTCTACACACCACGTTTCTCTTCTATTCCTACCCCGCGCCACCCCCGACCAGTCATGGAGGTGCAGGTTCTACTGTCACACGTGCCACACTAATACAATACTGCCACCACTATTGCAAAATTTCAAAAATCGTCATCTCTCCCACCCCTATTTCAACTAACCGGTAGATCAAATATCAGCAGCAGCGGTAGATCAAATATCAGCGTACCTCTACTACTCCTCTGGCTCTACCGCTCTAGTGACCAGCAAGCCGGAAGCAGATCAAATATCAGCCAACTGGGCTGATTTCAGCTGCGCTGTTGAGCCCAGCCGATCAGCCAACTGGGCTTATTTCAGCAGCAGCATAAACCGAAAGCAGATCAGTCGAACAGGCCGAACATCACATCTGCATCACTTACCTGGCTTACACTCACCACCACCGAAACGCGCAAGCCATACCCACTTATGTTATGAGTTGCTTCCAACTCCCTGATACAGTTTGTGATAAAATGAGGGCCACTATCTCCAATCATTGGTGGGGGTTCCATGGGGGCAAGAAGAAGATGCACTGGAGGTCTTGGGACTGGTTGACTACCCCGAAATCCATGGGAGGGATGGGGTTTAGAGATATGAAGCTATTCAATCAGGCTATGTTGGGTCGTCAGTGTTGGCGTTTGATGACTGATCCTGAATCACTTTGCGCAAGAGTGCTCAGAGGGAGATATTACCCAAACATTAACTTCATGGATGCTAGAACAACACGAACGTGTTCCTTCACCTGGCGTAGCTTGATGCATGGCAAGGAGCTGCTGGCAAGAGGTATTTTCTGGCGTGTCGGGGATGGAAATCAGATCAGGATAATGAAGGATCGTTGGATTCCGGGCTCACCCGTTCACCCAGTACATCCAATTGTTGATATGCCTAGTGATCTCAAGGTACAATTCTTGATTAACGAAGTGACAGGCTTTTGGAATGAGGATATTATACGAACTTTTTTCAACACAAGAGAGGCTGACCAGATTCTCCAAATTCCACTGAGCCAACAACCTGGGCATGACGTTGCATCCTGGCCTCACTCAAGAACAGGATCCTATACAGTAAAGTCTGCATATGTCCTTGCTAGAACTGAATCTTTCTATTTGACAGCAAGCTCCAAAGGCAAATGTGGCCCCTCAGACCAATCTCGTGTGACAAAAGACTGGAAACGTTTATGGGCAATAAAGGCCCCGCCAAAAATGAAAATAGTGTTATGGAGGTTTGCACATGATTGCCTACCAACTGGCCAACAACTTTAGCCCATGCTTTTCTCATTTGCCCTTACGTGGCTGAGGTCTGGAGTGAATTAAAGAAAAAATATGGTGTGGGACGACGTCTAAGAGATTTCAAGTCTGCTAAGCAATGGTCGTTTAGTTTCTTGGATAAGTCTACTGAGACGGAGTCCACGATTATGACAATCACACTGTGGCAAATTTGGGAGGCTAGGAATGGAGTAAGAAATGGGGAAAACCAGCTGCACCCTCACTGTATTGTTGAGAAAATCAAAGCTTATGTTGATATGGTCCTGCAGCACTTGTATGCACCCACTGATTGCCAAAGGTGTGACCCTGCCAAGCCAAGAAGATGGGCTCCACCGCTGGATGGATGGGTTATGGTGAATGTTGATGCAGCCATTTTTGCAGAATCAAACAGAATGGGTATTGGTTTAGTGATCAGAGACCACATTGGTAATTTTATAGCTGCCTGCAGGAGAGGAATTGATAGGATCACTGAACCGGAGATTGCAGAGGCGACTGCTATCAGGCATGCAGTTTACTTTGTCTCAGCCCTGCCATATAGTAAGGTGATAATTGCCTCAGACTGCCTTTCAGTTGTGCAAAAGATTCAGTCCGCAGCCACAGATCGCTCCCAGGTTGCTGCACTCATCCATGACATCAAGATGGCGGTTCAGGCTTCAATTGTCTTCAGTTTTATTCATGTTCCCAGATGTTGTAACGTGGTAGCACATGTTCTAGCTAGATCTGCTGATCAGTTGTCCGAATCGGTTTGGTTTCATGAAGCGCCGGAGTTTATCCGGACTTCCATCTGTAACGATCTGATATCTGAATGAAAAGCTACCATTTACTCTCAAAAAAAAAAGAAACCGAACTAGTCACCACCATCTCGAAACTTATATCCTAAAAATAATCTACGAGCATATAGGTGAAGAAGGTGGGGACGAAGGTATGTCAGAGAAGCTTGAGAGACAGGGGATGAGAGTGAACGAGAGAGTATATACATGATTCTCTATTTCCATGTGTAGTTATATTTATTTTCTATTTATTACCACACTCCAACTAGTGTTTTTTTTCCAACAAAGAGTAGGCAGATCCAGGAGCAAAACCATGAAATATCAAACACAGAGACGTAGTATTATTACATTAACCCAAAGTAGTACATTGTACACCAACGAGTGTACATACAGTCAGGTTAATTACTGGTACGTCCACGAAGCCTGAAGCACTCTTAAACGGAACGAGATCCTCAAACTACCTCCGAGGGACATCAACAAATGCGCATCGCCGTTCCTCCGGTATCCAACGGCAACATACATGAAAGGAGCAGAATACGTGTTCGGCCCATTTGAAGACCTCGCTCTCCGCCGCATCACCATGACTGTTGCCGTCCGCCGCGCTGCTAGCGCGGTCGCTGGTGGAGCAAGTCCACGAGTGAGAGACCTCCACCACCGCTCACCTCTCTCCATCCCTTATCCCTGTGTCCTCCCGACCCGACCTCGATTTAACGTTCAACGGCGGCGTAGACGCGTAGACTCGCTGGCTCCGCGAACTCCACGGTTCGCCGGTCACGGTCTTGATGGCGCTGGCTCCTCAGCCTCCATGGCTCGGTGGCGTCACCCTCGAAGACGCAAAGAACCCGAGCTCGGATGCCTGCACTCCGGCAGATGGGCTGGGAGCCTGCGACTTCGAACGCTGCTAAACAACTTGACGAGAGTATGAGAGATTAATGGGCCGCATGGTTACTTGTTCGGTGTTGGTGACTGGGACAAAGCGGTGTGCTCGCGTTTGACGTCCCTCGGAGGTAGTTTTAGCTACTGCAGAGGATCTCGTTCCTCTTAAACACACACCACTGAAGTGTTGCTTATTGCTTAGCGTACATATAACACATTGCCATATACCAGCAGGGAGTTAATAACTAAAGGATACAAATAAAAGCTGTATTCACACGATTCGCACACAGCAGAGCACCAAGGAGAGACATGCGGATCGATGCAATATCCATGCGTCCCAGCAGGCTCAACTTTCAAGTCCAAAATCCAAATCATAGATTCCGTAGCGCACCCGGCCCGTAGTGTATTCTTATCTGCTTGACGTCGTCTTTAAATGGCAACCCGCTGGACATCTAGCTCGCTGGAGTTCACCTGCTGCTGGGCCGTTTCGGCGAGGATGGCCGGGCTCCGAGCCTGCGCTTCCTCTCGTCGGAGAGTTTCTTGGCGATCGAGCTCCGTGAGCACGTTCGCGTTGGTGCCGGCGCCGAGGACGACCGCATGTACGTGTTTCGCCGAGAACGATTGCTTCGTCACGCCGGTGCCGATGGAGATCGAGCTGTAGAGCTTCTTCGTGTAGTCCAAATATATATGAAGTACTCCTCTAGTCCTCTGTCCAAATATCTTAGCCATATATATGGGTAATACAAGTCACCCCACAACTAGGGGTGGGCATTCGGTCATTTCGGTTCGGTCTATTCGGTTTCGGTCATTTCGGGTTTTGAAAAAGTGAGGACCGAAGTTTTAAAAAGTAAAATAGGAACCGAACCCGAATAGACCGATTATTTCGGTTCGGTCTATTCGGTCCACCGAATTACCTGAATTTTCATAGATATCCTTGTCACCTCTCAAAACTCTATGGTAGAAATTCAAATTCCCAACTCATTTTAAGTCTATGGATTTAAGGACTACTCAATTGAAGCAAGTAACTAACAAGTTTATGAAAAAAAATTAAAATAGATTAAAACATAAAGTTGTAACATTCATAGTCTAAATCAAAATATGTAAATATATTGAATTTCGGGTTATTCGGTCTATTCGGGTTATAGACCATAGGAACCGAAACCGAACCCGAACTCTGAATTATAAAATTATCTGGACCGAACCCGAAACCCGAAACCCAAATAGACCGACAATTCGGGTAATTTGGGTTCGGTTCGGTTCGGTTTTCGGGTTTCAGGTTCAAAGTGCCCACCCCTACCCACAACTCACAAGGTAATGCAACACGCAACAAAACAAAACTCACGGGACATACCAAGATTCCAAGAAGCAGCCCTTGCTTATAATAACGGTATGCACACACGTACAAGCACAACAGCACAAGGCCAGCTGACTGTATCCTCTAGGCACGTCGAACTCATCGATCAGCGATGAAAGGAAACGATGCAGACGAACCCCTGACCATGACCCCAACAGCCAATGTCCTCAGGGAACTGTCCGGGACCAGGGAGGAGGTGGAGCGCGCCCGCGAGGCTGCGGTGCAGGCGTGGCTCGTATCCATGCCGCTCGGCGAGGAGCTCGAGCGCCTCCGCGCCGAGGTGGCCGCGGCCAAGAGCAGCCTCGCCGCGACGGCCGCCGACATCCCGCCGCTCAAGTCGCGGATCGAATCCACGAACGGCGCGATCGCCGCGAGGCAGGAGGAGGCGGTGAGGAAAAAGGCCGCCGCGGAGGAGCTCCGGCGGCGCGTCGACGGCGCGCGCGCCGAGCTCCGGCGGCTGCGCGCGGAGATCGCCGCGTCTCGGGGCGCGAAGGGCGCGATGGAGGAGAGGGTGCTCATCCGGCGCCAGGCCGCGCGCGCGCTGCAGCTGGCCGAGCGCGCCGTCGCGGCGGAGACTCACGCGCTGGCGTGGGCCGCCGAGCAGGCGTCGCGCGCGCGCGGCGACGGCGACGGCGAGGACGCCCAGCACGACGTCGTGGCGCTGCCGGCGCGGAAGCTCGAGGAGCTGCGCAGGCGCGTGGAGGCCGAGGAGCGGAAGGCCGCGGCGCGCGTCGAGGAGGCCGAGGCGATGCGGCGCGTGGCGAAGGCGAGCAGGGCCGCCGCCGTGGCGAGGCTGGACGCGGCGCGCGCCAAGAGGCGGGAGGTCGCCGACGAGCTTCGCCGCCGCGCGGACGGCGATGATGGGCACGATAAGCGGGCGAGGAGCGCGCCGCCGCCGAGGAACCGGAGCGGGAGGTCTTGCTTCGGCGTGAAGAAGCTGCGCAGGTTCTTGTGCGCCGCAGCCAAAGCTTGAGCCGGGCAACAGTGGGCACCTGTCTTATTCTGCTGCTCGTCTTGTCGACGGGATCTTGTAAGATAAACCTGAATGTTCTGAATTTGTTCCTCTGAATCATGTTGTCAAGCACACCGTAGAGTTCATCGTAGAGTTCTTTCTGGGCTGATCGAATTGGTTGGAGGTGGACAATTTTCAATGGGCTCTTGACGAAAGAAATGTGGCCTTTATGCCACAACGGCGTGTGGAAGGGAGGCGGCAGCGTCGGCGCGAAGAGGAGCGTAGAAGGGGATCGAGGTACGATAGCGGCGCGCAGAGGAGAGGGAAGGGGAAGGCAGCGGCGACGTCGTATGGAGAGGAGGTGGCGAAAGGGAGGGGAAATTGTGGGATGGAGGCGTCGATCCATCAAAAACCCTATCAGAAGTATTACCTTCTTCCAAATAGCGCGCTAGCAGGCCTGTCGATGAGGGCGTGCAAGTGTTTTTTTTAATCGAGGAAACATTTATATCATATCAAAGTTGAGTACATTTATGCCATATACAACACTCCACAACATAGACACACACGACCGTGTGGGATGGATTTTATTTGGTGGCTACAGATAAGTAATAAGCACCACGAACATGATCATAGCGCACTGCTAGCTGCTTGGCCTGCCTTGGCTCAACGACGCTTTCGCCTTCCTTTCTTGGGAGAGCTGGTGCGCGAAGCGAGTGAGCGCCTCGGCGTTGGTCCCTTCCTCGGGCACCTCCACGGGTCTGCCCGTATCCATGTCCACCCTGCTCACCGTCTTCCCCAGCATCCTCTCCCCGATCCGGATCAACTCCTCCATGTTCTCCTTCGTCGCCACGTCCACGGTCGCCGCCGTGCCATTCAGGTCATCGTTCTGGATGCGGAGGTAGTTCTTCTCACTGCTAAGCGCCTGGAAGAGGATGGAGACGTTGTAGTCCACGAGTGCGGCGCTGGAGTAGCTGAACATGTCGACGATGGGAGTGTACCCGTCCTTGCTATGCAGCCACGACACGATGCCCCATTTGGCGGCATCCTCAGCTGTGTACATCTCCGCCTTCTTCGCTGAGCCGGTCCCTATGGAGATCACCAGGAACTTGCCGTAGTCCGTCGGGCCACCGGGGCCGGGGAAGATGAGCTCCTCCTTGTCCACGATCATCCTCCGGGTTATCTGGTTGATCGCCACCAATGTCTGCAGAATCACGACAAATTGGATTATCATTACCGATCTTTCAGCAGCGTCAGTCTAAAACTATAGCTATAGGGTTTGAACTCAACACTGAAAACCTTTGTGCAGAAGTAAAACGTGAGCTGTTTTCTTGTGTCCAAAGAAAAAAAGAATCGGACATGATGTGTGCAGAATATGTACTTACTGGATTGTTGGCGGAAACGCCGCCGTCGATGAGGTTGAAGTCTCGGGTCTTGCCGGTGGAATCGTCCCTGGTCTGGAAGAAGTGGGCGGGGAGGTACGTCGGCGCCGCCGACGTGCCGATGCACACATCCGAGAGGAGCGCGTCCTTCAGAGGCATGGTCTTAGCCTGCATGCATGCGTGCAGCACGGCCTATAGAGTTAGTTTGTGATGCATGGCTCCTCATTGCATGATGATATTCCATAGTACTCGTATACTTATATTAGTTCCATGAACTAATCAACGCATTACATCGAAAGTGGAGAAGATGGTAGGCTGGAGGTTCTTGACATCAAAGGTAGGGATGACAATGTTGGTGAGGGTCTCGTGCATCCTCGTCGCGCCAAGGAGGCCCTGGATCTTGGAGTGCAGGAACTTGCCGTCGTATTTCGGGCCATTGATCTCGATTACCGTGTTTACAAGGTCTGGCCATGGCCTGCGATCCGATCATAATCGATGAGAGGAATTGTTCGAAAAAAAAACGGTGAGAGGAAAGCCTCACTATCAATAATTTAATCACTGACCCTGAATTCCTCATTGGCTAATAATTAATATAAATGTTTGATCTTGTCAGGATCACTACCATATTGTCACTTGTACCACAAGTGGCTATTTAGTTATGGACCTCTGATGCTAATCATCAACTGGGATAACATTGGTAATAATAGGCTGGACTATTAAATGGTACATATGACAATAGTCTAAACTCTAAAGTCACTGGTAATGATAAGGAGTCGGAACAATATATCATAAAGAAAGGAACAATGAAAAATAAATAAACCAACAGAGAGGATCAACTACAAAGGCCTGCTAATGGGCCTAAACCCGCTCCCAAACCCAACCCGCCCCATTTCTAGCAAGTTGTATGTGTCAACCCAACCCTACCCAGAATCTAGCTAGTAAACCCGCCCCAACCCAACCCATTAGATCCATTTGCACTCTAATATCAACACCCATGGAGTACCCATGGGTTTTACTTCTAGCACCCATGGAGGACCCATGGGTTTTAGTTTTAGGGTTCAACTCCTAATGTGGGGTCCACGGGGTCCACTTATAGGTCTAGTCATGCTACTTTACACAAAGTTGTTGATTATCATACCGACTCATTTTCGACAAATTTCAGTCAATTTTGCTCAAATTTTATAGTGTGAACACGAGGTTTTAATTTTAGGGTCCGAATCTTGACGTGGGGCCCACCGTAGGTCAAGTCACGCTACTTTGCACAAAGTTGCTGTTTATCCTACTGAGTCATCTCCAACAAATTTCAGTCAATTTTGCTAAAATTTTATAGTGTGAATGCGAGGTTTTAGTTTTAGGGTCCGACTCCTGATGTGGGGCCCACCCGCAGGTCTAGTCAATTTTGCTAAATATTTATAGTGTGAACGCGGGGTTTTAGTTTTAGGGCCCGACTCGTGACGTGGGGCCCACCCGTAAGTCTAGCCAGCTATTTTGCACAGAGTTGCTGCTTATCATAACGAGTCATCTCCAACAAATTTCAGTCAATTTTGATAAAATTTTATAGTGTAAACGCGGGATTTTAGTTTTAAGGTCCGACTCCTGACATGGGCCCGCTTGTATATCTAGCCATAGTACATGTAAACTCCACTAAAGATACACCCATTTTAACCCATTCCAACCCGCACCGACCCACATTTACACTAGACCCGCCCCGTCCCACTCCTTGATACAACTCATTTTAACCCATCCAAACACAACCCATACTAAAACCCAACCCATAAGACCCACCCCATTAGCGGGCCTAAACTACTGCACGTTGTTATCTTTTATAATTTTATACGTACATGTTCGAACTTATTCAATATCTAACTCTGAATTAATTAATGTGTAGTCAATTCTGACAGCGTTCTTAGAAAAAGAGTTGAGCGTTTCTATTATTGAAGATGAAGAGATTACACCCATTTGTTAGTTTTGTCAAATGTCAACTCAACTGCCGGATCGGATGATCCTAAATTATTCATATTGGCGAATAAGCAATGCTCATCTATCCTTGGACCAAAACAATGTTCACAAGACATGTCTTCTGTCAATTTGTACAAGCTCTAAAAAGGATAGGATAGTGCACGTAGCACACTAGCACCTAAAAAATCTGATTAACAACTCCATTCAGTTATAAATATTTCGGAGATCTTTTTTACTTATTGGCTGATAAAAAATTTTAAATTCAGATTCTCAACACCTTTAGACTCTCTAGCCTGGAAACATAAAACTTACAGCAGTGTAGATTCCCCTTGAAAATACTTCAATGATCTTACATTTTTTTTAAGATGTTGAAAATATATTCAAATAGACAAAGGTGATAAAAGTTGCACACAAAAACTAATAAAAATAATATTGTCTTTTCATTTTACCAGTGGAATCGGCATCCCTGAATAATTAAATTAAAAGCAGTTTTGTTAATTTCTCAAGCGTTTGAAACCAACTTAAAGTATATCAGCATCCTAAACCCTTTGGGCAACATCCAATCGCTTATGGGTAGAGGTGGTTGGCGATGATCAAGAATTCAAGGGAATCAATCGGACGGTGACTGAAAAAATAAGTACTAATCGTGGAATTGTGCTCGCGGTCCATTTCGGTGCCATTGGGCATCAGTGTTGTTTCATGATTATCAGTTTCCCATGGTCGGAAAGCTCTGAAAAAATTGCATGCAAACGTAGGCACTGGTTGATCTCCTTGGCCGAGATCTTACAATGATCTTACAATTTATATCAGTGTAGGTTTCCCTCAGCTAAAATAATTTCATGATCTTACAATTTTTTAAGATTTTATAAATATACTCTAAAAGATAAAGGTGGCCAAAATTGCTCCCCAAAGACTAACAAAAAATAATAGTGTCTTTTCACTTTACCAGTGGGACGAACCACCACATCCCTGAATAATACTAAAAGCAGTTTTGCTAATTTTTCAAGCCTTTGAAACCAAATCCAACCCTCTGTGCAACATCCAATAGCTTATGGGAATATGGGTACAGGCGGTTGGAATCGGATGGTGACCGAAAAAGATTAAAGGTGCTCGGTTCGGTGCCCTTTGAACACGAGTGCTGTTTCCAAACCTCTGAAAATTGCATGCAACTTAATTATCTGTGTTACTTCATTCTACCTTTGAGGAAAAATGCTCGCCCCGTTCTCCAGGTAGAACTTGTTGATCTCCTTGGCCGAGAAGAGCGGGCGCTTGTCCTTGTTCGGAGCGGCGAGCATCGCCGTGATAAGACCGCCGGTGCTGGTTCCGGCGATGTAGTCGAAGTAGTCGGCCAACCGTGCGTCCGGCCCGTCGAGCTCCTGCAGATCAAACATCAGTCATGCAGTGTGCAGTGTTAAATAGATTCAGAGAAAACCACCCTCCTTTCCCGGTTAATTCCGACGCGTACTCAACACTCTCTGATGCAACTCATGGGCTGTATATCTAGTGACGCCACGACACGCACTTGGAGCTTTTGCTCGAGGAACGCGAGGATCGTGCCGGGGATGAGCCCTCTGATGCCGCCCCCGTCGATGGTGAGCACCGTCACCCTCTTCCCCACTGCCGCCTGCTGCGAGTTAAGGCTGGCCATTATCGATCTAGAGAGATCAGCAAAGAATGAAAAGGCAAAACAGGAAGTTTAGTTTCTCTCTTTCTAGTTGTTATGATCTGATGGTTGATTACGGATGTACTTAGCATATGGGTTTATATAGGGCCCAAAACGAGTCTTTTGGTAGTTTGATATTCCAGTACGTGACACCAATGAGCTATCCACAACAGAAAAATGCTTTGCTTAGCTGGATCAGGAGAGGCGGCTTTCCATTTTCCATGTTCTCTTTTCTTTATGACTTATTCCATATAGATGCCCTTGACAAGACTCTCCTTAGTATATGGATTCTGTAAGTGTCTTCTGCCGCAGTGCTTTCTTATTTAATCTCCACTATGTGTACTAGCTGGTGTGTTGTCTCATCATCATGTCTTTTTGATTGATGGCTCGTAGGATGAAGGTCCAACAGTGCATGAAGAAGAGATACTACAACATTGGCTTCATCGACCCCAATGTTGTACACGCGCCTGTCGTAAAGGATTTTCCAAACGACACAACAGATAGGATATTCATGGCCTTGTACCGGCATAATACATGTCCATACATTCTTCTCCCGTACAACTTTAAGTGAGTTTTTGGACCTTTTTATTCCTATCAAGTTAATAATAAATACTAGTACAACCAACATGATGAAGCATGGGTCCATGTGTTGGACTCCTTGAGGAAGCTAATATCAGAGTACCAAGACCTCATAGATTTGCTTAACAAAGCATGGGCTCGCTACCTTCAAAAACACACAAGAGTAACCGAAAATCCCGGGGATCTTCATATTAATACTAACTTGACCGTAAGAATTATAATTCCTACCATTTTATAGTATTTTCTGCTATTTTTAGTAATTTCTAGAAATTTTATAGTAATTTCTGCTACTTTTAGTAATTCCTAATTTTTCTAATAATTTTTCGTGTATATAGTGCTTGAGACAGAAGCAAGGGACAAACCTCTGTGGTTACTACGTGTGCGAGTACATCGACAGTTTTATCGGTCCAGACAGGCAAATGACACCAGCTGAATTCGAGGTACCTAAGCAAAAATTAGTTCTGTTCGTTCTTTTTGAAGTCATTATTTCTTATTTCCCTCGATCATGCTTTTGTTTCATTGAAATAAATATGGAGAAATGGAGAATGAAAGATGATCTCATCGAATCGGAATGGGTCAAGGCAATTCAAGAAGCAATATGTGGATTCTTGCTCGACGAAGTCATAAGTCCCAACGGGGAATTTCACGTCGATCCTGCAGTGGCCTTAGCGGATTATCCTGCTTGATCCGGTCAAGTATTAGGGACAAATATTTTGTAATATCATCTCGCATATATATTTTCAAGAACTTGTACTTTGAATTCAAATGCATTGAGGTGGTGTGTCCTGATGTGTGTGTATATATATGTATGTATATATATATAACGTAATATCACCCGTATTCGTATCGTATTCGTATAGAGATATAATATATATACACGTACGAATAATAATATAAGCATTATAGAAGCAGAATGAAAACAAAAGGAAACAAAAAAAAAAGCAAAACAAGTTAGTACCGGCTTGTAATGCCAGCCGGTACTAAACAGCACGTCCTGCGGTGCTGTGCGGGTGCGCAGTTTAGTACCGGCTGGGTTTACCAACCGGTACTAGACTAGGGTTTTAGTACCGGCTGCTGCGTCCGGTACTAAATGGCAGGCACGTTAGTGCCGGCCAGAGTGTACCGGTCAGGGAACCGGTACTTATACCTGTTTTTCCAGCCGTGCTAGCGACACCAATGAACAATCCACAACAACAGCAGAATGCTTTGCTTAGCTGGATCGGGAGGCGGCTTTCCATTTTCCAATAGACAGATCGAGTCAGGTCAACTGCCGGCCGATCGAGCAAACAAACACATGCTTTCACATCGTCTCTCCAATGCGAAATGCTGGGAGACGACTAATTTTTGAATTGATACTTTTTTATATACTTGGAGACGACTAATTTGGTGTTTAAACACGAGGTCAACTTTGTGTTCATCAAATTGGTACCAGGGCGTAGCATTACTGTATAATTAACCGTACTGTAGCCACCTTGATTGAGTACTGTACGCCGTCGAATGTTTCAAACCCCGTAGCTTCCAAGAAGGTCCATCGTCTAATCAATTAGAATCGCAACTGGGGGGCAAATGCATATGACGACAAAGACCAAGACACGCGTATGAGAAATTGTGAGAGAAGATGACAGATGCATGCACACAATTCAATCGGGTTGATAAAAGTTTAACAAGTGTGGCTATCGCTATACATGGCCTATGAGAGAGGAAGGTCTGCATAAACAATCAGTCAACTGGACTCAAATTGAGACGGCAGAGTATCAAAATCAGAAACTCAAATAGCAGGAACCCACGCCGTTCCTTCGTTAAAAATAAATTATAAATGCACGGTTTGAACTGTTAATTTACAGACAAATTTAATTTTCCATTGAATTCTAGAACTGCAAGTCTCAATGAAATGGACAAGTCCTTAGGTATAGGGCGTCAACAAAATACAAAACATATGACTTGAGTCAAGTACTCGATATTTTTTTACTAGATTTCACCTTGTTCCAATTCTCTTCCATACTCTCAAAATACATATACTAAATTCTCATCCGAATCATGATACTCTCTTCCATGCTCTCAGACCGATCCTTAAACGTGTCACGTGCTCTCATTCAAGCAACGCGGGGTCAGAGGGGATAAGTGACCACGATTCTCCAATACTTCTCTATTTATATGTGTCTCTTTTTATTGGAAAAAGTCCATTTTGCAACCCCCCAACTATCACAACAGTCCGATTTTCAACCTTAAACTACAAAACCGGATAACAAAGGCCATCCAACTGTCAAAACCGTGCAAATTTAGCCCTTAGGGTGGTTTCGAATGTGGTTTTGTATTTTTGTAAAAAAAAATAAAAATCCAATTATATCTGAAAAATCAAAACTAATTCATCTTAAATCAAAAAATATGAAACTAGTATAAAATTTTTTCTAAAAATGTAACCTATCTATTATTGCTCTATTTGAATCTTAATTATTCGAAAATAACAGGCATAACTATAAGAAACCAAATACTATGGACATAAAAAAAATGGATCCGATTAACTAACAATTATACTGACAATAGATAGGTTACATTTTTAGAAAACTTTTGATACCAATTTTGTATTTTTTTGACTTAAAATGAATTACTTATGAAATTTTTAGTTTAAATTTGAATATTTTTAATTTTAACAAAATGAAAAACCACATTCAAAACCACCCTAAGGGCTAAATTTGCACGATTTTGACAGTTGAATGGCCTTTATTATCCGGTTTTGCAGTTTAAGGTTGAAAATCGGACTGTTGTGATAGTTAGAGGGTGTAAAATAGACTTTTTCCCTTTTTATTTCCACACTCCAGCTAATGTTTTCCAGCTAATATTTGCAGGTCCAAAAACAAAACCATGAAGTACGAAACATATAGGTATTACATTATTCACCCGAAGTACATTGTACACCAACGACCACAAAGCATGAAGCACTCTTAAACACACACCATTAAAGTGTTTCTTATTCTTTAGCCTACATAACACATTACCGTATACCAGTAATAAGGGATAAAGGATAAAAATAAAAGCTGTAAGCATACACACGATTCAGACAGCAGAGCACCAGGAGAGAAATGCGGATGCAATATCCATGCGTCCCAGCCCAGCAGGCTCAACTTTCAAGTCCAAAATCCAGATCATAGATTCCGTAGTGCACGCGCGTAGTGTATTTTTATATCTGCTCGACGTCGATCTTCTTTAAATGGCAACCTGTAGTGCATTCTAGCTCGCTGTAAGAGTTCACCAGCTGCTCCCGGGTCCGTTTCCGCGAGGATGCTGGCAGAGCTCCGAGCCTGCGCTTCCGCTCATCGGACAGTTTCTTGGCGAGCTCCGTGAGCGCCTCCTTGTTGGTGCCGGCGCCTTGGACGGGCGCATACCGTCCCGTCTCCCAGTCCGTCCTGTGCACCGGCCGTTCGAGGAGCTCCTTGCCGATCTTGACGAGATTGTCCATGTTATCATTGGACGTGTTGTCCATGGACGCGGCGGCGCCGTCGAGATGGTCCTCCTGGATGCGCAGGTACTGGCCCTCGCACCCGTGCGACTTGAAGAAGAGGGCGGCCTCGTAGTCCACCTCCGACCCGCTCGAGTGCATGAGCAGGTCCAGCAATGGCGAGCTCCCGCTGTTGTAAAGCCATTGGAAGATGCCCCACGACTGCATGTTTCTCGCCGAAAACGATTGCTTCGTCACGCCGGTGCCGATGGAGAGCACGTAGAGCTTCTTCGTGTAGTCCATTGCTGGCGATGTCCCCGGGGGCATGAACCCGTCCTGCCTCGTTATCCTCTTCCATATCTCCTTCATAGTCACCATAGTCTACACAGCCGCAGCGTAACGTGTTTACATACGCTAGCTGACCGTACCGTGTGCAAGTGCGATATATATTTACATGCCGTAATAATGGTTGCAAGAATTTAAGTGAAAACATATATAGTAGGATACATTGTTTTAATTACTTGTAATGCTAACAAGCTGAAGACCTGCCGATCTCTGGGTATTATGTTTTTTTTTCGAGATGGGCTCATGGGTATTATGTCCAAGTAGTTGTAGTCAAGTAAAAACATATTGGAGAAACATGTATAGCAATATGATAGAGTTGCTTTATGTGTCATTTCTACAAACTTATATCTAGAAACTGTTGTTTCTTAATATTAACCACGTGATCGGCATGTGTGAGTACTACCTTTTTGTCCAAGAATATAACTATGTTTAATTTTTTGGCTAAGTGAAATATTTTTCAATTTTAACTATAAATAATAAAGGTAACAGGCATAGCGACGAATAACATAAAAATATTATGTAAATAGATTTATCATGAAACCAATTATTATAATATGTAGCCGTGTGTATTCGAAATAAGTTATTTCAAGAGATGTGGTTGGTCATGTTTTAAAAATATGATTACGTAGAAACCTGAATGTAACTATATTTCGAGACGGAAAGAGTACAAGACTCTTAGCTAGTTTACGTGCATGTCCTGATACATTGTTTAGATATACTTGCACAAATCGATGAGCCACACTTACTGGATTGTTAGCAAATAGCCCGCCATCGATGACATTATAATGCCGTTCCACTCCTGTCCAATCGTCTTTAGTGGTGAAGTAGTGAGGGGGGAAGTAAATTGGTGCTGCCGATGCACCGATGCACACATCCTTGAGGAAGGGGTTCATTGAAGGCTCCCTCTGCGCCTGTCGGCATGTTGGCTTAATTATTTGTGTATGTTACATATGTTCAGATCAGATAAAAAAATTGATGGAGTGTTAAGAATCAATGATAAGTATGGGTATGGATTTATTTAGTGAGAATAATATTCCGTTGCGGGATTCATACTTGGATTGGTGCCGAGAGGATATCCCGATCCGGTAAAATGTTTAACTATGAAACCGTTCATTTTCAAACCTCGACTACTCAAAATATTTGTCAAAATATTTATTGCAAGTTGTAAAATGCTTTTGGGTGATATAGTGCTGACTGGCGACATGACCAAGGCAAAAAAAATGTCTTTTGCATCTAGAAACTTGGAAGGTGTTATTTTAACTTTTGGTTTTCGTCCTTATGCTAATAAGCATCTATAACCTGAAAATGTTAATTGACATTTGAAAGTATAATCGCCTGAAAATAATTCGAAACTAAGTAAAGCAATTTTGTTTAACTTTAGTGACCTCAAGAGCAAATTGATATGGATTTCTACAGATAATATATGCATATGATTTTTTCATTTATTGAATTCATATCCTAAAAAATCCTAATCAGGGCGTGGTTTAAAAAATTTGAAAGTTACAAAATGACCTTAAGCAATTCTAGGAAAGTTTCAGTTGTGTTTACAAAATGACTTTATCTCACTTTAAGAATAGCATCTTTCGTATATGTAAACTATTTAAGAAATTTAAATATACTATAAAAATTATGTTCATCTCGCCACATAAACTCCATATCACCTAAAACCACTCTAGTTAGACCTAAGGTTAAAAATTACAGGGTTGTAAAATGGACATTTTTCTAATATATATGCAGTCCTAATTAGCATTTACTTGCAATGGTAAATCAGTTTCAGCATAACAAGAAAAGTTAGCGACAACCAATTGTTTTGGTGTGCAAATAAAGGTGAAATTGAAAAGAAAGCTACATCATTGGTGGAGAAGATAATTGGATGGTTGCCCTTGACATCGAATGCGGGAACGACGACATTTGTCAGGGTTTCTTGGAGAGTAGGATTGGTTGCTGCGAGCGCGTCAGAAATCGCTTCGTGGAGTTTCTTGCCGTCGTATAGCGACTTGCAGAAGATATCCCTGGCAAGCTCCCACAATTTATGCAGCAGTCCCCTGCAACGTAATTGTGCCAAGTGAGAATCCCCCTAGATATGCTTATATGCATCATGCGTGGTTTTTGCTCTGTTGTTGCGATCGAACTGGGGTCATCTCATCTAGTCGTTTCTATTACCAGTCGAAGCCGAATGTTGTCCCTTCGCCTTGAGCTTCGAGGCGATTCACGATATTATTGTGCGGTTGTGGGTCGGTTGCGGCGGCGTCGCGAATCATCTTGATGGTCTTCTCCCAGGATGACCTGCACATAGACGATCAGTAAGTACTTTTACTTACCAAGTGTTTACGCATTCCGATGCATATATATGGGCATATGGGCTTGGAGAATAATTCCAAGTAGCGCAGATGGTAATGGAGATCTTTTTTTTCTTTTTGAAAAAGAAGTAATAATGGAGATCTCAATAATCCCGTGCTCTGCTGCAAGAGCGGGTATGCATGCATAAGTGATGCCATGGCATGGCCAGTGTGCAGGCCGGGTCTTATTTACCACGGCACGGGAGGGGAGAAGATCTCGGGGCCTTTCTTCCTGTAGAACTGTGTGATCCCCTTGGCCGTCTTGATCGGGCGTCTATCCTCGCCCGGCGCAGCGAGCAAGGTGGTGATCAGGCCGCCGGTGCTCGTGCCGGCGATGTAGTCGAAGTAGTCGGCTAACCTCGCGTTCGGATCACTGTCGATCCTCTGCACATGTCGGTACGTGCGCTGATGAACTGGTATTCAATCCTCTGCATTATGATGATAATGCTGGGTACGTACCTGGAGCTCTGATTCGAGGTGCTCGAGGATGGTCGACGGGATGAGGCCGCGGATGCCGCCTCCGTCGATGCACAGGATCATCACGTGCTCACCACCCTCGGTCGGAGGCGGCAACGGAGGGCGGCGAGAAGGTACGAACGGAGGGCAGCGAGAAGGTACGGCAGCAGCCATAGCGGATCGGACTTGCAGCGGAGGTTGTTGTCGTCGTCGTCGTTCCTGCGTCTGTAGCTTGATCGCTTGTGCTTAGCCATTGCCACCCTCGAGCACTTATATAGGCGCCGGCCGGGCAGAGATCGAGCCCAGCTTGCCAGCTTCTCCGTCGCCGTACCTCTCGCGCGCGTCGTCTTGCGTCCCTGGATTAGCACGCGCGGTGGTTGGCATCGTAACGACGAGACACCAACCGATCGATGAGATGGCATGCATGAGAATTGAGTGTGAGAACAACGTCGCAGCTGCCAACTGATGGCAGTGTAGGGCCACCGATCGAGAATTACGGATGGGTGGTGTGAACGAAGATGACGACGGATGCAAATTTTGGTGCGAGGTGTGAACCGCCAAGGCCGATGCAAATTTTGGTGCGAGGTGTGAACAGCCAAGGCCCATGCAAATTTTGGTGCGAGGTGTGAACAGCCAAGGCCCATGCAAATTTTGGTGCGAGGTGTGAACCGCCAAGGCCGATGCAAATTTTGGTGCGAGGTGTGAACAGCCAAGGCCCATGCAAATTTTGGTGCGAGGTGTGAACAGCCAAGGCCCATGCAAATTTTGGTGCGAGGTGTGAACCGCCAAGGCCGATGCAAATTTTGGTGCGAGGTGTGAACAGCCAAGGCCCATGCAAATTTTGGTGCGAGGTGTGAACAGCCAAGGCCCATGCAAATTTTGGTGCGAGGTGTGAACCGCCAAGGCCGATGCAAATTTTGGTGCGAGGTGTGAACAGCCAAGGCCCATGCAAATTTTGGTGCGAGGTGTGAACAGCCAAGGCCCATGCAAATTTTGGTGCGAGGTGTGAACAGCCAAGGCCCATGCATGGCTATTGGCTAGGTAGCTACTAGCTAGTGCCTGGTGGCCTTGACTTGTGGTGGTGTGCAAGTGTGAACACCTTGATTTGGTGACAGCACGATGCTGCCTCCGCGGCGCCTACAGGGACCTGGCCTGTGAGGACCAGGTGTGTCCGAGGACCAGTGGATGGTCGCTTCTCAGTGTGATGAGTGATTGACAACGTGGTGTTGGACCGACTCTTGGCTGAGTACTGCAGGTGTTCGATGCGACTTGGTCTGCGTTGGTGCAGGTGAAGAATAAGCGCGAAAGGTCTCCGAGAGTGGAGATGAGTAGGCTTGGTTCGAGGGACCCGGTGACCAGACGGGACCAAGTGCGGTCGGCATAGTGGCAAGGAAAAGCAAGACGAAGTCAAGTTGGGCCGGTGCAAGGTGGCGGCGGACAGCCGAAGCTTGCACGCGGGGTTTGATGGTTGGGCCACAAAACCATCGGAGGAGGGTTTCTCGGTTTGGGCCTCAAAACCGAGCCCGAAGGCCCAACACGACGGAGACAGTGATCCGGGCGTGTTCGGGAAGCTTCGAAGCGGTGGACGCGTGGCGGGATCCGGGAGTTTGCGTAGGAGCTAAGCGAAGCCGGATGAACGACACGTACCAGCCGGACGAGATACCTGTGAAGTTACTGCTTTGCCCTGCGGGCGTGTATCGTATAGTTTAGCAGTAGAGTAGTCCAGTCATTTTCCCCACCAGGACTCAGTATTAGTAGGGGTGGAGGGCATGGCTTCTAAATTTCTCTTGCTTGAACCCTAGTTCATTTGCTCTTGCCCTCTCTCTCTAGCTTCTCTCTCTAGGCTAGCTAATGAGCATCAACGATTCATCTTAGCAGGAGGATGTTGGGTGGTTGCTAGCCTTGTATAGATTGTGACCTTCGTGTTTGTTAATCTATGAGCTAGTTTGAATCATCTCCTTCTATCTTCCCGAGTTCGCTTTTGTGCCATTTTCGTTTGTGCTTTGATTCTTCGTTTCTAGTCCGTTTGGGTCCGGATTTGTTTGTGGAGATCATGGGTGAGTGCCTTGTGCCTCTTTGTTGATGATCTTGAGTCCTCAAACGCCGGGAATCGGGCTTGATTTGAAGTTTTGTGGATGAACTCGTGGTTAGGGCATAGTTCGTGTGATCCGCGATTTCTCAATTTGTAGGGTGTTAGAGGCCGAGATTTTTGGGGCATATCTTCACCTTAGGGTGCTAATCATCTCCCCAAGATCTTGTCTCAAGAGCTCTAGTGGTTTGGGAGATCCGGTGATGGATTTGAAGGGAGGGATCCGCGGGTTACTGTAGATGTTCTTCCTGTTCGTCGCTCGTGATTCGCGGACGGTCCGCCCGGTTCCATCGGACGGTCCGCCCGGTCCGCGGACAGTCCGCACTTGCGTGGCGGACGGTCCGTGCAGTAGCCAGTGCACGTGTTTTGGTTAAGTCGTTTCACGGACGGTCCGCGGCACTGGCGGACGGTCCGTAGTAGGAGCTCGGACTGTCTGCTCGAAGTGTCTGGAGCTACTGGAATTTCGGGTGAATTTACGGACGGTCCGCTGGTCAGTACGGACGGTCCGAGGCATCACTGCGGACGGTCCGCCGTGTCTCAGCGGACGGTCCGCCGTGCTTCCATCAGGACCTATTTTGTTCGGTCTTTTTGAGTTGCTTCCGCCTAGCTTCCTTTGATCTGAGGCTTGTTCCTAAGATAGGTAGGTCCGCTGTGACTATACTATCTTGGCAAGTTCTTGAGGAGTTCATTGGTTGTGAATTTGGGATATAGGCCGAAGTTTCGAAAGAAATTTTATCGGCTCCCATTCACTCCCCCCCTCTCTGGTCGCCACTTCGATCCTTCAGCCTGAAACAGAAGACCCAAAGATCATCTATTACAGGTATGTCTAACTTTGCTAACAGAATGGGCCCGAAGCAAAACCATCTTTGAAATATCAAACATAAGGGGGGGGGGGGGGGAAGCACTACCACAGTAAGGTGAAGCACTACCAAACATGCTCTGAAATGTTTGTTACTGTTTTTTAGTGCACACACCTTATTACTATATTAAAATTATTGTAATAAAATCATAGTTGTTTTATATAGTGTTCCCTAGAGTAGTTGTAAATTTATGGGTATTATGTCCAAGTAGTTATAATTATGTCAAAATTAATTGGATATGCCCTAACATAGCAATATATGTTTTAGAACCATGCTAAGAAGAATCTATATGTTGTCTACATTTGAAACAAACCTATAATCTCCTAAAAACAATTCATAAAACTAAATAAAGCGATTTATGATATGTTGATTGGCTTTAATTATTTCAAAAATGATTTCGTTTAGATTTCTAATATATACTAGCAAATATGCATGTGCATTGCAACAGGTTCAAAAACAAGAACGACATGATATGAAGCACATGCAATGGCATCATACTCAAACAAATACTAAATGTGACAAAAGAGTGTATGACCGATACATTAATGTCTATGCTATTCACAATAAAAACTTATCCTGGTTTACAAGGAGGAAAATACAACTAACCTAGTAAGGATGATGATCTTAGACCTTCACGCTGTTTTGCTTCTAGCATCTAAGCCAACCTAGTACTAAAAATAAAGAATCCTTGGTTTCCTAAAATTTGATAATTGTCAATGTTCTATGATAAACCTAAATGTTTTTCTCAAAAAAAAAACCTGAACGTTCGAACATGTTCCTCTCTTAATCATGTTGTCGAGCACAAGTTGAGTTCATAGTAGAGCTTTTCTGGGCTGAATTGATTGGAGATGGATAATATTCGATGGGCTCCTGACCAATAAAAACGTGATCGAAGAGGTCAACCACGCCACGTGGTTTGCTCTGACGTGGACGTGATTAACACTGACGTAATCACCACCGTCACTAACCCCGGCTCTCACTCACAGTCGCAGGTTTCCGCTCCATCCCCAAAAGGCTCCACTGGTAACTCACCTGACAGCTGAGCCCCACCTCAAGCGCTCGCTGCCTACCTCCACTCCTCTCACCCACATGGATTTCTCCGCCGGCGGCGGCGGGGGCAGCCGCGGCGAGCCGGCCCGGTGGCTGGAGATCGCCGGGAAGCTCCTCGCCGCGCGGGACCTGGTCGGCTGCAAGCGCCTGGCGGAGCGCGCGGTGGAGGCGGACCCGCACCTCCCGGGTGCCGACGAGCTCCTCGCCGTCGCCGACGTCCTCCTCGCCTCCCAGCGCCAGCTCCCCTCCGGGCGCCCCGATCCGGTCGCCGTGCTCCAGCTCCAGACCGGCGCCGACCCCGCCACCGTCAAGCGCTCCTTCAGCCGCCTCTCCCAGCTCGTGTCCGCCCCGCGTAACCCTCGTCTCGCCGCGGACACCGCCCTCCACTTCGTCCAACAAGCCTTCGCTGATCTCTCGAAGAACGCGCCCAGCGGCACGGCTTCTCCTGCTGCTGCTGCTGCTGCTTCGGGTGGAGCCGCGGCCGCGGCCGATGCCGATGCGTTCTGGACGGCGTGCCCCTACTGCTGCCACGTCTACCAGTATCAGCGCGCGCTGGTGGGGCGCACTCTCAGGTGCCAGAGCGCCGGGTGCCGGCGCGCGTTCGTGGCCACCGAGATCCCGACCGCGCCGCCTATTGTGCCGGGCACTGACATGTACCACTGCGCTTGGGGGTTTTTCCCCATGGGCTTCCCTAAGGCAGCTGATTTGAGCACCACCTGGAAGCCATTTTGTCCCATGTTTCCCGGGAATTTCCAATCTCCGGTGCAGCCAGCATCTGCAGGGACTGCCAATGTTGATCCCGGGAATTTCCAATCTCCGCCGCAGCCAGCTTCTGCAGGGACTGCCAATGCTGATCCTAGGAATTTTCAATCTCCTCCTCAGCCAGCATCTGCAGGGACTGCCAATGTTTATGTTCGAAATGCTGAAAATAATGGTGGACCTGTTAATGCCAATTCAACGCCAGCAAATGTGCAGCCGGCAAATAAGAGTGGTGTCCGTGGCAGTGCAGCAGGGCCATCTAGAGGTAGGATGAAGAAAACAACAGCCCGCAAAAAGGTTGGTGCCGTGCCCAAGAAGCCCGCTTCAGGTGGCGTGGAAAGTGGCATTGAGCCATCTGTGCTTGGCTCTGATTCGTGGAATGGAAATGCGGGTAGCGGTAGCGGGCAGACAATGGGTACTAGAGAGATCAACATAAATGAGGTGGCGAAGCCAACCGATGGTGCCACAATGCTGAATTTTGGTGGGGATGAGGACATTGGGTTTGATTTGGATGTTGATGCAACAGATGCCATATTGGGGAATTTGCAGCACCTGCCTTTCTTGAGGGAGGATGACAATACCAGAAGGATGTTTTAGTTGTCAATGTTCTCAGTGTAGGTATTCCATAGAGGTGATGTATATCGTGCAGTTGAAGGAATGAATGCCTACATAGTCTGATCCTTCAGTGCTGCCATTCAAACTATTTTCTTATGTTTATTCTGTGTTCCGTATTTGTCTACCTTGGTTCAGCTATCTGGTGATCTCTTGTAGCATCTGGATCAGTTCTCTTTACAAATCTGTAGTAGATTACTTGATAATCCCAAATTAGTTGGGGGATGTCCAGATGTGTAATATGTGCCACCTGCAGATTAATTTGAGATAACTCATTAAATGAGTAATGCTCTCTGCATGGATGATTGGTGAGGCTGTTAGTTAAGGGTTTATAATGCAACAGAGCTTACATGAAGCGCTGGTAGATACATGCTGATGAAAATGGTAAGTTTATTCTTCTTAGTGTTCCCAAATCTCTCCTTATTTAGAAGGCATATCTTAGTGATTTCATGGACTAATAATTTGTTGACTCAGATTTGTAATGTTCGATATCAAAAAAGTTAGGTGCATAATGCTTTTGATTTGCTGATGCAAATCCTTTGATATAGTAGTAGCCTCCACTCAATAAATCACCTACATTATGATCGTCATAATAATCCTTTTTTTGTTAGTATCCATTCATCTGACCAAATTTCTGACTGTTTTGTGTGTTCACTGAGACAAAAAAAAGGACTGGCACAAATGTTTCACAAAATCTATGATCACAAATTACACGTGACAAAGATTTGATTGCAACCATGACCCTGTGTGCTAACAGAATGCTCACAGCTGGCTATAACCAAAACACAGTAACAGTAGATGCTTGCAGCCTGGCGTGCTGTGCAATGTGTTCATATGTAGCCTATCTTGTAAGTCAGTAACACCAGTGTGCTTGGGTATCCGAAAATCATTCCCTGTTTTCTTTGTTGATATCATATCATCAGCCGAGTAGTCAACAATTTGTATACTGATGTTCAAGTTCTTACAAGATGTATACTGATGTTTAAGTTCATACAAGAAGCTCTGTGCACAGTTGATTGCCTTAAGTAGTCATCAAAGGATCTGAATAACATGAAGTAGCATGGTTTGGTTTAGGGAACGTCAGTGGCTTGTAATTGTGTTCTTTCTTTGCCATGCTAGCCTGAAATAACAGGATTTGTCTGTGCTTTGGCACCAAGTTTTCTGTCATAAGCCGAAAATGGTACCAGTGGCTACAAGCCTGTTAATCTACTTGTTTCCCGTGTTAATGTAGGTTCCTGTAACTATCCCTTCTTAATCATCATGAGCTCATTACCTTCAAATTGTTGTGCATTCTCTTGTTGCTGGAACTGTAAGATTACTCTGTTGCTGAAGCTGGTGGGCAACAACTCGCTCCATGTTGCCAAAATCACTCGGATGGGGGCTAGATAGACCCAACATATGTCTCGAGAGATTAATATGAATCAATTTTAGTTGAATAAGTGTGCTTTTATATCTTTTTTCATGTTTTTCACTTGGCCGTTTGCATAAGGAGAGAATAAAATTGACGGAGATTTGATCATCTTCTAGCTTTGCGTACTTACATTGTTCTCCTTGCGATTGAAACCAAATTCATTGAGAAGGACATAATGGTGCTTGCAAAAGGGATTGAACAATTTCAGCAAAAGATTTACTCAAAATTTACACAAAAAGCAACCGAAACTCAGAAATCAAAATTGTCCACAAAATGCTAAGCTAAGGTGAAAAAAGAACATCACTTCGGTCCTTTTTGTTGCATCTTGGTCAATTTGGCACATGGATATAGATATCAATATTAATCTCTCACTCTAGCTAAACGGATCAGCGCAATAAGCTTTTATAATCCACACTTCCACGCTGCTTTGCGTCGACTGGATGATTCATGGCTTGTTTGGTAGAGCTCCACGTGATCCTGATTGTCTATGTGAGCTGATTCTTTGATAGAAGTGATTCTGCGACTGGAAGTGATTCTCTATCGTAAACTTTCAAAATCAGGATAGATAGAGAATCACTTCATAGAATCAGGAGAAGCTATTTTTTTTCACCTCTAACCCCTTAGTTTATTTCAAATAATCACTTAGAATCAGCAGAGAATCACTTCTCCTTAGAAAAGCTATTTTAGCATAGCACGTCCTGAATTCACCGAAGATTCAGCGTGCGAGCTCTGCCGGACAGGCCTCAGATTCAGGTCGCTCCCGCAGAAGCCATGACGGACGTCGTCTTACAAACCGTACGATCGAGAACTAACGGCTGAGATCTCTTAACTGCTGCGGGCCCCGGGAGTCGGCGTGTGCGCAAACACGTTGCCGACTGCCACTCCACGTCATCAATACGCCCAACCTCGTCGTCTTCCTCCTCTGCTCCTCCTCGCCTTGCTCACCTTCCACACTTCCTCTGTTCGGCGCGTCGCCGTCGCGTCGCGTTACAGCCGCAGTGGTGCTCGGCCCCGAGGAGAAGCGTGGTAGAGGAAGAGGACGGCGCGTAGAGATGATCTCACAGTTCTTCGTGCTGTCGCAGCGCGGCGACCACATCGTCTTCCGCGACTGTAAGATCTGGATCCCGTCCCGTCCCGTCCCCACCCGATCTGGGCGGGCAAATTTCGCTAACTCGCTACGATCCGGTTCTGATTCGATCGGGAACTTTGTGCGGGTGGGTGCAGATCGCGGCGAGGTGCCCAAGGGCAGCGCGGAGATCTTCTTCCGGAAGGTGAAGTTCTGGAACGACGACGAGGCAGAGGAGGCGCCACCAGTCTTCGTACGCATCTATTCATTACTCCTGCTCTCTTATTCAGACTGCAATTTTTGCCGAACTTGATAGAAAACTTAGGTTTTTTAGCTGTAGAATTGTGATTGCGTTGTGTTAATGTGAACTTTTTTGTGTTTGTGAGCTGGTCGATCGGTCGGAACTAGCACTATGATGTCCTGAAAACGTGTGCACTGAGAAAGTGAAGAGCACTGACGAATGGTAGATAGAGGACCTTAGAAATCATGGTGACTATACCGCAGAAATTCAGTTGTTTCTGGCATCATTTTGCTGTCATGCCATGTTTAATTTGTTTCATATTGTCTTTGCCATCTCTCTATTCTGTTGGCACCGGTAGTGTATAATGAATCATTTGGTTATAGCATGGTGGAATACATTTTGTATGAGTAGCCTAGGACAAAAGTTTTAGATGAACTGGAATAACTGGGTGTAATACTTGTGTTATTTACTCCAGCTACTCTGCATCCATTTAAAATTAACAGGAGCCGTGCCCATTATGGTATCTTTGTGGTCTGGTGGACAATGAGCTTTCTGCATGCGTGATGTTTGTCTCCGTATGTGTGGACCCTCTTTTATGGAAAAATAATCTCCAGTATGTTGGGTTGGCATATTTGAATATGTGATCCTAGATTAAATTGAAAGAGTAAAGGCTAGTTCATGCGTGGATGACAAGATAGTGAATCCATCCGCATTCTTCTTGTTGGTGCATTGCTTTACTACTTGATCTGACACTCGGCAACTTTTTGTTATGACAGAATGTTGATGGGGTTAACTACATTCACGTCAAGGTCGCCGGACTATTTTTTGTAGTAACTACAATGGTTAATGTTTCTCCATCCCTTCTCTTGGAACTTCTGCAAAGGATTGCACGTGTTACAAAAGATTATCTTGGTGTTCTAAATGAAGATTCGCTGCGGAAGAATTTCATTTTGGTGTATGAATTGCTTGACGAAGTCATTGTAAGTACTCTACACCATCGTTCATACTGATATCTGTAATCTATTCCTACCCTTTTGACGTAGTTTTTAGGTCACTAGCAAAATCTAGTGTGATTTTAGCAAAGCTATGTGGTTCCGCCGTGATTAGTATGATTCATTCGTTTATGGGAATGCTTACTGTCATCTTATGTTATGGTACTATTAACAAGTTCAATTGTGCAACTAGGACTTCGGATACCCACAAACAACCTCTACTGAGGTTCTGAAGTCATACATATTCAATGAACCTATCATGGTTGATGCTGGACGGCTACCACCGCTTGGTCCTGCTGCTATGTTCATGGTAACACTTTTGCATATTAGTTATTACTGCAAGAAACATAATATTAGGCTACTTGACTGAGACATGTGCTTCTCCATGCTATTTTGGCAATGGCATAATTTTGTTTTATATACTTGTCTTTTGCAGCAAGGCACAAAGCGTATGCCTGGTACAGCTGTTACAAAATCTGTCGTTGCTAATGAGCCTGGAGGGAAGAAGAGGGAGGAAATTTTCGTTGATATAATTGAGAGAATAAGCGTGACATTCAGCTCTAGTGTAAGTACCGGTTTATGCCACTCATTGTTCATTACTATACCTTTTCAACATTCGAAGATGTTGAGCAAATTTATTTTCGTTCTTGAAATCCCATGCTATGCTTATATATGTCCTAAAGTTGTTGTTCTAAATGTCAGATAGTGATGATGCCCATTGCAAGTTGCAGCTATAGTTTTCATTTCATACACCATCATTTAGTGTTAACTTTTTATTGCCTTTACTGCCAAAGCCTACCTTTTTGCCGTTTTGTTCCTTGTTCCGTTGCTGTTGGAGTGACTTCTGTTGAAACTGGAGACCAATAAACGGGCCGGTCACTATCATGTTACTTTTTTTCTATGCAATTCCAAGTCCATGGGATATGACAAGTGTTGACCAAGTAGTCCTCAATCTTGTCTCTTGCGATATGATTTTCTTGCAGAGAATGTTATGTCAGATCTGTTGATTTTGCTTCAGTTACTTCAGGGTTGATTATTTTGTTGTCTCATTCATTTTTCTGTAGCTATGATATCTCATAGTATTGTTTTTCTGTAGCTATGATATCTATCTCATAGTATTGTTTTTCATGGACCACAAATGGGACTTTTTTTTTTCATGATTTTACATCTCATTTTTGTTGAACAGGGCTATATACTTACATCTGAGATTGATGGAACAATTCAAATGAAAAGTTACCTCACTGGAAATCCAGAAATTCGTCTTGCTCTCAATGAGGATTTGACCATTGGAAGAACCGGATCTTCTTCGTATGGTATTATGCTTTTCCTCCGACAGCTACCTTACTCAAACTCTAGTCTCATCGGTATATGATATGCATGTGACATAAGTTTATTTCCCTTGTACATTTTTCCTGATGCTCTGTTTCTTTCAACACTGGGTATGACCTTTTCTACAACACACTGTTCCTGATCCTCTGTTTGTGTAACATTGAAAACTGGGCTATGATGAGTGAGAGTTATTTGATGTGTATAATTAAACAGTTGCTAGTCACTATGAGCATAAATCACTTATGTGTATTCTGAAGGTTTTATTTCAGGAGTGCTTTCTTCAATGCAACTTGAATCTACATTATTGTAAATATTCACCATTTGAACTGCACTGAATGCTTTTCATTCTATTTGTCTAGTTGTTATGGCTATTGTTGAATACTGATCATGGACAATATCATATGCCAGATTACAGAAGTTCTTCTGGAGGAGGAGCAGTCATTCTTGATGATTGTAACTTCCATGAGTCAGTGCATCTGGACAGCTTTGACATTGACAGAACTTTGACTTTAGTGAGTACTCTAATAAGGCTTTTATTTCTAGTTGTCTTTTTTGGGCAGAACCTCAAGCGCTATGTTTGCAATTTATTAATTCAGAAAAGTTAGATAATTTATATTTATGGATGCATAGATACCACCAGATGGAGAATTTGCTGTAATGAACTACCGGATGACCCAAGAATTTAAGCCACCGTTCCGTGTTACTGCACTAATCGAAGAAGCTGGACCATCGAGGGTGCGTACTGCTTGCCTTTCTATTAGCCTTTAGGCATTTATATGCTATCATGCTACTATGAATTCAATTTGGTGAATCCAGCTCTTTTGTTATCTGCCCAGGCTGAAATTTTACTGAAGATAAGAGCAGATTTCTCCGCAAATGTCACAGCTAACACAATCACAGTACAAATGCCAGTGCCCTCGTACACAATGAGGTTAATTATAGCTTTATCCTGTACTAAGAAAAACGTGAGAAATTTTGACTGCTGCCTTTATTGTCAGCTAAAGTTTCACATAATGGATTACATTTCAGAGCAAGTTTTGAGTTGGAAGCTGGAGCAGTTGGGCAAACAACAGATTTTAAGGAAGGATCCAGGAGACTTGAATGGAATCTAAAGAAGGTAAGTGCCAACAAGGATTGCCATATGTACATACTGCATATATATGCACTGCCAATGTTTACTTTGCTAAATGATTTTTGACTTTGACGCTACAGATTGTTGGTGGTTCTGAGCACACCCTTCGTGCAAAGCTGACATTTTCCCAGGAGTCACATGGTACATGTTTTGTTTAAAGTATCTAATGCTTATGCCTTGACCTGGCAACATCATTTAACTTTCCTGTTAGGCAACTTGTGACATTCCCCTTTGTGAAATGCAGGAAACCTCACAAAGGAAGCTGGCCCCGTAAACATGAATTTCACTATACCGATGTACAATGCATCAAAGTTGCAGGTAAGGCCATCTGCTCGTCAGCTTGTGTATGGTACCTTTTTGGGATGTATCCAATGTCACTATTGGGCATTGGGAGTTTGCTGGTTCTCCACTACCCAAATTACTGGCCTACTCATTGTTTCACGTTGATCATCTGTTGAGTGCATTCAGTTAGCTGTGCGTCTTTTGAAACTTGTCTCCACAGGGTGATATACACTTTTAGCTTTGTATAGTTTACATGACTCTCCAAGGCCTTGAGCTCTCAAAAACATGCACTCCGTAAATGCAGAATGCTTTGAGGAATGCTTATGATCAACAACTATGAACTGTAATGTTTTTTCATCCTGCAGGTCAGGTATCTTCAGATAGCAAAGAAATCCAAGACATACAACCCTTACAGATGGGTGCGATATGTAACACAAGCTAACTCCTACGTAGCTCGTCTATGAGGAACCCGTGTTTGTACACTTGTTTCCGGTCCAATTCTTTGGTGTATTATTTGAGGTTTATCTTGGACAGAGTGGCATGTACTTGTAAGTTGTAACTTTATAGTGGAATTCACAATATCACTCTGCCCCTGCAGTTGAACGCATTGTAGGTCATATTTTTTCCCCTCGTACAATGTGCAGAAGATTCGTGATCACGTTTTACCTACAAAATAAGTTCTTGTTCCGGGCACTTCTGGGACCCACCTAAGATAATTTATGTGAGCTCTCGTGGTAGTCACGGTATTGCGCCGAATGTAAGAACGCGCTTGCACCTTAATGAATTCATCTGCTTCTGTTGTTTCCGTTTGTATGGATGAACCCTTCATCGTAAGACCTCTCCAGCTATTATTAGATTTATACATCATTCCAAACTATTTTCACTAAAGAAGATTAATCGGTATTAGAAAAATTTGAGGATTTTATAGAAGACTAGGAATCTGAAGGATTCGTATGATAATGTACGGTGAAATCACGTTATTTTTTTTTTCAGAAAAGCGCATATCGTGATTGAAATAATGCATCTTTCTTTCGAAGAACATGAGGAATGTACAAATCTTCTTTATGCTCCATGCTGTCACTTAGTATATCCAAACCAACAATCATATGATATGAACATGAATCCCTACGACTTTAGACACATTTTTATGTGCTATGCAGGTCAAGAAACCCAAGGAACGGCCACCTCACCTCTGTCATCACTACAATGGGCATCCTACAACTCCAAAACTGCACGTGCAGCACAACCAAGAAATCTTTTCTGGGGGCACTCTGGGGCCTGACTGAGGATGAGGCTCAATTGACCATGGAAAGGCGATGGAAAGGGGCAGGCGTCTTCATGGAATTCATAGGAGCCATCCTCCTCAAATGCTTTGAACTCTAGAAAATCATGCGTGATAGCCCGAATTGATGTGTTAAATCTTCCCAGCTGCTTCTGTACGAGCCCTCAGTGCTTCAGTGCGTTTACTCCTCTCCATTTCTTCTACAAGCCAGTCAACACCATGTTTGATCCCCGTCCTGCAATGGATGAACGAGCTTTAATGCATGATATGCTTCAGGTGGCAAGTTCAATTATATGCTTAATATGTCCATCTTCTAGAAAAATGAGTAAAGTGATAAATAAGTTTGAAAATGATATGGAAATGCTTTGCTCACCCATCAAAGGCAGATCCAGCCTGGAACATGCATGGCCTCTCGTCTAACTCTTTAAGATGCAGATGTCTAGCCAATTCTTCCTCGGAGATAGCTGCTGGTGAATCCTGTTGACAGATCCAGATAAGCAGCATAAACATCAGAATACAAGATTCATGGGGTATATGGAGGATTTGTCACACGAATTATATATCCCAAAATGAATTGGGCAGGATTCCAGGAGACTGGGACTAATGTTGTCGATTCTCTCTCATGTTGTAAGGTATCACACCTTCCAGCATGAAGAAAAAAAATGTTAAATTTCAGGGAAGTCTTGTAGCCAGAAGTCAAAAAGGGACAGGATTACTAAATGTTCCTCAGCCTATATCCACAATTTCTGGTGTGCTGATCGGCCAGGCTATATACATGTGTATTCAAGATCTAGTCTACACAAATATCAATTTTGCATCAAACTACATAAATGCCATGGCATGCTTTAACCTTACAACTATGGTTCAGCGCGTGTGGATGATAACTAGTTTCCTAGCAAAAATGCTGCAGTTCCCAAGAGGGAATGCATGTAATTTTGAAAAGGTAACTGCTATGGAGTGTACAGAGCCTTCAAAGTTAACTGCAAATAAACCAACCTGCTTGTTTGCAAATATGAGTATTGGCGCTCCTTGCAGCTCTTCATGGCGGAGAACTTTCTCTGCAACAAAAAACTTAAGTTACTGCCAGTTTCTAGTTACCAGAATAGTCAGTACAGGTAAAAGAAAAGGTACAGAATTATTTTATGATTAAACAAATGGAAGCAACTTACCAAGAGCAGATTTGGCATCCTCAAATGATGCAGCAGCAGCAGAGTCGATAACATATATTACAGCATGGGCCTCCTCATAATATTTCTCCCATATTGTTCGTAGGCCAAGCTGTCAAAATATATATTTGTGTAAGAATTTGAAATGACTAAAATGAACATTATCTGACTCATGCCCATGAAATTATTACGGCATGAAGTCATTTTCTGCTTCTTGTTTGAGAGTGAAGGTTATTTCTACTTGCACTGACAATATATCATTGGGTAATCAGAAACAACATAATGGCAAGGTGTTGATAAAGATGATTGTCTGTGCTATTAACGATGATGGCAAGTCAATGAGGAAGATTTTGCACAACTAATCAGCACAAAGCAACAGATGCAGATCAAGATCTCTGCAGCTGTGGTACAAGCTCTCAATATCTTACATTAAGATGGAGGAACTGATCTATATGGAACAACATGATCACTACAAGCCCTTGTTGAAATTTTCTTATGCATGTGGACCAACAACAAAACATGATCACTAAATGCCCTGAATACAAAAACACACACTTCAATATGCTAGGACTATACTAGCCTAGTTGAAAACAAAGTTTGAGCGTGCTGATTATGTGCTAAAAACTGGACTTCAGTAGTTCAGTTGCTAAATGAGAACATGTGAAATGCACATGCATAATGCTAACTCAAATTAACTGACAACCTATGGACTGAACACTGAAGCAGTCAACCACAACAAATGCTGAATGGAGAAGTTTCAAATACAAGATTATCGGTGATGAATTTTCTTGGTCTATAACTCTGCACGAGAAACCATACCTGACCTCCCAGGTCCCAGAATACAAGCTTTACATTCGCATCTTCAATACGCCCAATATTAAGCCCAACTGTTGGAACAATCCGATCATGCGGAAGCCCTTCTCCCTTCAGGTAGATAGACTTCAACTTCTCTAGGAAGGTCTGCATAGTCATGTTTTACCATGATCAAGTTTGACACCGATCTAGTTCAGATAAATACAACGATGAACTCAATCTAATAGTTCCCACACCCAGGAACTGCAGCAAATTCAAGTAACACAGTTAAGATACACAATCTTCACAAGAATTACCGTCTTCCCAGCCTTATGAACTCCGAGGATAAGCACATGGAACTCCGCCTTGCTGAAGACATGATTCCATAGGCCATAGAACAAGGAGAACATCGCTGTATGGTTCTGTCCTCCTCAATCAGCTACCCACCACCTGCAAAATCAATACCAAGTCACACATATTTCCCATCCATCGATCCACAAACGCCTTCTCCTAAACCAATTCAGCAATTGATCATGAGCAGGTGCCGGCGCCACCCAAAGTGGCGAGGACCATGCCCGCTCAGAATAACCAACGCATTTCCCTCCCATACTTGCAGTTAAATCGACAACAAATTGGTGAATGAATCACCGCACCCCATCCTCCCAGGAAAAAAAAATGGATTCGAGGGTTCACGGCGAAGAAAATTTCCGCAGGAACAGAACGAGCGATTGGTCCAAGCAAGCTAGGGCTTCCTTACCAAGGAACGAAGCGATCGACCCGATTACAGGCAGATGATCACCCACTCTGCGGCTGTGGCGTCCAGGGGAAGGGGGCTACGCCGACGCGTGCAGCGGGCTGGATCTGGATCGAGGTCGCGCCGTGTTCGCGGGGACGGGAGAGAGGGAAGGCGGTGACGAGCCCGAGCCGAGCCGAGCCAACGGGAGCCGGTTCCTTCCCGTTCCCGGTGGGCGGTGGCCTACGGGGAGGGTGGACCCGGTTGCTGACCGGCGAATGGACGCTGCAAGTGGGCCCAGGTAGCTTGCTGTGATACTCTGGCCCATACGACTGACGACAAATCAGGCCCAATGAACCCTGTCCAGCCCAGTGGGCCTTACGTTCCGTTCTTTGCTCCTCTTCTTCCTTTCGCACCGCACGAGTCCCCAAGTCTTCTTCGCTGGTCTTCTCGTCTCGTCTCGCCACACCACGCTCGGCAAGGAAACGACGGCTCGGCGAGGCTGCGCGGCGAGAGGCCAGGAGATCTTCGCGGCGAGCAAGGTGTGCCTCTCTCTCTTCTCCATCCAGATGCCTGGGGGCTAGCCGGCTAAGGGCAGCTGTTCTGTTCGTGCTCGATTTCCACCAGAGTGATTTACCGCGCGTGATTCTGTAGATTTACTCGAATGGTTCGTTGGATCCGTGGTGTGGATTCGTTGAACCACGAGGGACAACGCGCTGCGTTGCTGAGATCTGGCGAAGTACCTTTGCATCTGCAGAGGAATCGTGGGATCTAGTGCGATCTGATTCCGTGACTATGTTGTTGTCGCGGTAAAAGCAACCGGTGGGGGTTCATCTAGACTAGATCGTTGAAGTTCTTCGTACATGTATGCTTGATTAGTATAATTTTGGGTGGCATGTTGTAATTTCTCCCGACCGAGGCTAAGTTTACACGCTGTCGTGATTTTGTTGCTCAGCCAGTTGCCAGATGCACGAGTAGGTTATGGAGTTAAAAATTATGTGAAATATCCAGTTTACATTAACACAAAAGAGTGTGCAAGTTCCCTGCAGGATCGATTTGTGTCGAATCCAATTGATGTACTACTGTGTTAGATCGTGTAACTCTATGATGCTTATGATAGTGCTGTAGACCATAGTGCAGGGTGTGATTGTGAAAAAATACATCTTCTATTTATCATGAATGCCAACCTCCTGAATTCTCTGGTTGCGCTGATGGTGTATTTGAAATTTCCTCTGCACATGTAGTACTCCTGAATAATAATCCATAGCATGGTGCAGCAGTATATGTTGATTATTACCATCATGAACCATATGCTCCATGCACCGGTGTATTTTTAGTTGCAATATGCTCTTCACAGTCCACTACTAGAAGACAAGAATCTATTCATTTCATCTATCTACTTTGCTACACTATCCCATCACTGAACTACTAGAACATGAGGACACATTTATCATCTCTTTATATGGATGGACCAAGTTATACATTCAATAGGATTGCATTCCTCAGTCAATATGTATCATTACAAATGACTGCAATTAAGTTCGCCTTGTATGTTCTTCCTAAATCTGTTAGAAAGGGTACTCCATGTTACTGTGATGCTAACTTGATGATAGCCCATTTCCTCATCTATCTAGATGTAGTTAAATATGTTTTAGCCTTTATGGCTCAGAACCATATGTTTGGAGTTGTTGGGATCAGAGGATGGTTAGGCAGGAGTTTTTCACTTCTACTTGCTGTGTTTTATTTTGATAACTTTGTTTGCAAAAAAACAATAGTAGCATGTAGTATTTTACTCTCTCCTTTTTGGAATCGTGCACAGCAGGTTTATATCTGTATCTTGTATTCGTCATGTTACTTCTATGCAATATGCCTCTGACAAGTGGCAATTCTTTTTGGTCAAAATGCATGATTTACCTGTCCTCAGATATGAACTGAAATTTGTTTGCGATCTTCATTGCAGATGTTTGACGACCAAGACCTGGGCTTCTTTGCCAATTTCCTGGGCATCTTCATCTTTGTCTTGGTTATTGCATACCACTTCGTGATGGCAGACCCGAAGTACGAAGGAAACTGATGCCCTTCTGCTGCTCAAGGAGATCCTATGATATGCAGATCCAAATAGGGGGCAATACTGTTTAGTGAATGCTAGCGAGTTCATTTGACACTTGTTGAGTGCATATCGTGGAAGCTGGACATGCAGCTCCTGGCATTTTGACTCTACCCATGTCTTAATCTTCTAAATTAGTAAATCCCAAAGACTTCTAAAGATTATTCGATGCCTGCAGTTGGTTTGTTGTTTCCTGTGCCTTGCGTCGTGCTTTTTATGCCGCTCGGTGCATGCTTGCCTGATTCCTGTCAGATTTCTCTTTGCTTTCCTGTTTGTTAGGCTGTTCATTTGGTTTTAGCAATATGTTAGCATGTTTGAATACTAGATAAACATAAGACTCCAGTCACCCAACAGACATCAAGCGATTGCATGTTCAAGGGATTTTTTTATGCATTTGATTCAAAATTTAAATTTGCAAAAGGGCCCTAAATGTAGCGACTGATGTGGGTTGTCTCCTGGACGGTCGAGTGTTTCTAGATTGCCCTGCCGGTCTTTTTCTTCTGCGAACTCTCCCGCTGCTGTCCGTCAACCTGGCAGTCGCTAGTCGTCTCCAATGTCGGGGAGCGCTACTCTCCTCTCCTACCGCCGGATCCTATTGCCTTGCCGACTCCTGTAACCAAGCATAGGGAAGCATGGAGCTTCTTCCTCTGCTCAAGCAGCAAACCAGCATGATGGCAGCACGAGTTGAACAGGCACCAGTCCTCCCCTCGGTCCATCTTGCTCGTCCAGGCATCAGAACCAGTACGCATCTTGTAATAGCACTGCTTCGCTGGGTTTCCCGGCTTGGCGACGCTCAGAAACACCTGGCGCCTCGCCGTTCACGGATTTCGCCACAGAAAATAGCTCGCCCGCGGTTACAGCAACCCAATCCTCCCGCCCCCAACGTATAAAAGCCAATCCCAAAGATGGCCGTCTACCGGAACCTCTCCGATCATAGGCCGTGCCTGCTCCCTCCTCTCCCTTTCTCCGCCGCTGAACGATCAATCATTTCCGCGAATTTGTTTGAGATGATGAGCCCCTGACCGACCTGCAGAGTCGCCGGAGTTGGCGCGGCAGCCATGGATCCCCGCCGCGCGGAAGCGCTGGTGCTGATGTGCCTCCGCTGCCGGAGCACCCGTGTTGCCCTCGTGGGTGGCAACCACACCGCCGCCCGCTTCTGCTCCCGCTAATCCTCTCCTTTTTCTTCCCTTCCCTTTCCCTCCTCTTCCCCTGCATTGTCCTCTCGAAGAAGACAGCGGCAAGAACAATGCGTGCCAGCAATGCCGGGCTTCTCCGGCTGCTCCTCATCGCCGCCGTTCTGCTCGCGCTAACGCCGGCTCCAGCGCGGGCGAACGGCGACGAGCTCCACCTGCCGGTCCTTCTCGCCGAGCTGAAAGATCGCGGCTACCTGCGCCACGGCGGGCGCGCGGTGTTCCTCGGCGACGCCGAGCCGTGTCTCGAACGGAACCACGTCGCTCCGGTGAGCGCCGCGCAGCTCCGAGCGGTCCCCGACGAGTCCGTCGACCTCGTCGTCGTCCACGGCGCCGGCGTGGAGTCTGGGCTCGTGGATCGCGTCCTCAAGGTCGGCGGCGTTGCGGCCGTCTTCGCCGCGTCGGGATCCGCGCTGCATCAGCTACCCGGCAACTACAAGCCCGTGTTCGCGCCACGCTCTGAGGAGAACGACGGCGCCGTCGCCGCCGTCGTCGCGGAGAAGACCGGCGCTTCTGCAAGCTCCGTGTCCGTGGTCGCACGGCCGCATCACCGGAAGCTCCTCGCCGTGGCGGGGAGCAAGGGCGACGTGCTGGACGGCCTCGAGGGCGTCCTCCTCGAGCCGCCGCGGAAGCGGCACGCGGCCCGGCGGCTGCGGCCGAGGTACCTCCCGGAGCTGACCGGCGACTCGCTGGAAGGGTACCGCCGGCGGGTGTTCATCGACGTCGCCCCGGCCCCGGGCGGCGGCGCGTCGTCGTGGTTCGAGAAGCACTACCCGAGGGGGAGGCACGAGTTCGAGAGCGTGCGCCTCACGGCGGTGGCCGCGCCGGAGGCGGCGGAGGGGATCGGGGACTGGCTGGAAGGGAACGTGGGGGAGGAGGACTACGTGGTGGTGAAGGCCGGCGTGGAGGCGGCGGAGGAGATGCTCAGGAAGGGCGCCGCCGCCGTGCGCCGCGTCGACGAGCTCTTCTTGGACTGCGGGGAGGGCGACGGCGCCGCCGGCGATTCGGGGCGGCGCCCGTACTGGCAGTGCCTGGTGCTGTACGGACGCCTACGTGATCAGGGTGTCGCCGTGCACCAATGGTGGAGCGGCATGCTCCAGTAAAGAGAGAACCGGGGAGTGAAGATCACTCGGATTCAGAAGCTAAAGAAACGATGTAACAAAACTTCGGCCCCATCTGGGAGAGCTCCACGTCCACGTGAGGGTGGAGTTGGAGTTGGAGTGGAGGAGCTGATCTTTTTTAGCTCCACACTTGTGCCATATACAAAACAGCTCCACCTTTCACAACCAACCCTCCAGAAGTGATTCACCGCTACAACCACTTGGTACAGCTTCAGTAAAAATAGCTCTAGGAGCTGTTTTTGGAGCTCTACCAAACTGGGCCTTCATTTGTTGTGCCTTATAAAGTGGATACAAAACTAGTATTTATCTAGCTACGACACTTCCGAAGATATCATGAATGAAAGATTAATCTTGTGTCAAATCTATATAACCTGTATAATTGGTACCCGCTACAAGTCATGGTTGGATTTCTCTCAACTCCTAGCGCGCCACGTCATCAACTTACATCATCCCCTCACGAGTCATTAATTAAGAAGCACCCCACTACAAAATATGCAAGCTATCACCTCATACTCATACGCCATGTCATAATCCACTAGATCATCAATTTATGTCTCTCACCGATTTTCTGTGACTAATATATGTATATCTTTGCGAGTATCACGCTACAAAATTCTCACATCAGATATACATAAAATATCAATCATTTAACAATTGCTATCTGTCAACAAAATGAATATATTAGTGTCATGTGCAAAAGAATATTACCATACAATCACCTTAGTTTCTATTTTGAAATTTTGTTTAAAAATTGCTGCAGCAACGCTGTATCACCTAGTAAGAAATGAAAGGTCAAACCAGGATGATGTTATTTTTTTGGAAACCAATCTACACAATCTCCAAAAATGTTAGCTAAATAAAACCGAGCATCGAACAATTTTATCAACCTTGTCTACTATAAAAAACTGAGTATTGAATACCCTAAACTATTCAAACCCATCTAAATAATTTGATCGGTGTTTTTCTCAGAAAATCTGTATATCCCGTGAGGCCGTCGTGATCGTGAGTCGAATGAGTAAAGCCCAGCCCAACCGAGGCTGAGGCGGCGCGGCCCGCACCATTCCCGAAACGCACCAACCGGTTGGCGACTGCGTGATGAGCCGTGAGCAGCTCGTGAACGCCAGCCAGGCACCACGGTGACTGGGTACAGCTCGTTCTCGGCTTACGTCAAAGGTCAAACGCCTTCGCTGGACAGTAGCATCGCTATGGTGCGCGGGAACTGGGAAGGAGGAGTAGGACCGGGCCAAGATTGATGCCGCAATCATCAATCGTCGTCTTCTTTGATGATGATGCTGTGCGGCCGCAACTGAATGCCACGGCGAAGCCCCCAGCTCGAGTCGAGTCCAACGTGAATGCCAAGGCGACGCACGCCACGCCGCTAGCTACCGCGACCGACCGACCCACCCGGGGGTTTTCTGGCACGCTTGCGGGAAAGGGAAGGAAAGGAGTCAAGGAGAGGAGGGCCTCTCGGGTGTCTACGGTCACAGGGGGTCTCGTTGGGTTTCGTCGTGCCGTCGCGGTGGACACCTTTGCCGTGGGGGAGTTATTCCTCCGTGCACTTCTCTAGGAGGGCTTTAAGGATCCTAGGGATGCCTCCTACCACCACTCTACCCAACTAATTTGGGTTATGAACATTTTTCAGTCCATAAAACTACTCTATGATATTGTATGCGCAACATTTTACCTTCCGTAGAATTGGATTTCGGTTTAAAAAAACTACTTTTACAAACCGATGCCACGTTGCGCTTACGTACGAGAAAAAATAAAGAAAATATAGTCACACGTCACGTTGACCAATAGTCTCCTACCGTATATGTAGGTACACCGACAGGAAAAAGACGTTTTTATTTTGTCGTTGCGCGATCACTTTCTCTATATAAAACTATAAGCGCACCGTCCACCGATAAATCCGTTGAGTTATGCATTACACATTTAAAGAAGATCATGCCAGATGTCACTCCAGCTTGACCGATTTACATCCGTATTCGCTCGACAAAAGTCTTATTTCATACGACAACGGTCATTCGAGTAACCGTTTGGCGCGACGCTGTCTCTGATTTATTACGGATACAGAGAAGGGTTTTGCGTGTCCCATCTGTGTGCTGGGGGCACCAAGCAAATTGCCAAGTTCAAATTATACATGTAAACAAGCAGTGTGCAGATTATTGACTAATCATTTCGTTCCACTCCACCCTTAAAACCCCACACTGCTATAAAACACCCAAACCCCCGTTCCCCTTCTCTTCCCCAGGAGATCCCTCCTCTCTCTCTCTCTCTCAACTTGCCTTTCCCTTTGCCATTTTCCAAGACACACGCCGATAGGAGAGGGAGAGGGAGAGAGAGGGAGGCCTCCTCTTCTTTATCTCGCCGCAGCCGAGGAAAAGAGTGGCAACCTTCACCACCCAAGGAGACCAGTTCTTGCAGTACCAAGTACTCCTAGTACTAGTACTAGTACTCGAGTAGGAGGAGGCCGCTGTCTGCTGCGATCTCGATTGATTGAGATGGGCATCCTCCGGTTCGGCGCTTCCTCCACCCTGCTCTGCGAGGAGGACAGGGACAGCGTCCTCGGCCTGGGCGGCGGCGATGAGCTGGTGGAGATGGAGAGCAAGGGGAGTGGCCTCGGCTTCTCGGGCGCCGCCGGCGCCGTGTTCCCGGTGGACACCGATGAGTTCGTGCGGGCGCTGCTGGAGAAGGAGACGGACCACCAGCCTCTGGAGGGCTATGTGGAGAGGCTGGAGCAGGGGGGATTGGAGTCCTCTTGGAGGAGACACGCCATGGATTGGATTTGCAAGGTGAAATAAAGAAAAAGGAAACACAAATCTCTAGGATTTATTATATTACTACTTCTTGCATTTCGTTCCTTTTTTTCTGGTGGACAAATTGATTGATTTTAGGAAGGTGATTGCATTGCTGCATTATCTCTTTTGACTCTGCGTGAACCTCATTTTTGGTTGCGTGTCGTGCATCCTGTGGCCTCCTCCCGAATCGACCACTACGAGATAGCATATAGCAATGAGCCTGCCACACCTCTGGCCTTTTTATCTGGGAATTTTGTTTCAAGTAGAAACTGACGAGGTGCTGATATTGTCTTCTCATGTGGGCTGCAGGTCCATTCCTACTACAGCTTTGGACCACTCAGTCTTTACCTTGCTGTGAATTACCTGGATAGATTCCTCTCCTCGTATGATCTTTCAGTAAGAATCTTAACCCTGTATATTGCTTGGTTCCTTACTGTGTCGAGTTAATCTCTTACTCATGAATGCGTTTTTTTTTTCTATTTTGTTTGTTCTTGTTGTTGTAGCATGATATCCCTTGGGCGAAACAGTTGCTGTCAGTTGGTTGCCTATCTGTTGCTGCCAAGATGGAGGAGGTCGTTGTCCCTCTTCCTGTGGACCTTCAGGTGAAGGAGAAATTACAGCATTGTGGTATCAAATTATTGTTCAATGATGGGCCAACGAAATTTCTAAATGTGAATTCTGTACTATAGGTCTTCAATGCGGGGTTTGATTTTGATGCAAGGATTATTGGGAAGATGGAGGTCCTTCTTATGATCACCCTGAACTGGAGAATGCAGGCTGTGACCCCATTCGCTTTCATCAGCTACTTCCTGGACAGGTTCAGTGAAGGGAAGCCGCAGAGTTTTGCACTGGCCTCACGATGCGCTGAGATCATAGTTGGCACTCTGAAAGGTTGGATCGACCTTAGCTGTGTGGCTTGATCATCTGATGGATCCATTTATCTGCATTGCCAATGGCAGCATGTTTCGGTGTACTAACTACAACATCTGTATGCTATGGATTTACAGGCTCTGTGTTCTTGTCATTCAGACCATCTGAGATTGCTGCAGCGGCAGCACTAGCAGCGGTTTCTGCGAATCAGGTTGTTGACTTTGGGAGTGTTCTTTCAGCATGTGAAATCCCTGTAAACAAGGTGAGTTTTTCTTAACATCTGCAGAAGAATGATCAATGTAAGATTGCCATTTACACCGTTTCTCAAAGTGTGAATCCTGCATCTTCCATTTTCAGGAGATGATTGCTAGATGCTATGAGCTAATGCAAGAGTTGGCATTGGTGAAGAAGAGAGGGCGCATCAATGGAAGTCCTTCAGTGCCACAGAGCCCGATTGGCGTGCTAGATGCAGCATGCTTCAGCTTTAGGGGCGAAGATGCACCACTGGAATCGTCACAGCCAAACACCAGTAGCAGCAACAACAATGAGGCTTCTACTCCAGCTTACAAGAGGAGAAGGCTAAGCATTTCACCAATCTGATCAGAGCATATACCGTACATATATCCAATGGCAGCGTCGCAGTGTGCGCTTATTTATGCTGTGATCATCTTAACGTCAGAGCTCATCAGGGTAACAAGTAGTGGTACAGAAGGATCCAGTGAAGCATTTACCGATCAGGGGATGATGGCAGTAATAAGTTAGTACCGGCTTCTTGATCTCTGAGAAAGAGGTGAGGAGGAAGCTTCTTCCTCTAGCAATTTCGGAATTCTAATTCCCTACCTCACCTTCCTCTTTGTTTTATTCCATTTCTTTTTTGGCTATCCGAAGGCATTTGCGGAGAGATCTTTGTGGATATGAGATTGGAGATGTGAGGATGAGAGATAAGTCGACAAAAAAATATTTTTCATTTTTGTTCCTTTGTTCTTTGCTAATATATATTGAAAAAAATGTGAGAAATCCTACTGTTACTTCAATATTTTACTTTACTATTGTGGGCAAAAGTTCTGCTGATTCATCAACGCAGTCTGGTATAACTGGGTTTTTTTAGTGCTTTTCTGTGGTTCTTGTCCACGCCACATATTTTTGTGAAGAGAACCCTTGACAAGTACACAAACAAAGACAAGCTGCTGTTTTTTAGTGAGATGGAGGAGAATCAGGGACAATCAAATGCCTCCCTCGCCGCAGAATAAGAAGCCATCAATAGTCATGGCTATGAACAGCAATGTCATCTGTACCCTGTAACCAATGACAAGATCATGCCCAACCATGTACGTATTTGTCAATGTTTTGGTTCTTATCTGAGGTTTCTGTCCCTTTCCTCTGAACAGCATTTTTTACAACAGAAGGAAAGGATTGCCATCTAATGAACTTCCAGGATTATACCTGGAGTCTTACCAAATATCATAATCAGTTATGTAATCCTCAACAATTAAACAAATGCTGAAGGGGTCAATATTGCAGTAGATTGTATATCATCTCCATATGAACCCAAACTCAAGACATGATTGTTTAGTCTAGAACACTAGTGTTTACGAACAGAGCAGTAGGATTTTTTTACTGATATTTTGTCATCACATTTGCTAACAAAAGTGATGAGGGTAGATTGACTCAATAAATCCACCTCAAAAGGCTGGTGAAAAGCCTGCGTTGGAAATTTATTGGAGCCTGTAGCTCTTTTTTCATATGGGGAGGACAGTGTCTGAAGCCAACCCCTGGGAGCGAGCTGGTTGTCGAGGAGGCCGGGCTGGCGGCACGGCAGGCTGCAGCTGCAGCCATGAGCCCATGACAACAACTGCTTTTACATGCAATGGTTCTGGGGGTCCTCAGCCTTATACAGTTATACTGCAATGCCCTAAACAAAACAAAAAAAAAACTTACACCTGCAATGGTCTCTGTGCTGTGGGCCAGCGATTAACATGCTGCATATGTTTCTCATGAAGGTCCTGAGTCCTGACACTGGCCAGAGTACCAACTGAGACTACTGAAAATGGCTACGATTTTTTTAGGTCATTTTGACCGATTGGTTGCAAGTTGTAGCTGTATTAATTTCAATCTCACACTTCTGCGCATTGCAGCAAATTGACCTGAGGATGCCATGGAAAGTGCTATATAAATAGGAATCTCTAAACTGTCCTTGTATAGACAATTGACGCAGGTACTTCAGGAATCTCATATGTGTTTCCGAATTAGAAAGTTTTCTGAAACTGCAGTACCAACCGCATCAAGACTTTCAAGAGGTCATTCTATTCGAGAGCATTCTACTAACTACTGATGTGTGATGTGTCAACACATGTATGCATATGCTCGATTGCCAACGTATCCCTGGCGACATCGATCAACACTAAGCTGAAACCTTACGCCAAATCGCTTTCGGCAGTTTGTACGCGCATGTGAGCTCACCGCGTACATTAGCAAGCTGATCGGGTGGGTTTGTGGTGCTTTCGCTTGCAATTTGTTTGACACAATCTTGTCAGCCCATTGGGACTGATGCATCCAGAATTAAAATAACGAGTACTGGCCGATGTATCCGTGGCTCCGTGCCTGACACTAGAATAGAAAGTGTTGCTCTCACAGTCTCACACAACAGCATGGATTACCCAGAGATTTGCAGATAACGTGATTGGCAAATGCTTAAGACCCTAACTTAAATATCCATCTGGCCAGCAGGTGTTCATTAGATCTGACTCAATCCTGAATGGAGCAGCAGTAGTACTATATGATATTCATCATGATGCAAAGCGGCAGCAGCCCCAGTGGACCGACTTTAGCGTCGAGCCAATTGATCGATCAATGCATGCATAAACGAACAGAAAATCATGCTAGGACAGTATGACTGTTCTTCAAACACTTAAACTAGGCCATGTGTAATTTGAACACTAATCCGCTCAGTAAATCCAGTGGACACGACCCTAGGATTCTCTTGCACGTACAGATACAACAAGGTAGAAAGACAACAAGAGCCCTATCGGTGTATCCTCTTGTCTCGCAGACCTTTTCTTGCGCACGGGCCGGGTGGGTGGTCCTCTCTGAATGGCTCCGGGCTCCAAGATTCAGAATATTTCAGATCGTGTAGCTTGATGTAGCTTTCGACGAGCAGTCTCGTGCACGTCGTTTGCTTGTCGTCGCCGTTAACATCATCGTTAATCTTTCCGGTTTCCTCTGCACACTGTCATCTTCGTCTCCCCCAAAGAAATGATCTTCACATGCCATTAATTCGATCTATACATGGTTGGGGGGCAATGATGTTCTATCTTAAATTACTGATCAATTTGAATCAGAGGGAGAACGAGCAAATTTCGTGCTAATCCTAGCGAATTTTATTTGTACATAGGAAGCTACAAAAAAGTCATCTAGTCAAGTAAATTTGATTTATGAGTGTGAGAAGTAAGGCCGTAAGGTCGAGGCCGGCCGGCACGGTGGCTGTGGCTGTTTGGCGTAGAAAAAGTGCGACGGTGCAGGGCCCTGTTCGTCGTATGCAGCGGCCGGGCGATGGCAAATACGTCGTTTGGCTGCGACCGATACGTGTTGACGGGGACGTGTCACGAACGTGTTGCCCGCCAGGAGGACTGGAGGAGGAGGCCAACGCGCATCAGCCCGAAAAAAGGCTGTGTTCCCTGGCATATCATATATACACACTCACATAGAGGCAGGGGGCTATCGCCGAGGATAATTCCCAATGCCTCTGTTCCCGTGTCGCGCCGCGGCTCGCGCTCTTTCGATCGCAACGGACAAGAGCCCCCCTGTTACTGTTACGCACGCTGCGCAGCCTTGACAGTGGTAGCCGCGCGCTGGCCGGCCTCTTCTTTCTCGCCCAGGTGTAGTAGACGTGTACGTGTACGTACGGAGTAGTGTAAACCACTGTGCACGACACAGTTTTACACGAGTCGCGAGACGGGTCGGGTCAGCTTCAGCTCGCTGCTTTGTGAACTGTGATGATCTCGGGTGTTGCCGCTGTCGCCTCGGAGACCGGCGAAAGAAAAGAGAAGCCGATCCATAGTTTTTGACGTGCGGAAAGGATCCAAAGCGAGCGCGGGGATGCCCCAATCATACATACAGTACGGCGGTGAGCGACGGCTTTGTTTGCGCGTGCGTCGCCTTTTGATGCGGCAGCCGCGCTCTGCACGAGGGGAGATCGATGGGCAATCATTGCGCTGGCTCCCGGCCCGCCCCCGCTTGTGGTGTGTGTGAGGACCCGGACCATCTCGCCTTCGCCGTCGCCGTGGTGGCCTGGTGGTGGTGGTGGGTGCGGCGGACGCGTGACGAGGTTAATGTGGCGCAGCGCGACAGGGCACCGCCGGCGGCTGTGTTTTTGTCTCTTGTGGTGACTGACTTGTTGTTGTGTGGGTGGGTACTCGGTAGCGCGCGGCGTGGGTGCGTCGATGTCGATCGAGTTGGGTGGCGCTCGTGAGGAGCGTAACGCGACACAACCACCGGCGCCGGCACGTACCGGACCTAGCTTCAAGGGGTTGGGGGCAGGCCAAGCAAGCAAGCTAGGCTCGATCGGGGTTTCCATGGTGGGGCGAGGTGTGCGCTTGCTTGCGGGGAATTTGGGGGTAATAATAACAATGCGGATGCATGGCTCGTGAGGAGCTTCAAGTGATTCAACAAACAACCACCAACCTGCCTGGGCACATTGGATTTTGTTGGCCACCTGCGCGCCGCGCGTGCTTGGGATCGGAGTGGGAGCAGCTGCTAGGTCCATTGGCAAATCGGGCTATGCACATATATACCTTGTCTGAACTAATCCATGTATCTGTTTGATTCGATCAAAGTTTTGCTGAGCTAATAACAACCCAGGCGAATCTGGGGGAGCTTGCACTTTGCAGGTGTTTGATGCTAATAGTAAAAGGGGTACACGTATATCCCATTTAATTTGGACGTGCTGTTCATGTGAGCTATCAACCACAGTCGTCCACAGATCGAATTACATCTGAGCCAGCGACTCATGACTAGCTAGCAACGACCATTAGCATGCATGTACGCTCTCAATCGCATTCGCCTTGTTTGTACCAAAGGCAAGGCCGCACCCTAGTACACTCACTGGTCCTTCCCTTTGATGAGATGCAGGAGGCATCCAACCTGGCCGCAGCTCGTGACGAGAATTACGTGACGCAGCTACCAGTGGCGATTGGAGGGCCGGGCTCAGCTCGACGGCTTCTTCATTGATTCATGCCTGAGCTAGCACATGGCACGTGAGCTGATGAGCCTGCGCATCCGTACGAACGAAGCATACCGAACCTGCTCAGAGGGCCATTATTATGTGCAGCAAGAAACACACGAGAAATGGAAATATATCCTTCCTTTATTTTTTTTCTTTCCGACACACACACCTATTAATATATCTCTACGAACAAGTAGTCATTTTCTTCAGCGATCAGTACCCAGACGCCCCTCTGCCATGCAACGCGTAGGAGGAACTAAATGGAACGGGGTCGTCACACATTTAGTACTCGTGACGGGTGTAATGCGTCGCAGCCACTGATCGATCGAGCTGGTTGGATTTGGCTGTGTGTACTTGCCCAGGGACCCCCCTGGCCTGCGTGCTACCTGGGCCTGGGGCAGCAGCACGCTGACCTAGTGATCGGTGTGACTGTACGTTCTGGTCCCCCGCGGCCGAACCGTGCATGGAGATGATACTGTAGAAATGAACACTGCTCCCTTCTTCGGAGAGAGAGAGAGAGAGAGAGAGAGAGGATACGGCCGGGGTAACCCCTTCTGCACTGCACGTGAGCAGCAGTGTCTCTGCAGTTCTGCTGCTCTCTGCTGGTGCAACAGGCCAACAGCATCATGCCATGCAGCAGTGTCTCTGTAGGATTTAACCTCGTTGTTGTTGGATGGGTCCAGCTGGCCCGTGGGATGCGATCACGGCAGGCCGAAAACTGTACACAAAATCGAATTGGCCCACGATGGAAACCCACCAAACAGCCCACCATCTCCCCACGCGGAAGCAGACCGAGCGGCCCATGTGCACGGCCGAGGCTGAGGCCGACCAACACGATCCACTGGCCGCAGAGCCCATCCACCAGACCGAGCGGCGCACCCGGCCGGCGGCGTCCGCACCCCGCCGCACCCCTCGCCCTCGCCCGTTCCGCGCCTCGATTCGGCTGCGGTTCGAAGGCGGCGGCGCTGACTCCGCCGTACCGCGCACCGACGAGTCGCCGGCCGACTAGCACGTTCGCGCCGCCGGTGGTTGCCCGATTTTCGGGGGCGCAATACGACCGAACCAAGCTGCTGCCCATCGCGCTCCTGCTCCCACCGTGCCCGCCGCGATGGGAAAGCGCCCTGAGCCCCGCCTCGTCCGCGCACTAGCCACCGCCGCCGCCACCTCCACTTCACCCGCCGCGCCCGTCCCACCCCCACTCCCGCTCCCGGCTTCCAAGCCCCCTCGCCCCGCCGCGCCGTTCGTCGCCGTGCTCCTGCGCCGGGGCCGCGCGGCTGCGGCGTCTCTCCTCAACCGACGCCTCCGCGTGGCGCCCGTCCCGGAGGCCCGCTCCCTGCTCTCCGCGCTGCCGGGCGTCCGCAACGCCGTCTCCTACAACACCGTCCTCGACGCGCTCTGCCGCCGCGGGGGTGACCTCCCCGCGGCGCTCTCCCTCCTCGGCGACATGTCGCGGGAGCCCCACCCGGGCGCCCGCCCCAACGCAGTCTCCTACACCATGGTCATGCGGGGGCTCTGCGCGGCTCGCCGCGCGGCCGAGGCCGTCGGCTTGCTCCGGTCCATGCAGGCCCGCGGCGTCTGCCCCGACGCCGTCACGTACGGCACGCTCATCCATGGGCTGTGCGATGCCGCGGAGCTGGACGGGGCCATCGAGCTGCTGAATGAGATGTGCGAGAGTGGTATTGAGCCGAACGTGGTTGCGTACAATTGTTTGCTGCGTGGGTACTGCAAGTCCGGCCGGTGGCAGGACGTAGGCAAGATGTTCGAAGAAATGTCCCGGCGTGGGATTGAGCCGGATGTGATCACGTTCACTGGTTTAATCGACAGCCTGTGTAAAGAGGGGAAGATAGGAAAGGCTGCAAAGGTGATGAACATGATGGTGGAGCGGGGCTTGGAGCCAAATGCAGTGACATACAATGTGATGATCAATTCCCTGTGCAAGGAAGGATCGCTGAGGGAGGCACTGGCTCTAAGGAAGGAGATGGTAGACAAGGGGGTGGTGCCAGATGTTGTGACATACAACATCATGATCACAGGTCTTTCCGGTGTGCTTGAAATGGATGAGGCAATGGGGTTGCTTGAGGAGATGATCCAAGGAGAAGTGGTTGAACCTGATATTATTACGTTCAGCTTGGTTATACGTGGACTATGTAAGATCGGTAGGATGTTCCAAGCCCTCAAAGTTCGTGATATGATGGCTGAGAGGGGGTATACCTGTGACTTGGTGACCTACAATTGTCTTATTGCTGGATTCCTTCGGGTTCGCAAGGTTAAGATGGCTATGAAACTAATGAATGAGCTGGATAGTTCTGGATTGGTGCCTGATTCGTTCACCTATGGCATTCTGATAAATGGATTCAGCAAGATGTGGGAAGTTGACCGTGCGGAAAAGTTCTTGTGTGCAATGAGACAACATGGAATAAAGCCTGAGCTAGTTCACTATAGTTCTTTGCTTACAGCTATGTGTCAACAGGGAATGATGGAGCGGGCTACAATTTTGTTCAATGAAATGGATATGAAATGCGGACTTGATGCTGTCGCATATAGCACAATGATCCATGGTGCATGCATATCAGGGGATAATAAAATGGCTGCACAACTGCTTAAAGATATGGTTGGTGAGGGTATAACTCCTGACGCTGTGACATATTCTATACTGATCAACATGTTTGCAAAACTGGGAGACCTAGAAGATGCTGAGACGGTGCTTAAACAGATGACAGCAAGTGGCTTTGTGCCTGACGCTGCTGTGTTTGATTCATTGATCAAAGGTTATAGCGCTAAAGGCCAGATAAACAATGTTCTGAAATTGATACATGAAGTGAGAGACAAGAATGTAGCTCTTGATCCTAAGATTATCACTACTATCGTGACTTCTTTGACGAATGTAGACAAAAGTCGATTGGAGGGGCTACCCGATTTCTCTGAAGTCTTATTGCAAGGCAACACTATCTTGCCCAATGAGTTCATGAACTTGCTATATAAATCATGCCCTTCACTTTGAACCTGGTGTAGCTGGATGAGCCCTAATCCATGTTCTTGTTGCAGATAGCCTGCATATTTGAAAGATAATGCATGTGCCTATGTTTGAGATTCCCGTTCAGTTCACTCTTGATTTATGTGTGGTATTTGTTAAAGTTGGAGCAATGATGATCCTACATTTGCCGGTAATGGCACTGCTGGGTCAAAAAAAAAAAGAAATGCTTACCACACATTCATTTATCAGCGTATATATGCCGGATATATCATTTAAGCAAGCTGCCGCCAGTGGCATGTGAGAGAAACTGTTGTAATCATGAAGCCTGGGGCAAACTTGGTTGTCAAACCATCTGGGAGGTAATCCTAAAAAAACTCGATCGGTAGTGAAACGTTTCTGTGGCATCTCTTGGATAGCGAATACATCTATCTGTCCTTTTGTTCTTCAGTTTCCAATATGAAATTTTGATCTCACAAAGTATTGAGGAAAACTTTACACACGGTACTGCAAGCTTTCCATGGCGCCCCGGCGTGTCGTTATGCAGACTTGCGTATTAGGGTAACATTGCTTGTGGCCTGATTATGCAGACTTTTTCGCTTTACTTTTCCTTTTTTTTTGCTTTTTTAGTAAAAAGGTAATTAAACTCTAATCCTACTTGCACTCGAGGTCGCCGTATTATAGCAAGACCGCCAATGACATTGTCTGTTCCGCGGCTCTGCCTGTATTACGACAGCGGCAGCGTGGCGACGAGCTTCGCTGTCCTGAAGATCGATCGAGCTCTTACGTTCTTCAATCGATTGCCACTCCATGTCGTCCAATCCAGCCGCCTCCAGCTGCCATCATCGGCGCCGGCACGGCTCCTCCCTCCCAGAGTGCATCCTCCTCAACCCCGCCGCCTCCGTCGAGACGTGTCCGCGCCGGGACGCCACGACCGCCGCAGCCTCGACGAGCAACAACCTCCCCATCGAGGTCTTCTTCGTGCTCGCGCGCCCGCCGCTGCTCTCCACCCTCGCCGTGTGCTGCCCCGGCGCCGACACCGCCGCGCAGCCCCAAATCCTCTCCACCGCCGGAGACCTCCTCCTCCTCCGCGTCCCCCTCAGTAGCCGGGGCGCCTTCGTGTTGGAGAGCTGCGACTACTTCGTCTACCTGGCCGGCGGCGGCGGCGGCGGGGGCGATCCCAAACCCCCGTCGCTTACCCTGATCCCGAACCCGAAGCCCAACTGCTTGGGGGACCATGCCGTCGGCGTCCTTCCCCGCGGCGGGGATCTATACACCATTGCCGCGCTGTTTGCCACCGGCATCGATCAGTTCGAGATCCGCCGGTTCGACTCCGAGCTCGGGAGCTGGGTCACGAGGGCATTGTCGCTGGAGGCGCCATGGAGGCCCTTCCCTTGCGGTTTCAAAATCAAAACCCGTCCGCACCGCCACCGTTACCATTCGACCTCCATGGCCATTACCGTCGGAGGCGAAGCTGGCACCATGGGCTGGGTGGATCTCTGGGGCGGCATCCTCTTCTACGACCTGCTCCGTGACGATCAAGATCAAGACAGCCCTGCACTACTCCGACATTTACCACTGCCATTGCGGTCGGACAAACTTGCTATCAAAGATCCAAAGGGTGTCAAGTTAAACTCTCCAGACACTCGCCGCCGTGTCTTCTCCTTGATCAAGGACGGAAAGGCCTGCCTCAAGCTTGTGGATTTGCAGAGCACCAGCGAACGTCTTCATGATACTGATATCGAGACCGGGTGGCCGGCCTTCGCAATCGAAAACTGGGCCATTACCGTGTGGAGCAATAGTATGGTATATGGTTCTTATGAGGACTGGCACAAGGACTTCACAGTCAATGCTTCTGATATCATGATCAGCAACGAGGTGCGTTCACAGCTGATCAAGTCTGGATTGCTGCACCGTAAACCATCACGGGAGGGGGAGGAGGATGTTGTGGAGGTTGCTTTGCAGAATCTTGTGGTGTCTGAGCCAAACGTCAGCCTCAACAGTGAAGAAGATGTCGTTTACGTGGTGGCAACGACAAAGTTCATGGATCGCAAGGGCTGGGTTCTGGGTATTGACATGAGGAACAGCACGTTGCTAGGTGTGGCTGAGTTTGGCGCCAAATACTTGCCTGGTTTTTCCTATCGTCCTGGTACCATCTCAAAGTATATGAATCCGCCAACCACTCCAGGTACATATTATGTTGTTAAATCAGCAAATGCCTCAGTTCATTTACTTAAATCAACCCATTCAAGCATATGTCTTGTTAGTGAATTGCAATTTCAGTTTATGTTGGTAAATGAGAAAGATAATCCAACCTTTACATCCATGCAGCCTTATGTATGTGCCAAACTGGGGTAGGCAAGATACGAAACCCATAAGAATTCTTTTAAAAAGGATATAAAAAGTAGATATACTATATTGCTTTTTTCATATTTATAAGAGTGCTTATAGCTGGAATACAACACAGACAGAGTTGCTTTCAAAAAAGAGTTGCTTCCTTGATTTTTTTTTTGGTTGAAAAATGGTTGCCCTTCTCCTACATGCATTTATGCAATTTATTTTGATGCAGCAACAAGGGAACCTTAAAGCTGTCGTAACTGCATCATTGAGATGTTACTGAACCATTGGGGAGTCAAAATCAGCACGAAGACGATGATATGAAGATTCAAGGCTGATGCCTCACCTGCTCACTTGCTACATATGTTTTCAGAATCTTTGTGCCGTTGATCTTGCAATATGAAATTTTGATCTCACAAAGTTTTGAGGAAAACTTTACACACGGTACTGCAAGCTTTCCATGGCGCTCCGGCGTGTCATCATGCAGACTTTCGTATTAGGGTATCATTGCTTGCGGCCTGATTTGTCAAAATAGATCTGGAGCACACATCAAACACGGTACTTGATTGATGTCACAAGTTATCTGCAGTTTTATGAATAGAGATTGATTTGTGTGCTGCAAGGTGGCTACTTAATACATTGACAAAACGAAGAGCATGGATTTGTTAGCGTTTACTATTATGGCCCTGTTTAGTTTCCTTAAAAAGAGAAAAATTCTCTCTCCAAACTTCACTATTCATCTATCCCATCAAATCACATCAAACCTCTCTCCTCATGCATGGAGCACTAAACGTGGGTAAATAAAAAAACTAGTTGCATGGTTTTGATGTACACGACGAAACGAATCTTTTAAGCCTAGTTAGATTATGATAGGACAATGTTTACCACAAACAAACGAAAAATGCTACAGTGCGCTACAGTGTCCGATGTGACATTTTTACCTTCCCTTTTCACCCCTTTTCAGGGAACTAAACACCCCCTATGTAAGCATCTGCATGCTGCTGCTTTGTTTGAATTCCAGCCACGTCTCATCGCTTATGTCTGCAGTATGGGTGAACAATTAACCCTTCTTTTGACCCCCTACTCAGTTTACTCCCACGCCAAGTCAGCAACACCCTCCAGAGAGGTACATTCAGGTTACATATTTCGAGTTGAAATTTATTTGTATCACTGGAGACATCATTAGGCAGTGGATTCAAGTATTAGTAGCATGATGATACGTTTGGAGAAGTGTATGCAAGTACTGAATGAAATTGAGTGAACCAAGTGCTTTGCTAGTTCCTCTGTTTGCTCGATAGTGTTACGTGTGAAACAAGCATTCTATTTCCTCGCATACATCACCTTGAAATCGAAGGCTTTCCCAGTTTCGTCTATGTCCATTAGCACTGCACGTGCAGCAGAATGGCCTGCCAATCCTGTGCCAACTCATTAAGTCATTAGAATACAACAGGAGGTGATGCCACACCTGATAGTTTGATAGTGCTGGAAAGATGTCGCCGGCCCGATCAGTGGCACCTAGTTCTTCTTTAGTTTGAAACCAGTAACATCTAGATAATATTCAGCCAAAGAATATTTCAGAAGGAATGCACTCCCCGAGTTTTTCGACAAGAATTAGAGATTTGATCAAGGATGATGTTAAGCTGCGCAAGAAGACAACGGGACCGTTGATGTCAATTCCTTTCGTGCAATGGCGATAGTTTGATTAGGTCGTTCGGATGTTTTGAGTTGACAATGCTTGTAGTTGTTGTTTAGAGTTGGTGTCGGGTGATCACCTTGGTCTACTGGTTTGCCTTGTTTAATTTAGTTAGTTTTGTTCTCTAGTTGTGTTTAGGGCCGGGTGATGACGTTGTTGTATTCCTCTTTTTTTTCTCATCTAACAAAAATTATGACAAAGTTTTGCCGTTCCTTTCAAAAAAAAATCAACCAAAGAAACATGCAGGCTCAGGAGTTAATCTTGCATATTTATGAACTAGGATACAAATACGAACCTCTATTAGTTAGATATTCATGCTAGACCAATAATTGGGCAATTCATTCCAGTGGACACGACAGGAAAGCTACCAGACCAAAGATCAAGGATAGTATCTCCAGCTGCATCTAGAAGCATAAGCATATCACAAATACCAAAGATCTAGAAGCCCCGTCTGAGAAAAACATGGCATTCCACAGCTGGATTTGCCCTGAAAATTTTGTAGGCTTTCTTGCATCCTCTGGTACCTGGTTCAACTCTGGAGGCCAGTTTCAAGGTGACTTTTGTCAGGAGCGCGCATCTAAAAAGAAGCTTCAAGAAATCAACTTCATGGCCACTTCCTTTGAAATTTTCTATTTCTACTTCTTCAAGACCCATCAAGGAGACATTCTGACTTCTCCAATTTTGTGGTTGATCACAAGGACAGTTTAGTGGGCACTCTTCATCCCTCCACTGCAAGAGAAGTGAATCACTGTTAATTCACTATAGCCAAAAACACATAATTACGGAACAACTATTGTGGCATCTAAGAATGTAATTAAACATATTTATCAAATTCTATATACTCGGCATTTATGCAGATAAAGTCAAGAATTACCTTATCACAATTAATGACCAGCTTCAGCCGCTGTATAGCATTCCAAATACTTAGTAGATTCAACACTACTGCTCCATACACATGTCCATGTGTATCGACACATAGCTCCAATGCAGAAATTTTAGGAATCGGGAACATTTCTTGCAAGTTCCGCACGTTTAATACAGAATACTGTAAATAGATAAAAAAAAATTATGTCAAATGAAGCAGTCTACAAAAATAACTGATAGGAACAGTAAAACAATTTGCTGGAAATTATTCAGACTTTGTATGTCAAAGAGTAACAGTATGTTGAAGAAAAAGAGACGCACCGATCTTTCTATGTTCAAGCCAAGAACGAAGCTACTCCCCTCTGTCCCTAACTCCAGGCGAACCAGGCGCCACACCTCATCAATCCCTACCGCCTCTGCCAAAACCGGAACGATAAACCGGCCATGGGACCAGCACTTCCACGAGAGATTCCCCACCGTAGGCGCCAACAATGACATGCTGAAATCCACAGACACGTCGCTACGCAAGGTGAATTTCTTCAGCTTGGGCGCCACGATGTCAACACCTCGGAGGTGCTCGCTGATCACAAGGAGCTCCTCGATGGTCGCCGAGTGGACCTTGATTGTCTCGACACCCCAACAGTAAATCAAGTCCAGCACGCGCAGGTGTGGGCATCGTGAGATCAGGGCACCTGTGTCGAAGCGGCCGCTTGAGATGGAGAGCCTCTCCAACACCGGGAATTCACCTCGCGCCGGCAGTGCCAGGTGCAGGTTGTGAAGGAGCAGCGTGATCGACGTCGCGCGGGCAAAGGAAGGCACCTCGATGGGGACCAGTTCATCACTCTGGATGACCCAGGCTGTTACGATGCTCAGAACCACCGGGTCCAGGCGCCCGGCGGCGCGAAGCAGCGAGGCGACGGCTTGGGCGGGGAGCCTGTCGGTGACCTCGATGTCGAGGAGGGACAGCTTGGGGATGGCGACCTGGGCGAGGGCGGCTTCGAGGGCGTGGTGCGCGACGCCGCGGAAGGAGAGCTCGGGGAGGTGCCTCCACAGGCCGCTCTCCCGCCACCGGGGGGAGAGGGCGCTGGCGCGGGCGGCGGCGGCGGCGCAGCGGAGGCGGGAGAGGATCTGGACAAGCATGTCGTCGTGGAGCCCGCTGATGCGGTCCACGCCGCCGGATCGCGTCTCCATGACACAAATGGCGGGATTGTGTTCTTTGGGAGGAAAAAAGGAGTGGGAATATCGTGTTCCGTAGCCAGCCACCGGCGATTGCGGGACGCGAGATGTAGATCACCGGGGAGAATCCCTTGGCCGCCGGCGAGGAACGCGGCGACGCCGGATCGAATCGCCGGCAAGTCCTCGGAGGAACCGAAGGGAAAATTTGATTCTATCTCATTTCAATCGGTAGCTTTCTCAGTTTATACAGGGGCTTGGGCTTGGCTAAAAAGCCAGACACTTACATGTGGGCCACCCACTAACCCACATGAGTATACATGGCAGCTGCAGATTACAGTGGCGCGGAAGCCCGAACCAGAAGTCAGCCGGAGAAACGCAGGACGGGAGGCGAAACCGTCGACGTGGAGATCTCCATTAAATTTTTATTTCACCAATATCTTACACGTAAATGAGATCGAATAGTGTGAATGTGAAGAACCTCTTATGCCAGTTCGTGCTGGCTTCGTTTTAATGATGACAAGATGCTACATCTACGCATCGAATCATCGTCTTTAGTTATCCTGCTCGTCAAACTCGACTCGGGAGCCACACTATGATCTGTGACACGTAAATGTGACAGCAGAGTAATTGCAGGATTGCACCTCATGAGTCATGGATCGGACTCTCTAATTGCCAGGCTTATATTTCTACACAAGTCTTGCATAGCACGAGTAGCTCTTATTTTCTTCTCAAACCAACATCCCTGAATTATTTATCCAACCACGAGCTGATCGTAGCACAAGAACTATTCTTTCACTGCCAATGTGCCCACTGAAAACGAGACATCCTTGACGACTTCATTGATCTTGACAAATGTAAACCTATATTTTCGGAGGTGCTTACGTCTAGTATATTCATAGGGTGTTATGAACGACAGTGTCGTCACTGGTTCAGATTGCTCTCTATCTAATTGATTCATCATGTCACTGGTTCAGATTGCTCTCTATCTAATTGATTCATCATGTGTGTGTTTAGTTGTAGGCAAAATTTGCTCCTGGAAACCGTAATTGGTTCAAATTGGCCAGAACACATCGCCAAGAGCGAAATTTGCTGGGTACCATTATGAAAACCGTATTATTTGCCGAGACACACCGCAAGCAATAGAATATCAATTTCTCTGATTAGATGAGAGAGAAGAGGCAGGAAAAGACCATTTTACCCTCGAGTGAATTGGGGCCCGCGTGTCAGTTCTATCTTCTTCCCGCGGTAAACCTGCAGTAGGAGCTTCGTGAGGCATGCTGGGAGCACGCAGGCGGCGCTCGTGCACAGATTGCAAGCAACAGCAACTCCCCCACATGCAGTTGCTCCTCTGCATCTTCTTTTTCTTCTCCACCAGCATAGCAATAGCACGGTCCATTTCCAAATTCGAGCAGCAGCCGCAGCCATCTCCAAATTTGAGCACAAGATCAACAAATCTAGATCTAAATCAACTAATTCGAGGGACCGAATCAACCTCCTCTGAGCGAGCGAAGCAAGGAGGTAATCGGTGACCGCATGGTGTAGGGCGAGGAAGGGGACCGACGGCGGGGCTTGACCTCTTCTCTTTGCACTGACTGTGACACGCTCCTTGAGTGGGTGGTCGGCGCTGCGGCCGCCGAGGCGCCAACCCGCGACGGCATCGAGGATGAAGGCCTCCCTGGTGAGCAGCGAGTCGAGGTCGAGGAGGGCCGGGCGCCCGCGGGTGAGGCCGAGGTGGCCGGCGGCGGGCGGGAAAGTGGAGGCGAGGAAGAGGCCGGAGTAAGGGCGCGGGTCGGAGGCACGGTCCAGAACCCGGGAGGCGGTGAGGGCGACGCGGTGGAGGAGGCGCAACATGGCAGAGGGTGGCGACAGGCCGAGGTGGAGAGAGGTTGAAGAAGATAGAGTTGACACGCGGGCCCCAATTCACTCGAGGGTAAAACGGACTTTTCCCCACACTTCTCTCTCCTCAAATCAGAAAAATTAATATTCTAATAGCTGCGGTGTGTTCTGGCAAATGTGAGCGCTTTTATAATGGTACTGGGCAAATTAGGCCGATTGCGGTGTGTTGCAGCCAATTCCGCAAAATAACGGTGTCCCATACCAAATTTTGCCTTGGTTGTAAAAGGGGTGGGTAAAATTTGGTTGAAAAGTCACATCGGACACTGTAACGCACTGTAGCACTTTTCGTTTGTTTGTGGTAATCGTTGTCCTACCATGACCTAACTAGGCTCAAAAGATTCGTCTCGTCGTGTGCATCAAAACCATGTACTTAGTTTTTTTATTTATCTATATTTAATACTCCATGAATGAAGAGAGGGATTTGATGTGATAGGTGAATAGTAAAGTTTGGAGAATTTTAGAAAGTCTGTGAGAACTAAACAGGGCCATGGCCTCTTCAGTTTCCTTGGCAAACTTGAGGCGAGAGCTACAGTGCTATCTGTGATGTGTGGCAACGGAGCAGGTGCATGTTTGTAAGCCTCGCAGTAGCATGCAACATGTTCCTGGGCCAAGGCTTTACTATTGTGATCTGTTCGCTTGACTTATCAGCAGCCAGCCAACACTATTTATAACCCTCGCAATAGCATGCAAGATATTCCTGGGCCAAGGCTTTACCATTGTGACTTAGCTTGTTCGTTTGGCTTATCAACAGCTAGCCAGTATTATTTTTCTCTCAGCATAAATCAACACCAATCAACCAGCAATATTTTTCTCTCAGTACAAATCAGCACCAGCCACTAGCCAGCTGAACAGGTTGTCGCCTATGTTCATTTTTTTCTTTTGAGAAGAATTCTCGCCTATGTTCATTAGCACTGCACAGGCAACAGAGCGGATTGACCTACGCCTTCAGAAGGCTGTAGCTGTACGTCCACCTCTTGCCGATCCATCTCTGACGCGTTAGAACAGGAGGTGATGCCACATGGCGACACTTGATACTTTGACAGTTCTTGAAACATGTCACCAGCATGTATTGCAACATTCTATAATGTACAACATCTGTGACTGGTGGCAGTCTAGTTTATTTTTTGGTAAAAATCAGTAGTATTCAACCAAAGAAACATAGAGGTTCAGAGGAGTTAGTCTATCACATTAAATAGGCATTTAGCATAGATCAGCATTCAGCAATGTGCCAATTCAATCCAGTGGCCAGGACAGGAAACAACTTAAGAAGTTAACACAAATCCTTATCAGAACATAGGAAACAATGATGGAGAACACGCGTAGTGTTCTGATGGAAAGACAAGAGCATAAGGATATCATATCATCTCCAGCAGCATTGTCTATAAACGCTAGCATATACGGAGTATATGCAATCATACATAGATAATCTCCCTGCCACGCTTGCGATAAACATGACATTCAGCAGCTGGATTCGCCTTGAAAATGTTGTAGGTTTCCTTGCATCCTCGGCTACTTGGTACAACTTTGGAGGCCAGTCTCAAGGTCACATTCATTAGGGGCGGCGCACATCTGAACAAAAGCTTCACGAAATCAACTTCATGACCTCTTCCTTTGAAATTTACTATTTCTACTTTTTCAAGACTCATCAAAGCGATATTCTGACTTCTCCAGTTTTGCGGTTGATTGCAAGGGCAGTCCGGAGGGCATGCTTCATCCGTCCTCCAAGACTGAAAGGGAAGTGAAGCATGTTTAATCATCCACGACCAAAACACACATCATACTAAACAACTATATATTCCAATATCAAAGAATGAGTTAAGCATATTTCTAGAAAATCTATGTATTAGAAATACTAACTGAAGAATTACCGGCGATGATGATGATGATCAGTGACCAGCTTAAGCCTTTTTATAGTATTGCAAATCCTTAGTAGAGTCAACACCGTTGCTCCATAAACATGTCCACGCGTCAACACTTAGCTCCAGAACAGAAATGTTAGGAAGCTTGAACATTTCTTTCAAGTTCCGCGTGTGTGTAACAGAATACTGTACATGCATGAAAATCATATGTCAAATGAAGCACTCGATCCATATGATAAGTCATAGTAGCAGTGAAGCAAACAACAAAATAAGTTTCCAAGACTTTGTATGTAAAAGAAGAGGCAATGGCATGCCAAAGTAATGGAGACACGCACCGGTCTGTTAAGCTCCAAACCTAGGACAAAGCCGTCTTCCACCGTCCATAACATCAGGTTGTCTAGGTACCACATCGTAGTCACATCGATCCATACTATATTAGGATCTCTATACCAGCACCGGCAATCCCACGAGAGATTCTCCACCTTAGGCGCCAACAACAACATGCTGAAATCGTCACACACGGAGCCCTGCAAGGTGAATTTCTTCAGCATGGATGCCACGACGTCCACACCTCGGAGCCGATGCTGGTCGATGACGATGAGCTCCTCGATGGTCTCCGAGTGGACCTTGATGGTCTCGAGCTTCGAACAACCAGTCAGCTCTAGAACGCGCAGGTGTGGGCATCGTGAGATCAGGGCGCCGGTATCTAAGCAGCCAGCAATGGAGAGCCTCTCTAGCACCGGGAATCCACCCCCTTGCGCTGGCAGTGTTAGGTGGAGTCTGTTAACGCACAGTCTCATCGATTTTGCACGAGCAAAGGAAGGCATCTTGATGGCGATCGGCGGATCATACATTGGATCCAGGTAAGAATAAGCTGTGATGTCGAGCTCTACCGGGTCATGAAGTGCGGCGGCGCGGAGCAGCGAGGCGATGCCTTCGACGGAGCAGAAGCGGTTATAATCGGGAATATAGATGTCGAGGAGGGACAGCTTCGGGATGGCGACCATGGCGAGCGCGGAATCGACGGCGGCGGGCGCGATGCCGCGGAAGGAGAGCTCCGGGAGGTGCTTCCAGAGGTCGCGCCACCGGCGAGAGAGGACGCTGGTGCGGACGGCGGCGCGGGCGCAGGGGAGGCGGACGAGCACCTGCATAAGCAGGTCGTCGTTTAGCCCGCTGATGCGATCTACTCCATCGCCATCACCGCCCCGGCTAAGGCGATGGGATCTGCGCGGCGGCTGCGCGGCGAGACGGCGGCGGCGGCAGCCTACTTGCGACTCCATAGGGAATCAAGGTCGACGTCGTCGTTTCAACTTCGTAGTTTTTGATTTGGATGAGGGAACGGGTTTACCGGAAAGAAAATTTCTCTCCTATAGGGAAGAAGCCCGAGTTCGAGTCAACTGGGCGTCGGAGTAAGATCTGAGCCGTTCCGCCACTTGGACGGTCCGATCGTCTCCCCTGCGCACGCGTTCGCGTCAACGTGTCGCGCTCCTCGTCCCCTGAGTGGTCAACACCTTCGCCAGCGACGCCGACCTTCCTCCAGCCTCGCCCCAGACTGGCAGACGACGACTCCACACTGCCCCCTGCCGACACCGATCCCCAATCGCCCATGGATCCCAAGCCCGACGCCACCACCGCGCCCGAGCCCGCCGCCGCAGCCTCCCCGCCGGCGGAGCACGCGGCGTACCCGCGCCTGTCCCCGGAGGAGATGGCGCCGCCGCCGCCGCCCGTAGTGCCGCCGGCCGGCGCCAACCCCTACGTGCTCTCCGCCCCGTCGCCCAACCCGCCCGCCAAGAGTGAGTCGGCGTCCGCGCCCTTTGCCCTCGAGCCCTTTGCTGCTCATGTTCTTCGGGTGATCTCGGTTTGGTTGGTTTGTGGCCTGAAATGATCTTTCTGTTTTGGGGACGGATCGCTGCAGGCGCCAGGGAAAATCTGAGGGATATGTTCGGCATGGTGGGGAAGAAGTTCAACGAGGCCGCGCGCAAGACCGAGGGCATCGCCGGCGACGTCTGGCAGCACCGTGAGTGTCCTGATTCCCTCCCCTCGACTCCAAATCGAGCGCTAGATGATGATGATCCACTGCATTCAATCAGAAGCACACCACTAGTAGTTTTATGGCACACACATCACATGGTGGCACATATGGACTTTGCCATGTTTAGTAATTTAGCAATGGTTCAAAAGTCAGTCCATGCCTATGTCTGTTTCAAATGCTATCGGCAATGCAATTGACTAGTATTGTGTGCGTGCGCGCATCTCTGCAGTGAAAACTGGACCTAGCATGACGGATGCTGCGATGGGGAGGATTGCTCAGATATCAAAGGTCATATCTGAGGGTGGTTACGACAAGATATTTCAGCAGAATTTTGAGTGCTTGCCTGATGAGAAGCTCAAGAAGGTGTATGTGTGCTACCTATCGACATCTCATGGGCCGATCATGGGCGTCCTGTACCTCTCGACTGTCAAGATTGCATTTGGTAGTGACAGCCCCGTGAAATATGTCACTGAGGACAACAAAACCGAGTCATCATTTTACAAGGTATGGTGCCTGCATCTTTAGTTCCTTCTCTCCAGTGTGTGCAGTAGATTATTGCAGTCTTCATTGTGTATCACTATACATTCTTCAGTTTTGGGGTACTCTGGTTTGGCCATCTCATATGCCTTTGTTATAAGAACTCCCTGCTTCTGTTGCGTCAGGTGTGAACTTTGTATTACATGACTTGTAATTGGTTGCTAATTAGCAAGTGTGTGATTTCACAGTAGTTATTTGCAGTTTAATGTATAGATATTGATATTTATACTACAAAGTTGCTAACCCATCTATGATGAAAGCCACCTGTATGGATAAAAATCAGAGGAAATCATGAATATCTATTATGCACGACCTGTAATTGGTTGCTGATTAGTTAGTACTTGCTTTCACATTAGTTATCTGCAGTAGATGCTACAAGTAGCTACTTAGTATATTGACAAAATGTAAAACATGGATTTGTTAGTGGTAGTAGTAGGCATCTTACATGTTGCTCTGTTTAGGTTCCTCTGAAATTTTGTCACTGAAGGACGCTCTTGTGGTTGATTCCTAGTTCCAACTATAAGCCTGATCATTTGTGTATGTGTGAACAGGTTGTTTTACCCCTTCCTCACTTGAGATCAGTTAATCCTACTGCAAGTCCACAAAACCCTGCGGAGAGGTACATTCAGGTTGTCTCTGTTGACAACCATGAGTTCTGGTTCATGGGATTCGTGAACTACGATAGCGCTGTAAAGAATCTTCAGGAGGCTGTTCGTGGTGTTCATGGCGCGTAGAGATCGCCCGTGTATTTACCCACATGTCTATTTGGTATGCCCCTGTAAGACTGTAAATGTGTTTGTGCATGGTGCTTGTACAGTTGTGTATCTCGTGTTGAACCATTGGACATAAGCAGCCCATTCATGTACCTCACTATCTCAGTATCTGTAGCATGTTGATACTTTTGGAGAAGTGTTTGTACTGGATGAAGTTTATTGAAATTTGAAGCCATTGTTAGTTACTACATACTCTCTTTGCTAATTTCTGCTACGAGTGAAATATCAATTCTATGTCCTCCGCATGCATCTCCTTGAAATCGACCAAGGGCTTTAATTTGTACTGCACCAACAGTAGAACGTCTCGACAATGGTCCGAATTCTGACTAGCTCCTGCCGAACCATCTCCTGCCAAACCTACTAGTTTTGTACAGTGCTGTAAAGATATCACTACCATACAACATCAGCGGCCGGTGGCACTATTTTTCGATATAAACTGTAGGCTAATGTTCAACCAAAGAAGCATTTCAGGTTCAGCGTACTGAATGTAACCTATGCTGATATGCTACGCAGAAAGGTTTCATTACTGGGATACAAATATGAGCCTGAATTCCAACAATGTAGCATTTCATTCCGGTGGCCACGACAAGAAACAAGCACATTGACAGAGAACAAACTAACTAGTTCTGACGGTAAGGCAAAAGATTGAGGATATTATCTCCAGATTGAGGAGATATTCTGACGGTAAGGCAAAAGATTGAGGATATTATCTCCAGCTGCATTGATCATTCCAGTGGCCACTTCCTTTGAAATTTTCTATTTCTACTTCTTCAAGACCCGTCAAGGAGATATTCTGATTTCTCCAACATCGGGAGCTAGTTTGTGATATCGAAGCGGCCACCGCTGTTTGTGATGGATAGCTTCTTCAACGTCGGGAACTCACCGCCTAGCGCCGGCGGTGCCAGATGGAGGTAGTCCACCTTGAGCCTGATCGACGTTGCACGGGCAAAGGAAGGCGATGTTCAACTGGTCAACTCCACCGGGGACAAATTCGGGGATGTCGATGTCGAGAAGGGACAGCTTCGGGAGGGCGATCTGGGCGAGGGCGGCTTCGAGAGTTCGAGAGCCTTGTGCGCGATGCCGCGGAAGGAGAGCTGCGGGAGGTGCCTCCAGACGCTGCGCCACCGGCGGGAAGGACGCTGGTGCGGACGGCGGCGCCGGTGCATTGGAGGCGATCGCCGCCCCGGCCGCAACTCCATGACGCAAATGCTACTTCAGGGTGTGTGTTGTGTTGACGTGTAAATGGTATTTGTTATTTCATCCTTTTCTTCTTGGCTACGTATGAGACTTGGATTTATGTTCCCTGGTTTCAGATTCTGTTCAATTTTTGGAGCTCCATCTGTTGTCCATTTTCCTCCAAACCGCGTGGCTATGTATTCCAGTAAAGTTAAAGCTCATTTGGAACAAACATAAGAAACTTTTACGAGCCATATTCAGCATATTCAATCCATCGACAACAAATACTATATCGAAACGGTTAGATCCCAGGGGGAGAGAAGAAGAGTTCCATAGTATCAGAACAAAATAACATTTCATGAACTACTCAGTCACGATAGATCTTGTGAAAGAAATTAACAGGGGTCTGAACCTAAAACATGTTCAGCTATCTAAGACAGGGAAATAACACTACATGCTTGCCTGGCATAAACCCGTTACCTGCAATATGTTCATAAACATGCTTTCCAAGATTTTCATAAACATGTTTCCAAGAATTTTGAACTTAAAGGATATAACTAAACTTTATCTGTCTGAGTATCCCAAACAGATTAAAAGGGGAAATAGAAGACACATTTTGCATATCCTGCAACATTTAGAGGACAATTTGCTGTGACATCAGTGAAATCAAGGATGCCATCTTAAAAGGGTCCCCCTGCACTAATAACACTCTAGAATGTCCTGGATAAGGTTTTAGTAAAATGATTATAGCGCCTACAATATTCACGACACAGAAAGAGATGGGAACCCATTGGGAACGGTAGATTATAAATATATGAATTGGTGGCTTCCTATATTATACACCATATGATTATTCGTGTCATATGTACAAATTTACACATAGGATAGGTGCACAGACCTGAGATGGCTATAACACTCATCACTGCTCTTGAAGTTCTCCAAGCATGCCCAACAGATGTGGCTGCCACACCTACACTCAACATGGTTGCAACCTTCAGCTTTCTCAATTGTGTATCCACATGAAGGACAATTCTTCACGTTCTCCTTCCCTTTGCGCCATTCAAGCAGAGTTGCATCTGGATCCGCCTTATATTCTTTGTATGCATCACAAGATATGAACGGATGGTACTCAAGATGGCACTTGGTACAGACCTCTACATAGCAAGCCCCACAGACAAAAGGTTTGCCTTCTGCATCTGCAGCAGCTACTTGGTAAATGGACATGCAATCAGGTGTGGGGCAGAAACGGTATAAGCCTGCACTAGATGCAACAAATGCATTCAAGGAAGCTCTGAACAGCTCGTCAAGCTTGTCCGGCAGGAGATACCTCAGATCTACAAGGAGGAGCTGCTTTTTGCACCCATTTTTTAGGCAACAAAGAGGGAAGCCATCTTGTGATTTCAGGACAGATTCACACTGATCCACCAAGCAAGCCTTACAAAACATATGGCCACAGGATTCAAGCTTAAAAGGATCTTCGAGCTCGCAAAAGCATATAGGACATGCATTCTCTGACAACAGCTGACCCAGAGAATTGTGGTCACTAGAGGTTATCAGTTCAGATATCATCTCTTCCGCCCTTTGCTTGTCTTCCCTACTGCCTCGAACATATAGCACATGGCGTCGTGTGTTTAAATTAAGTTCTGCAGCAGGTACCTCTTTCTTAATTCCTTCTAGATCAGCTCCAAACGTTTTTATTACTTCCTTCATCAAGTTTGGTGGGAGGTTCCGGCCACGAAGACGAACTTCATGAGGCTTCTTCTCATGGAGCTGTAGAAGTGCATGAACCAATTTTTCCTCAGCTGCAGCCACACGATCTGTGTCCCCAAAGACTTTAATATTCAGACTTTGCCTGTCATAGTGGATGTAAGTAGCAGTTTCTTGTTCAACTGATCTCAAATGTGCCAAACCATCACGGGACAGGAGTAATTGAACAACGCCTAACGTCAGATCAGGGTGGTTTATGGTTTTGCCTTCCATCAAAAGCTCAAGAGGCCTTCTCAGATCTGCTATGGTCTTTGTGGCATTTGCAGTGAGTTTAACCCGAAAACTACCATTCTCATTCTTCTCTAAACTGTAAGACACGCCTGCATGCAGAAATAGCAATTGATTACGACCTTAAACTAACCAGCATGTCTCGAAGAAACAAATAATACTGCCAGCACTACACTTATTGGATTCATTCAGGGTATAAAACAGGGAGCATCGGAACTAATGCAATGCATTCTTAGATGCGTAAGGCAGTTGCAGCTATCTTTTATGGTTTATTTTCCAGGAAAGCTCACTTTATTTTCATATTTATTACTAGATCTGCTAGCAAAGTCTACAGTGGTTCTGAAAAATGTCACTTCAAACCACAAGAAACACACCTCTGAATTTACATATCAATAATACAGACAAAGGTAGCAGCAGCATACATGTAAGATTACCATACCTTCACTCAAAATTACTTCCATTTTAGCTGTTGAATAAAATGTAACTATAACATATTGGTAACTCATATTTCCTTTGGGAAAATTACAGAGAATTTGCAAAACAAAAAGGGAGGACATTTATAGGCTTACAGCTATCAATACCCTAGCAGTATTATCACAGAGGATAAGAGTTTCTTTCCATTTTCCTGTTGTATACATTAGCTGCTTTGCCCCATTGGCCACAACACACACAAGCCCCAGTGTAGGAAAGCTTGGAACCTGTATCATGTGCATCACTGTACAAAACAATAAACCTAGAGATCGTGCATCTGCCTCTCAGCATCAGGAGTTCAGGACTCTAGTGTCTGGATCTAACATGAGGAAATTCATCTCCCCGACGCCTGGCGTTTTGTTACCACCCTTTGGTCAAAGTGTCCTTTCTCTGTTCCCTCAACCCATGTTTTACTAAAGTTACATGTCCTTCTGACAGATAAATTGGATATTATTTATACAGATTATAAGGCATCTAAAATTTTTCACTAATTCTGCAAATGCAATAAAAAATACACTTATACATTCGAATAGAAGCAGAGGACACTAAAATTTTACCCTTTTCAAATAGATATAGTTCAGACGAAGAAAGCTACCTAAATGCTCATTTGTGTAATTGTATCTACACTGAAGCCAAAATTTAGGCTTCCTAGCAAGTGAAGACATGACGCACTAGAAGATAACTGGATAGAACCTACCATGGTCATCTCTTGAACCACTAAATAGGCTAGATTTCAAATTCTTCCAGAAAACAAAAGGACAGCAAAGCTAGACAGCAAGCAATAAAAATAGCTTTCCATGGAGAAATGGGAAGGATGAAGAATTTTGGAACAGAAAGAGAAAGGTTTACATTGAAATGAAAGAAAGGATGACTAACAGTTTGTGACTGGCTCATATAAACTGAAGAATGGGAAGACGAACGAAAATAGTACAAAGCGGAAAGAGCAGGGTATGGTTCCACCAACAGAACATAAGAATAATTAAAGGCAGCTATTTTTTGAACAAACAAGAACAGAGCAGCAATCAGGGAAAGGCAGAATAGCAACCAACAGAAAGTTAGGACGATAGAAGTAATTTTCCTAAGAGATGGACTAAAGCCGTACCTTTTTGGCTTCGGAAGCTCTCAAGCAGAGAACCAACTGCCTGGCTGATAACATTGTAAATGCGTGTCGGACAGGAAACAGTACTATGAAAAACATGTTGGCACTGTATTATCTGCCACTGAAGACAACAAGGAAGGACCCTTCCTTGAAGATGGTCAAGAGCCGTTGCAGCCTCTCTATGAAGACTTCCATCAAAGGTTATGCTGGCTCTCATCATTGAGTCTTTTTCTTCTGGAGGAAACACTTGCACACGGAAATTTTGGCCAGGAAAATTTTTGTTTGGCATGAACTGAGATATCTCTCTCACCAATGCTTCTTCACATTCAGAAACAGAGGGGCCAGATGTGGGTGATCCTCTAAGCAGGCGGATATCAAGGATTCTCCTGGTTGTTGTACCGCGAAAAGCATCATACAATTCTGGCTCTGTTACATGGAATGGAACCCCTGTAACAAAGACACAGTTCTCAAACTTTTTACTTACCTCACAATTGACATACCTTCCATCAACTCCTAGGGCAAAGCAATCCTTTACAACAAATTCAGCTTCCCCACTAGCACATGTTACTAGTGCAAGTCCTCTGCTTGGCTTACGTGGCCAAGATACTCTAGCTCTTACTGCAGGAAATGGCAACCCTGGATTCTTGTAAGAGCATACAGGAACCACTTTTAGCAAGGAACCATGAAATTCAATCCCGTTCAATTTTGAAATAGCTTCCTCAGCATTTTCTGGTTTGAGGAATGTAATCTTCCCCCACTTTATTTCATCTGAGTTTGCCTGAACATTCCCAAATTTATAAAAATTAGCTATACCAGGGACATGAGCATTCACCAAACAAATCAGCTCCTTCTCATCTATATCCCAAGCATTTTGATGCAAAATCTCCACAGTTAGATACCTCTTCCCAAGCTCCAGATGCTTGATTTCGGCACCTGAGCCAAATAGAGCAAGAACAGAGCAACCAGGTCTTCTCTCATCACATTCATTCCTCAGCATCTTAACTTCAAGTTCCAAAGCATCATTAACCATGCAAAAGACCTTTTCCATATCATGCTGTTTAGCAAATAATAAAACTTCACTGCCACTGAAGTCTATATCAACTGTTATGCGGTCATCTTTGCAGTCTTCCCTCAGCTGCGATACAATTTTGTGCAGATTTTGGCCGGATTTGCCACAAAATCTTCTCAGAGATTTATTCCCAATCCCAGTGATCACTTTCCTCTGCAATTTATTCATCTCCAGTTGCTTAATAAAAGACATGGGGTGAACCGTACACAAGGCATCATGATCAACAGCGGTTACACATACCAAATATTGATTGGGGACTGACAAGATTTCTGCAAATACCACCCATTCAGGCTTGCTGTCATAAATGAATAATGAGCATGAAGGGTGAAGCTGCACAGGTTGATCTGCTGAAATCACTTGATACCCAAAATTTTCGTGTCCAGAAAACATAGCAAGGTTGCCTCTAAGAGATGATAGAATGATCCTCTTTAGTGAAGCATCATGCAAAGTAGGCTCCTCCGGGTTCCAACACCAGTAACTTGGAACAATAATATTCAGCTCATGCTTTAGACAATTTTCAAGTTCAGATATAGTTTCCTGGCACCTCCTCAGGGTCTTGGCATTGATGCTATTCTGCCAGCACCACACATTCTTGTTATCATGCCCATCCTCCCACTTCTTATAAACAGCAAGTGAAGTGAAAAGGTCTCCATCAGGGTGACAGAATGGGACTTTCAGACGATCAGCTTTATATTTCTCCTCAATAGTGCCCACTCTACAAAATATGCTACTAGAATTCGCCATAACAGCGGCTAGGACTACACCTTCTTTCTTCAGGCCAGAACTGAAGCAATCAAGCATGATTTTCCCAAGCCTTGGCTCAATTCCTAATTTGACCAGGTGGCGCCCAGTATCAGTTAGCTCAAATCCATTATATTTATATTCTATGGCACCTAGTTGCTCAAGATTATCAACAGCCATATTGATGGCATCTGGATCTGGAGCATCAACAAACTCAAAATTTTGTACATCCCCAACACCCAAAGCAAGTATTCTCAGAACAGCAGTGCCAAGATGAACTTTACGGATTTCAGGTTCTTGATGCACTTCCATCATACCAAAGACAGATTCTGAGTAGAGCCTGTAACATTTGCCTGCTCCTGTTCGACCAGCTCGGCCAGCGCGTTGATTAGCAGAACTTTGGGAAATCCAATTGACTTTCAGTATATTAAGACCACTACTAGGAATAAATCTGTATTCCTTGGCCAAGCCACAATCGACAACATACTTCACCTCTTTTATAGTCAATGATGTTTCAGCTATATTTGTGCAGAAGATAACCTTCCTTTTTCCAGGATAGCTTTTGAAGACAAGACTTTGTTCTACATGGGAAAGCTTTCCATGCATCGGAAGTACCACAGCATTTGGATCGCTGAAGGATTCACAGGACCATTCTACTTCCAGTTGAGATGTCAAAAAAGCAAGGATAGCACCCTCTTCTTCATTCTTGTGGATGAAGCTTACCATTCTAACAACATCAGTAACATAGGAAGCAGTAGCACAAGCAACAGAGGAAACACTTGGCAAAGTACTCAAGGAAACCTCTGCTGATATGTCTGGGAAGTACTTAATTTCAACAGGAAAATTCCGCCCTTTAACATGAAATGTTTGACAGCCATAAAAGTATTCAGCAAGTCTGTCAGCATCAGCAGTGGCAGACATTATAATAAGTCGCAGATCCAACCTATCAAGCAGCTTATTCTTGATCATTGCTAACAGAAGATCAGTATTCAAGCTTCTTTCATGAGCTTCATCTACAATGATATATGAAATGCTATCCAAGCCTTTATCACTCATGCAGTGATGCAAAAGACAACTGTCTGTGGTGAATATAATCTTAGAGCCAAAACCTTGAGATTTTAAAAAGGTTGAATATGAAATCACAGAATTGTCCCCGTAACAGCCATTACTTTCTTCATCTACTCTATGTGCTAAAGATATAGCAGCAACCTTTCGAGGTTGAGTACATACAATGGAACCACCACCAGCAAGGCCTGAGTCAGCAAGAAACTGAACCACCTGTGTGCTTTTCCCAGAACCAGTTTCCCCTATTAAGATCATGACCTAAGAGAAATAGAGATAAAATTTAGATCAAACTGATTTTCTTCTAGCCGAAATGCTATGTGAACAAAATTCAAATTGATGAATTAAAGTAAATAGAGATATCATAAATTGGTCACATGCAAACAGTTTAACAAGTTAAACATCAAAAGCTTGATGCCTCATGTGCTTAAGGGCCTGTACAATGCGCTTAGGATTTTGCAAAAAAAAAATGCGCTTAGGATTACAGGCGCTTCTAGGTGGTTACTATCCAACCCCTTCACGGTGCATCATTGTAGGTTCATTGTAGACGAAAGGTGCCTAAAATGAGCTCTAAAGTTTTTCAACATATTTAAGCGTCTGTAAAATATGTGTTCATTGTAGGTTCAGGTTATTATGTCAATGCTTGCTGATATATCATATACTCTCTCAAGCGCCTTCCCATCTTACATGCCCTAATAACCTTTCTTCTAATGATCATCAGAAAGTGCAAGGAAGTTCTGTCAATATGCATCAAAAGCCAAAACTGAAGACATGGTTCAGTTTATTGCCGGACAGGGCATTCAAACAAAGTCGAATTAACTGGGTGGCGACCCACAACCAAACTCCAACACTTCTTCAGAGTTCTAAGCATACCAAGCACAGACCTTCAAATGATTCACGTGGCATTGCAATTCCCTTGAAACTAAAATCACATAATGAATTCCAATAATCCATTGTTACCTGGTTCGTGAAAATGTGATTGAGAATCCTCCTGCGGTATGCATAGATTGGCAGGCCCTCCTTGAGCCTCCGGCATTCACGCAGCATTATCTTGTGCACCCTCGCAAAGTCCACCTCCCCAACTTGCACAGCCCCGAACACATCCACCCCCTCCTCGTCATCCTCCTCTGCCCCACGCATTGCACACCGTATCGACCTCCGTATCGACCTCATTGCCGCCTGATACTCGGCAATTTTGGCGTCCACCAGCTCCTTCTCAGCCTCGAGTGTCTTCCTCTCGAGATTGAGCTGATCGAAGTCGCGGATGCGGTTCCGCGAGCCCAGGCGGCCCTTCACGGCCTGGATGGACGCCGCGAGTTCAGCAGAGCGGGCGGACGAAAGGGCCAAGAGGTCCGAATCGAGGAGGCGGGAGGCGTGGGCGGAGAAGAGTGAGGCGATTAGCGGGGAGGCGTGGGCTGCGAGGGCGGGGTCCCGGAGCTCCAGGGCGAGGAGGTGGTGCCCCTCGAGGCGGAGCGCCCAGAGCTCGCGCGCCGCGGCCGCGGCGTCAGGGAGGGACCGGAAGACGAGGCGCGCAGCGACGCGGCCCGAGGAGTTGACAGAGAGGCTGGCCGGGGGCGGGGACGGGAGGCCCGCGACGAGGGCCTCGACCTCAGTGGCGGTCGGCGACGAGGAATCCGGGCCCGCGCGGACGAGGAAGACGGCGAGCTGCGGCGGGGGAGGGGACGGCTGCGCGGGGCGGTAGCGTTGGTGCTGGGGCTGGTGTTGTTGGTTGTGGTAGTGGCGGTCGCGGTAATCGCGGTGGTGATGGGGAGGCGGCGGGGCCCAGTCCGGCGGGCGGAAGGGACGGCGGTCCTGAGATCGGCGCATGGCTGCTGCTGCGGCGGCGGCGGCGGTGGCGGTGGCGTGGGTCTCAAGGGTTTGGGGGAGGTTTTGGAGAGCGAGAGGGGAACGGGGAACGGCGGTTGAGAGTCGAGGGGAGGAGGCAAAGGTGGGAGACGAGCAGAGTCCGATCTTCTTCCAACTGAAAGCGCGGCCCTGATCATGGACGTTTGATGGTATAGCGTTTTGTTTTGTTTTGTTTTTTTTTGTTTTTGCTTTGTGTTCCATGATTAATGCTGTTCTAAATAGTGAGCATTAACATTGTCCACTCCGGGCGTTCTCAAATATATGACATTATTGACTTTTAAATAGGACAATTTAGTATTTGTCTTATTTAAAATCTGATACAAAAAGCACTTACAGTGATAAAAACACATCACAACAAATTATTTTATTTTTAACAAAAAAATAATCAAATACCATTCAAAAGTCAATGTCGACAAATATTTTAGTAGGAATGTATAATTCTTTTCATTTCATTATAATTATCGACCTTGCATCATACAACAAGTTTATCGCGTTGATGTTCCCCTCACACTCCCCTTCTGCAGCCAACAACGATCTAAAAACCCTAATGCCGGCACCGTCCTCCTCCTCTGCTCCTACTCTTGATTTAACCAACATATGACAAGATGCGCTCTTGATATATGACTGCACATAGCTAATAGTTCATAGTTGTGATACGTAGTACTCCCTTCAACCAGTAATATACACACGAAGATCCAGTCAAATTTTGAATCTGACCGTCAATAATTTATTAAAAAATGAGTTTGACAACATAAAAACATATATGTATATTTGTCTTACTAAGTAGTTTTATAATCTCACTCATATCCATTGGATATTATAACTAAATTCTAATATAAAATAGCTGTCAAAGTAAAAAACTTAAAAGGCTACAAAAAGGTCAATTGGATCAAGTGTTTACTAGCTGATCGAGTAGGATATCATGATATGATAATTCCGTATATATTATTGTCATATAAGTATAAAATCATGATATTTAAGTATGCAATCAAAACTAGAATCATGATCTTTAAAGCAACCTTTATCCTACTCCTATTCATTTTCACTGTGTGATTTTATATTATAAACTTGATTTGCCATACTCTTACCATTTCCTAGTTATTCAACATTTGAAGTAACTTGTCTTGTTTGTCCTTAGGCGTCTCCAATGTGCGGTCCTATCCTGGTTCCATAGGTTTCTCTCTCCTATGGAACCAGGTTCTTACCACTGTGAGGTTGATTCCATATAGAACTCGCTCACATCCATAGAACCTGGTTCTATAGAATAAAGTAAGAGAGAGAAAGAGAGAGGGTGGAGACGTGGGAGCCGTTTATAGATCCACCCACTGGTTCTATACATTGTTGGTAACACATCAGTAGACGTCAAACCATTGTGGGACCCATCTATAGAACCGGGGGTGTTTCTATACATTGGAGATGCCCTTATGCACATAGTTGGATGAGTGTAATTTATTTTAGTACACCAATCTAATTTTCATAGTCTTTGGGTGTGTGCACGTACATAAATTAGGTGTCCCACGCGCGCAACAAAAAATTCCAACAAAACCATATTTCTTGGGGAAACTTGCCACAGTCTTTCCACCAACCAAGCAACGGCCTAGTTTTTTTTTGGCATGGCCACGCCTACGGCATGATAGTATATAGTTGGGAACAAAACATGGCATGCAGCCGCTAGCTTTAAGTTATCTTGTATGTCCATCTTACTGACTTACTCAACGCGCAATACCATTTCCTTTCATTTGCTTCAAGAATTTCCGTCATATTGTGGCATCTTGTTAAAAAAAACATGAGGGCAAACGTCTACTCCCTCCGTCCCACAATACAAGCATTTGTTGACTTTCAGACATCACATTTGACCATCCGTCTTATTAAAAAAATTTAATACAAATATAAAACAAATAAGTCACACTTGAAGTATACCTAGTGATAAAACAAGTCATAGCAAAATAAATAATATATTCACAAAATTTTTTAATAAGACGGATGGTCAAACGTGATACACGAAATTTAAAAAATGCTTATATAGTGAGACCGAGGGAGTAGATGAAATACCATGCCGCGGTCCGTGTTTTCTTTTCGAACCATTGCATCATTTGGCAGCATCGGCACCCACTATCGACCATTCACATACTGTATCACACTAGTACTAGCGGTAGCGGGTGCCTTTTTTTTAAAGTTAATAGTAGCTGGTGCCTTTTTGCCGATCTAGTGCAAACACACTACTGTGCGGTGGAGAGTGCAATTGTGCAAACACACTACAGTTGTGCAAGGGCAGCTTGTCACGTCACCGCGGGGCCATCCGCCGACGCAACTGCCACTTTCTGGGGCCTGCCCGGATCACTCGCCGTGAACGGGCGAAACCTGCGCCGCGTCTGCCTCCGCCGCGAGGCAACAGTGGAAGCCTGACCAGCCGCATGTGCTGCAAAAATGCACCTCCCTCCCTGTGGTTTCTCTCGTTCAGGTAAAAACAGAGCGATCGGGCTGCCTGTCACGGTATTCTTGTTTCCTTCCAACTGACGGATGGCATTGGCACCACGCGACCTTTTGAATGGAGTTTACAGCGCTGATCCGGCGCAAATGTGTAAAAGCTACCACTACCAGCACACCATTGGAAGGATTTCACAGGAAATTCCACTTTAGCCCCTTCGAAAGTTATGGTGGTAGCTTCTCTCACACGGTCATTAGTCATGTAGCACCCCTTCTGGCTGAGTGGCTGCTGCCTATCGCCCTAGCGATGGATCAGTGGAAAGAGACGCCAACGTGACGTGCAAATGAGGTTGGCGCCATCAATAACTGTAGCGGGCACGTACTGGAGCTCCGGCCGACGCATCGGTTCACGCCCACGCAGCCGGGCCCCGCTGTATGACTCGCACGTACGCCCGTGAACCTGCGGCTGCCTGACTCGGTGACCCACTCTCCACTGCACCGAGGCTCGTCGAGAGGCAGCGACGCTGTCACGCTGATGAATGTTGAAACTGTTGACAGCGCACACACGGGCCGGGGTCGTGGTGGAAGGCTGTGGCTCCAGGAAAAGCCGAGCAATCGGCGGCCTGGCCTGACACAGCAGACAGCAGTGGCCAGGGGGACTTGTCCCGTTTACCCGTGGGCTGCAATACTGGACCATCGACCAGAGAGATGGAATGGCCGTAGGCGGCAAGAAACCGAACACCGTAGATGTCAAAACATGCTGGTTCCGAAGGCGCCGCCGCCGCCGGCCAGCCCATCGCACGACGCGAACAAAGGCCGCGGCGCCTCGTCCCGAGCGCATGCTATCGCCCCCCGGGGCCCGGGCCATCTCCTGGCGCTTCCCCAGACGCCGTCTGTGTCTCGTCTCGTCTGGCCGTGCGCGACGCGGACGCCACCAGGCCGTCTCGTCTCGTCTGGCCGTGCGCGCGGGCCTTGACCTGGAACGCCATACTCACTGGCCAGTGGCCGCCAGGTCTCACAGGAGTACAGGACACAACTACGGTGCCTGGATTGCGCAGGCTGTTGTTTCATCGAATTTACGATGCCATCACAGCGGCTTGAAATGAGACAGTTGCTCCCAGGCACCAGCATTCTCTCTCGTCTAGTGTGAGGGCTTGCGATCACACTAATAGCAGCAGTTTGAAAGATCACACTGCACAGGTAGCTTTATGTACATTTATTCCATATATATATCGGATCATGCTTGGTGGTACATCACAGCTGGGTAAGGACCGTGAATCCTTAACAGTCCATGAACCATCGGGAAGGTATTCAGAAGCGATTCCTTACACATCAAACCGAAACAAACCCTCCCAAAAGAAAAGGTAGTCTCGCTGCAGTTATCGACGAAGGTAGGGCGCGTCAACAAGCATAGCTTTCTCTTCGATCAGTATTACAAGGGTCCAGGGAATGTGCCATTTTCGCGTTGCTCGTTCCAACGCTCGATCTGCAAGAGATCACAGCCGTCTCATCAGATTGAACAAGAAACAGAAGCACAAGTGAGAAAAAAAAAAGTATTGCTGCAGCGAAAAAAAATATTGGTACAACAGAAGCTCAATGACAGAGAATCATGTTCGATAAACGCTGCTAACCCCCAAAAATTAACCACAAAAGCAGCGGCAGCAATACACAAAACTATAGTCTAAACAAGCATCCTATAAAACATTCCGCATAGTATAACATCTTGACCAGGGCATAAATTCTTATGGTAGAAATACAAGTTAGTCAATGGAGTAGGAGATACTTTGTTCTTGACTATCAATTTATTGGCTTCACAAAATTCCAGACAAAAAACATAAACCAAAGCAGAAACTAAAACTGTGAGTCAACATATATTGGTGCATCCAACATAATGCTTTCCAGACCTCCCTCGATGAACTCCAAAATCAACCCATCCAACTCAATTGATCAATTCCATCAAGTGACCCAATGCCAACAATTTTGCACTAACCACAGGAATGCTTTGGTTACTCAAATGTCCATGGCTAAAGTAGCATATAAGATGGTAATTTTGGAACGCCAGACTTCAGGCTTCCAAAACATAAATTTTTATATATTGCTAGTAGGCAGATTATATATTGCCAGTAGGCAGATCAGTCAGAAAAGAGTAACATGCATAGAAATCACCAACTTGCTATCACAGAATAAACTGAAGAAACAACACCAACAGAAAATAGTGACTAAAGCAAGAATGCATACCCATTCACTTGGACAGAGTGATCTGTAGTACTTAGCAAACTTTTCACACTCAGGAGCACCCTCCCCTTTTGCAGCTACACACCTGGTACGAAATTAAAGTCCCGTTACAATCAACGTGGAAAGAACCCCAAATGATTTCTGAAATAGTGTGGCTATACCTGTGATATTCAATATAGCGTGTGAAGCAATGTCTTGTTTGATTTGTTGTTGGGAAACGAAAATCTGCTGGAGCTGTCTCGATCTGTATTTTATAAATGCTCAATATCAATTTATAGAATGTAAACTTTTCATAGCTAGTTGGTAATATCCTACCTTAATTTCTGGTTTTTCATCAGCTGCTTCCTCAGCGGCATCACTGCTTTCTTCAGAAGCAGAGCTTTCCACAGCTTCTGGTTCCTCGGAGGGTTCCTTCACCTCAGGAGTTCCACTTGTTTCTTCAACAGCAACATTAGCCTCATTAGCTGGTGGGGTTTCAGCACTTTCCTTAGAGACAACTTCACCCACAGTGCTAACAGCAGGTTTCTCTTCAGATGAATTTTGCGATTGGACCTCCTGGGGTGGAAGTGAATATTCATGCATGTAATGTGGAGTTCAACAATGGTTGTGATCAAGGCAGATGAATTTCAGAAGGAACAACAAAGAACAAAGACTTTAGTGGGGTTAAGGAATACATGTGTCAAAATCTACACCCCAAAAAAGGCATCCAGCCCTCAGGATAACAAATTCCAAGGTCCAATTTAGCAATAAGACATTCCAAGACCATTACACAATTCTAGACCTAACACCCCATCACGCAAATGATTAACAAATACAACAGAAATATGAAATGTGCTTCAAACAAAAGTTTACTAGACAGGAAAAAAATCTGAAATTTATTTCAATATAGAGGCAGAAACATCTATTTTCCTTAAAAAAACTTTACTACTAAGTGCCTCCTCTCAGGTACAGTTTCTCTTGCAAGTGATACATAATTAAGAGTAAACAGAACTTTTTTAGGTGTTGAATAGAATGTTACCACTAGTCAGGACTCAGGACCACCGGTTCCATAAGAAAGGGGAATATATGCTTGTGGAGTTATGATCAGACAACTATGTCATGGAAGGTGAAGAACTAGCATATCATAATAAATGGACTCCCGGTTCAATTTAGGAGAACATATTGTGTTTTAACACTGCTCGAAGTAAAAAACATCACCATACTAAGTCCGAAACCTAATCAGCTAGTAGCTACAAATTCAACATCTTCAATCTTCCATATTCAAGCGCAAGTATCCACCGACTATTCCACCCAAATTAGACACGACACCTTGACAGTTTACACCAAAACCTTCCGCTTCCAGCACAAAACCTATCTCAAATCATCCAGCTATACCCGGTCCGCGAGCAGCCTATAGATCCGGGTTCCGGGCACGCCCCCGCGAGGCGGGGAGCCGCGTAGGTCGAAATAAACCACAGCGACAGGCCGTATCTAACGATAGAACAAGCTGGAAAATGGAGAGTGCGTCTTTTTCCTACCTCCGCGAGCGACGGAGCCTTGCCTTCCGCAGCCATGGCGGCGTTCTGCGCTGAGAGAGCTTCTAGAAACCCGGCGGATGCTGCCTGCTGCGAGCTCGTGAGATGGTGGCCGCCTGGCCGGGTGGGTGGAAGAAACGACGCGAGTGGAGTGGGTCCCTACGGCGTCGTCGAGAAGGTAAAAGAGGACACGCGGCGGCCGAGTTGTACGAGAGAAGCCGAGAAAGAGTTGTTGGGTTGGGAACGTTGGGCTATTGGTCTGGGCTGAAAATAGAATAGAGGTCCAATGTTTCAATGGTTTGGGCTTAATTTGCTACTATGCTCCTGCGTTATGCTATTTTTCCCGCTTATAATTACAGCAACGTCAATGCGTGAGCATGATCGCGTCAGGTTATGCTGGTAAAAAAAGTAAGGGTTATACGAGTGTCGGTACATCGATGATTCCACAGCAGAGCAAGTACTCAGCGTCTGGGGAAAAAGAAAGACAGGATGATCGTCTGAAACTTGTTGAGCTACCCACCCCATTTCACATCACAAACGCTGAGAGTCTGAGACTGACAACGAGGTTCCGGATCATTTGAAACGAGTGACCAAGCCACAATAACGTCCATAAAAATACTAGTAGAGATGCAGACGCTCGCTCAAGTTATTATTCTCGTAGAAAACCAAGTGACATATTAATGTTGATGACGATGCTGAGCAAAACGGGCATCACTTCATCTCCGACAAGAAGACCAAAAGGAGTGCGAAGACATACATGACCCCGTGGACGGTGACCCACGCCAAGACACGTTCGGTATAGACGAGACGAACAAACACGCAATACCATTGCCATTCATATGTGCGCGACGGCGGCATCACGCACCGTCCATCCAGATGATGCAGCGGAGGCATTTCCCCTGCTCGAGCAGGTCGAACGCGCTGTTGATCTCGTCGAAGCCCATCCGGTGCGTGACGAACTCGTCCAGCTCCAGCTCCTGCACAAATTCAACACGGCCGGCGCCGTCATGTGCTACTCCAGAGTCCAGACACAAACCACCAAAAGAAAAATAAGAACACGAGACACGTGGCCGGCTGATCGATCACCTTATCGAGGCACTTTTGTGCCAGCACAGGGATGTCGTCCTTGGGCTTGATCCCGCCGAGGAGCGCGCCGGTGACGGACCTCCCCCGCTTGATGTCCGACGACGATATGCTCACCGGCGCCGCCGCGGCGTCGGTGCCCAGGATGATCGTCTTCCCCCACCCCTGCATCCATCCATCGTGCCGATAAATTGCAAAATCAGAAGAGATTGCGCGCGATTCCGCGCCGACGATCTGCTAGATTATATGTGTACCGTCCGAGAGCTTTGGAATGCTTCCGCCATGACTGAAGGCAAGCCGATGCACTCGAAGCAGTAGTCGGCGCCACCGCCGGTCATCTCCTTGATCACCTGAAGGATGGAGATCGCCGAGCAATCAGCCGGCATGCAACCAGAGTGTAGTGCAGTGTACCTCGATGGCTCAAACAACACTGAGCACGGATGAACATGCGTCGGTTCAGATCAGAGTGCTCAGACCTGACTGACAGTCTTCTCCCCGGTGTCGTTTGGGTTGACGAAGTCGGTGACCCCCAGCCTCTTTCCTGCAAAAGAATGAGAAAACAACGGTCTGAGGACATCATGGCACTGTAACTTGCACTGTTGTTCTTGGAGGGACTCGGAATGATGCAAGGCAATTATTCAGTGACACACCAATCTCGAACTTTTCCGGGTTCAAATCGACCCCGATGATCCTCTTGGCGCCACGCATCTTGGACCCTTGCGCTACCTACAATTGGTTCAAGGATCGCCGTCATGAACAGTGGTGATCAAGTCAGGTGTTAGGTCCACCTTCAAAGATGGCGACGTCTAGGAGATTCGCTGCTGGTTATTACCGCTAGCCCCACAGTGCCTAGTCCGAAGACAGCCACGGTCGTGCCGGGCTCCACCGCCGCCACCTTCCAAGCCGCACCAACCCCTGCAAGTATCATCCATTGCCATCAGCAGCTAGCCAATCGATCATCCATGGATGTCCATCGATCATCATCGCCACATCTCGATCACCATACCGGTGGACACGCCGCAGCTGAGCAGGCACGCCATCTCCGGCGGGAGCGGGAGGGCGGCGCCGAGCCTGACGACGTGGGCGACGTCGACGACGGTGTACTCGGCGAAGCTGGAGACGGAGAGGAAGCTGTGGACGGGCTCGCCGGTGGCGGCGAGGGAGAAGCGCGTGGTGCCGTCGCGCGGCATGAGGCCCGGGCGGTGCGACAGGACGGAGCAGATGTTGCTGCGCGGGGAGAGGCAGTCGGCGCACCCGCCGCACTGCGGCAGGAACACCGGCACCACCGTGTCGCCCGCGGCCACCTCCCGCACCTCGTCCCCGACGCTCTCCACCACGCTGGAAAGTACAAATGGAAACGGAACAAAAGCACAAAATGCGAGACGCCAATCAGAAGAACAGTTGACCTTCGTGCTAAACGGATCAACAATTCAGCATTTTGTGTGGCCCTGCATTCAGCATCTAGCGTTTTCGAACTGCACTCTATATGCATCGGCAACTAGACCAAAACTCTGAAAGTGCTTTTGTGGTTGTCTGAATGTAAAGTTCAGAGGATATAGATAGATAGTTCTTTTACCCGACTGCTTCATGTCCGAGGATGGATGGATACATGGCCGGGAAACCCTGCAAAAAGGAACAAAAACTCGTTTTCATTGTACTTAGCGTTGACCTTTTTTTTCCTTTTTCTGATTTTCCGGGACAGAGCAAAGGGCTACTACTGCTAGCGCAGGATCGAGATGCGATCAATTCCTGGACGGAACCAACTGATTACTGATGGCCGGCATGAGATTGTTAGTTTGCGCCCGTACCTTCATGCGCCAGAAGGTGATGTCCGTGTGGCAGAGCGAGGTGCAGAGGATCTTGACGCGGACCTCGTGCGCCCGTGGCGGCGCCACCTCCACCTCCTCCATCTCCAGCGGCTGCCCCGGCGCCTTGCTCACCGCCGCTGCGCGATGGCCTTGTTCATACAAGGAAGGGAGACGAAGGCGAAGGGAAGCAGGTGATCGAGCGTGCGTACCTCTGCATCTGATGGGCTTCGCGGTGGTGCTCTGCTCCATGGTCGCGGCCTCGAAGCCCACAGCAAGTTGTCAGCTCTGTGCTGCCCGCCCTAGGTGGTGCTCGTCTGCTTGGTGTCGGTTATATCCTGGGGTTGGTCGGCTGCTGGCCTGCTGCAAACTGAGTAGGCATCTAGCAAGCATTCCTGTCCTTGATTTTATTATTACAAAATTTATGGTGCATCATATTAGTACTTAGTGATATACTAATATAATAAAGATCTATCCGTTAATTTTTAAGAATAATTTAATTATTTCAATCTTTTTAGCCTTAATAATATTATAACTTTGTACCGGTGTCAACAAATAAATATATAATCTATCTATACTATAAAGAGAATTAGATTTGAAAACACTTCTCACCAACAAAAAAACCCACACACACCTCACATAGGACCCATCTGTCGAGAAAATTTGTTGATGAATGGTCAAAAAAGAGGGGGGAGGGACATTCCTATGTCGATTTCTCCATCTAAACCCAAAACTTTTTTCACCCAAAAAAGGGTCCACCTAAATATACTCACATTTATACACACATCTATACACTATTATCCCATATTGCTAAAAGACAATAAATTAGAGAGTTTTCTCCATATAAATAAATGTCAACTATCATAAGTTTTGAGAATATACCTAAAGCTCTCCATCCATGAGAGAGTGAATATAAAGTATTTTAAAAAGCGCTTTGCACTAAAGGGAAGTGATATTGTTTTAGTACCTACATGTCATCAATAAACGTGCGTGCCGCACGTGCGTTCTTGCTAGTAGTGATAAAATGTATGTCTTTTGATTGATAATATCCTTTTATTTATATTACTTGCATATACTACCTAAACCACCTGTAAAGTCTTCGGTAGTATACAATTGATTCTATCCGTCGGAAATTCTGTTCTGATAGCTTATGGCTGTATGCTATCGTCTAGTTCTTTTGTGCGGAATCACGTAGATTTTGGCTGGTTCCCTGAACCAAACACATGGTTGGTTTCTGGACCCCGGCCTTTTCATGTTAGGGGCCTTGCCTAAAGGAATCAGAGCGCGACAGGCACAGTTTGCACCGGTTGCCAGAGGTTTCTGCTCGACCTGACGACAGCCCAAAAAGGTTCATGTCGCGACACGCGCGTAGCTATTACTTCCTCCGTTCCAACTCCGTTCCAAATTATAAGTCGTTTTGACAAATCTAGATTTATAGTTAGTAGTATGTATCTACATATATACTTATGTCTACATACATACTACTAACTATGAATCTAGATTTCCCCAAACGACTAATAATTTAGAACGGAGAGAGTACAACATTTTTCACCATCACTCTTTTGTGACTACATACTACATGGTGCTGTTCGTAGTCACGGTACACGCAGAGCAAACCAACGTCACATAATCATCCAAGGGCGGCAGCACGGTCGCACAGATCACTTTCACCCTGCGTCCTGATCAACACCAAGGACAGAGACAGACCCACGTCACAGACGTACGTGCGCGGCGCCTCCGTCCCCCTTGGGTTCGCCGCCGTCCATCCAGATGATGCAGCGGAGGCACTTGCCGCGCTCGAGCAGGTCGAACGCGGCGTTGATCTCGTCGAACCCCATCTGGTGGGTGATGAACACGTCCAGCTCCAGCTCCTGCATGTTGCGACGACGACACAGAGGAAGAACAGCATCACGACGACGCCATTGCTAGCTCCCGGCATGAAGGGAGTTAATGTGAGTACGTGACGTCACAGAGGTTTTAATGTCACCTTGTCGAGGCACTTTTGTGCCAGCACGGGGATGTCGTCCTTGGGCTTGATCCCGCCGAGGTAGGAGCCGATGACCGACCGCCCCCTCATGATGTCGAGCGACGGTATGCTGATCGGCGCCGCCCTGCCGTCCACGCCCAGCACCACCGTCTTCCCCCACCCCTGCACACACACCACAGATTCATCATTCATCAACTTAGGGCTCCTTTGGGAGTCTTCACCCCGCCGGGATCCGCGCCTCCTTCCTGGGAAATCCACCCGGCCTGTGTAGGCCGGGCGCCCTTCCCGGTGAAGGCCACCCCGGGTCGAAGGGGGCCAAACTAGCCCTTAGGGCTGCTAGCAAACCAGGGAGGCCGAGGATCTATGCAGGGCGTGCGTGATTGCGTACCGTCCGGGAGCTCTTGAACGCCTCCGCCATGACTGAAACCGAGCCGATGCACTCGAAGCAGTAGTCGGCGCCTGCGCCGCCGGTCATCTCCTGGATGACCTGCATTATTCATGTAGATCATGCGAGCTCTGTGACCAGTCAGTACATGTGCATCAGGAAACACAGATGGCGTCGTCGAGGTGGTTCGTTGGTTTCTGACCTCGCTGATGGTCTGCTCTCCGATGTCATTCGGGTTGACGAAGTCGGTGATCCCCAGCTTCTTGCCTGCAAGGATCGGAGTCAGCAATGGTGGGTTCGATCTGCCACTCGTGTACGGTAGTACACTTTGGATCATGCACCAGAGGAAATGATCGAAATGAAAGAGCAGAGCAGAGCAATTGCCATTACCGATCTCGAACTTATCCGGATTCAAGTCTACCCCGATGATCCTCCTGGCCCCGCGCATCTTCGACCCTTGCGCTACCTGAACGTATAACATGCATGCGATTAAAAACTGTGAAATCGTTTTTTAATAAATAAAAAAATAAGCAATCGGTGGTGTTGGAGAGGGGACAGCCCAAGAATATCAGAGCACATCATGCGTTGCTATCAGCCTATCAGTATCAGTACATCAGGTTGTCTTTTACCGCTAGCCCAACAGCTCCTAATCCAAAGACCGCTACAGTCGAGCCGGCCTCCACTGCCGCAGCCTTCCAAGCCGCACCAACTCCTGCACCGCGACATATTTTATTAGATAAAGGATAAAATCCGGCCTCTATATCTACACGTGGATATATATAGCCAAAGGTTACGTAGAGTTCTCAGACCCTAATCCTCAAAAACGAGGAGCTCACAAATACAAGGAGAAAGCTCTAAGAAAAAGAAAAAAACTAGAAGACTAAGGATCAATCTTCTTCTTCGTCCATGCTTCTACCTTGCATTGTCTTTATAAGCATCACCAATCCATCACATTCTTCGTCTACTTAGAAACTTGACGACGGATTGAGTAAAACTCGACCATGAACACAATATAACATCTATGCATTCATTCCGACAAATTGCCATCAGCCACGACGATGCCTAGCAACGCCAAACAAGGAAGACAAAATCGGTACGAAATGGACCTTCGACGCGGTGCCTCCAAGAAGGAAACGACATCGCAGACGCCGCCACTGCCGGGTTTTCACCCGGAATTCATCCAAACTAGCAAGGAGCATCTCAACAACGCCCTAAGGAGGGAGAACGACATTGCATGACGTCGTCGTTGTCGACACCGGCATCCTGGAAATGACTTTCGTCCTGATGTCCCTGCAAAGCTGCAATCCATTTCGAAAGTAAGCTGCATAGATCATGAGCGACGAATCTGAGCATGGGAGCTAGCCCATTCTTATCTCGCCTCCAGCAACAACACCGAGGCCGCCGGCTGCGTCACAAACAACCGACGCCCCCATCTCCATGACATCACCAGGAACGGCACCGGGCCGCCGGCTGCATCACGCACGGACGCCGCGCAGCTAGGCGCTGCCCGCCTCGCGCATGCCTTGCCGTCTTCACATCCGCGCCCAGGCCCTTCGCACCGCGCTCGGGCTGCACGGACGCCGCCGACCCCTCCGCATCCGCGCTTCGCATCCTGCACGGCTGCACGACCGCCGCGCATCGCCGCCGGCCCTTCGCATCGGGGTTGCACGGCCGCCGCGCTCTGCCGCCCTCCCCCCCCCCCCCCGGCAGATCTGGTCGTAACACGCACGGATCCGGCTGCCCGGCTAGCGGATCAGGCCGCCCTGGGCGAGGACGTGGCTGCCCGGCGCGCCCGATGAGGTTTGAGAGCAGGGAAGCCGGAAGAAGGACGGGAAAGAAAGGAGGTCAGACCAGGTAAAATGTCTGACCTCGATACTCTTCTTTTTTTTGAAAATGGAAGCTTTATTGATCTTAGACAATTACATCAAGACGATACAATTATATAAGATCCAACCCGGCCTCTGCATAACTAAGATGCACACAGCCCATAAAAAGAAATAAAAAATAAGAGCACCATAACCATAAGATTATGTCGCAGCAAGCTACCACAAGCGACTTCACCTTCATCCGCTTCACAAACCAAAGTAGCTCTTGGACTATGACGTAGGCTCCCGAGACAACGCCTTCAACGAGAAAATGACACGCGCGCGTGCCGGTATTGCAGTGACCCAATCAATTAAGACCAGATCAAAAGTTTTCACCCGATGGTAGGTCGAAGTCAGGAACTAATTCCAACGTAGTGACAATGTGCATGTCTGCATCTACATCATCCTGGTAAGTCATAACATGCTCCTGTCCCCTATTATTGTGCACTTGCTCTTAAGATATGTGTAGATATAATGTATGTGCAAAGAATGTAAGTTACGTGAATGTGCACCTTTAATAACGGCTAGCTTTGAGCCACACAGCCAATGAAGTTACAGGTATACTCCAGATTACAAATCCAGAATACTTGACTCCGTGTACTAACACCAACTCACTTATTAGTTGTAAATATACCGTTCTTATTTAGTAATAATCAGAGTAACATTGTGGAACCAACAAATGGCTAATATTACCAACAAATTACAAGCAACTTTGGTACTTCCCCACTTGAAATTCCCTAAAATGGATAGAAGCAACTACTATTTGTTTCAAGTAACTTCTATTTTTTGCTATTAAACCACACACGCTTTAAGTTTAGTACTGTAACGCATTGAAATGCTTTTGATTTTCATAGCTGAATTTTCATATATTAAAAGTTGTATACAAAAGTTTTAGAATAGCCACTCTAATGTCAACTTGCACACTCTTTCTTAGTTGCTTCCTTTACTATTAAATCAATAACCTTCACACACTAGCTACTTGCTTATTTTCTCTTAAAGCTTTATGTTCCATCCTCTTGTGAAGCAGCTATACAAGGAGACACCATAAGCTTTTCTTATCTTTATTGTATTGTTACGAACCCTCGTTTCTCGTTCTGTAAAATATGTGATCTATATGAATTAAAATATCTATTATATAGCCTAATGAACAAATTCATTGTAGAATGTTTTTTTGTCAAAAATTTAACATATGATATTACATGTCGGGGACAAACCCAGGGGGTCCCCTAACCATCGGGATAATCACCCTAAAAAAACATTAACCATGAAAGACCGAATCGCCGGCAGCCCGGAAGGGCCACCAGGGCAACGCGGCCCAACACAACTCACGGCCCAAAACAGCCGTCCGGGCTCGCCTGACAAAGGAACCCGGGTGGCGACCTCCGTCTCCGCCTCGCTCGAGGGTCGAGGGGCCCCTCAAGCAGGCGAACCGACTCCGCCTCGCTCGAGGGCTCCCCTCTACACAGCGCAGCGCGCGCCGACGCCCCGCCCGACAACGGCATTTAATGCCCGCCCCATCAGGCAGGCGCCAAAATCAAAAGGCAATCTTTCCCCCACGCCGCTCCGCTGACACCACAGAGTTCGCTGTTCCACCTGCTCCGGTCACTATGCGTCCTCACCAGCGCTGTGCGGACGTACGCGGCGCTGCGCAAGGCCCTGTGCGGACTGGCAGGCGTCATTCCGCACCGCTATTCCACCCGCTCCCGTCCTTTTTCCCCGGGGCAGCCCTCGAATGGGCATGGGGAACCCTCGAACGAATATATGAACAGCAACCAAGTACAGACTCCGATCAGGCGCGGCCTGGTGACGACGAACGCCGGGTCAAATCCACCAACTCTCGGCCATCCCCTGGTGAGCCAGGCACGCCGCGCACTGTGGTCGATGACAACCACCATGCCGACCCCTGTGCTACCAACTCCCGTCCTTCTTCACCTGCCCCGCCCTCGAATCAACCAACGACGGGCAGCTGGACACGGATCGCGGCAACTACACCCCTCGAAACCACTCCAGGACAAGCATAGGGACGGCCACGACACCCGCAGAGGCCAGGGCCCGCCATAAATCTCCTGCTAGGGTCAAGGACGACCGCACGCCCGACGCCAGGCGCTTCAGTGCGTATCCCTGTAGCACGCGTCATGCTTGTATTTGTAAACTCCTTCCCCTCCTTCTTCTCCTTGACCTATAAAAGGAGGAAGGGAGCAACGCGGGGGAGGAGGACCGACGACGACGAGCAGTCATAGACACGCCCCACCTCACGCGATATTGGCACTCGCATCAATCTCTTTCGCACTCATCCTCAGAGACTTGGAGACTCCTTCTCCTCTCCCACCTTGCTTGTAGCCCCCCTCTGCAAGCACTCCGGTGCAAGATAGTACAGCGCCCCGAGCGCACTCTGCTGGACGTACGACCTCACGGTCGGAACCATGATAAACCCTTGTCTCACCGTGCTAGCTCTTGCATCAACCGTCAAGGGACGGGACACAGCGCATTCTGTGTGGCGCTGGGATTGGCCGACCGATCCCAGCACCGACAGTGGCGCGCCAGGTAGGGGGCTGCGCTGTGATCGACCACACTCGATCAGATCCCTTGACGACAGGCCACACCAAGGCCATGTCGCCACGATCCACCCCGGGGTCCCCCGGCCCGCTTTCGCGCGGGTACCGGATCATGTTCGGGAGCCTGGAGTTTGAAGCGACCGGTGAGGGCCTCCTCATGCGGCTCGCGTCCAGGGTACCCGGCATGATAGCTATTACCCCGGCGCCGACAACGCCGCCCAACCTCAGGGGACGTCGAAGGCTGCACGACATGTAGATTCGCACGGAACGACGTGTTGCCCCGCGCGTCGTCCTCCCTGATTGGGACGCACATCTGTGGCTCCGACCCGCCTTCACATTACAGGGGGCGCACACCCACCAGCGGCTCCCGCGGAGGGAGCATGCCGGGAAAATGTGGCCGGGCCGGCGCCGCTCCCGCTCGGAATAAGCAACGCGGCCGCAAACTACTCCGCGGCAATCAGCGCCGGCCTGAGCGCGCAAGAGGATCCGCCGGGTCACCGGCTGGGTTCGATCCGCAGCCTCGACACTTCCTCACCCGGCGGGTCCCAGCCCGAGTCGGACGACGGGGAGAGTGTGCGCGGTCAGGAGCACCCAGGCCTGGACTACTCCGGGCTACGCGACCGCGAAGGCCTTGCCACCTTCCAGGCCACTGCGGACTTCTGCCTCACCTGTTCTAACGACTCCAGCGAAAGGGGATACGACCCCACGCGGGAATGCTTCGTCCTCGACGCCGAAGTAGTGTCCATAGGAGAGGATGAAGAAACGCGCGATGGGGCCGGACACGACGAACCGCCACCAGCGCCCGCCGATCCAGCGGGCGAAGCCGCACTCGCGCAGGCACAGCTCGCGCAGGTGCAAGAGCTGGAAGCCAGGCTCCAACAGGAGCGCCAGTAGGTACAGGAACTGCGCGCAGCTCTGGAAGCCCGGCAACCCAAGTGCGGCGAACACGCGCGAGTTGCCGGGCGTATCGCTCAAGCGCGCATCATGGGTAACGGCGACGACGCCACAGACACGCCCCACCTCACGCGATATTGGCACTCGCCTCAATCTCTTTCGCACTCATCCTCAGGGACTTGGAGACTCCTTCTCCTCTCCCACCTTGCTTGTAGCCCCCCTCTGCAAGCACTCCGGTGCAAGATAGTACAGCGCCCCGAGCGCACTTTGCTGGACGTACGACCTCACGGTCGGAACCAGGATAAACCCTTGTCTCACCGTGCTAGCTCTTGCATCAATCGTCAAGGGACGAGACACAGCGCATTTTGTGTGGCGCTGGGGATTGGCCGACCGATCCCAGCACCAACATTACGTTCTCGTCTGACAGCGCGCGTTAATCACTGGTCAGTAAGAACACACCCCACGGATCTTGTTAGTGATCTTATCAGACGGCAGGACAGAAGACGGGTCTACCGGTGGCGACGCCGCAGCTGAGCAGGCACGCCTTCTCCGGCGGGAGGGCGGCGCCGACGCCCCCGACGACGTGCGCGACGTCGACGACGGTGTACTCGGCGAAGCTGGACACGGAGAGGAAGTTGTGGACGGGCTCGCCGGTGGCGGCGAGGGAGAAGCGCGTGGTGCCGTCGCGCGGCATGCCGGCGCGCGTGGGCAGCGCGGAGCAGAGGTTGCTGCGGGCGGAGAGGCAGTCGGCGCACCCGCCGCACTGCGCCAGGAACACCGGCACCACCATGTCGCCCACCGCCACCTCCTGCACGCCGTCCCCGACGCTCTCCACCACGCTGCATACATAGCAGACAAGTCGTTCAATTCATGCCGTAATCAAACGTTGTTCAACAGTTCGATAATAAAAATCTGATCATCTGGCCTGCGGCGTCTATCTAACAAATAAAATCTGCATACACTTTTGGAGTATCTGATGATGGTTAGTGCAATATGATTTTGTTTGGGAAGAGGGTTCAGTGCGAATCAAGTGATATGGACCCCGCATTGATACGGTGGTGTGTCCCTTTTCTTTCTTTGTTGTATGGTTTATTAGTTTTCAAACTAGTGGCCTTAAAAAGATGAACTGATTTCGATTAAAGAAACAATGGAATTTATGCTCTGTGTGTGGCCTAGCATTTGACAGTTCCAAAGAAGTCGTGGTGATGACCACCTGGCTGCCTTTTTTATGGAACTGCATATATATCATCATCAGCTTCATTCATCGGCATTTAGGTGTCAACTCAACTCTGAAGTTTTTGTGGTCTATCCATGTAAGAACTTTTTTTTAAAGTTAAAGCAGGAGCACTGCTACGTAAGGCTGTAAGAACTGACTGTGTTTTTTATGCACATCACATAATTTTATTTCTTACCCGACAGCTTCATGGCCCAGGATGCACGGAAACATGCTCGGGACATCCTGCAAAATGGAAGAAAAACAGCATCGTGCCTATCAGCAGACCTCGTCTTCAGCAAAAAAATAAAAAGTGAATTGTCCTTTTGATGGTGAAAAAAGTGAATTGTTCAGTATCATGCCCACTAACTTTGTGCGGAAATGGAAATCCAGGGACAGAAACCTTCTGCTTCTTAGATGAAAACAGGACAGATTTCGATATTGTGTGCGTTCATGCTCAAGATAAAATCGACTTCGACGCTTTGTCTTAGGGTTTTTTTTTTGCTAGTATCGCATTAGGATTGCTAAAACTGAGGCGTCAAGCATTGACTACTGATCGTATATGATTATGTTTGGCAGAGCCAGCAACAAGAAGCATGGCGACGAGCAAGCATGGATGATACCTTCATGCGCCAGAAGGTGATGTCCGTGTGGCAGGGCGAGGTGCAGATGATCTTGAGGCGGACCTCGTGCGCCCGTGGCGGCGCCACCTCCACCTCCACCATCTCCAGCGGCTCCCCGGGCGCCTTGCACACCGCCGCTGCGCCATGACGGTGTGGCGTTCGGATTTCAGAGTTGAGGCGAGACAGCAAGTGTTCAAAGCTGGGAGCAACAGATGCAGGCGTGTTCATGTTACCTTTGCATCTGATCGGCCTGGCGATGCTGTTCTGCTCCATCGTCAAAGGAAACCGGACCGGAGCTCTCTTGCTCGCTAGGAGATGAGGCGTATGGATATCGATTAGGCGTGGCTTGGTGCCTGCTTCGTGTCGATTATCTAGTGGAAAGATGCAGCTGATGGTGAGGTAAGGTAGCAGGAAGCATGGAACACATGCCGCCACATATCAGGTCTAGGACTCTAGCAGTGAAACACCGACAACTGACATCAGTGACAGTATGCTATCTTTTCAGGCACCCAGCGTGTCTGCCTATCTGTCATTTGTTCATTGCGCCCGGCTGATTCTGAGCTGGTGTTTCTCCGGGTTGGAGAAATTTCTCCGGGGTATTAAATCAACTCAGTTTACAAAACTATCTTCACAGCATTGCACTATTTCACGAGACCTATCTAACGAGGCCTTTGACCGCACGATTAGAGGATGGTTATTGTAGCAGTACTGTAGCAAATCATGAACTAATTAGGCTCATTAGATTCGTCGCGCAAAGTTGCACCCATTCCTAAAAGAGTTTTGCAAATAGACTTCGTTTAGTACTCCATGCATACAAGATTCCCTTGGGAGATTTTTCTCCTGGGAGTTGTGAAACACGGCCCACAAGGATAAATTATGAACAAATACAAAGAAATGACAGATGAACTGAGTACAAACACTACCGATGCATTCTGAAAACTGAACAAACTCAAACAAAAGACATATGAACAACAAACGCAGAATGTCAGTGAAATTTTTGACCTCATCTGTCAGATTCACATTGGTGTTGTATGCTTCCTGGACCAATCTCACCCGGCTACACTGCAACTGCAAATCCGTCACTTCTAATGGGTTTTAAGTGAGAAGTAAATGCCATCGAACAAAAGGACACAAGATGTAGCAGCCACCAGCCAGCGACGAAAGAGCACAAGATGGGCGCCATAGTAACCGTCAAGAGAGAATAGAAAATCCAACGGTAGAAAGAAAAACGCAAGACTGCAAGAGGGACCTTGCAGCCTTTACTGGAGGCCCATTAGCCTCTTACACGGTACTTATTATTCAGATGGGCCCGCTAAACCGATGGCCTTTAGGACGCCATTGCAGCCTTTCCAGGAGTCCCTTAGTGCCGAAACGAAATGGTCGATCTCCCTTTGCCATCGATCCCATATATCCGAATCCGAGCGAGGCGTCGGCACGGCGCGGTGGAAACCGTGTTCCGGTAGTCAGTCGCCTGGGTTGCATTGTGCGGGTGGCCGGTGGCGCTCGTTCGATCGGAGCCTGGATAATATTCCATCCGATCCTTTTCCGCGGTCAGCGGTGGGCGTACTTATCGGCCGCTTCGCTTCCGCTCGTCCGTTTCTGCCCTGGATCCAGCCGGATGGTAGTTCCGCGGAAGAATCGAGCGCGCGCTACGAGACGGGAGAGTGGTCGAAAAGATGGAGACACCGTGTGTGTCCGTGTCGGCTAATTTTCTGCTAGCTCCACCTCACCCGAAAGAAACGTGAGCTTTGCTGTCCGGCCGTGACTCCGTGAGAAGCGAGAAATGATGAGAGGTCCGGCACGCACGAGAAGGAGGTCCGCACGTACGGGCACCACCATCGATCGGTGATCGGTTCAGCGGCACGTACACCAGGCAACGCAAAAAACCGGTAAAGATCGTGCCTCGCTTTCGGATGGCACCATCCGTCTCCCGCAGCAGCGGCACGTTTTCTTCAACGTCATACGGTCATAGGAAGAAAGGTACTAGGCGCCGCGGGGGAGCAGACGACGTGCATGGTCCACGGGGGCCCGATCGCCCGCCGAGCGGCGCCCGACGCGTCGGCCTTTTTGGTGACGCTGCCCCCTGTCTGCCGTCGCCGGGCCGGCGACGCCTACCGGTGCAGCGAATGAACGTACGCGCACCCAAGAGAACAAGAACAAACCCGTCGACGACGAGACGTCGATCTCACACGACGGCACGACACGAACAAATATCCCGGTAGCTCTCACCAGTGAAAGTACTTGGTGCGCGTGACCGCCGATGGGGCACGGCGGTATGGCGCCCGTGAACGTGAAGGCAAAGGGCACGGGGCCCGCGTCGTCATCGCCGCTCGCTCGCCAGCGGCCGTTTTCTGTACTGTACGCCAAGACAGACACGAGAGGTCCCGGCTCCCAAGGCGGCAAGGCAAGGCCACTCCAGAGAAGGAGAAGCAGCGTCTGGAAGCGGATACAGCGATGCCCCGGCGGTTACACGTGCCGGCGCGGTAACTGATGTGCTCCGCCCGGGAGCCTCCACGGCGGCGGCGCCGCTAGCTGCTGGCCAAGGCCAACTGCTCCGGCTACGTGGAGGACCACCTGCACAGAGCACTCCGGCCGTGGCGGGGCCCGCTATCCTCCTTGGGAGTCCAACCCGGCGGCCACTTGATGCCCGCCCAGCGGCGCCGTCAAGCTGGTCGTCCGAATATGATACCCGCAAAATTTACCGTTAGACCACTACGGAGCACGTACTCCTACTAGTATAACTGAATTTGAATTTTTTTCCACAAAAATGTATGAATTCAGGTACGGTTACGTGGCGGTAGAAGATACAGCATTCCTGCCGGAGATACGGAACACGCTGCACATGCAGCGCACGAACCCTGAACTTTTGGCACTAATCAAGATGTCACCCTGGTTCAGATAAGTAAAGTACGGATTAGGCCACGGCAGCACGATGGGTTTGCTTCCGGGCAAGCAGCGTATTTGTCAAAGCGGAGCGAGCAAAAAGTCAACAGATTGCTTTCCACTTCAAGTAACCCACCCGGTTTTCTTATCTTCATCAGATCACTTGTTTATTCGTGGTTCGGTGCCAGGCACGCTGGGTATCGTTAACAAGTGCCCATGACCTAGCCTTCTAGGGACACCTCTCGCCATCCACTGACGAGCAAATGGCAAGATATTCAGCAAAATGCTCGTCCAGAAGCTTCTTTCTTGAAACCAGCCTCGTCCAGAAGTTTCCATTCTTGGCCATTTTTAAACGCAACGTCCCGTCCCAAACGCCCGCCGTTCTGTTGGATTTTCAAATTCCAGGCGAGCCAGCAGTTATCAGGCACGCACTCGGATTACAGAGATGGGCAGAATCAGATAAAGTTGCTCGTCACATGGCTTCAGAAGAGGAGTGGAGAGGGATTTCAGATTCAAGAGTGCCTGATTAAAGTGCCTGCAGAATATCTTCGTATCACTAGAGCGATTTGGAAATCATCAAGTATGGTTGTGTTCCGAGTGATTGATTGTTTCTGGTAGCAGATGGAACAGCTTTCAACAACGGCAGAAATTAGTTCGAAAAAACAACGGCAGAAAGCTAAGGCAATGCCGTGGAACTCTAGGTACTTGCTTTTCGTTAAGCTAAGAAGAAGCTGGTGACACTTTGTTGTGTTATTTTTGTTTATGAAGAAAAAAACTTTGTTATATTCAAAAAGGAAGATGCCATGGTACTGAATTATTTCAGTTGAATCAGGTAAAACTACCTAAAGCGCTCCAATAATGTTCATATACGTACAGACATACTAAATTGAGCATTGTTTTCTAGTGTAGAACGGTAGAACCCTAACCACACACCTTAAAATAGCAGTATTGTTCAGTCAGCGCCATACCACCACCTCAGCAGAGCGAATCTTTTCCTGCTAGAGCATGGCTAGCTCCATCTTTCCCTTTACGGCTCAGGTGATGCCATGTGGACATTCCAAATTCTTTATATACAAGTATAAAAAAATTATTTATATACGTTCACCAGCTCTGACCCAATTGGATCCACAGTATCTACAAGTTTTTCTCAGTGATTGGTTTCTTTGACAATATTTTTCCTTCAGGACGGTTGGGTGAACATGTCAGGCAGTCAGGGTACTTTCGGGGCTTCAGTCCGCAGCAGGTGTGCGTGGGATTGTGAGAATCATATGAACAAATAAAAGCCGTTATGGATTTATCAGTGTCTAACAACACCTTTTCGTTATCATGTATTTTCTCAATCCTCTCATTTCCACACAGCTTTACAGGCATTAGCTAGGATCTTTTCAGAGGCCTGATAAGTTCAATCGATTAGGCATATCTTTGACGAATCATCAATTGCTGAAACGAAGATTCCAAACTTTTGCAGTATAGTGTCGATTGGGACAGTTCCCTGCAGTTCAGTCCAGGAGAAAATAGCCACAGAATCAGGAGGGGATAATTCCCAGTCTCTTTGCATGGGTTCACATGATCCAGACATCTGAATTTCACGTGGTTCAGCAAAGTGTCATGCAGTGACCCTGTTACTCGATTGTGGAAAACAGGGGCTAGCAAACATGGCTATAGTATCTGAACGCAAAAAAAGAAAAATGGCTATAGTATCAAAACAGGGCTACTTTTCTTTGGACGGATGACTACAATTTGACACGCCATAAGATTTTAGACTTATCACTCTTTTTCAGCTATATAACTCGTATGTTACAGAAATAAGCGGCAAACCATCTAAGGGATGGCTAGTAAATTATTCATCATGTAATAATGAATATAGAGACCGGATTTATATTCTTTATCTAAAAAATTATTCACCATATTTTCAGAAAAAATTCGGCACTAAAATTACATGACGTGGCCATCCAAACACGCCCCTAGCTCCCGGTCTGACCGAACCTTTGAAATAAAAATTCCACCTTTTTTTTCTTGTGTTTGTTTCTTGGCGATTACCAGCGCGGCGACCACTTCAGATCGCGGCGGGCGAGCCCACGAGTGCACCACCACCACCACACGGCCGATGGATGACGACGGTATACAGGTATGGCTACATGGCTACGTCTCCCACTTCGACCTGGCCGGCCCTATCAAAAGCCACCCCCCTTCTTCCCTTCCACATCGCACTCCCCTCACCTTCCACCTTCCCCCTCCTCTGCCCCCACCTCTCCTGCTTCTTCCTTCCCTCCACTCCTTGCTCCGTAGCTTCTTCCCTCCCTCCAGTCAGCTTCACTCATCGGCCTTGCAGCTCGGTATTTGACCGAGATTGGTGGAGGTTGCTGCTAGCCTGCTACTACTTCTTTGCTCCTCCGGCCGGTGCGTTCAGACCAGTGCTGATTACGAGCCGTGAGGAGGGCCAAGGAGCAAGCCTGCTGCCAGGGAGGTGGCGATGGAGAGGTACGAGGTGATCAAGGACATAGGATCGGGCAACTTCGGGGTGGCCAAGCTGGTCCGGGACGTCAGGACCAAGGAGCACTTCGCCGTCAAGTTCATCGAGAGGGGGATGAAGGTGACCGACCTTATTGATTTCTTATCCACTCCCCTCCTTGAATCGGGTTCCTCTCTCGCGTCAAAAACAGTTTTTGTTAATGGAGTGCGCCCGATCGGTTAATGCGATTTCGCGCAGGTGGGTTATGATCGGATTCTCGAATTTTGGGCCTCCTAGTCCTAGGTTTTGCTTGGGTTCCTGTAGTGCGTAAAAGGAGCCCCTTGATTGGGGTTGGTACTGGTCGGCACTGTTTGCTGGGTTGTTTGCTAATTTGGTCCTTTGCTACTGCCTACCTGCTATGTACTATCTGAGTTACTGGTAGCCGGTTGTTCGAGAGATGGTGTGGCCATTATTCCCCCACCGATCTGCTCTGTTTTTTTCTTTTGTGTGCGTCTGAAATTTTCCTCTGAATGATTGGAGCTTAACAAATGGAGCATGAATCTGGACCACACCTCCATAATTCAGATCGTACAGTACGTTTTGCTAGCAATAGATGCACGACTCTTTGCTTGTTTGACCTGAAATCAGACTTGGCTGTTCAATGCAGATGTTACTATGCTTCTCACTGTTTCCAAACAAAGAGCTGAATCTTGCACCTGGCCACCTTGGTACTGATTAGTCTACCCATCAGTCTAGCTCTGTTAGATTTAGAAGATAATGTATCTTGTGCCATTGATTCGTTAAAAAGAGCTTTAGCTTCAGTTGGGGAGATTCACTTTTGCATCAGATTTTTGGGACCAACTTCTAAAATCTTCACAACCTTTTATTAGATGGACTGCAAAGTGAGTGAATGGTCTGTCCAGTTTTATTCTCTGTGCGACGTTTGCGTTTTACTAGATAGTGCAAACTTCTTTTCTTTGAACGTGATACTGCAATTCTGCAAACTTCATGTACTGTTAGTTCCATTTATAGGACTATGCTACCTTTGTTACTCATGCTCGAGGAAGCTGGTAAAATTGGACCGGCCCAGAGTTAGCAAAATCTGCCATGGTAGGTAGACATGCTTTACTATAAATAATTCATACAATCATACCTGTTAGCATCAGATGTTAATAGATAAATGGATGCTATCATTCAAAACTTGCAAGATTATAGTAATGTGATAAAACTGCCGACAACACAGACCTTGCTTCTGGTTTAGTAGATTTTCCCCACATTTTAGCTAACAGCATCCAGCTTCCAGTTAATTTCAGCTTCCTGGGATCTGTTTGAAGCTACCATCCCTGTTCCTCGGACGTCTTTAACTCAGTAGTTGATTAATGATTGCAGATGATAATGATGTATTGGATTTTATGTCGTTTTAAAAAAAATGTATTGGATTTTATGAATCTGGGTTATATTAGTTAACAAGTTGTTTTGTGTTTTCTTAGAGTTCATCGTACATACTTTTTACAACATCAGTTTACATATAACCATTATTTTCTCTTTCCCGTTTCATTTTTCGTCACATTTTTTAGATTAAGGAACAAAATTTTCGTCACACTTGACTGCTCCTTTTAACTCACTTCAGTAGAATGCCTTTTGTTGTTTATCAATTACTAAAATCCTTTCTTCTGCTTTCATAGATTGATGAGAATGTCCAAAGGGAGATCATGAACCACAGATCGCTGAGGCATCCAAATATAGTTAAATTCAAGGAGGTAAGTTCCTTTTTGCCTCTGTGAAAGCAATACAAACTTAATTATTCAATCCGACAGTGTCATAGATCCGATTCTGTACAATGCTTATGGTAAATGTTGGTTATTTCCTTAAATACATTAATACCTTCTGTTTCATACAACACTAAAAGTTATGCAAAATATCTCATAAGAGCTGCTGGTGATTTTTATAAATCTCCACCCAGTGCATCTTATAGAAATTCTACAAAATTGCTAAGGCTTCTGAATTTAAATTCAAATGCATAATGAAAACATGATGTGATGCTGAACTTCTAGGCTACTGGGTTATTCGGTTATTCCCCATCCTTATATGTAATCCATTCTCCAATATTTATTGGACAAATGGTCTGTAAGGTGAAAGGGATCTCCACGTTGCAGAGTTGAATGGCTTATCTGGTAGCTAGTAGGTTTTATTATAATCGTAGTGGTGTATATGCTGTGAGTGGTTACAGAATCATGTGGTAGAATATTTCCTTTAGATCTCCACTCCTGTAGTCCTTGTATGTGTTTTTGTTGTGTAGGACTAGTTGCCAACTTGTTGAAATGTCTGTTGGATACCTGGGTACCTATCAGCATCCAGCAGCTATGCATATCCTGCACTAGTGCCATGCCCTCTAAGACGGGGAAGTACTTATGTCATTCGGGCTTGGGACTTCTTTTGTCGACGCTTCATAATTGTTGATTGGCTATAATCTAATTGTTCGAAGTGACAGCACCCTGGCAGTTAGCTTTTATCCTCCTGTTTCTGTTATATATTCTTGTTTGCATGGAATTATTTAAGAGATGTTCCTTATGAGTAGAGTCTTTGGAATGAAATGAGCTCCAAGACTTATTGAATTCTAGTGGTAACTCAGATTCTGGTTCAGAGGATGTGTTTTTTTAAATTTGGCAATACTGGAAAAGTACTTAGTGTAGTGGTTATTGGACATTGAATGCTGAGGAATGACATCTGCCAAAAAAAGTTCTATCATTTAGGTTTCATATATCACTACTTTCTTTTTTAATGGACAGCACTACTGTAGGGACCTATTATGATTACTATATCTTTGTTCCCTCACAAGTTTGAATCTGTCATCATTTCTAGATTGCAAACTTAAAGAGAGACTTAGTTTTTCAGGTTGTGCTAACTCCCACACATTTGGCCATAGTTATGGAATATGCTGCTGGTGGTGAGCTATTCGAAAGAATCTGCAACGCTGGGAGATTTAGCGAGGATGAGGTAGATCAGATTTATACAATGGAATCTGTCATTTAGATCAGATTTACTACAAGGGAATCTGTCATTTTACCCAAGACATGTTTTGCTATTGACATTTATTTATTCTTCTCCATAGGCAAGGTTCTTCTTCCAACAATTGATTTCGGGTGTTAGTTATTGCCACTCCATGGTATATTACTAACTTTTCAAGAGCAACTACTAAAGTGGAATGGTGTGGGTTGTGACATGACACTGTCTTGTTTTCTTGCTGCAGCAAATATGTCACAGAGATTTGAAGCTAGAAAATACTCTGCTGGATGGTAGTATAGCACCTCGGCTAAAGATATGTGATTTTGGTTATTCCAAGGTAAACTACTGCAGTTCTTCTCCTTAAATAATCACTAGCTTGCCAACTAAACTGTTGCACACTCGTCTTTTGTCAGTCCTCTGTGCTGCACTCTCAGCCAAAATCCACTGTTGGCACACCAGCTTACATTGCTCCCGAAGTGCTTGCTAGAAAGGAATATGATGGAAAGGTGATCGATGCCTTTTCTATTTCTCTTTTCTAATTGTCTATTTCTTGTGGAATGGTACAAACTAATTGCATAGTCTAAAAGATGCTGATTCCTAAAACTGAGCCTCATCTTCTGGAATTTAGGTCGCCGATGTTTGGTCATGTGGAGTAACTTTGTATGTGATGCTTGTCGGGGCTTATCCTTTTGAGGACCCTGATGAACCAAAGAATTTCCGCAAGACGCTTACTGTGAGTTGACCCCAAGTGTCGCCCAACAATCACTTGTGGAACTTATGAAGCTACATTTCACCCTGTTCTGCTCAGCTCACGCCTCCAATTTTCTTGCAGCGGATTCTCAGCGTACAATATGCCATTCCAGATTTTGTCCGAGTTTCAATGGAGTGCAGGCATCTTCTGTCCCGGATTTTCGTTGCAAGCCCTGAACATGTAATTGTCTTCGCCCAAAACATTTTTAATGAAAAATAGCACCTAGAACTTATGCATTCTCATTGTGCATTGGGTGCAGCGGATAACCATCCCAGAAATAAAGAACCACCTGTGGTTCCTGAAGAACCTGCCCATCGAGATGACAGACGAGTACCAGATGAGCGTGCTAATGGGCGACATGAACGCCCCCTCGCAAAGCCTGGAAGAGATCATGTCAATCATACAGGAGGCACGGAAGCCCGGTGACGGGATGAAGCTCACCGGTCAGCTCCCAGGCCTGGGGAGCATGGAGCTGGATGACATTGACGTCGATGACATCGATGTGGAGGACAGTGGCGACTTCGTCTGTGCCTTGTGACGAGCTAGTGGTTGGTTCAGGCTGTCCCTCCGTCTTTTCTGGTCTTGTGGTGTTGTTTGTTTCAGCGTTCTCCGAGCTCCCCATTTTGTTGTTGTGATATCACTTGTTTTCTGTAATCGAGGTAGTGACGCTGTGGATAAATAATAACTTCTTAAGGCTGTATTCCTGCTGAATTCTTAGTGATCGGATTCTCTGTTTGCCCTGTATGAACCGGGCAGTTTCATGAATGTCGCAATGTGTATGTTCATGGCTCGTGTTCTTCCCCTTGACCTTTAGACTGACTGATTTATATACCGCATGCCGACGCCACTGCTCGTTTAGCAGCAATGCAGCACATGTTACCGTTTCCCTTTCATTCCACTGAACCATATTTTATATTTATAGATTACTGGAGCGTAATTTCTTTGTCATTTTACTAAAAAAATCACCGAGGATGACACATGCTCGAGAAAAAGAAGAAAATGACACGACGCAGGATTAGGACCTTGCGAGAGGGAAGCAATTCTTCTCTTCAGGAAATTAGATGGGCTCTAGTTCTCCCTTCCGGCCTGGCCCGGAAGTGAATATAGCCCAGGAAACCAGGTCGCCGCCGGATCCAGATGAAGCGCATTGGTGTAGAGGCCCATTTCTCGTTTCGGCCCGCTAATGCATTCCAACCGCACAGGATTCGACGAACGGTCCAGATCGAGCGTCGTACCCGCGACCTGCGGCGCCCACTCCTACTAATCTCCGCCCACCTATATAAGCCGCTACCCATCTCTCCAAGCACCCCTCTCGCCCAAAACCCTAGCCCTCGCGCCGCCGCCGCCGCCCCTAGCGCTCGAGCTCGTCGCCGCCCGCGAGCTCGCGCTGCAACGCCGCCATGAAGGTACGGTACTCCTCTCCAAAAACGCGCTGATGAACAGCTCTGGGTGTTCCTAGATGGGTTTTGTTGGTATCTCGTGTCTGATTTGTGTGCCTTTTGCGTTCGTTGCAGTTCAACATCGCGAACCCGACCACCGGGTGCCAAAAGAAGCTCGAGATCGATGACGACCAGAAGCTGTGAGTTATCTCTTCCTCAACTTGCTTTGCTAATTTCGTTTCTTTTAGATCCGCTTGAGCGGTGTATTGCCTGAATCGAACATTGTTCCGCCTGTTGCCCAGGCGATTGAGCGTCGCGTCGTAGTTTGTCTAGGAATCGGATATATCTTCAGCAGTTTGACTGCTGAGCTTCATTTGGAGATGTGTTGGTCTGCTATTTAATGTCCCCTTAATCTGTATCGATGGTTTGCAATGTGGAGATAAATTAGAATTAGAGCAGCATCAATTAGCTAGTGTATTCTATGGAGTAGTTAATTTTGCGGTTAAGATGCAGGAATAGTTGTATTGACTATTGAGAGCAAGCTACATTTTGCTTGTGGCTGGTTCTGATTTTCTGTTGTATATTACTTCTAATATTGTCAACTGTGTGTTTGATGAATTGCCCTCATTGGTGCTGCAAGCCAAGTGCAGTATGCATGGAAAAATATTCTGTGTACCGTTCTCTGTTCATTTGATTTGAAAATCCAAAATGATAGCATACTTACAAGTTGTTTCTTCCCGGCTCGTGTATTCTGTTATATGTTAGTGGTGTACATTTCAGTTATGCCTTTCCGATCATGTTCTGCTTTGTTTGTTTGGTTCCTATAGCTAATACCTTTGTATCAACTTCAGGCGTGCCTTTTTTGACAAGAGGATCTCCCAGGAGGTGCTTGGTGATGCTCTGGGCGAGGTATTCATTGGATAACTTATTGATCCATCATCAGCTATCTGTTTCACTCTCAGATCTATGTATAATTTTTGTGGTTTTGCAGGAGTTCAAGGGTTACGTCTTCAAGATCATGGGGGGTTGTGACAAGCAAGGCTTCCCCATGAAACAAGGAGTGCTGACTTCTGGCCGTGTCCGCCTTCTGCTCCACAGGGGTAAGAGGCTTGTATTCCTGTTTCCCCAGTACCCTTGACCGATGATCTTCTATCTTTGCTGAACATTTGTTATGAATTCTGTAGGTACTCCATGCTTCCGTGGTTATGGTAGGCGTGATGGTGAGCGCAGGAGGAAGTCTGTCCGTGGTTGCATTGTCAGCCAGGACCTATCTGTTATCAACTTGGTCATCGTCAAGAAGGGTGATAACGATCTGCCTGGTCTGACTGACACCGAGAAGCCAAGGATGAGGGGACCCAAGAGGGCCTCCAAGATCAGGAAGCTGTTCAACCTTTCCAAGGATGATGATGTTCGCAAGTATGTGAACACCTACCGCAGGACGTTCACTACCAAGAACGGTGAGCTTTCTTGTGTCAAGATGCGCTGTTAATTTCTTGATTTAAGTGTGCTTCTATCTGTTACTGCACTTCAGTCTTTGAATTTTCCCAAGGTCTTGACTCTTGAGGTGAACAACAATCATCTGTGTTGGATGCGATGCTTCCGGATGGCTCAAAATGTCTTTTTGTTACCATTGTTTTCTGAAGTGCCATGTTAATCGGAATACTCTTTCAGGCAAGAAGGTGAGCAAGGCTCCTAAGATCCAGCGTCTGGTGACCCCCTTGACTCTCCAGAGGAAGCGCGCTAGAATCGCTGACAAGAAGAAGAGGATTGCCAAGAAGAAGTCTGAGGCTGCCGAGTACCAGAAGCTTCTTGCCCAGAGGCTGAAGGAGCAGAGGGACCGCCGGAGTGAGAGCTTGGCGAAGAGGAGGTCCAAGCTTTCTTCTGCCGCCAAGGCTTCCGCTGCCACCTCTGCCTAAGAATGTGTTCAGACTTGAGATGTTTTAAGGCCTACCTAAGCTATAGTTGAAGAACCCTCATGTTCTGTAATGTGTTGGATTGGTCGACCCACCCTTTAGCTTTCTCGTGTGCAATTTTGCATGAACATGCTGCTGGCTTGTCTGGAATTTTTTTGAGTACTGGAGATTTTACCATGTTGGTTTCTATTGTTAAAGTCTTTCCTGGCAGATAGCTTTATAACTTTGCTCTGAACCAAATTCCAGACTTCTGTGATCTTGCCATTTCTATTTTAGTCTCCAATTTTGTCACTAGCATCTAATTGCTGTTTTGATTGACAGATGGCATGCTTTCGCTCTGTTGTAAATGTTCTTTTTGTTTGGTGGTGCCACATAATGGTTTAGAGCTGCTCTGTTAACGCAAGTTTCCCAACCAGACGCACGGTTTTGCCCAGAGCGTTGAGGACAATCCGTAGAGGTCGACGGTGCCGCTCACGAGGAAACTCATAGAACGTGTATCGAGCGGCGAATTATGGTCCGGCGAAGTTCTCACTGTATCCTCTGCCATAACTAGGGTTAGTACTAGTATGCATTTATCTTGATCGAATGGTATCTCTGTTACGATAGGATCAGAGCTTGACCTGTAAACACACTGATCACATGTTTATGCATTCCTGCTGGCTGGTCAACTGGTTATCGTTGCTGCTGCTATTGGACCCGATTGTATTATAAGAGTGTATGCAAATATGCAATGTAGTACACTCTTATAATTCGCACCTGGAGGAATGCAATTGTACGCAATTCAACGCATACACTCTTATAAAGAAATTAAACACATTACACTGTTATATACCGTTTCTCCATTCAAATTCTAATTAAAGCTCGTGACACTATTGTCGAGCTCAAAAATGGCGTGGCAGCGTTATGTCCAAGTGGTCGAATGGGCTGTGCCTTTTTTTCTTTCAAGATCAAGAGGCTCCCCAAAGCCTTAGCATGAGCCCAAGCGTAATAGGGCCGGCTTGGTGGGCTGTAGGCCCATCTAACCACCACACCGCAGCCCCGAAAACATAGAAAGCCCACTTCTCCTGAGCCTCTTCCTTTCCTTCTCGCCGCCTTCTCGCGCTTCTGCTCCGCTCTTCTCCCCCGCCGGTGTCCACCATAAACCCTAGCCGCCAGGTACTCCCCGCCATCCTCTGGTAATTGTCCCAATCTCTACTGCTTTCGTCTGCTGCGTTTCTTGGCAATATCGGGAGTAATTACTCTTTATTATCGTCGGATTTATCAGAGCTCACCCCTGCGCTCGGATTCAAGATGTATCTCCAGTACTACATCAACGAGAAGGGGGACAAGGTTTACACCACCAAGGTTGTATGGCATCTTCCTTAATCTTCGTTGAATAGCTGATGATTTGGAGGTGTTAGACCGTGCTGATGCGCGTATCTTGTTTCCTTCTTCACAGAAGGAGTCGCCTCTCGGGGTGCCGACGCAGTCTGCTCACCCGGGTACGTCCCCTTGCTCTGTTTGTTTAAATCTGTCGTCTTTTAGCTGTCTATACGTAGTAGTCTGGCTTTCTTGTGCCGCGGAGAAAGATGCAGTCATGGACTCATCACTCATGGTTATCTAATTATTAGCGAGTAAGCATGTTTGTAAACTCTATTGGAGGCTTGGAGACCCGCGGATTTGTTAATAATGTTTTGTGACTAGATATGTGCTGTAGATCCTTTTGGAGAACTTGTATAGATTATGTTTTTTTTTTGTCTTAGTAAGTTACTAGACTTACTTTTTCCAACAGAAAGGCATGGTTTATTTATGTCAATTTTATTTTTGGGGTGTGGGAAGGTGCTAATGGAGCGTTGCTTGCTTGCACTAGTTGGTTCTAATTTCGTGTTTGGTAATGGTGGATAGAATAAAATATTGCTTTTGAGATAAGGATTCTGGGTATTTTGAGCAGATAAATAAGATATTGCTTGCACCACTCTTCAAGAGATCCTAAGTGTGCAAAATTCAGATCAACCTTTCTTTCCAGCAACAAATCCCTTTACAAAATGAATTCACCTGACATTCATATTTGTACAATCTAGAATCCTGATCAGTCATGAATGAGACATGAGCACTGTTTGCCAGATTATTGCTTCTCTCTTGTATTACAATATTCTGTAGATATAAAAAACCAATTTTAGGATTCTTGAGTCAACATTTTGGTTCCTTTTCATGGTTGCATTTGTGGTTTTCATTAATAATTCGAGTGTGCTCTCATGCCTAGTCTCACATCATGAATTACTGAATTTTTTTTACTTGTGGGGCAGCTCGCTTCTCGCCAGATGACAAGTACTCTCGCCAGCGGTACCTGTTAAAGAAGAGATTTGGACTGCTGCCTACCCAGAAGCCAGCCCTGAAGTACTGAAATTTCAATTGTGTAACCATCGATGTTCAGGAGAAAATAATCTATTTTGCTACTTGTTTGGAATATAGATTAGCTATCTGAGAAGAAATCAAACACTGCTAAGTGCTATCATGGTATTTCCCCACATTAAGTTACAATATGTATTGCTGTGCTTTTGACATAAACGTGCTTCCTGAAAGTACTCAGTGTGCCTGTCAGATCACTCAGATCGTGCTTCCTGAAAGTACTCAGTGTACCTGTCAGTGCTTCCTATTGTACTCAGTGATCATTTAGCCGTCCTTGCTTGGTCTTGACTGTCGACTTGCTTAGCTACTAGAGTATAATGGTATGTAACCCTGTATTTCCTGGTCTACCAGAAATTCAATGCCTTTGAACTGTTCCCGTTTTGCAAGTTCGTCTTCTGGCTGGCGGATGGAAAGCCAAAAGGTGAAATCTCGGGCATTTAGGTCCTTTAAAATTGTGAAACTCAACTTTTGAACAAACTGAACGAAAATCATCAATATGCAACTCGTTGATTCAGTGATACTGAGCTCAACGATTAATCCTGTTTATCTGTTTTCTGCAAGGTTAATGGTGTATCATAAACTTCATTGACCTTTTTGAAGGTCATTGCCTTTTTTTTAAACTTTAGGGATGACCTATGAACTTGTGAATACATTACTTCAATCACGTGATTTCCGCTTTCCTCTCCAGAAATGGATCCTTCACCTCGGACCAGATTGTGTGGACTCTACGAGAGCCTAGAGGCTCAACCCAATAACATAAGTAAAATTTCTATCATTGTGAATTCATCTAAAATGCACATGGACTAGGACACCGAAATGTGGAATCAACTTATAATATGCGGAACATAGAACAATAGCCCTGTTTATTTACTTGAAAAAGTAGATATCAGTCTGCAATCAAATCATATTGATATTCTACACGGGTCTGTGCATCGCTAACTAGCATAACTACAACTAAATCAAAAGATGATTTTCTCCAAAATGTCCGAGTAACAATGAAAATGTCCAAGTAATAGTGATGGTATTGCGACATGCTTTTTGGATATATTCAGTCATTGTTTTTCGAAAAAAAAGAAAAAGAAAAGTTGTCACTTGGTCGCTGTTTCTTATGGCCCAGAGCGTAGTCTATACTTCTACCCACTAATTCTTGAATGCACGCACCCGAGTGAAGCAAAGGTAAGTCTTAGCAAATGTTACCAACGTCTTTTGGCAACTGAATCCGCGACCTTGAACAGAAACAGCGTAAAAGAAGCACAGTTCCCAAGCCCCATAAACCGCACAAACAAACATTTTACATCACTGCATCCGGCGCCTATGAAGAGAACCAAACAGAACCATCAAGGGATCAATTTATTGAGTACCGGTTCACCAAGCCTTGCAATCCCATAATCTCTTTATTCTCTCCTTACCAAGGTCAAAATCCCACAAACAGCTTAGTCGGCAAGTCACGCACCCAAAACATCAAAAAGAAAAACATAGTATTACAACACATAACGCTAGCTACTGTCTTCCACAACTCCACAAGTGCCTCCTATAGCTCACGAGCATGTAACTTGTGCCAAGAGCAACCACCATACAAGCACCAACGAATAAAATAGGCGTCGCAACTATTCCTACCCTCTCTGTTCGGCTTTGGCAGTTTAGAAAGCCAGTGGTGGCAGCGGCAGGCTGTTGTTGAGCCCCGACCGCATCCTCCTCTTCCTGAGCCTCTCAGCGATGATGAAGGCGAGCTCCAGGGACTGGGAGGCGTTCAGCCTTGGGTCACAGTGGGTGTGGTAGCGGTCACTCAGGTCATCGAAGGTCACAGTCCGCGATCCACCAATGCACTCAGTCACGTTCTGCCCAGTCATTTCCAGGTGGATACCTCCTGGGTGGCTTCCCTCTTGGTCGTGCACGTCGAAGAATGCACGCACTTCAGCCTGTTAGGAATGGTAAGGAATCAGTCGTAAGGCCATGATGAACTGTTTCTAGATAAACTGTAAAAGTTCTAGCAAAATGCATGGCTAGAGTAAACGAATAAACATGTAACTATACACATCCATTGTGTCAGCCAATTCATCAATAAAAAACATTGTGCTTTATACATAAAAGTGGCATCTTTAACATTCATTCATGAAGCTGAAAGGGCATCAATAAATGGCTATTATTAGAACATATGGTGAAAACTCATATTAATAGCAGCACCTGATATGCAGGCTCAAAGTATGCTTAAGAATATATTGATAATTTTACTCCTATTATTTATTGGCTTAATGAGAATAAGCATCCTAAGTGGAGATATGTGTATTAAATTAACAAAATAGACACTGTTCTGACAGAGGATAACATATGCGAAAACTCCCACACTAATAAGAACTTTATATATCATTCTGTTTGTCCACTACAGTTATAGGAATGCCCAAACAAGACTGAACCCAAACTTATTATACTAGAAATGCATACTAGAATACAGAAGTTATTTCTGGAAGGTAACTCACCAGAATGGAGTCAAATGGACGAGTCTTCAAACCACAAGGGGCCTTGATGGTGTTTCCATGCATAGGGTCAGTAATCCATGTGACAATCAGTCCAGCATTGCGGACAGCACGAATGAGATGAGGCAACTTCACTCTCATGTTCTCTGCCCCCATCCTTGTAATTATGGTGATCCTTCCAGGCTTGTTTGAAGGATTCAAAATCTCAATCAGCTTCACCAAGTCACTAGGGTTCATTTTGTCGCTCACCTACATTCCACAAATTGCATGCCAAATTGACAATCAGCAATTCAGCATTAGAAGAGACGAGTACACAATACCTAGAATTCACTTGGATAATAAAAAAAAGGATTTAAAGCTGACCTTTATGCCAAGAGGGTTGGCGACACCTCGGAGGAATTCAACATGAGCCCCGTCGAGTTGGCGAGTGCGCTCACCAACCCACAACATGTGGGCTGAACAATCATAGAAAAGGCCGCTGGTAGAATCCTCACGGGTAAGAGCCTGCTCATATGGTAAGAGAAGGCACTCGTGCGAGGTCCAGAAGTCAGTAGTTGTCATTATTGGGTGGTCAACTGTAAGCCCCGCTGCAGTCATGAAGCCAAGAGCCTCATCAACCCTATGGGCCAATTCACGGTACCTATACATCATCCAATGGAAAATTCAAACCATCAGGATATAATTTTTGTTTGACAAACATAAATTTCTACATTCAACCCAAATTGCACCACAACTCATATAGTCATGCAGCAATAGAACACAAGTAGTCATTCATGAGCTAGTGGTGTATAGTTACATGTAAACCTCCACTTACAAGTTGTTTTATGCGTGCCATTGTGACTTGGCGGGCAAACAACAATTTTGTGACTAGACCAAAATTTGAACCGAGAAAAATATATATGACCCATAAGAACATGGGTTGCATGGTGGAGCACCATACTCTAGTGGACTAATTTAATACTCTAAAATACCAGATTACTAATGTCCAGTAAGACAACGACATGTTCTATTGACTCGCAATAGTGCTTTCTGATGGTACCATTGGCACAAACAATCAATACTACCGACAAGATACACAGGAAGACGACATCGATGCCCTGTTAGCAGTTTCCTCAAAAGAAAGGGACATGTAAAGGGAGAGATCCCGCATATTCTGCTATGACCACTACTGACATATAGCCCAAAAAAAAATATGTGATTTCTTTACAGCATTGACGACCAATGAGCAATCAAGAACCCCAAAAATGCCGGGCACCATTACTTATTTATCTAGTCAAGCCAAAAAAAATATAAACATTTCAAGAATGGTTCTAATTCCATCCATAGTTTCAACTTTCAACTAAATGTTCAGTGTCTATAAATACTTCCATGGTGTAATTAGCACCAAAGAGGCAAATTTGTGTTATCACAGGCAACCTTTAAAGTGTATAACCAGCTAATTTTCTTTTATCATGATAACGAGATATGCTAAAGACACGACAGCGACTTGACAACCTCCACGCCAAAAGTGCTGCTAAAAATCGCGGGGAAAGGGACGAATTTCTTACCTATCACCTTGCTCGCTGTGATCCATGAAATCGAGATTCCACTGTGTGACGCGCTGCATGGCAGCATACCCTCCAGTTGCAAACGCGCGGAGCAGGTTGAGCGTGGCCACCGACTGCGCGTAGGCGCGGATCATCCTCTGCGGGTCCGGCACGCGGCTCTTCTCGTTGAAATCGTCCCCGTTCACGTTGTCGCCTCTGTAGCTCGGCAGCTTAACACCGTCCCTCTCCTCAAATGGATCGGACCTTGGCTTGGCGAACTGGCCAGCCATCCTCCCCACCTACCAACACCCATACCGAAAATAATCGGAGCAGATCAGATCAGATCTAGCAAATCGACACGACGGATGGACGAAATTGATGATGGATTCAATGGGTTGGTTGTTACCTTGACGACCGGCACCTGGCCACCGAACATGAGGACAGCGCCCATCTGGAGCAGGATGCGGAAGGTGTCACGGATGTTGTTGGCGTGGAACTCCTTGAAGCTCTCGGCGCAGTCCCCGCCCTGGAGGACGAAGGCGCGGCCCATGGCGGCCTCGGCGAGGCGCTCCTCGAGGTGGCGCGCCTCCCCGGCGAACACCACCGGCGGGAACGTCTCGATCGTCTTGAGCACGGCGTCCAGCTCCTCCTGGTTCGGGTACTCGGGGAGCTGCAGCGCCTTCTTCGACTTCCAGCTGTCGACCGCCCACTTCCCCTGCGCCGCCGGCTTCCTCTCCGGCGTCGCCACCGCCGAGGACGAGCCCTTCGCGGCGGCGGCGGGGACGGCGGGCCCGTTCTTCGACGGGTCGGCGGCGTGGATGGCGGAGACGGTGCGCCTCTTCAGCGGGAGGAACGCGGACGCGCGGCGGGGCTGGGACGCCGCGCCGCCGGATACGGCCGCGGCGGCGGCCGCGGAGTTGGTGGCGAGCGCCATCCCGAGGCGAGGGCTGTGGTAGATGGGTAGGTAGGGTTTGGGGAGGAGTCGTGCGGGGCAAGGCGTCTCCTCTGAGGAAATGGAGGCGGCGAGCGGGGCTGTATTTATTGGCGGCCGGAGGAGGAGGGGTTGGTAGCCGTGAACGACGACGAGGGGAGGGGCGGGGCGGGTGGATGCAGATGGGTAGTTGCCGCCGGGTGGCGAGGGAGAAGAAGGGGAACGAAAGGGGAAGGGCAGTTTGGGGATTTTAGGAGGAAGCGACCTTGGTAGGTGGGGAGTCGGCGTCAATGACAGGTGGGGTCGAAACCGCAGAGAGGTTTGGGGTTGGGGTTTTGCCGGGCTGGGGTAGGCGCGGAACGGTGGAAGGTAGGTTCGGCTCGGCTACGAATCGACCGTCGGCGAGCTGAGATACAGCAGTTGACGGCTTGCGCGGTTTGCCCTGCACACCTGCACGTGGGGGAAATATTTGCAAGCGTGACAGGAAATTTAGCATTAGTTTGACTTGAGATTGAAACTCAATTGGGCAAGGAAAACATCCGTGAACAACAGATTGAGCTAAACAAGCGAAAGGAAACGACCTTGCTATACACTTTGCTTCTTGTCACATGTTTGACATTGCCTAGATCTTGACATGGTTAGTTTTAGTTAGCTACTGGAAACCATATGGCTCAAACGTTTCTATCTTCTCTTAGTTCCCACTTTGCTTTTATAGTCGTGGCCTATGGTACAAGACTTCAAACTCTTTATTCATCATTACTATAATTTTATTAGTGCTTTCATATAATTTACTGAATAAGTATAGTAATTTGTACCATTGCCCTCCATTTCTCAATAGAAATTAATTGTGGCATCTACTACAAGAGTCTACGAACTATAAATCCAATGTCTCGTGCCGGAGCTACTTTGTAAGCAAATTCTTAATAATGGTAATTAGAGTGTTTAATATTATTCTTTAGAACAGAAAAAAAAACATTCTCGTTTGTGTCTCGGGACTTCATGCAGAATTAGGATTAGCCTTCCGTGACAATCGAGCCGGGAGTCTGGGACAAGCCGCTCACTGACCGACGTAGTGGGCTAATAGCTCAGTACCCGCGGCTCGGCTGAGAGCTTCGTATTCGGCTCCAAAACTATCCTGCGTGCAGATACGCTTTTCTCTCCGTGGTCCGTGCTGTCACTGACATGTGGACCCCGATCCTTTTGGCGGGCTCCACTTGCCCCACCGAGCGGCGAGCACGACCAGCCGCGCTCACATCACGTGTGCCCCACGAGTGCGTCGGGGCTTGGTGGTGGTTGGTGGCACTCGCGGGCCGGAGGGATCCCGTCGGGCCTCCCGGGCCCAGCGCGCAACCATGTGGCTCCCCGCCCGGCCACATCGCACGCCCATCGGCCCGCTCGGAGCCTGCTGCTCCTCCGATTGCATGGGGATTCACCACGTGGCGCGGGGTACTGTCCTGGACGCACCAGATGCGCGCAGACTTGGGTGTCGTTTTCTGACGAAACGGCAGTCCATCCATGGCAGTGAGACGACATGAGATGTGCTGCACCGAAATTCTGGTGAAAATGGACTCCCAAAAAAATCAAATCAGATGGGGAACGTGCATGCGTACATCGCGAAGATACACGCCCATGTGTTGCGATCGGGACCAGGAAATATGCGCACTTTTGCTGCTCGGCATTTCCTGCTCAATGATAGCCCGTGGGGACATGTATTCAGTGGTGAGTGGGTAGGTAGAAGTACTGGAGTAGGCAGAATAATACCAAGCCAACCAGCTATCAATAGGGCAATTAGGGTTCAAATTCAAGTGATGTAAAGTGATTAGTATTTTCCTGCCTCTGACTGGTTGAACCAGCTTACAAATCCTAAAAGTAATTTACACATTTACCCTTGACTTCACCAGCGAACTAATAAGGCAAGAAAAGCCGGTAAGTAAAGCAATTGCCATGCCACGCTAAGCAAAAGTCGGATAACCAGGCGTGCCTAAATGAAAACATGACAAAGACTATAGTGTTAATTTGTCCTCACCTAACACTAGATTAGTATAAGCCACATAGGACGATGATATAATCTTAAAATAAATGAGACCTCTGCTTCCTCCGCCCTTCCTTTCCCACAACTGATAACACGTGCGCCGTTCGTCCGGCCCTCACTACTACCCAAGCTGAATGGGTTGGTGTGCACGGGCGCCCAAGCGAAGTCGCAGTGCAGCTAACCAAACTGACGTCAACGATAGAGATGCCGCCCTCCAAGCACATGTATATACGGAGTGTCGGAGTATATATCAAGAAATCGGGCAAACAAATCCATACAGAATCAGCCCTGCCCTGCACGAACCAGGAGGTGCCGACCGGGCAAACCGCAATGCGTTACCCGTGTCTCGATGCGTATCCTCTTTGGTGCATACAGTATCTTGTCAAAACCAGACAAGAGCTGGACACCCTGAAAGCTCTCATGTGCCAAGTCTCAAAAGGTTTCAGGACTTTCCAACTTTTGTCCTGCAGCATTTTTCACAATTCCTTTTTCCTGCCGCTGACGGCTCTCCCTCGCCGCAGCCCGCGAGAGGATCTGGCTTGGCTTGTAGCAGGCCAGCGCCCTCAAATCGCTGCGAGAAATGGTTTCAGTCCCGGCACGGTACCTCACCGGTAAACTGCCGCAGATTTACGGCGTCATCTCATCGGATCAGGGTTGCAAAATCAAGGAGGTGCTAGCTGCTCGCCTGCTTCTGCTTGGAAAGTTGGTTGGTGTTTTCTGAGACCTGGGCCTGTCAGCGTGTTTGAACCGGGCATGCACGCCACAGCACGGCTGGGCACGAGCACGACCTGGTGTTTTCTGAGACCTGGGCCTGTCGATTATGTTCAGTTGCTTTTTGGATGGACGGCTGCTTATTCCACGCGCGCTACGCCGCTACGACGTCGGGAACACAGCTGCGGAGTTTATTCTGAACACGCGAATCACACACATATTTGTGGGCACGGGAATACGAGATTGCGGCGCACTTTGATGGGCCCTTCGCGTGTTCACGGGCACGGACACGATGGGCCACTCCTGTCTTTATGCATTTGTATGGTTTCCACTGGTACAGTACAACACAGCCATTGTTGGGCAGTGCTGCAGCAATCAGCAGGCCAACAAACAGCCAGATCCATTTCTTCAGAGCGCAAGGGGTCGTGCGTTCTTGGGCTCTGGGCCGGAGTGGTTCGTTTCTCCGTTCCGACCGATGATGGACCGAATGGAAACGAGCCGCATTTTTGGGCCCAACTTGTAATAACATACTATAATAATCTCACTTTGTTCCGCGCTTCCAGCGTCGCCTCCAACAAAAACAAATTTTAATCCAGCAGATCGACCTTCTTGACCAGCTGAGCTGACATCTTCTTCCTCCCATCTTCCCCAACCACGCAGCCGAAAGCAAAAGCAGCCGCCTGAGCAGAGGAGGCGAGCAAGAGCAACATGGCGGCGTCGTCAGAGGCGCAGCCGGCCAAGCCGCACGCCCTGCTCATCCCCTACCCGGCGCAGGGCCACGTGAACCCGTTCCTGAAGCTGGCCAAGGCCCTGCACGCGCGCGGCTTCCACGTCACCTTCGTCCACACCGAGTACAACCACGGCCGCCTCCTCCGCGCGCGGGGCGCCGCCGCCTTCGACGCCGGCGACGAGGGGCTCCGGTTCGAGACCATCCCGGACGGCCTCCCGCCCTCCGACCTCGACGCCACGCAGGACATCTGGGCGCTCTGCGAGGCCACGCGCCGGACGGGCCCCGCCGCCGTCCGGGGGCTCGTCGAGCGGCTCAACCGCAGCACGGACGGCGGCGTCCCGCCGGTGAGCTGCGTCGTCGCCGACGGCGCCATGGGGTACGTCGTGCACGTCGCCAAGGAGATGGGCCTGCCGGCGTACCTCTTCTTCACGCCCAGCGCATGCGGGTTCTTGGCCTACCTCAACTTTGATCAGCTCGTCAAGAGGGGCTACGTGCCTTTCAAAGGTAATCAAATATATTATACGTCGCGTGCAATATAGAATTTGCAACTGGAGCTATATGTTCTAACCGTAAATTAAACTTGGTAGCAACTGGTAGTAAATTGCATTCTTTTGGACCATGAGCTAAGTTCTAATTCAGTTCATGACTGAATTGATCTAGCTTCTGGATCTAATGCTAAATAGTAGTGTGACTTGGAAAAATGAGACTTACTCCTATATTAGAGGATGTGCCTTTTTTCTCCATTCTGTTTTTGGCATGGACCCTTTCAATTCTTTAGATGAGCACAAGTAGACTTTTCTACCACGTTATACTAAAATAAACACATCATTTGACTGTCATTGTGTATTATCCAATGCATCTCCCCGCTAACTCTCAGACCTTTCATTCATCTGTGGTAGTTATTAGTGGTACTAGATGGCATGTGTACACGCTCAAGGAGTCAAGGAGATAACCTATTGTATTCCAGAAAGAACAAATCAAACGACACTACTCGTTGGCCCGGCTGAGCTAGCTAGGGTGTGCCCCACTGGGTATTGTACTGAGAGTTGACTGACCAGAGGAGATGAGATCAAATCAGATCAGACCAATTGGAGATGGGTTAGTTTAAGATGTTATGGTTGGTGCTCTACGATTTTTGTTTTACTGAATTTAGGCAATGGCCTATATATGATGGCCCATATCATCACATCTTAAACTAATTAGCCCATCACCAGACCAATTGAATGTGTCGCTTAATTTGACAAAAATCCAATCAAGGGCTGTGTTTCTTTCCAACACGGAAATTTTTTTCCAAAGGGAATCTTACATGCATGGAGTACTAAATGAAGTCTATTTGCAAAACCCATGTAGGGATGAGTCTAACTTTGCGCGACGAATCTAATGAACCTAATTAATCCATGTTTTGCTACAGTAATACTACAGTAACCATCCTCTAATCGTGCGGTCAAAGGCCTCATTAGATAGGTCTCGCGAAATAGTTCAATGTTGTGAAGATAATTTTTTTAACTGACTTTATTTAGTACCCTTAATTATTGGTCAAAGGGTGTGGAAATATTTTTCCACCCCAAAGAAACACGGCCAAGCATTTGAAAGTTTGACAAACAATAGCTTTAGACATATTTAGTTTGAAAAACAGATAAAATCATATGAGTAGAATTGTCTTGGAAGAATACTTTCATGATGTTGTACTTCCACAAAGTCTAACTAACACGAGAAACATGTTGGTAGCGCGCACAAATGGGTATGTAGTACGTAGTAGTATGCTTTTTTTTAGGGCCTATATGTAGTAGTATGCTTTTTTTTAGGGTCTATATGTAGTAGTATGTAGATATTGTACGTAAATATATACACGATTGATTCATACGCACACCACGTACAAATTTGAAATTCGAAGTCAGCGTTACGGTTTCATTTGCACGTTACTGCTGATTCATACGTACACCATGTACAGATTTGAAATTTAATTGATACGTACATGCACGCGCGCAGACGAGAGCTGCTTCGGCAACGGGTACCTGGACACCCCGGTGGACTGGATCGCCGGCATGCTGCCCGGCGCCCGCCTCCGCGACCTCCCGACGTTCATCCGCACCACGGACCCCGACGACACCATGCTCACCATCAACATCAAGCAGTGCGAGCTCGACTCCCCGGCCGCCGACGGCATCCTCCTCAACACCTTCGACGCGCTGGAGCGCCGGGCGCTCGGCGCCATCCGCGCCCGCCTCCCCAACACCTTCACCGTCGGCCCGCTCGGCCCGGAGGTCTCCCCGCCGTCGTACCTGCCGTCCCTGACCTCCAGCCTGTGGCGCGGCGACGCCCGGTGCGCGGCGTGGCTGGACGCCCACGCCCACGCGCCGGGCTCCGTCGTGTACGTCAACTTCGGGAGCATCACGGTGGTGACGGCCGAGCAGATGGACGAGTTCGCCTGGGGCCTCGCCGCCGCAGGGTGCCCGTTCCTGTGGGTGGTGCGTCCGGACATGGTGCGCGGCGGCGACGGTGGCGGCGGCGGGTGGGCGCTGCCGGAGGGGTTCGAGGAGGCGATGTCCGGCGGGCGCGGGCTCACGGTGGGGTGGTGCGACCAGGAGGCGGTGCTGGAGCACCCGGCGACGGGCGGGTTCCTGAGCCACTGCGGGTGGAACTCGACGCTGGAGAGCCTGCGCGCCGGCGTGCCGCTGCTGTGCTGGCCCTTCTTCTCGGAGCAGGTGACCAACTGCAGGTACGCGTGCGAGGAGTGGGGGGTGGGGATGGAGATGCCGCGCGAGGCGGGGCGCGGGGAGGTGGAGGCGGCGGTGAGGGAGCTGATGGGCGGCGAGGGGAGGGGCGCGGCGGCGAGGAGGAGGGCGGCGGAGTGGAAGGAGAAGGCCAGGGCCGCGGTCGCGCCGGGCGGGTCGTCAAGCGCCAACCTCGAGAGGTTCATCGAGGAGATCGCGGGCGCCAGGTGCTAAATTGAAATTTGAAACAGACGATTGATATAAAACAGTGAATTATGATACCATACGTGCGTGTGCCGGCGGGGTGGATTACCGGTTGATGATTGATGTAAAACGGTAAAATTGAAACTGATGTTTGCATTTTGATCACTTCCTAGCCTTTTTTTTTCGAGACGAGGCTTCTAGGCCATCTTCAGGAGCAATACCACCGTAACGATTGTTCCCAAAATTTAATTGGCGTGCCACGGTGCAATTTAAGCCAATTAAAATTTCGGCTAAGACGAAATGAACAGCGTATATATCTCCAGTTCTCTAGCAAAACCATATTTGTCTGTGGTCATAGTACAAATAAAATATAATAATTGATCTACCAGAATGGGGTGGTGGCGCAGTTGGCTAGCGCGTAGGTCTCATAGCTAAACGTGAGTGATCCTGAGGTCGAGAGTTCGAGCCTCTCTCACCCCAATGTTTTTTTCGTTTTTTATGGGACATTGACATTGGAGTTTTTTTTTCCTTTTTTTATGGGACATTGACATTGGAGGTTTTTTTTCTGGCTAACACTGAACATGTTTTTTCATGGGACATTGACATTGGAGTTTTTTTTCCCTTTTTTTTATGGGACATTGACATTGGAGGGTTTTTTCTGGCTAACACTGAACAGGGAAAAATATGGAAGCGAAGGCATGCGAGAAGGCATCAACACAGACACAGGGATTTCACTGGTCCGTTCTGCACTGTTCTCCGTTACATGCTTGCAATGAATCTGACACGATACAACAGACAATGGCGGGAAAATGTACAGTATGTCACACATCTATCCTGGTTTGCGTTGTAGCGGCGGATCTGCAGATGCACGGCGAAGACCTGCCTGCCATTGGTGAAGCTATACCTGCGAGATGAATCACCAAAAGGTTACAGGATATGCAGGAACCGTGCCAGCATATGTTCGTATCAATTATCAAGTTGCTGGATCTGTGTTCGTTTGTGTGCCGAACTGAATGTGTGTTTCAAGAATGCTATACAACTATTGAGGATTGACATAGCTTGGTTAAAGATTGACATACAACTGTTGAGTACAAAATTAGTCCTGGAACTCTAAACATTCACATAGCTTGGTTAAAGATGCAAAGTTTCCCATACCTTGTCATCCCCGTTTGCAGCTTCAACGACCGGCTCTTTGAAAAACTCAATGATGTTCTTGCACACATCCTTGGGCTTCTCAAGATTGACTGCGTGCCCCGCATTTTTTATGACAACCAATCGAGAATTCCCCTCTAGATGCCTGCCAATTTGTCAAGTAATCAGTAATATCTTAACAAATTTCATGGGAATGTTGGTAAAATAAACTTCAAGAAGACTAAAGGAATTTCCAAGGTATCATCAACGAACCGATTCAATCTGTGAGCCAGCTCCATGGGGAACACCCGATCTTGCTCCCCCCAGATTATAAGTGTCTGCTGCATAAGGTTGAATCGAGAAAAGTCAAAAGTAGTATGAGTAAAAGTGAACGCAAATCTTTTGTTCTTTTTTGGTGTCATGTCATCGAGTTGATAATACAAAGCAGGTGGTAGTTCTCTCTAGTGGAAGGATAAAACATGTTGGACTTCAAATTCAAGAACTATGATTTACAAAGAAACTACCTGGGTCAGTTTTGGAAGAGTTGAGAGTTGTCTCCCATTAATCAAAGCGTATAGCAGCTCGCCCTTCTCCTGGATATGGTCCGAGCCCATCACCTATAGTAAAACAAGGACACACAAGTTATGACTAGTCATTAGGGAAATATGCTGTTGTACCTTCGTCAAACTAATGCGGTTTTACTGTATAGTCAGAAGAGGTATTCTCCCTCTTTTTGGAATATATGCCAAAAGAATATATGTTAGAATGAAACTGCAACAATATGATGAAGTTCACCAACTGTAGCTTTTTTTTTGAGTGTCCATGATTTTTCACAATGCCAAGGAACCTGCAACAGTCTGGTTCCTTAAGCCATTCTCTGCTATTCCCAATCTCCATGATGATTAAAGCTTTGCAAATACCATCTTATCAAATACTTCAATCTTCAACAATTTGCATCTTAGGGAGCTTGGCTAGTTTTATCTCAGAGAATGAAATTTGTTTTTTTTTTTTTTGGAAACAAGAATTGTGGTCTGACGACATTGCTTACTGCTTAGGATGCAGAGCGGCAAGGCTTGTATCCATATACTTGCAATTCATTTCACTAGTTAGCCTGGAAACTAAAAGTACCCGCTTCGATAAAACTGGGGTGATCTTAGAATCGATGGATGAAATATAATTTCTTGGGTATCATTGATAAAGGTTTAAATTCGTCAGATATATCATTTCAGATAGCAATACCTTTTGAGAAGCACATCCACGATCCATGTGACTAGTGTACAGCTTATAAAATGGTTAAGCCTACTAATCGCGCTCAGATAGCTAAAAGATGTCCTAACATCAGACGCCTGCCCCTATCAGAAGAAGGGCTCAAGTTTCATGTACTTGTCGTGAAAGTATCTGAACAAAAGGGAAGTGGCAAGTGACCTTGAAGAGATTACAGAAAGATGGTAGCTTTTTATAAAAATGACGAGCCACATCATGGAGATGAGCTTTGCTAGTTTTGGGGAAGTGAACACCCTCCACTCGCAAATAAAAGAACCATTTTCTTGGTATACTTTGGGAGAATACAAAAGGGAAATCAAGTTCAGATAAACTGTGAAGCTTCACGTATGCACTTCAACATCTCTGAAATCCCTAACAAGACATCTGGTAAAGCAATTTAAGCTTCACGTCGTGAATTACGGAGTATTTGTAGACAGGGATCACTATGGTTCAATAATTTCTGGAATGCAACTAGGGAAGCTCAAAGAACATAAGTACTACTGACTACTGAGTGTTACGCAAGAGTGTATATCTCAGGTGGCGGGCGCAAAGCACAACCCAAGTTCCTAAAATACTCGTACTACATTGGGTGTGTTGTCACCACCTCACAAGTCACGAACCACAATGGAGCCTGCACGTGAAAATGGCTGGTGGCCATGCGGCCATGCCTCTGCCTTCCACAGAAGAGAATAACAAAGCAAAAATGCGAATGGCGACAAAATCAAAGCGCTGATCTGCCCCCAAGCCAGTGACACGTGTAAACATGAAGAGGCTTTGTCGTCTCCAACAAATCTACGTGTTACAAGGATTAGCCACGTCCAGTAGATTCAGTGAGCTCTAGTGTCCACCACAGCAATTTGGGGAAATAATGAGCAGAAGATATATATCTAGTGAGTTGATAAATACTCTGCTAAGCATCTCCGTCTATGGGTGCAATGCACTGCAACCAACCATTTCAAGTCAAGCCTAGCAACTTCAGTTGTTTCAAATGGCGGAATTCAGATTCCAACAAGCGTAACTTGGTCCTTTTGCACGTGCACCAGACAATGTTCTACGAGAAAAGTGAAATAATACTATTCAACGCAGGAAACCATACCACAGCGCACAAAACACAACATTCTCTCATCTAGAGGTGCCTAAATATTTCCCCCGATTTGATTTTATAAGCCTAGCAGATGTCATATAGTCGTGTAACGAAATCATTAGAGTACATAGGAATCTGAAGCCAAATTCGATAAAATCTGAACACTGAATACTGAAGCTAACCGTAAAAACAAAAACAACACTGAAACTAACCTTGATGTAGTCCCAGAGGAAGCAGGACGGCATGATGAACGGCGGTCGCACGAAGGTGAGCCTGACGAGCAGGCGCACCTCCTCCGGCCGCCGCGGCACGAGCAGCGCCGCGGCCTCCCCAACCCCGGTGACCGGAAAGAGCCCCTCCGCCAGGTCCTTCTCCTCGAGGCACACCCCTGCGCAGATCATGGCGACCCTCTCCACTGCCTCCGGGAACATGGCCGCCATCCGGTACCCGACGAACCCGCCGTAGCTGACGCCGACCAGCCCGAACCTGGTGACCCCGATGGCGTCCATCGCCGCCTTGATCGTGGACGCCTGGAAGGCGTCGGAGCGGTCGGGGAGGCTGGTGCAGGACGCGCCGAAGAAGACGAGGTCGGGCACGATGGGGTCGAACCCGGCGGCGATGAGCGGGCGGAGGTAGGGCGCCCACTGCCAGGTGGCGGAGGCGCCGAATCCGTGGAGGAGGAGCAGCGGGTTCCGCGGCGGCTTGGACGGCACCCACATGTGGACGGTGGTGGCGGGGTCGGCGCCGGGCGCCGGGGAGAGCGGGACGGCGAGCGGGCGGAGCCCCGCCCGGAGGAAGCGGCGGCTGAAGCAGCGGTCCCGCGCCGCCGCGAAGCTGAGCACGCACCGGCACCGCCCCCTGCTGCCGGCGACGGCCGGCGGCGGAGGGGGAGGCATTGCTGCCGGGGACGACGGCGGCGGTGGCCCGCCGGCGATCGCAGGGGGCGGGGCGCCTGGTGGTGCGCGCAGCGCGCGGCGAGGACAGTGAAGGCTGGGGAGGATAGTGGCGTGGTTAATTCGGGGCTGCTGCTAATTTTGGTGGGGTTTCGCCGGGCGGTGGTGCTCAAAAACAGCAGATTGATGTCGGCCGGGTGTAATTAATTTTTACCGGCGTTGGGGGTGTTTCTAGATGCTGATCCTAGTGTAGGCAAGGAGAGTAAATCACAGAGGTGAGCGTTCACTGAAATGCTCCTCGTACAATTTGAAACCTTTTGCGTGATAGTAAAAGAAAAATACAGAGTGATTAATCTCTGATGCTTTCTTGAGTCGGTGTAGGAGGTGTAAAAAGAATCATCGGTGTGGTCCTTGCATTGGACACACAGAAAAAGCCAGTTTCGGGTCGACTCCGTTTCGCCATGCTTGTCGATGCTTTCCCCTGATTCCTCCGGACAAGTGCAAGCGCTGGACGGCAGCAGAAACCGACTTGAGGCCAAACAAGGATCCACCGGCTAAACTTTAGCGGCTAGGGATCCAAACGAGGGCAGCTAAAATTCAGCTAAACTTTAGTTACATGTCAAAAGGTACACGATTCCTTTAGCTGATTGAGCCTGGCTAAACGCAGCTAAACGAGTTTAAAGACCAAAATACCCCAACATATTTATGGAATTTTCCCACCGTCACATGATTATGTCCATAATTAATGAAGGTTAGGATAGTCCAATTAATTTAATTAGCTAATGGATCCAAACACTCACAGCTAAAGTTTAGGTAAATACTTTTTAGCTAGCTAAAATAAACCACTACAGATTAGCTGGCTAAACTTTAGTCGGAAGAGATCAATGTACCACTGCCTGAGTGCCTGGCCATCTGGCGGCCATCTGGCTCCCCAGCCGACGCGGTCACGATCAAGACGTGACCCGGTTCGCGGCCGAAAGGACGAGATCACGAAACGAAAGCCCCGGCCCCCGGCGTCTCACTCAAACTTGATCGTCTCTCCCGGTCTCTCGGAACACATCATCAGTGCTAGTGGCCTTTTACGGCAGCGTCGGGCTGATCCCACAGATTGGCTGGCCAAGGCCAGCCCAGGCCCAGCACGCCACATACGCCAAGAGTCCGAGACAGCGAACTTTCACAACTTCCCCACTGCTCCCTAGTCTTCTGCAACGTAGAAAACAATGAAAGCCCCCACAAACCAAAACAAAGTTTGTTCTTGTTCGGGCCAACAAAGATGCTCTCCCTATTCGTTTGGCTGGTGGTTGGCGCTGATTTTTACTGAAAAAACACTGCTGGTTGTTTGATGGCTGACGCTGGTTTTCGCTGAGAGAAAAACACTATTGGCTCGCTGGAAACAATCCAAACGAACAGGACGTATCTGAACCCAAGTGCAAAAACTAGAGCAACTGGGACAGCTTCAGAACAGGTTGTTGATATATCTGTTGATAGTCCTTCGAAAAAAAAGATCAACCTTTCTAATGGACAGGCATCACGAGGGCAGCCAGGCAGGCTGCAAAAGTGACGGAAGAGAAGGAATAAAACCTAGCTTCGTGTGTTTCAGCTAAGGATGATGGAGTTTGCACATTACAAAACCCACTAGTTACATACAACAACTTGTGCCGGGAGTTCCCCGTCAGAAGATTTTCGTATCAGCAGTGTATAACCAGGCAATATATAAGTGGCTGATCTGATCACAATGAAGAATGGCTGAGAAGAATTGCACTATCCTGGTGCTTCTTCCAAAAAAAAGAACTTCACTACAGGGGGAGATAACCACTAGCTAGATACGTACATCCACCACTTGTAAAGCCCGAACCCGTAGATCGTCGTAAGCATGGCCATCCTGAGAGGATACGGCTTGAATCTGCAGGTGGTAAAAGTAACAGAACATAAAGGTTAGTATTTGTGTTGACAACAAAATAAAATTGGATCTACATCAGCAGGACTAGAATTCATTCCAGTTTCATGCATACCAAATATTTTTAACACTGAGCATGCATGGAACAGGCAAGGTGAAGATTAGCAATCAACAGTAAACTGCTACACATCCACCATTAGGGACCAATATTATTCCATACTTCATCAGAGATATATTCTTCTTGATGGCGTCAAGAAAACTGCTAGGCTTTTCTACTGTGATCTGGCAAACCCAAACGATGGTGCTTGAGTCGAGTATAAGGCATGGTGCAGATGCCCATATATTTCCAATGAGTGCAATGTCTCGAGATTTGCAATTGGTTTGTTTGTCTTTGAAATGATAGGAACTTTGTCCCACAACTGTTTCAAAAGGCCAGTCAAAATCTTATGCCAAAATTAGGTGAAAGCTCAGCAACCTAGTGATATAAAACTCCAGAGTTGGAACAAGCTGAGTGATTAAAAAAGTCCATACTCTACCATCAGTGCAGGCATGCAGCCAGCCCATGGCTGAAACACTGACACAATTCATTAACCAAATCATGAGGCTAGGCACCGACAAACATCAGAGGTTATCATCCGATATAGACGAGCTTCAGAGCACTATCATCTGCCTACTCCATAATAACTATTTAAGTCAGTTACTATGGAAATCATATCAGCACTTCTAAGGTCATAGACCTACGGATGTTAGAACTAGCAAAGCCTCATGCAGAGGCGAAGCTAGACACAAGAGCAACTTGGTGCACCTCTTCATTAATTCTATAGAAATTCCATAATTTACAAATAATGCTCCACTAAATAGTTTTAGGATTATCATTTGGACCCTGCAAAATTAACATGGCGTTGCCCCTGCTCATGCAGATACAGTCAAGTATTTTAGTGCTCTGAATATGATAAGATAGATATTATTGGAACAGGAACTAAACTCATTGTTAGGCACCAAGTGGAGCTTATGAAACCAAATATGGCAATTATCCATGAAACAAAAGGATGTGAACATCCTTATTGTCTATACACTTGTTGCTAACAACATAAAAGTGGTTCAAATATTGCTTCCAGATCACTTTACATCAAGATTCAAGAATTAGGTTCAGAAAGGAAGACTGTTTTGTTTGCAGGTTTCAGTGCCCTCTAACTAAACAAGTGGACAGCAGTTGTCATTTTGTCAGTAACTTTTCAGACGTTCAAAGATACGGCCAAGCAGAATGATTAGAGTGATGTCAACCTAAACCATGATCAGAACAACAACACTCAATATCTTTATCAGATCATCACTTCTCTTGGGTGCTAATATTACAATGCTGTAAGAAAATGCTGTCTAAATGAGTAAACGTGGGACCAAAAAAACCAACTACACTTAGCTATCAAGAAAAACAGTCTGGAGAATTCACAATTCAGGCATGTAGGCTCTCATTTAGACAAGAATTCTTTGCAAAGAGGTTTGTTGCAAGGAGTGAGGATCAATTAGCAGTTCTCGATGGTGGATTCATTTAGATTATACCTCATGCTAATACCTGCAGCCTGCTACACCTGGGCTTCTATTGACCAATCAACAAGCACCACAGTTGTCTTTCATTTCTACATTTTAGTCAAATAAAACATCAGATAGTATAGGTCGCCTCTAGACAAAAACTGACTTACTTCACCTTTCTACATGTTATAGCGACAATCTGGTAACCAACCTGTAGAAACGTACACATCAATGGACGCATAAATTGTCCTGAAAGGCGATATTTCAGCTGCATATAGGCCAACTACAAAACCTAATCCACTATTTAAAACACCAACAGCTCAACTGCAATTAGGTGATGCAAGAATCAATGACTCAAACTTACATCCACATGATTTTGACTTCCAAAAGTTTCCTCGACAAAACCATAGACAAACCTCCAGCTGCTCTATGAAACAAAGCTATGGCCACTAAACCTATGCGAAGGCAGCATTAAAAGCAGAGGACCACCAGCCAGCGACCCTATTATTCTGCAACTAAACTAGTTATAGGCCCGCAAGTCCCTATCTGAAATGGCACTGCTACAGGGAGACAATTTTTTTTTCTGAATATCATCCAAGCAATTTGCTTCCTTTCCGTGATCGTATTATCTTCAGGGCCCACTCAATTGCTATGATTTCTAGATCAAGAATTAATGTGGATCATACAGATATCAAGGCGCATTCGATCTATTGTGTGGAGTCCATAAGATCAAGAACAAATCTGAGTATCTCACTGATCTATTAGCATGCATTAGAAATCTCTGTCAAACAAGTTGAATCCTGTAAAGGGGGAATGGCCTAAAGCTTATCGTTATCATGTGCCTTAAACACAGTTTCCTGATTCCGCTGCCACTTTGAGCAACGAGCAAGAACTTACATCTAAATTCTGAAATTAAAATGTTCAGAAACGAATCATACGGAAATATGCAATATATCTGTGTGGCTTGTACCCCGATCTCGATCCCCAATAAAGCAAAGTATCATATACCCAAAAGAACAACCAAAATTTTTACTACTTAAGAAACGTAAAAAGGAGCGATGTTTGGCACTACCCGTGCCTCACAAGAACAAAATTAAATTCCACGACCGTGGCTTCAGATCAAAGAACATGGAGGGGGAAGGAGAGACTGCGGAGTGCGGAGCCTTACTTCCAGACGTCGTGCTCGCGCTCGGCGGCGGCGGCGGCGGCCGTTCGGCGGGAGGCGGGCATCGGCGTGAGCCACTGGGAGAAGTCCCGGTCGAAGAACTCCCAGTCCGGGAGCAGCACCCCGGCGATGGCCAGGATGCCGAAGCCGTACGTGGCCGCCGCCTTCCGCAGCGACGCCGTGGCCAGCCCCGTGACCACCACGGCCGCCGCCAGCGCCACGAGGCTCCGCCGCAGCAGCTCGTCCCTCCCCATGCCGCTCGGACCCTCGGCCGCCAGCCTCCCCTCCTCAACCAAACGAACCTTCTCGAAGCTTCGGCTATTCCCCCTGGGGACACGAAACGAGAAGCGCGTGCTCGGTGCGCTGCTGCAGGCGCCGCCGCCGCCGCCGCTTGCCTCGGTTTCTCTTCCTTCTCCCCCACTGGACCTGGACCTTGGGCTGGCTCGCTTCTCTGCTGGTCTCTCTGCGCGGGGGGGGGGCTCTGGCGCGGGGACATGGACTCGGTCTATTTTTATGGCGTGGGCGCGGGGGTCAAGAGGGAGAGGGGCAGACATGTGGGGCCAGTGCTGGCCGAAGTGGATCGGCAGGCCTCTGTCAGGAGTTAATGAAGTTATTAGCCCACGTGTCACGCGGCTTAGATGAGGAAATCTTTTTAAAAAATTATATAGATGAGGAAATATCTTTTTTAAAAAATCATGTAGATGAGAAAATCTAACGGCACGGTGCAGGTCCATTCGGTCAGTGACCAGACCATGATGGGCTTTCAGGGCGGGTCCGTCGACAACCGCCAACTAATGTGTTGACATAAAGCAATTAATCGATACAGGGCGGGGATGCCGTGCAAAGAAGTATGTAATGAACAAAATCCAACAATTTTGCAGATATGCTGGAAACTCTCGTTTTCATGATGATGGACCGGTTCTAAAGACCTCCATACAGTGCAAGCATGACGTACTTGGCAATTTGGCATGACACCTTATGGTAGATAAGAATGGATATATACATTAAAACTTTAGTTACCAATAAATTCTAAGAACGTTCAGTTTTCATAAACATAAAAATCAGTCTGTATATTTGTCTTGGCCAATGGAAGCCGCACGTCAATAGTGTTCCAACAAGGTTTCATATTCATCAGACAGGGTTTAATATCAGTACTATTTATGAGATGGGAAAATGACGAAGAGAAAGAAAGGTGTTTCATCTATGAGGGCATGAGGCTGTCTTTTTTTTTCCAACACGATATTCTATTCTTACAGTATGTTGACTACTCGTATATAAAATAAAAGAAACCATGTACTAGAAGACTGAATGCTCTCCTTTTTGTGAGTAGTTGGATGGTTTCTTTATTTGTATACAATTGACTGAATGCTCTGTTGTCATGAAACCATCTTTAAAAAATGAATAAGTTTCCATCGAGGTTAGCCTCAATGAATAAAAAATATCAAGTATAATGTACTTGCTGTATTCATATTGATAGCACTAGCACGAGTAGTTTATGATGAAACGAATCTATCTGGTTGAGCTAACTGAAATACGGCGGGGCCCTCCGGTCCGGTAGCAAAGACCGAAAGAGAGACCAAACCAAACCGGCCATGAGCGTACTGGCCCCTCTTTCCACGTTCCTGCATCAGGGGTTGCTAATTTTCGCATTATTTTCACGCAAGGGTAGCATAACTATATCGTGCAGTGGAGCTAGGTGCATCTCCCATGGCAGAAGAGAAAGCTGCAGGTACTTAACCCTGCCCTCACACACAGTGACAGAGACAACGATTGTTACTTACTCCTAAAACGATCGACGGTCATGCAACGAGACAAAAAAATGTCCCCAACTCCACCACACCTTTGTTTTTTTCTACGTACTGTACACAAGCTTCCAGCCGACACGTAAAACACGCTCGCTCCCAGATGAGTTTAGCTGAGCGGCACGGGCTTGCCGTCGCCTAATCGCGCACTCCAAAAGCGACCAGCTGCCCCGTCGGCACACGCACGTAGACCACCGTGCTCACTGCCATGTGGGGCCAAGGCTCTTACGCCTCCGGGCCACGGGCGCCGCCGGCCGCAGGCGTAAGAGCTGGGGCACGGCGGTGGGAGCTGGCGGCCGCAGAGGATCCGGCCCAGCTGGCGATGGCCGGGCGGTCAGCCGGCGGGCCCGGGACAGGTGGGAGCTGGGGGAATTAATAAGACGGGGTGGCGTGCACGCGCGTCCGGCTCGACCCTGCCGGCCATCGCCAGCTGGGCCAAGGTAGAGTAGTGGTCGCCGGCCCACCGGTAAGCGGCCGGGGTAGACCCGCAGCCGGGTGGTCAGCGACTCATCAGCCGGCGGCGCGGCGGGCTGGCTCTCTTCTCTTCCGTGATGGGTCACGCGGATGTTTGTTTGTTTTCTCCGGGTCGGGCCGTCGGGGATGGGGGGAACGCGCCTCGCGTGCAGTACGCCGTGTGCGCTGCGTGCTCATGGTCATGGACCAGGAAGGTGGGCCCCGGATTATCGTCTTTAGCTCTTTTTTTTTTGCAAAACAAATTTTTGTTTGGTCTTCATGGGCAAATTCAATTTATAGCTAGAGCTCTGCTCGTTACGGCAGCGCTAACACTTTTGGCTGGGAGATAAGCTCATTACGGATCGGTCTCCAGAAGGTGCCATGCCAACACCGTGATCTCCTTTCTCCCAGAACCAGCGCGGTCGGCGGCTCTTGGAACACTACTTGTAGAAATTTGATTTAATGCAGCAGCAACAGACCATCAGAGTATGCCCTTGAACATCACATTCGCTGATCTGCAATGAGAGCGGCATGTTGCTACCAACATGGTGCGGTGGTGTAGCATCGGACGTGGACAGTGCTCCATCTCATTGATCACGGATCGGTACACGGGTACACGCGCCCAACCAACCAACCAACCAACGCGGCACTAGAGCGTAGTACCTGAAAAAACTCACAACCGCCAGCAATCTTTCCCAACGCACAGCGTACTGTTGCTCTCTTCTTGCAGCTGTGGATGCACTTCTTGATCTGGGGCGGGACGCGTTAACAGAGCCCAGAGACGAGGGAAAAAATCAATGGGCTGTTGGCCTAGGAGAGGTGTTCTTCTTCCCTGCCCCTCCATTGAATGGGCGTGCATCGCCAGCCATTGCGCTGCATTTAGTAGGGCAGTTGAGAGGTCTGATGAATGGCGATCGATGGGTCGATCGATCGATCGATCGTCTTTGGCACAAGTGATGCAGTAATTTTGGCGGGCTGGCTGGCTGTGGTATCCAACTCCTCCATGTGGAACTGTACTTTTCGTTGAAAACAAAGATACCAATTACAGCAGGTATTTACTTCCTTCTCAATTGTTCCTGGGTTAAGGACCCGTTTATTGTTTATCAAAAAAGGACCCATTTCCTTCACATGGACTCGCTATTCACGTTTGCGGAACTCTTTTTTTTTTTAAAAAAAAAAGATCACGTTACAATACAGTAGAGGATACCCTGGCTCGCTATTCAACGGTTCAACGCCTACCGGGTACCGAGCCCTGCTGCGGCTGCTGCCACGTTCAACAGGTCACCGCAAGCTCAGGCCATTCCATATAAGGGCAGCTCCAGTGCTACGGTCGATCGCTGCTGCAGAGAAGCGAACAAAACTTCTTTGATAAACAGTTCACCGCAAGCTCACGTTCAACAGTTATATCACCTTCCCTTCACCCAACCTGTCGGCCGTGACTAAAATCTATTTCTCTGACGATTTTCCGTAGCTTTTCTGGTACACGATTAAAGGACCTTTATCAGCAAAGAGAGATGATACGGTTCTAGCTTAAGGATAAGCACAGGGCGAAACAAGAGCCAGGAACGGAAGCCGTCAGTGTCCTGCGTATGGGTGGGGAATAATGGAGGTCACCAGCACCATTAAGATAAGAAGTGAGTACTCGCATCATGTAGCACTAATGGTCGCATTGACCGCCCAATATGGCATTAGTTAACAAATGCTTCATTTTCAATGTCCGAACCATATGTTGCTAAGGATATTTCAACTAGAGGATTCTAAAGCTGCTTGTGACGGCAAAGGCACCTTTTGGTCACCATCTCGCCCACAGACAGCTGCGGTTTTGATGAGCTAGTTTGACTTACACACATTCTGCAAGGCAGTAATGCTAGATTTGCCTTCAGATGGATGCTCCAGGAGCGTCCCAAGCACCGAGTCGAAAACAAGTAATGTATGAAAAACATGTATGCAGCAAATACTTTGCAACAAAACGGAACGACATAATATAGTTGTGAGAGACAATTATTTTGTACACGGTTTTATAAAATACCACTTCTGAACCGTAACCAAATCACATGACAAGATGCTACAGACATCTGCAATGCAAATCACATAACGTCATAACGAAATATTTGCGTGAAAACACAAGATCAATGCATGACGATGAAATGCTTTCTTACAGACTTAGAATCATCATATTATCTTAACAAGCAATATGCAGTCATAATCATCTTGACAGACAACAGATAATACTGATACTTTGGTCATTGCAAGCAACAACTGCAGCTGACATGACAAAACTGTAAACATATCACAGTGAATGTCAACATATCGCACAGTGAACATCAAACACAATTATGTTGATGAACACAACCAAACAAGGAAAATAGATGTTCAATACATGACAATTAACAACTATTCCATCTGTTCCAAATGACCGACAATTTGGGAGCAAGGAAGTACCATAGAAAGCCCATGCCATAATCACAACTTTTTTTAATAAGAAATTCTGGTTTAAGACAACAGACTGTTATATCCAAAATGTTTGAGATATCAAACTGGGTAATTTCAAGCAAATTTTGTACTGGGACATTAAGCAAATTTCAACATACAGATGCATAATTGCATATGCACTCAGCTACATCAACAATAAAATATCCCGCCAGATATCACCATGGCTGTCATGCACACAGGTAAATCAACAACAAATTATCCCACCAGAAGAAATCCTAGATCTCAGGATGTGCACTGAAAATCTGAGACATCTAAACAGGTCATGGCTGACAGATTTCACACGAATTCAGATGTGTTGTGGCAGATTTCAGCTTAGAAATTGAGAACTTTAGAAGGGTAATGGGTGCTGCCAAATCTTAAGCACCATTAATGTGCAACATATATTCAGCAAACTGAAGAATGGTTGTGCATCCATGCCAAAAGGTATACAAACCATAATAAATGTTTGGTGCATTATTCCTCTAAAAGGGTACTTCTGAAACTATGATGTACAAACATGAAGTTATCAGATAGCATTAATTGTACAAGCATACAGCCTTGTAGGATCAATGCGAGGTGATGAAATCAGGATCAATGGAGGACGATGAAATATTTGCTCACATACACAGAATAATTGACATACAGAGGTATACACCTGATAACTGGATTCTATACCATAAAATTAGTAATGCAAGACAACATTCCTAACTGGCATATACTTATCATTGCGAGTTACTGCAGCCAATAAGGCAAAAAAAAATCCTATCAGAAGTATAATGATATCATTATCCTACCACATAATGAACAGCTAGATAAGGAAATGAAATGGGGATGGTATGGCAATTAGCACTTACTAAAAACAATAAAACATAATAACACAACTTGGACTTAGATAAGCGAGTTCCATAACCCAACATGCTTGAAATATCATGCACTGGCAACTTCAAGCTGATTTGAAATGGATGATAAGAGATGCAGAGAAAACCCCTATGAGTGATACAAGAAGCTCTCTGTTCACTGAAATTCACAACATGTTACTATGTTTACCCGAAGTGTATTAAACAATCCAATCGGCTGTTTGAAAGGATGTGTACGCAAATTTCTTCACTCAAACAATATTACGATACTACCTCCATTACAAATTGTAGGTCGTTTTCGCTTTTTCAGATACATAGATTTTGCTATGTATCTAGACATACCGTACATCTAGATGCATAGCAAAATCTATGAATCTAGAAAAGCTAAAAAAACTAACAATTTGGAACAGAGGTAGTACATGACAAATTAACAACCAAAAGGACTTGATATCTGCAAAAACACAAAGAACAACTCTATGCATCGATCCAACTACCACCACCTCAGTGAGAGCAAAGCTGCAAGTTCAGCATCAAAATACCAAAGCTCACATCAATTTGACTATCCACCAAAGAAAGTGTCTCACTGGACTACTATTACAGAACCTGATTAACATATGATTTTCTATGGGCCAATCATTACGAACTCATGATCCACTTGAAACAATCGCAAACACAGAACCCTGTAATAGTTCCACTAAATCATCCGCAATTCCATAATTTGAAAAGGTTATAGTATGAAATTCCTGTATCAACCTGTAATTTCCATACAACTTCTGATTTCAATCATATCAAGCTACTTAACAAAAAAGTGCAATTCTAAACAGAACAACACGGTCATCCATTCAAATGATAACGTCATCATCCACGTTTTATATTTCACAGCCCACAATCTGAGAAGTCCACAAGCCCTCAAACCCTTTTATGACAGCTCACAGCTAGCAGGTGATTAAGTAAAGGGGCCGAGGCGAGACTCACGCAACTATCAGACCTCGTCCTCGTGCAGCATCATGTTGGGGATGCCCTTGTCGATGGGGAAGCAGCGGTTGGTATCGGGGCAGACGAGGGAGCCCTCCTGGACGTGGATCTCGAGGAGCGCGTGGTGGATGCGGCGGATGGCGCTGCTCTCGACGTCGGCGGCGCCCTCGGCGAAGATCTCCTCCTCGGGGGGCTGCTCGTCGGGGAGGAGCTCGGGGAGGCCGAGCGCGCGGGTGGCGGCGACGAGCGCGCGCCAGTCGATCTTGGGGAGGAGGCCGCGGATGAAGTCGGCGTTGAGCTCCACCTCCTTGGTCACCCACTTGGCCCCCTCCAGCTTCAGCGGGTAGCCGGTCGTCGCGCCCCGGACGTTCGACGCAAGCATGTTGTGCGTCAGGAGCCTCATCTCGTTTGGATGGTATCCGATCCGCTGCTTCTCCTCTCTTGCCGGCGTAGGTGATCACGCGCTGCTCCGGCGGCGAGCGGCGGCTGCGGAGAAAAACCCTAGCGGAGTGCGGCAGAATGGGGGCTGAATTGGATGATGAATATCCGAGAGAAAGGGGAGGGTTTTTGGGTTTGCTGCTTTGAGATACGTGCTACCGTGGAGGATCAGGTGACGCGGCCACTACCGTGGAGGCGGAGAGATGGGATACGCCTACTCGAGGCCCCGTTTGGCTCAAAGGAAATTCACAGGAAACTTGAAGGAAATCAAAACGGAGGAAAGGAAGCTGAGTTGAGCGTCTGGAACGAAGGAACGGAGCCCTCTCCTTCCTCTGGAATACTGTAGCCACCATGCGATTCCATAGGAATGAGAAAATCCACTCTCACCTCATGGTTTTCTCTTCCTTCGCTGAAGCCCGCGTTAACTGCTCCATTAGCGCTGGCCGCTGGGTGAAAGAGACGGTGGTGTGCTTTCACGCGTGACTGGAAATCGAGATTAGAAAGACCGGAGAGATAAAAAGAAAGTTTTCGTCTGAAGAACGAGTTGGACCACATCGTCTCGACGTCGCCGGCATACCTTGCTGCCATCCGTGCGCCCTGTCCTGCTTCCGGCATCCCTGAGACAGATCGATCTAGACCGCCACCTTTTTTGTGTGCAGCGCATGGAAAAGTTTCCGATGTGCCGTGCCCGCCGGCGGCCGCCCTTCTGCTGCTTCTTCGTCGCTTCGATGGAGGGCCGGAAGCTTCATGTTCGGAATCTTGCAGCCTCTCGCCTGTGCTCGTTCGCGGAGTCTTGAGAGAGAGAGAGATAGAGCAGGCTTGGGAGAGGGATGAGTGAGAGCCACACGGTGACAACAGCATGCGTGTGACAGCGGGTGAAAAATGTGCAGTAATAAAATCATTAAGAACTAATCTCCTATCATTTCATTCACATCCTTTGATATTCTTGTGTTATGAATTCCTGCGTTCCAAACACCTCTATACCTTATTTCCTGTGTTTTTTCATTCCTCAGTTTTGCTACTACACCGAACTATCATTCCTATGTTTCCTCTCATTCCTCTGTTTTCGATTCCTTCGTGCCAAACAGGGCCTTCAACGGGTGGCCCCTAATTTTTCTTATTAAAATTGTTAAATTACAAGCACCTGAAAATTAGCAACTTCCCTACAATCGTTTGGATGGAGCTTGTTTGCTTCTTGATGAGGCCACGCGTGGCAAAAAAATGCCCAGTGAAGAAAAGAGTGTTGAATCTTGAATTTCATGTTGCAGGAGGCAATTGCTTGCAAGAAAAATGCTCACACCGGTGAAAGTATATTCCTAGATGGTAGATGCTCCAAGCCGGCAGTCAAAGTAGTGGAATCGGGGCAACTATTTTAGTTTGAACAGAATGTTTGAATCCCAGAAATATACGGACCCCATATATGCGTCGAATGCATGCCAATTGCCAAGCATGCTGTAGGTAAACAAACGCCCCACCCACCAGCATTCTCATTCATGGAGAATGCTGCAGCAAAACAAAAGCCGGCATCCGAAGCAACAAGCGAAAGGGGGCAAGTCGAGCTATAGAATAATAGAAGTCCATGTATTAACTATATCATATATGGTGTCCAACGGTGAGTAGAGACCAACTAGTCACAAGAATTTACATCTAGTCTGGTAAAGAACAGGTCACTGCCTAACTGATCTAGTAAGCTCAATGTCACGAAATAGTCGACATTGGCGCATCGCCATCGCCCCTGCACAGCTCCTCCAGTTCAGCCATTAAATCACCCCCATCGGCACCAGCTGAGTCACTTAGCATCCTATCCTGCATTGCCTGTCCACATATCAACAACATATAAAGAGTTAAATCGACCACTACTCAGCGCATGTTCAAGCTAGTGCTTAAGGAAATGACGATTATTATTAAGAGAAAAGGAAGAGGACCTGGGACTCTTGCAGCTCGTTAACACAGTTTTGCAGCCTACGGTACTGGTCCCTTGCTTCAGGATACTGAGTCATGGAGTGCACACGTGCAAGTGCTCTTTGTAGCCTGCCTTCAGCCTGTTTCCTGCCGTCCTTCAAGAAATCATATTCATCCTCAGCCTCAGACTTTGCCGGTTGGATCTGCGATGATTGGCCTTCAAGTTGTTTCTCAGGTTGGAAACCTCTCAGGCCCCTTCTCTTTCTCCTCCACCTCAGTATGACTTTCTCCACAATGCCAACAGACCAGACTACCTTCCGATAGTTTTTCCTTACCTGATGTCCTCGTACATGGGCCTAACAAACAATGAGTAATTAGATGCAGAAAAGAAGGGATTTTACAGCTGTACACTTGTACTTGGACAATCTAATTTAAAGTCATCACTGTATCATAAGAAAATGTAGCGTCTGCAGCAGAAATGTCAAGACTCAAGACCATCACAAGCAAATGAAGCGGCTGTAGAATCAAATAAAAAAATGCACCTAAAATAACTACTGCAGTACTAAAAACACTTGACTTTGAGATGCCCTTACATCCGACACAAACTATAATGATCCATGGCCAAAAATACTTGCTTCAACAATGGGAGTAAACCACTAGTTTGACACAAATGACTGAAATCTGACAAGAAACACAAGTAATGATTTCTCAAACTGTTTGGCACATTAAATCATAGTCCATGCCTCCATGAGGAGCGTAATTTCATCAAATTACTTCATAGCTGGTTTGCACCTTACTCACTTTGGATACTGACTATGCCAGAAACAGTAAGCATCTAACAAGCGTTCATGTGGCTGTATGAGATTTCCGCACATAATCAAAAAATATTATAGACTACAAAATAGAGATACCTGTATCTTCACAATTTTCTGTCTGATAATCATAAACTCCTTTCTTCCTTTCCACCCTCTAAACTTGTTTTGGATACGAACTGCAGCAGAATGCATAGGCATATCACTGTGACCAGGTTTCGCATTGTTAAGGGAAACAAGTGAAAGCGTGCGTTCATCAGATAATCCACAATCATCATCTCCATATTCAATCACTTTCTTTCTGTGGAATGATTCCACCCTAAAAGCTTGAAATATTCTGGCTGCAGCCTGAGTTGATTTACGAACCGCACCAAGTGAATCTTTTAAGGACTCTGCCTGAGAATCCACACATGAAAGCTGAGCAGAACTTGGTTCTGAAAAATCTTCAGGTGCTGCTACTCCGCATATCTCTTCCACATTGCCACCCTGTGATTCCTTTAGTGTAAGAGCTGAAAGGTGGCTTGTCAAAGCAGACTCTGCAAGAAAACCAGCAATGCCTTTGTGTCCATTCTCTGATGCTAAATCAGCAGCAGTTCTTCCAGATGGGAACTGCTGTGTTGGATCTGTCAAATAACCAGCTGCAGCTCCATTTGCTATCAGGGCACCAACTGTCCGCTCCCTAAAATTACAGAGATAGAATAAGTTAAGCATGAGAAAAGTAGATTCAAAACAATCACAGGTAAAATTATCTTAGCAATACCTTCCACAAGATGCAGCCCAGTGTAGTGCAGTCCATCCACGAATATCCCTGAAGTTTACATTTACGCCTGCAGCAACTATTGGCTTTATAGCCCAATCATAGCCAAGTGCGGCAACTAAATGAATCACACCTTGTCCTTCCTTGCCTAGCACATTCGGACCTTTTCCATCATCATGAATCTTATGGATAAGCCAATAATACAGCTTTTCTTTCACCTGTTTCTCAAGATTCTGATCTCGCACAATTGATAAGTCCTTCTCATCAGATGACAATGCCATATTAGACAATTTATCATCAAGCATTAAGGAATTAATAGTGTCGATCAACTCAGACTTATTTCCATTACTCAAAACATACTTCTCATAGTCTTCTGGTTCCAGGGAAAGTAACTTGTCAAGACGGATATGTAGATGCATTTCATTTATGCCAGTAGTATGAAGATCTGAAGTCTCCATATAATGGGTCTCAGAATCACGGAACTCAAATTCTCGCACTTCGCTGCAAGCTACTCTGTTTGAACATGTCACATAAAATGGAACTCGTCCAGAATGATGTACTGGCGTATAGCAACGCAAGGAGCCATCCACTAGAACTTCAGCAGATACTTCAACATCCCCAAACATACAAGACCACCTGCAATTTTCCACATCTTCTTTCTTTACCAAGAATGTACCGGTAATTAAGACCTGCATTGTATAAGAAGCAAAAAAAGAGGAGAGAGCTGTTAACTGAATACGCAAGAACATGCTAGGAAGTTTTGGATGCCTCATATATATCTGACCTAAAGACATGACAATCATACTAAAAATGACTAGTGGTAGTAATAACAGATGGTACAAGGTGCAAACCTTAGTCTTTGCGCCATTGTATGCCCAGCTTGGAGAAACATCGATAATGCTGAATAGCTGGTCTTGGGAAAGCGAGGGGCTGACTACAAATGCATCCAACTGCTCGTTGATAGGTATACTAGATCCATCAGCAACATTCACAGTTTCAGTAGTACTCCAGAAAGCATCAGAACTGGACTTAATATCCAAATCAGCAACCTCTGCAAGTTCATTGCTCATCCACCTTGAGAAGCTGTCAAATTTCTTCAAACCATCTGGCTCAATCTTAAAGAGATCTAATGATGACTGCTTTAAAAGTGGATATCTGGCACTTTGATCTGCATAACCATCATGCTCTGCCTGAAAAACGATCAGATCATATCAGTACATGGAAGTAGGTAAAATTTCCATGGGTCGTATCTTTGAATACTACTGTATGTAAATTACAAAGCACAGGTATATTGAACTGTTTAAGGCAATTTTTTAGAGCTAGGAATCAAGCATAAGTGCTCCACTGAAGTTATTCCTTTCTACGTAGTAATTTGGCATACAAAAGCCAGCAGCAGACATTGAAAAGTTGAAGTGCCTAGTTTCCGTCTCTGTGAAATTCAAATTGCAGGTGCTCAAATATATTTTAAAATATACTGTAACTCACAGGCACTAACAAGGCACAGCTGTGATGCCAAAGAGCATCAAGGAACCTACACCTCTGCAAGTGGACTAGAATACCGGGCACAACTGTTGCAGAAACAGGAGTGGGGTGTACAGAAAGCCCCAACAGCAGCATATGAACTAGGGCATTGCAAGATATCAATGGAAGACAAGAAAATAGAAAATCACCTGTGAGGGCGTTATGCCAGCAGCGCTCAGTGCGTCAACATCCTTTTGAGTGAGGTTATTGGTGTAGAGTGCCTCAGACATAAATGTTTGCAAACTATCATCCAGGTTGTTACCCACTGTTGCAACAGAAGAATAGAGTGTTGGCTCCGTGAAGCCACCAGAATATTCTGGAAATGGTTCACCAAACCGCAGTGAATCAATTGGAGTTTTGGGATCGCCTCTTGAACCAGCTCCGGTTTCATTGAATGCACTAGAGATGTCATTTTGAGTAACAAAATGATTAGTAAAGTTAGCTGGCGTAGGCTGCATTTCACCAAGATAACCTGCAGCATAGTAAATGAAACATGAGCTAAAAGCAGACATTTGTCTAAAACCTTTGAAGGTAGAGTGAAAGGCTTGCCTAGATTATTTACAGAAGCACTTGGAGCTGAAGCACCCCACAAGTTATCCATCATGATCCCATCCACAGGCTGCTGCATCTCAGTGAAAGGGTGGTATCTGGAGCTTGCTCGGCAATTATCTGTTGCAATGAATTATGCTTTAGACACACCAAAAGATTTATAATTGATCATGCATCAGTTAGGGAATGTGAATAGTTAGTGCAGATGATGCAGAACGAAGATAGAGAAACAGCAAGACCTGTTTCAGCATCTTCATATTCCGAAATCTGTCCACTAATTGGGCTTTCAGCATCCATAGATTGGGAGGCTACCTGGCTCTGACTAGCGAAAGAGTTTGAACATGCAGGACTATCAGCATTAGATAATCCTGCATTCTCTTCAGCTTCTTTAGCACGACTGAAATTTTGTTTGCCACCCTGGAAAAGATATTTCGAATTGGGTAATCAGAAATGGAAATAAAATAATATTAAATCTGGATCAGCGAAAGTTGAATTCAGAATATTTCTGCACCCTAACAGGATATCATTTCACTGCCAGAGAATTTGTTCTGTAAATAGCAAGTGATCTGGAGAACAGTGTACAACAGCAATGAACTTTTAGTATGCAAATACCCATACTCAGTATAGACTACTACTGTCACAATTTGTGGTACCCTGTCAGTTTTTCTTCTTCGTTTCTCTTACTTCTCTATTGGGGCATCATGTGACTATTACAAATGGATAAATAAGTGTGGATACCAACAGTGTTAGCATCGATGACTAACAAATATGAGCTTTTCATCTGACACTTAACAGAACTTATTAAAATGAAAATGGAGAAAAACAAGTTTTCATCAGGTGTGAAAGTGAACATACCTTGATTTCAAGGTAGTGAACAAGAACGATATTCATGAAACCCCTGAAAAACAGGATCAAAGTCATATCAGGACACCTTTATCATGGCATCATCTCAACTATCAGCCTACTACACGATTATATTCATTTAAGCTATAACACTGTCTAGCACTTACTCTTCAAGCAGCCAATACGTCCGTCTTTGGAAGTTCTCATTCTCCTCCCCATGGGCATAATAGCAATGAAGTACATCAACACTTCCAACCTAAATGAACATGTTTTCAACTTGAGTAGTCTGGTGGTGGAATCACAATCAATAACAACATACAGCCAGAAAACAATGTTCCTGTCACTTGGCAGCACCATGCAATTCCGGTCATCCTTTTCATTAGTGATACGCTAAAGTTTATTGGCAGCATCCTTTTCATTAGTGATACGCTAAAGTTTATTGGAAGCACAACAGAACTAGCAGTGTGCCCATGAACATCACAATGTTAACTAACTTAATGAAATGAAAACCTTACTCACGATGTAATCAAGGAAAACATCACTTAGAACTTCTAAGTTTTGACCACTTTCTTGTATCAAGATCAAAGGTATGAAAAAATTAAGTAGAATTTCATTTACTACTATAATAATATCATGCAGATAAGAGGGTGTCTACAAGGTAGAAATCTACAACCAGAAACTAGTGGTGATACAAAGTGAAGCAGTGTGTTTCATGAACTACAGCAATAGGCATTATATGTTTAATATTGCTTTGAATTCTATAAGAAAAAGAAGCTCTGTACAAAGAATTTGCACTAACTTTAAGCTTCTCATGAGCTTCTTTCACTGTCTTTCCATCCTTTTTCTTTCTCCAGTTGTGTCCGTCCTTTCTGAAGTACCTCAATATTTTCCGATCAAACAGAAACAGCGAACCACCTGAGAAATTTTCATGGAAGTGGTTGAAGTATTAGTATCATCAATTACCATTGGTCACTCCTACAATAGTAGTACACATGGCAATAACACATATCGTAGCACCATTCTCGCCAGCTATAATAACACAGAAACAATAATCAGGAATGACGGAACAAATAATAATCAAGACTCACCCCCCCCCCTCCACACGCACGCACAGACAAATGAGTTCATTGAAAAGTACGAGCACATGAAAATGGAAACAAGCTCACCAACTACAGTCTGGTCCTATTGGAAAATAATAATGTCTGGCCCCATTAGCAAATGATTGGTTATGGAAGAATTAATGGTCCCATCTTCGAAAAGTTCAAAGAGCATGGTTGATGAATTAGAAGTTCAACCATTGTCAAATCATTTTACAACATAAAAGATCATCAGAATGTATCCATAATGCCACTTGCATGCTAAACACCTGAGGGCAAGTATATGTCATCCAACCAAACAAAAAAAAAGGAAGAACAGTAAAACTGCAGTCCTGATGTCTTCCAGAAAAACAGAAGGATATATCTTCCTAACACATAAAAAAATCCTCAGAATGCATCCATTATGCTGCTACCATCCCACATGCCACCTGAGCGCAAGTCTACAGCAACCCAACATCCAGCAAACCCGAAGAAAAGCTTAACTGCCTAACACTGCATTATGCTGTGTTCAATTGGGGAAAAAACTAGTACAGGTAAGAAGAAACAATACTTGGAGGTCTGTTCGGCGGCTCAGGCGCAATGGAGAACTTCTTGTAGTTTGACAATATTTGGCAGATTTCAGTGGGCCGCAGCCACCTGTTCTGAGCTTCCAGTAGTATCTGAGGAATATCTGCAGATGAACAGCAACATTAATCAATCATTAGTGGACGACACCAGCAATCACTTGTACCATGCTTCCCACTCCAAGCACATGCACTAGGTTTCCTTTTATGCTCCCTCATTTTACTTTCATTTTGACAAATTCAATAACTTAAGACGCCCTAATCAACTGCGAGCCTCACAAAAGCGTAAAGTGAGTTCTAAATCCAGAAAAAAAAACAAAAACAAAAACAACGATCCCCGTTAGTTCTATGAGGAGTTGTTCTAAGCATAACATGAAGCCCTAAAGTCACTCAAACACGCAACCCACAAAACCCTAAGCAGATATCAACACATCGCAGCAGTTCATCCCTAAACGAACAAGCGGTCGAAATCCCTAAATTCCGAGGAGAAAGCCTCCATGAGGGCATACGGATCAACTCGGTGGTGGCGGAAACCGAGAGAGGCGGGCCAGCACGTACCTGGGGGCTGGTTGGACATGGCGTATTTGCGAATCTCCGCCATTGCCACGATCCAACCGGGGCCGCCGCCACCACCGCCGCCGCCGCCGGCTCGAATCGCTGGGTTCGGGAGGCTAAAATTTGCAGGGCTCTAGAGGGGATTTGGGGGATTTTTGTCTGCGCGGCGAGGCCCCTCACGGGATTTGAGGGCACGGCGCCGTCGGATTGGAATATTTGCTGCGACGGCGGTGAGTGTGACGAGTGGGAAAAGGGAGGAAAAAAAGTGGCAGTAGAAGCGAGGGGACTAGGGGGGAATGACTAGATTGCCCCTGCCTCGACGGTCGCTTGGGTGGGTGGGCTTCCGCCGTCGCTAGTGCTTGGACGTCTTTGGCTTGAGAGGAATCCCAGGGGCACCCCCCAGAAGGCTAGAACACCGGAATCTGCGGTGGATTCTCGGGTTCGATAATCAATAATTAGTAGATCAATTTTTGATTGAATAGGAAACAAAATATTATATCAACTCTTTCCTCTCGAGAAATGGATTAGATCAAATTCTTAATGTATAAGTTTTAAGCCTTTTGTTCTAACCTCACCAATCTAAAACAAAATTATAGAAAGGGATATTTTAATTTGGCATAATTAACATATCCCATATTCCCGTGCTGGCAGCCCCGAGACTTGATTGGTCAAACTGACCAAGTTATCAATAAAAAAACACGTGGATCATGAGATAGTACGACACGCTTCGTGATCCTTTAGGTTAACAATGATATGATTGGCAAGTGTGCCAAGTATAGAGAGCATATTGTGTTAGAAAAATGTAAATTCACCATATAGATAAACTAATAAAGTATGCGTATCCTTCAGTTGCAAACAAAGCAAAACAGTAGGCTTGAAAAGTTCCACAAGAAATTATGCTGGCGCCGTGCATGATGCATGACCAGCATTCTTCATCGTGATGATTTGTTCGAGTGGATGCTCTCAACTCTACTGTGTTTGCTTCCAACGAAAAAAAAAACGATATTTTTCTGTTTTTTATACTCAAACAAAGGACCGGTTTTGGCATATGGTGGGGTAAGGTTGTAAATTGCGGATCGTGATGATGCCCGTCGAGAACGAAGGTGAGGACAGGAGATAGCGACGTAACTCCCCGCCACAGATTGACTGTTTTGCCCTCCGAGATTAAGGACCACTAATCAGGGGACCTTGCAGGAGTCTGTACCCGTCTGATGTGGTTGCGGAGTGCGTCACATAAAGCGCACGTGCATCCACACTGCCTGCTTCCTGCTCGACTTTCGGACTGATCAGTACGAAGATGTTTAGTATAATTTCTATGCAAATTTTCCTGATAGAATAGGATGTTTGCAGGACCAATTTGCTGTACTGCAATTGAGTTGTTCAATGTTGACTAAAGACTTTGCTCTGATTTGCTTTTTTAAGAGGAACCTCAGGTTTTGCTTTTTCTTGAGACTAGCAAGAACGCACGTGCGGCACGCTATTAATGACATGTAGGTACTAAAACAATATCACTTCACTTTAATGCAGAGCGTTTTTAAAAATATTTTATATTCGCTCTCATTTATGGAGAGCTTTAGGTATTCTCAAAACTCATGATATTGACATTTATTTATATGAAAAAAACTATCTAATTTATTATCTTTTACCAATACGGGATAATTGTGTATAGACGTGAGTACAAATGTGGGTATATTTAGGTGGGCCCTTGTTTGGGTGAAAAAAGTTTTGGGTTTAGAGGGGAAAATCAACATAGGAATGTCTCTCCCCATCTTTTTTTGACCATTCATCAACCAATTTTCTCGACAGGTGGGTCCTATGTGAGGTGGGTGTGGGTTTTTTTGTCGGTGAGAAGTGTTTTTAAATCTAATTCTTTTGATAGTATAGATAGATAGATTACCTCAGGCTTCGCTAGGCTGATGGGCACATTACTCCGTACATTCCTTCCTATCATGGGCCGGGGCGTTACGGCTGAACTACCGGCCCAACAGGGACACAACCCAGCATTGGGCCTTGTCTATCAGTCCAGCCAACCGCCGGAACAGAAGAGCGCAACCGAAGAAACGCCTTCCCTTTCCTCCGCCTCCCTCGTCAACCACGTCCCGGTGGAGAGCCCTGCCCCTGACGTGCGCGCGTCGTGGTGGCCTGGCCTGCATTTCCACTCCCTCCTCGCCCCTCACCAGAACAGAAGAGAACAGCGGGAGGGAGATCTCGGTGTCGCGGGCGCCGGGCGGCTCTCCTCCGCAGTCCGGATCGAGAGGATCGGAGCAGGACCCGATCGCCTAGCCGGGGCGCAGAGGTGCGGCGGGGGCGATGGCGGCGGTGTCGGCGCTGGCCAAGTACAAGCTGGTGTTCCTCGGCGACCAGTCCGTGGGGAAGACCAGCATCATCACCAGGTTCATGTACGACAAGTTCGACACCACCTACCAGGTAACCAGGATCGCAAATCGTATTCATCAATTCCTTCCGTCGACCGTGCGCGCGGTTTATCGATTCGCGTAACCGCATTGCAACTCTTTATTTAGTTTCGCCTGAATACGGATCGATCAGATTTTGTGAATGCCTGTATGTGTTCTTCATTGATCCAGCGTCGCCTTCTTCTCTACTGCATTGTTGACGCTCTGGCATTGAGGATGTATATATGTTCAGAGTCGTCTATGATCGGCCATGGTAGCCACTAGCCACGGGGGATTGACCTACATTTTGCTGGTGTCTTCTGATTCCAATACTACCACTATCTCAGCATTCATGTAAAGGATAGCGTGGGTTACTGACCCTCTGATTGACATTGACTCCAGCATTTTTTTTTTTTGAAACTGAACCAGCATTTCTTCTATCTCGAGAAAATGGCCTCGATTAAGATACTTTCGTCAATTGCAGGCAATGCCACATGTGCCGCCTATTGCCACTGTGGTATCACGTGATGCGTAAAAGTGTTTGATCGCGTAGGAATGGGGTGTCCAGATTTTGGTAATTGTGGGCTGTTGCCCATGGGTCAACTCCGAAGAAAATATTACCAGACTGGACAATGCACGAGCACGCTTCAGGACAGCTAGTTTGTTTTCCTGTGATTTACTTGGTGAATGCATGTTTGTAAATTCAACTTCCCTGAATTTCATAGAATCCAATTTTTGGATACTGGAGTTCCGAGTTCGCATGACATGTTTTGATACAACATTGCACTGAAGCTTGTCACTGCTTGATGCTTCTTAATCCTTGGTTCTGATACGCCGGCACTTGATCCAGGCTACGATTGGCATTGACTTTTTGTCGAAGACAATGTATCTTGAAGACCGCACTGTTCGTCTACAGCTTTGGTAAGTGCACTGTCCTTTGTTCTGCCCAGTAACCAGATGAAAATGTTCGATTGGTAATCCTTCAGGATGCTTAATGCCCAAGTTTCTAGTTATTCACAGAACCAATATGAGTTTCAGACTTTCAGTAGCTTAAGTAATCAACACTTTTCCTCATTGTCAGGGATACTGCAGGACAGGAGAGATTCAGGAGTCTTATTCCAAGCTACATCAGGGACTCATCTGTAGCAGTGATTGTTTATGATGTATCCAGTAAGTTGCTCAAAAAACTTGTATGCCACCATTTTGTCCCGTTTTTTTTCCAGTTTTAGCGAACAATTTCATGTGCGTGATACATAATTTGAATGCCTCAGCTGACCAGCAACAGAAAATTTCGACAAAATTATAACAATCAACTTTTGGGGGGAAGTAAATGTTGCATTTCAACTCAAATGAACTCAAGACATATCAGTCCATCATATTGCAGATAGACATTAGTGATTGCTCAGTTTTCTTTTCTGAAAACATAATATGTATCCTGACTTCTCGTTTAGAAGTTTACTGAATTTGTTCTATCTCTGCAGATAGACAGTCCTTTCTGAACACCTCAAAATGGATAGACGAAGTCCGCACCGAGAGGGGTGGCGATGTGATCATTGTGCTCGTTGGGAACAAAACTGATCTTGTCGACAAGAGGTGACCACACTATGCTTTCGGTTCTCGTTCCTTTGAACTTGTTCAGATTGTTACACCATGCAAGTGTCTGATGCTTCTGCCTAATTCTCTGCAGACAAGTGTCCACAGAGGAAGGGGAGAGCAGGTCAAAGGAACTCAACGTCATGTTCATCGAAACCAGCGCGAAAGCTGGGTTCAACATCAAGGTCAGTTTCAGAATCCAGAGCACCCATCTTTTCTCCATGCCTCGATTGTTTTGCATTGGATGTTTGATCTGCACCTCACCACGTACTGCACTGTGATCCTTGCAGCCACTGTTCCGGAAGATCGCCGCGGCGCTGCCGGGGATGGAGACCCTCTCGGCGAAGCAGGAGGACATGGTGGACGTGAACCTGAAGTCGACCTCCGGCCAGTCCAACTCGCAGCAGCAGGCCGGGAGTGGATGCGCCTGCTAGAAACAGCGCTAGCTCTGCACGTATGCTCGCTTTGACAAACGTGTTGTTACGCAGTTTTCTTTGTTAGTGTTGCTACTGCCCTTAATTTCCTGATGCTTCTTCTGTAGTGAATCTGAAGGTCAAATTTAGCTGCTTCTTTTTTCTCCATTTTCATCTCGATTTTGTGTATGGCGAAATACTAGACGGTTTCTTGCAGTTTCATCGTCCTGCTTTGTAAGCTTCAGAATTATTCAGGTCTCGTGCCCTGTTCTCTGTTGAGCGAATAGCTGACTAGCATATGGGGCCAGATAAATCTTGTACACAATGCTGCTCACTGACAAGCGGGCCCCACGAAACAAAAGATGACGTGGCAGTTCATCTCTCTCGTATCGGCGTCAAGCTGAATCGGATAAGCTCCCCGTTCTCTCGGGCAGGCGCGACGAGAGATCAGAGTACCAGAGTCAGCAATGGAGTCTACCGCGCGAATCGCACCATTACCGCTTCTAACCTCTCGCTCCCGTTGCAAAGCCCTCCCCCCTGCCTCCGTCACCAGAGCTCGCCGCCCCGCCTGCCGCGTGGTCCTGTTTTCCCGCCGCGGCCGCGAGTACGCCGGCGTCGGCTCCTCGGTCTCCGCTGCCGCAGCTGCTGGGGAGGCAGCGGACGGCAGCTCGGAGGCCATCCTGCTTAGCGTCCAGGTACATCCTCATGATCCAATCCCTACTCGTCGAATTCGATGCTCCTCCCCCTTCGCGTCCTCTTCTCGAATCGCCTGTTCGATTCCGATGGTTGGTTAGCCAGAGCCAGAGCCAGACCTGTGACTGTGACGTCCTCTTACCAGTTACTTGGCTCTTGTTTACAGGGGATGATGTGCGATGGTTGCGCTGCGAGCGTGAAGCGGATTCTGGAGAGCCAAGTATGCATCCCCTTTCCTTTCTACTCTTTCTTATTTTCTTGCATTAAGAATCATGGGGGGGATTGAGTACCAGAAGAATCTGGAGCAAGATCATTGGTTTGCTTTGTGATGCATAAAATCAAAAGTGAAGAACGATTGGAAAAATTTAAGAAGCCAACTACTGAATATAGATCAGACAAGCCTTTTAGCTTTCTTTGCTGCTAACACCGGTGCACCGATATGAAACGGTTTCCAGTTGCAATCTGCAAGTCTAATACTCTAATATATTAGATTATTAGCGATTCATAAAAGACAGTTCACTTCATACCATGCTTCATGTACTTAATGTGCATAGTTGATTTTTAGGCTGTAGCTAGTATCTGATCAGTTGTTTTTTAAACCTTTTCTTCTGCATAGTCCCCCCCCCCCCCCCCCCCCCCCCTTTCCCTAAACATAAGACCTTTTCTGCCCCCTTTTAATATCACCTTGTTATGGTTGCCTTTGCCCATTTTTGCAGCCAGAGGTCACATCTGCTACTGTTGATTTTAAGGAAGCAAGTGCAGTTGTTTGGACTACAGCCGAGGCTAAGGCATCAGATGATTGGCAGAAGCAATGTGGAGAGAAACTTGCTAAACACCTTGGAACTTGTGGGTTTGAGTCTCGGCTGCAAGGTAAATGGCTATGTGTTTTCCCCTATCCTTCAGGTGGTTAATGAATGAATTGAGTATCTAAGGTATGCACATTATGAAGTTGCTGCATTTATTTTTCATCTATGGCAATTACCATTACAAAGTTAGGTTGTAAAGCAGAAACTTCCCTGGCAACATGAAATTCAAGAATCATTGTACATAGTTGAACAAAACAGAATCTGTATTTCATGCTATAATTTGGTTACAAGTATATCAACCTATTGGATGAGTATCCTAATTCAATCAAGCAATGCAAAATTTCGATGATCTGAATTCTGAAATCCACATTCATAGCATAAATAAGACATTTTAGGAACATAGTTATGAGCAAAGTTAAGTTGTATTGGGTTGAAGCATGTTTGTATCCACATTGTGACTACAGCAGTTTCATTAGCATTCTGAATCAGAATCTAGCTCTTGTGTACTATGAACGCCACTAATACTTTTCTTAATCTTTCAGGGTGAGGTGAAGCCAGGTTGACAATGAAAATAAATGGTGCTATCCGATGTGTTTACCACCAGATGTCACCTCAATGAGCACATGGCTCAATTCTCACCAGCATATTTGTTGCTGGAGAGTTTTGCAGCCCAAATTCCAGTGTTCTTTCTCTTGGAGCTCGGGCCTTAGAGTTAGTGTGCTATCATAATAGCTTCCTTTTCTCATGTGCTATCGGGCTTATTTGGAAAGGCTTTCGCCGATGTAATATGCTAAGATCTGAGGTCATTTTGGCAAGGAGAGTTTGAATGACTCCGTTTTTTTCTCTGCTGTATTCCTTGTTGTTACGAAGCTAAATAGTACAATCTCTTGAATTTTGCATAGCTTCGTGTGATCATGTCTCACTAAATTTCTCTGCTGCTGAGCATGTGCAGATCATCTTGCTACCACCGTTACTTCGTGCAGATTTATATAGGTTGGATTGGAAAATCCAAGGGCTTATTTAAGGTTTTTATTTCTGCTTTTGCTTTTTTTTAGCACAATTTCTGCTTTTGCTGTAACTACAGTGTTCAGCTCCAGCGTTCTCAACAGGGGTGCCGGAGGCTGGGTTGGGCCGGTCTGATACGAAACCACAAAGGCCCACACAAGAATAGCCCGTCTAACTCCCATGGGGCCCACAAGCCCTATACAGCCCTGCCGCGTGCGTGCAAGCCTAGAAGAATCGGCAGCATTTGTGGCCGCCCCTCCTCTCCTTCCCCTTCCCGTCCCCGACCTGTCTCCTCTCCTCTTCCCTCGCTTTCCTATCTCCATCCACCCGCCGCGCCCCGACCCCGCGCCGCCGCATCTCCGGCGAGATGTCTCGCTTCGGGCGATCCGGCCCGCCTCCCATCCGCGACACCTACTCGCTCCTCGTCCTCAACATCACCTTCCGTGAGTTCCCCTCTCGCTGCGGCGCTTTCCTTCTCCAGTTCTCTCCTTCGCGTGGTTTGAATTGGCGGCCCATCCGTGTTTTTGTGCCTCGCAGGAACGACGGCCGATGACCTCTTCCCGCTCTTCGACAAGTACGGCGAGGTCGTCGACATCTACATCCCCAGGGACCGCAGGTCAGTGCGAGGCCAACAGGGGCACGGTTGGTTCATTCGCTGATTGGAGAGTTGACCTGTGTGCGATGTGTAGGTTGGTTGGGTGCTGTGGAATATGGAATTAGGGAGTGGCGTTGTGTAGTTTCCGGGAGTTAATTTATGTGTGATACTGAATTAGGGAGTGGCTGTGGCTGTAGGACTGGTGACTCCCGAGGATTCGCGTTCGTGAGGTACAAGTACGAGGACGAGGCGCAGAAGGCAGTTGATAGGCTCGATGGTGCGCCAGAGTTCTTCACCTCTAGAAATATTTTCGCCATGTGCAGTTTGATATCGGATTGTTGTTCACTTGCTGCGTGTTTTGTTTGCAGGGAGAGTGGTAGACGGGAGGGAGATCATGGTGCAGTTTGCCAAGTATGGCCCAAATGCTGAACGGATGTAAGATATATCTTCTTCACGCTGTTTGTATGGCTGTTCATGAGATCTTCAGTCATTAACTTAGCTTTTACTTGCCATTTCTCTGTTTCCTAAATGATGTAGTTACGGTATGTCAAATGATTGCTATTCCTAAACACAATCACGACCGATTACTGGTTGGATACATCTGGCAATACAGACTCTGCAACCGTTTTGCCTTGTCCAATGATTGAATACCTTATGTTTGAGCAAGTAGGTAGACGATTTATAATGGTAAGAATGACTGGTTATGTTAGAGCAAGTAGATAGATGATTTATAATGGTAAGAATGACTGGTTTTAATTGCCATTTACAAGTTATTTAGTCGACGTTGGTTTCTTATGCAATAATTGTGCTTTTGCTTGAACAACAGTCATCAATGTCTTATGTTTTCTTTCATTATGTCTTCTGTGTTGGTACGCCATTGATAGAGTTCAGTAACCTGTGGTTTTAATGTATTAAAATTCCACAATACTACCAATACGAGTCTGTACAATTTGCTTAAGACATTGTTATTCTGCATAGAGTGGTCTGTAGTGCCACATGCTGACCAAAGTAAATTAGGTAAATCATTTTTGTATTGTAGGAATACACTAAGCAACCACAACTGTAACTTTAAAAATCTTATATCAATTTTGTATTCTTGTTTTGACATTCACAGTAATAAAGGGAGAATAGTGGAGTCAGTTCCTAGGTCAAGGGGCCGTTCCAGAAGCCGCAGTCCAAGACGGAGGTATAACACTATCATTATTTTCTGAACCTTATACAATTCTTAAAAAAATATACGCTGTCCTTTCTTTTACCATCCACTGAAGTGCAAACTTAATCAGTTCCTGTGTGTTTAATGGTGGTGCATAGCATTCATCAGTAAGTGTGAATGTCTACCCAATGTATCAGTATGTCATGATTCCATGCTTGTCTATGAACGTCGTAGTTCATTTTCTGAAGTAGCTCTGTTAATCTTTGCTTCATGCATTGCCACCATAAAGATGGGTTGTTTAATTTTCTGTTGTGTATGCTCAAGCTTATTAAAATCTTTGTTCTGTTCATCTTGACATGTTTGAAGGTACCGTGATGATTATCGAGATGACTATCGGGACAGAGATTATAGAAGGCAAAGTCGGAGTCGGAGTCGGAGTAGGGATAGGTATGCACGTGACAGATACAGAGACAGGGATTATCGTCGTCGTAGCAGGAGTCGCAGCTACAGCCCTATGCATGGGAGAGACAGGTATACACATAAAAACATCAATTCTATTGTTTCATCTTGCTTGTTTGCACTGATTTATCCCATTTTTGGTTCTATGATTATGGACAGTTTGTCTCCTGCACGTAGAAGCCCTAGTCGTAGCCGAAGTCGCAGCTACAGTCCTGATGAATACAAAAGGCGTGGCAGAGACAGGTTTGCACATCAGACAGTACTGGATTTCTTTTCTCTTTCTGCATTGCGCTGAGCATTCCTTTTTATTTTATAACTGTTTCAGTGCATCACCTGCAAGTAGGAGCCCTAGCCGCACCCTTCCTCGCAAGACGCCACCTTCTCCTGAGAGATCTCCTGTCAGGCGCAACGATGACCAGTCTCCGCGTTCCCGGAGCCCTTCGACATGAGCCACTTGCAGCACATCTTGAACAGCTCAGGTCCCTCGATTGTTCTTGTTATTTATGTTGATTGTAGTTCACCTCTGATGTTTGTTAATATAAACTCATTGCTTTTAGTAGGATGAGTGGACGCTATGGATTTGCTTGATGGTTGGCCCTCTTCAGTTACAAGTTGTGTAATACTGGTTGTCAGTAGCTGCTTCAAGCTTCGAATACTGCTTTCATTTGGCACCAGAACTGCTTGTCAAGAACTTGATGTACACCAGACCACCAGTTCCATTCCATTTTGCTTCCCTATTAGTACTTCGTATTATCACTGCAGTATTGGATACTTACTATTCATGGTGACTTGCACCTTTCTAGTTACATGATGGAGTGAAGATGTGCTGGCTGATATGCGGTCAACATGCACGTAGCTTACTGTTGAAGTTGATCTTATCTGTGCTGTTTGCCTTGTTGATGATGATGAGTTGATGCTGATGCTGATGATGACTGATGAGATGGTGGTGGCACTGCAGCTGCCTACGCCATTTGCTGTCTGCACCTATTATGCTGACAAGTAAGATTTGAAAGATTTAGCTGAGTTCAGAGTTCCATTACTTCTCTAATCATATAATGCTTTGTGCCAATTTTCTACATGGTTGGGTGTTCCCCCTCTCCCTCTCTTCAATATTTTGATTTAAATGTGTGTCTGCAGTGATTTTTACATATCTGTTTTAGTTTTTGTCATGAGCCCTTCATGAACATAGGGATCAATCGTTGCATTGCATACTTTGGTTTCGCTGTCCATTTCTTCTGATTGTCAAGATTGCAGAGTCTTGCGTTTGCTTCTATGTTTGACATTGACACTGAACATCACTAACATTTGCAAATTGCTGTTTTGAGTGGGATACATAAGTTTTCCTTTGCCACCTGCACACATGCATGATGCATCAACTCAGTTGGAAAGGTATTTGGATCTGTTGTTGCTCTTGACCCTTCTTCAGCGATAGAAGGCGTGGGAGAGGTCTCAGCAACAGAAGCCGAACTGGTTCCGTTCGCTTGATTGACTGTATCTGAATGGTGATAGTTCGCTGAAAGAAGTTTGCTGGCCAATTAAGTATTGTAGCTAGTGACAATTTGTAACACTTACTTTGATCTACTTGTGTGAAAAAGGGGAAATATTTGCTATGGATGCTTGAGCGTTTATCCAGTTACCAAAATTTGACAACTGATGTATGTTCGTTCTTTGAAATTTCAAGTCTTTAAGACTTTTGTTCGGCTGGAATGAATTGCTGCCCTCTCAGCGTACACGCTCTAGTTTGCCTTGCCTTTCCTTCACGTTCTTCTTCTTCTGCTGTACTGCCGTTGTTTGGTCGCCGCTGGGTGATGCAGCCGTGCAGAATAAGGCGGCGGATATCCGGGCGTGTCGCCTGAAGGCAGCTGGTCAGTCGTGGAGTTGTGATGCGTGCACCATGCGCCGGGAGCGCCGGTCGGCCATCATGAATCGCAGGCTCGGAGCCAGGTGCACGGTTCAGGTAACGGCTCTCCAGGCATAATGGATGCGCAGTCGTCACTTCCTAATTCCTCATGCGGATAACCCATCTGGACCTGCAAATATTCTGATTGCTATAAACCTGATGTTGCGTGTCCTAACCTACCGTCCAATCCAAAGGACGACCAATTCACAGCATGTGGAGTCGGGAGGATGAATCACAGCGCTACTCTGAACCGGAGAGGACGATCAAAAAGAGGGCTGGGCCGACTACAACACGCGTCACCCAAAACCGATCGGCCCGGCCAGCGCCCCGCCGGCCCGCCCCCATGGACTCTTTGCCAGAGGTGGGCTCCCGCTGCCACAGTTCATGGCACCCCTGTGGCAGGGACGGTCGCTCTCTCTGCCTGGCTTAGGCTATAGCTTCTTGTCCAAAAAAACATTTCATAGTAAACGAAAGAGGCAGCAGAACAATTGCAACACAGCACAGCCAACAAAATAGAATCCTCGAGTACAAAAGCGTTACATCAGTTCCAGATTAGCCGCAATATCTGATACGAAGCACAAGTCTCCATATCAACAACCACCACAAGCTATACTACATTATCATATCATACTGCTTTCAGGATTGGGATTAGACACGCTTGGGCGGCACATACTGAACGTTGTTGTCCTGACAAATCCCCTGCGGTGACGAACAGAAACATCAGGTCTCTGAGAGTGCATAGGATCGCAGCACAAGTGCTTCTAAAATTTACCTGGTACTCTTCCGGAAGTTCCTCTGAGACTGCCAGTGTGTAGCACCCTGGAATGAACCTACCTGCAGATTTAAGAAGGTGGGTGATCTTGGTTAGTAGTGCCACAGTACAACAAATGGATAGATCTTGCACTGGACATCTTTAAACTGGACAAATACATAACTACAGAAGTCATCTTTAAACGAGTTTGTTAAGCTCTAAACTGCAAGCTTACACATAATTTGGAAATGGCGTGCCGATCACGGAGAAGCTATAACATATGGTGATCTTAGTTAGTAGTGCTGCAGTGCAACAAATGGATGGATTTTGTACAGCACAAATACAGAAGTGATCTTTGAAAAGGTTTACAGTAAGGCTTTGGAAATGGCATGCTGATCATGGAGAAGCTATAAGCCTATAACAGATCTCAATTCATGTATTGCACTAAAGAAGAAGCAACCTTTCAACAACTCTACGGTAATGATTTTGTTAAGCTCTTGATCACTACTACATACTTAAACATGACATGAAAAGAACATGCTAGCCACTTGGTTTTGACAAATGTAAAATGCAATTCAATATCTTTCCATACCAGTAGATAACATTTAGTATAAACTGCACTTGATGTGAATGAGACTTTGCTCAATGTTTAAGCATAATTTAAAGATAATTAGAGGGTTCCAATTAAAAGTGCAGAGACCAGAGCATTAGATGTGTTCTGAAGCAACAGCCTGTGCTAAGCATCCTTAGAAATTCAGAAAGGAAACAAAGGAATTTAAGCATAGGTGCACCCCTGGAAGATTGCAAAAGTCAAACAAAAATAAAGGCAAGCCCAGCATTAACACAAATTCTTAACAAAACAATTCGTTCTGTACTTTTGTGAGGATAATAGATAATCAGCAAGCATTTTTCATTGAACGCGATGATTTGAGGGCAAATTACTGGGCTTAAACTCGCTAAAACTGGAAAAATCCCCAGGCCATGGTTTTTAGCTTGTTTTAACAATACTTGCACACAAAACAGGTCAGCAAGAATTGATAGAGGTAAAGCATATGAAGCCCACAAAACAGGTCAGCAAGAATTGATAGGAGTTTTGCCTGAAGGAGCGATGCTTATCAACTAGAGGAAGCATTAGTGGCTACAGTACAAAATGCTGCTATAGGCCAGCATGCGCTTAATGAACCAATACAGGCTGAGTCCTTCAAAATGGCATTAGAACAAAAATATGCATACCGTGGTAAGCTATGCGAATAGTCATATACAACTATACAAGTGCAAGAAAGGAAAAATAATGCGCTAGACCATGGAGGATAAAACAAATTGCAGGATACAGGAGAATTGAATGCTCACCAATTCTCAACCAACGAGCAGCCCAACTCCTACTGGGGTCCATCAGAGAGATTATCCTGCATACCATAGAAGAACATGTTAGCATAGTACTCCATCGTCAATCTATCCAATGAATTTTTGCAATTAAAACTGCTTTCACGAGCTACTCTCCAGAATCACAGAGGACGAAAATTCCAAAGCCTTGTCTGTTCATGTCTTTATGAGTTAAATCTGAAACATGGTTAAGGACAAGATATTTTTCCCATCTGTTGCGACAATAAGAACTATCAAGATCAGAACACGAGTAGCAGTGACAAGTACAGGCTGGTTGCAATGAGGCATGGAGTTACCCAGTGAAGTTCGGGGTGGTGCAGTTGACGACGTTGTCGTGCTCCCTGTCCATCTCCAGGAACGGGCAGTTCTCGCACCCGTTCTGCCTGAACTGCGCACACACATCCCCAAACAGCAATCAGACACAAGAGGACGCAAACGCCGCCACCGTCAGCGTCAACGATGCAACTTGCCCTAGGAATCCAATAATACAACACACAAAAATCCGGCACCGATTGGAATCGAGGGAACGGCGCTCTAAACCCTAGCCGACGCCGCGAACGGATTGCTCCCGGAGAGACGAAACCCCAAACACCAAATCCCAAATCCTAGAACCCTACCCTGTATGGTCCGGCTGTAGAACCTACCCCATAGCCCTAGGCGAGAGGAGGGGGAGGAGGCGCCGGCGGAGGAGGGTACCTGGTCGTAGGTCTTGACGAGGCGGCATCGGAGGCAGGCGCGCAACTCGGGGCCGAAGCTAGTAGGGATCTGAGCGTGGGTCGGCCGCTCGTCGTCGTCCATCATCCCGCCGCCGCCGCCGCCGCCCCTCATCCTCGCCGCTCGGTAGCCCCGGCCTGCTTCCTGCTCGCTTTCCCTCCCTCCCCCTTCTCCTCGAGAGCTCTCTAGCTGTCCCTTCTTCCTCGCGTTGGCTCGCACGGACTCGGGCTGGGCCGCTGGGCTCTATCTCTCTCCCGAAGTAGCTTGGAAAAAGTCTCATTTACCTCCCTGGATACTGAACCAAGTTCGCGAAACCACCCTGAACTCAAAAACCGTCCGTTCAGACTCCCTCAGTTCCCAAAACCGGACACAGGACCTCCCTGAGCTGTTTTGACCCTGGTTTTGTCCGACGTGGCATGTCACGAGCCCACATGTCGCCGGTACCCGAGCGCCACTACAGGGCGCGCTCCGCGTCCAGCACCTCTCACGCCGCCGCGAACCTGAAGCAGGCGGCGATGTCCCTGAAAGGACCTTGATGTCGCCTAGAGGGGGGTGAATAGGCGATTGCTGAAAAATTTAGCACAACTTGCAGCAGAATCAGTTTACCGGAAATTTCGGCGTTATCGGAAATTTCTATCGGAAATTTTCGGTGCTACAGTAATTTCAGACAACCACGAAAACAAACTTAGATGTAGAGGCTCCTATGCAATTCTAATCAAAAGGATGGGTTGCAAGAGGTTACTTGGGATATGTAGAAGCTTTCTAACCAACCACCTGTAACCATAAGCTCACAAGAAGATAGATCGGGTCGAATTGCTCAATATCAACAAGAACAATAATATGAACACAAGAACACAAGGAGACACAAGATTTAATCCGAAGTTCGAATTCACCGCTGCCACTAAGGCTGTCACAAAGACACGATGAATTCTACGTCTCCGTTGAGGGCCTACGAAAGGCGGGCTTATTCACACCAAGCCACTTTCCTCCACTTAGTCACCACGAAGGAGCTAAGTGCACTTACTAGCAAATCCACAAAGGATGGGTGATACAAACTTCCGAGGCGAATCCACAAGCTTGGCTTGGATGCTCTCGGCGACGCCTAGTCGTCTAGGGGATGAATCCCAAAGAGTAACAAACACTTCGAAGATTACTTGCTATGAACTCAAGTGCTCAAGGATGGAATGAAGCTTTCAAGTCTTCAATCTCTTCTCTCAACCCTAACTCACTTCTTTTCTCAAATCTCAAGCAAATAGAGAGAGGGGAGAGCAAATCTTGGCTATAGAATATGTGCTTCGTGAGAGGAACCAGCAGCCCCAACCGAAATGAGTGTGGGGGTATATATAGAGGACCCCCAAAAACTAGCCGTTGTGTCTCAGGTTAGTCTGGACCGGAAATTTCCGCCCAGACCGGAAATTTCCATCGCATTTGCCGGAAATATCCATCCAGGAACGGAAATATCAGCCCGTACCGGAAATTTCCGCCATCACCGAAATTTCCGCCATCACCGGAAATTTCCGTCCGCCAGCCCGAAAATTCCAGAAAGTGCCCAACTAAAACAGTCATAACTTTTTACTCCGATGTTCGATTTCGGTGATCTTGAACTCTATGGAAAGCTTATTCAGAGGGCTATCTATCCCACCTGAAATTAAGCTCCAGACCTACCTAGTGCAAGTGTTGTGATAGGAGTTTCTCTTATGTTAGCACTTGGATAGATCACTTTGAGCACCGAGACACAGACAAAGCTATCAACGTTGCATCCCTCTTGATAGTACGACATACCTATACTCAAGATCAAAGATAAAATCTAGTTCAACCACTTGAGATTGAATAACTTGAGCCTTACCACTTTTCTTCAATTCTCGCTTCATGAGGGTGCAACCTTTCTTATCTCTTGAGCACATCCAACTTGAGCTAGAGGCTTAGAATATCCAAGTGTTATGATCAAGAATCCATTACTCATTCATAAGCCACTTTATCATAAGATTAAACAATGATTAGATGCATTGCATTGCTTCACTAGATGAGGCTTGATTAATGCCTAGAAATCAAACCATGATGCTAGACTTCACTCCAGCAAAGTCCCTCGGCTACAAGACCAACTTGCCCTTCTCTTTACTTAGTACCTCGTCACTCGCCATCTAGCTTGATCCTTTCATCCTATCTTGCCACTTTAAGTTTAGCTTTGCTTTGCATCATCATGAGTACCACTTTGAAATCCATGTTCTTTGCTTGAACATTTGCTTTCATATCAATATTGTTACCACATAAATTCCTATCTTGACTTTCCTTGTAATACCTCTTTGTCTCTTTTGCTTACTTCAACCTTTACTTGTCGTATCTTTACTTTTGCATGCTTTGGATGACATAAGCTTGACTTTATCATTTACAATAATATCTATCCAAAGCTCAACAACCTTATTAGTCTTTTAATTGTTTGTGTCACTCAATCACCAAAACCCACAAGGGGCCTAGATGCACTTTCAATCTCCCCTTTTTTGATGATTGATGACAACACAATTAAAGCTTACAAATGATTGGTAAAAAAAGTTTTTGAATCCAATAATATAGTGAGCTCCCCCTTAATGTATGCATTGAGTGAATTTCAATCTTTTGGCTTCAAATGCAAAATGCACATATTCAAGGAAAGGTGTGGAACTCCCCTATATCATAGCATCCGTGGGGTGCAAGGTGTCAACATGATAGCGTGATGCACATGACATGTGATTTCACCCAATGAACTAAGGAACAACATTACACCATTCAAGACATGAATACCACACACTATCATGAGGAAACCTTATAAAAGATACCAAATTAAAATCTAAAAACTATCCTTGCACACACCACGTAAATGAGAAATCTTATATGCCTCCCCTTACACCGTAAAATCTTCAAGTAACTAACTCTCCCCCTTACTCTTCTCCCCAAATCTCTCCCCCTTTGGCATCAATCTCCAAAAAGATCTTTCCACCTCAAAGGAAGACATTAAGGTAGAAAAGTAAGGAAAGAGTGGTGCAATGGTTTAGCATATATGTTTTCCCCCTTATTTATTCTAGAAAACAAAGTATGCAACAACATAGTCATGATTTTGAGAAATTAGCATATTTAGCTCATACCCCACTTAGATGTCAACATAAGACAAACTCATGTCATCACCATCACAAGAGGTATCAACCAAATATCTAAAAAATCTCTAATCCTCACCAAGAGACAAACTAAAGGTGTGACACAAAGTTTTGCATAAACATGCACACACTAGCATATTAGGACCTAGATGTGCAAAGAAAATACAAGAGTTCATGGAGCGATATACCTTTGCACCAAACCCCACAATACTCATCAAGCTCAAGATGTGCATTAGTTAGAGCCTTGTATTGATGGAATTGGCATCCTTTATGTCAAACTTCATGAGCATGTCCATGAGATACCAATTGGAAAGGCCAATATGTCCATTGAAAGGATCATCAGGTACTTGATTTGACACATATGACCATTCATATCTTGAGTTGCTTGACTTTAAATCCAATAGAAAACATCCACTCAAGAGATACCAATTGGAATGGCCAAGACATCCATTTGAAAGAACCATTGATTATCTTGGTTTGACACATATGATCATGAATCTCCCATCCTCTATGAATTTGTTGAGGTCCATTTCAACCTTGATTTTGGGTCTTTTGAGGTTTGATTTCATCAATGGTCAATTTATTCATCATGATCTCCCAAGACTTGAGCTTGATCATTTTGAGTTCCAATTGCTATTTCTTGTTGTCATCACCTTTGATGCACTCACAAAGACAAGAAATGTCATCAAATTGCACAAGCTCTAGTTTCACATCTAGTGACCTTTGAATGTGGAAGGAAAATGGATCACTAAATGGTGAAACCTCATAACATAGACTAAATTCCCCCTTTTTGATAGTGCATAAATGTGTATGTGGATGGAAAGTATATATGCACTTCTTGGTCATAAGTCCAAGCAAGATAATTTAAGCTATATTATGGAGAGTATCTACACAATAGTTTAAAATTGCAATCCAATTGAAAGTGAGAGATACTTTTACCAAAATGGATTGTGTTGAGATAGCATACTCTTTGATAAACTCATTCCAACCAAAGGTACTACACACATTATTATTTCTAGAAAAAGTTAGTCTCAAGGACACAAGATATAGGATATATTCACCCTTAATATATGCAACAAATACTTGAATTACTTGTGACATGCATTTGTACTATTAAGGACCTTGGAGGAGTTTACCCTATATCTTGGTCAAGGCATAGGAAATTTGCAACGATAGAATCATGCCAAGGAATACATACCACTATGAAGGTACATAGATTACCATACAAAAATATGTTGATTTGACAACCAACTCATGGATGCCTTGCATAGTTGAATACCCATTTATTTGAATGACCATAACCCTTCTTGATGTCTCTTGGTGGAGTTAAGCTCTTATCCTCCCTTTCTCGAACTTTCTCAACTCCAACTCCACAATAGAAACCAAATCATCCAAACTACATACCTTTCACTATGAGACTTTAGTGTCCTTATCTTTTCAACAAGTGAGACTATACAAGACAAACTTGAATGGAAGCATTAGTCTCCCAAGATATAGAATAAACTCCCCCATAAGGTGTGCATACAAGAATATTCAAGGTATATTTATGCACATTTTCAAGAGTGAGATCAAGAGAGAAGTTTATACTATATCTTGGTTCAAGAAAATAAACTTTACAAAAAAACATAAGGACTAAGAGGGTAAAGCTTGCACATATGAATCTCAAATGACATAATGATGGTGGTTACTGTTGGCACTTCTTACGATCCAATATCAGAATTGAGAATCTTGGTACTGGGGTAAGGAGTGTTTCAGTGGTTTTCCTTATGGCTTAGTAAAATATAGAAATATTCTGCAAGCGCACAGAATCACCGCTGTAGCACTTCACCTGGGAGTATCCCGAGGTATCGTAATTTATATTTCCGCAGGGAAGCTTTGGCAAGATTACTAGTGAACAGATATTCGAGACTATCAGAGAAGGGTACACGACTAGACAAGACAGGGGATAACGGTATTGGATAGGAATGGATATACCGGACACACAGCTCAAGGGATACTCAGGTAAGGGAGAGAAGAGATAGATAGCTGGGAGGACAACGAGAAGAGATAGAGGACTCCTGGATACTTTATCTACCTATGTCACTGTAGCTTGGAGATACAGCGGCTACAGAGCCAGCACTAGGAGATCTGGGATAACTCTAATGTCTTAGCATCGGGACAAGGGAACCGATGAACACACAGAAAGGGATGAGAAGGTGTGCCACTATTTCCCAACTGGGGGATCCTACGGACCGGAACTAACGTGATGGGCTACGAAGACCGAAAGGGCTGTCACCACCTCCCGGCTACCACCTCCGTTACGACGGGAATAAACTAAGGCCACCGACTAGTCTAGGAACCACTCCTACACTAGGCAATGACTACTTACTCTGCTAGCAAGAGCAAGCAACCTTGTCAATACTCTTGGTGACAATTCACCTCCAGTATCAAGCAAGATCGAAGAACCAGCCAAGATAAAGACTTAAACAAGACTACAAGCACTAGAACTATAACTGACTATAGTCTAAACAAGATATATTTGCTACTAGGATAAAGTAGAAGCAAGATATAAATGACAAAGGCAAAGTGATAAAGATAACTATATTGATACTCAAAGTCTTGCAAAAGGAAAAGGTAAAAGATACAAGAGCTTATACCAGAGCTTCTGAAGACGACTCCGGAACCTCCGAGGCACAGCTCGACTCAACTCTAACTCCCAACTAAACTATCCTAACTCTACTAGAATGAAAGTGGAAATGAGCTCCTTGGCTTGGTGTGTGTGAAACCGGGCATTGGACACTTGTATTTATAGCTAGACAGGTCGGTGGAGCTTGAGTAGCAGCCAAGGGATTGAGGAGGCGGTGCCCGGCCAATTCGGCCGAATCCTCCGGTTCGGCCGAACTGCCCAGTTCGGCCGAACCGTGGGATGCACCGTCCTTTGCTCCCACGGCCTGGATGCGCTCCTGGAAGGCGGTGCTGGCTTGGGGTCGGTTCGGCCGAACGGGCCTGGCCCAAGGCCAGCCCTCCCCCGCACCGCCTTTGTGTCCTGGCTGTCCTGGGCCGCCTTCTGCTGGTGTGGAACTTGTTGTGTGGGCCCAGGAAGACGTGGCGTGGGTCCGGAATGAGTTGGCGGTCGTCCACGTGTCGTACGATGTGTTTGTTTGGTCATTGTTGACGTGGACAACTTCCCGGTGGTCTGCTCTGCTAAGGGGGGTAACCGGCGGAGTCGTTCGGCCGATTTGGTCATTTCCGGCCCCAATAGCACATATTTGTCGTAGTTGTACCTGCACAAGTGACACTCACCAAAACTCGTGGAACTTTATTAGAAATAAAACCTAAGTGCATGGAATGTTGCATATAACCTCGTTTATTCCCGAGTATTGGTGGTCGGATTTGGGCTGTAACGACCGCCAACAGTTACTTAGCTTTATCCTTCTTCATCGTCATTGTTTGGTTGTCATGAAAGATCAACCCTCCCATGATTCATTATCATCTCTTTTCTTCTTTTGACTTCATCCAACCATTTGATCTTGTTCTTATTTCATATTTACTTGCTTTGGTCCAAATAATTATTTCAATTGACATGATGCCAATTGAATATGATACCAATAGAATATGACCACACTTTGAAGATCTTGATTCAAATAGGAGAACTTGGATTGAACTTGAAAAGAGCTTGGATGAACCATGTTGTAACACATAGAAAATAGATAGCATTAAAAGCACGAGGGAGAGTTTCACAAACAATGATCCTTTGGATGTGGAGGGCAAAGGAATCAATTGTTCATGAAACCTCATAACATAGACTAAAGTCCTCCCAAGAGTTAGAGCACACATATGGTGGAAGGCAAGATTGTGTGCGCTACTTGACATTTAAGTCACAAGAGGAATTTAATCTATATTATGGATGGTAGATAGATAATCATGAGATAAAAAAACAATTGAAAGAGAGGGAAGCATATCATACCTTCAAAGATGTTCTCACTTATCTTGAGACTAAAAGCAAATACTACTTGAAAACAAGTTAGTCTCAATAATCACAAAACATAGTACAATCTCCCCCTAAAAGTGTGCATCCAAGTTTTTTTAATTACTAGATACATGCACAAATTCATTTAAGACTCAAGAGGAGTGCATCCTATATTTTGGGTTAAGACACAAAAGAGATTTGTAAAGGAAAAATATTTGTGCCAAGAGATACTCACAACCATGGTACCATGTATATTGTTGCCTAGATGAGAATGATGACTTTGCAATATACCATATGCAAGCTTTTTGTGTGGAGGCTTTTAGAATATGAATGATCAATGACTCCACTAGAATTGAGCTTGATTCTTCGTGCTTGGCTTCTTGAAATCCACTAGTATCTTCATATGTGAGCCAAGTCTTCAAGTCCTCCAAACCAATTCTTTATATACATTTATAGCCAAAGAATGGATCCACTTTGACTTGCTAGGTTTGAGGTTAACAAGGGAAGCCCAATTCAACAATATAGCTTGTAGTAAGAGACCCATTAGCAATCAACTATATTTATCATATGGTCTTCCCAATAAAGATCACACTCCTTGTATGTTCATTACTAGTTCCAGGTCATCAAGTGCTTCCTCAACCTTGAGAAACTCCAAAGAAGAAACAAACGAGTGAAATCCACAAAGATTTACAATGAGAACGAGTGGTTACCTCTCTTTCGATGCTCCCAAGTATGTTATACATAGTATGATCCTATAGAATACTCTGATGTACTCATGGATGGATAGATAAAAGATTTATGGACTTGAGAGAACACTTCACTATTTGTGACCAACCATCAGTCAAGCAAGGTTAACCATGGTCACAAGTAGATCGACAATGGTCAAACGACCAAAACCCAAATATTTTCAAAAACACATACAACCTATCATGCTAATTGGATTTTTCAAAGACTATCCTATGTCACACAAGGACATGCACTTATATTGAGCTAAGGACCATGTTAGCATATTTGGCTCACACCTTTCACATTTGAAAAACACTTTGACAACAAGTCAAGATTGAGAAGGTGTCAACCAAATATCTAATTGGTGAAAATGAGGGAGACTCAATATAGTTGCATGCCAAAAGCACACACTAGCAAGATATAGAGCCTAGATACACAAGGTTCATACTAGTTGATAGAAAAACATACCTTTGCCTCTAGCCAAATGTGTTGTGCAATATAATCAATATTAATCCATATGCAATCTCTCAAGAGATAATCCATTTGACAAGAAAGAAAGAAAGCATTAATTTGCACACCAACTAGTTTCATAGTCAATGACCCTTATGTGGATAGCAAATAGGTCATGAATTATGAAACCTCACAATATAGACCAAATTCCTTTTCTCTTGTGCATATGTGATGTAGTGTGTAGGAGAGGTTCACATGCACTAGTTTTGAATCAAGATCAAGTGAAGGAATTTAGACTATATTATGGTGAGTTGTCAAACCATATATTAAGAACAAGATCCATAATTAGTGATGATACAAATTTACCGCGTTGGATCACAACAATTGGATGACAACTCCAATTGAGAGAAATACTCTCTCACCATTGAGACTACAAATTCACTAAAAGAAATGTTAGTCTCAAGGACACAAATGTTGAAGTAACCTCCCCCTCCAATGTGCATCATATGTGGATTGCATGTGACATGCACAATGCCTTGTTAAGGACTTGGGAGAATTAAGTCAACATTTGGTCAACGACACAAGATAAATTGCTCAAATTGAAATGTGCCAAGTAATCTTACTATTACATAGGAGCAATATGACATACATATGCCAAGACTGAGAAATTCACGAAATAAATCACTTGCATCTTCACTTCTCACACAAATAGCCAGGTGCCATACTCATACTTGAGTTTCTTAGATTGGAGTATTTGATTTCCTGCAATTTGACAAAAACTTTGCTGTACTAGAGAGCCATTAAAAGCACCACATGGTATATGTAACTCAATTTCCAAGAAAGTAGCCTAGGTCACTATCAAGTGTCACAAGTTCAATACTTAGAAGCACTTGATCCTACAAAAGGCACTAGTTACAAAGACTTGATCAATTTAAGCATAAGGTTACCGAGATGACATTGGGCAAAGAGTATAGAGCGAAAACAACTTTTCTTGGCTTGCTACTTGATCACGAATGATTGTCCTCAAGCCAAGCCTCCAATGCATCTCTTGGTTCCTACACTCTCATCAAGTATGCTTTCGTACCCAACTCATGTTGGGTCCGACAATGTTAACCACAATTTGCTTAGGAACCCAAATGGCTCGTGTGCCAATCTTTGGTGATGCCACCTTAGATGCACAAGAAACATTTGGTGTGGTCCCAAGCTTCACATTATTAGAATGGACACGGTCGGGTTTAGGAATTTTACCATTAGGACAATCTTTACCAAGATGTCCTTTTTCCCAACATGAGAAGCATGTCTTGTGCTTGATGTTTGTTGCCTTCTTCTTGGGTTGCTTGGTAGTCACTTCTCCATTGAATCTTGCTTGGGCCTTGAGAAAACCTTTATTGAGCTTGATGTGGGGTTTCCCGGTCAATACCGGAATATCCGGTTTTGAACTTCCGGATTCTCTTAGGTGAGACCCCACCTTCCTTGGACATGATGCAATCTCATGTCCTTTCTCAAGACACCCAAAGCATCTTCTTTTCTCCATATTTCTTTGTCTCTTGGAGAGAGTTGGCTTGCCTTCTTCATTGATGGAGCACTTGATGTGAGCTTGTGAAAGTGCATCTAGGCATTTAATCTATTTTGGTGATTATTGGCAATAGAAATTTGGATATGATGTTGTGCATGAGTTGTGCAGGAATAAAATGAAATAAAAGAAAGGTAGCACTCAAGCAAGGATCCCAATTCATATTCATGTGGTGGAAGACTCAATTGGTGAATTTAAATTCTATTTTCCGTTTGAAATTGAGTATAGGACCACCGTACTATCAAGGGGGACGTAGTTGATGAATTCTAGTTGCTCAAAGTGCTTTGCTTGAGATGACAAACTTTTCAGAGCCACAAAAACACTTCACAAACTCCTTTTCTGCTCGGCCGGAACTTTGGCCGGAAGTTCCGACCGGAAGTTCCGGGCAGCTCGGTCTCGGGTTTTCCCTGGCCGGAAGATCCGGCCGTGGCTTCGGAAGATACAAGACTTAGCCGTTTTTCGAGCTCACGAGTGTCCTGTGTGCATGTTCCGACCCGAGGCCGGAAGATCCGACCGGAAGTTCCGGCTGGCTCTGTCTTGGTTTCTCGCTGGGTCGGATGTTCCGGGGTCCGTCGGAAGATCCGACACTCTGTCGGAAGATCCGGCCCCCGGAACTTACCTGGAGTTTTTCTCACTCATTTCTGTTGCTCATCGGAAGATCCGACCAAGTGTCGGAAGATCCGGTACCCCTTCGCAGTGAACATAACGGTCATATTTTTGGGGGTTGGTATTTATATCCCTCACCCCCTTTCATTCACTGCTGCTGCTCATACTGACCTAACTCGAGCCAACACTCCACTTGAGCATTCACTCCCTCTCTTTACTCCCCCTCCAAGCTTGATTCTTCCAAGATTCAACTAGGGTTTGAGTGAGAGAAAAGCTTCATGGTGTGAGACTTGTGTGCCTCTTCAACTAGTTCATCTCTCAAGCACTTGAAGCACTTGGATTCGTCGATTTGCGTTTGTTACTCTTGGAGCTTGCTCCTAGACGGTTAGAGGTGCCGGTGAACTCCCATTCTCTTGTGGTTTGAGTCCCGGAAGTTTGTATTGCCCTTTCCCTTTGTGGGAGCACATAGTAAGTAACTCAATCCTCCTTTGTGGTTGATTGGGAGAGACTTGGGGTTAGTGTGACAGCCCGGCTCTTTGTGAGCATCTCAACGGAGACGTAGCTCCTTTGTGGAGTGAACTTCGGTAGAAAATCCTTTGTCTCCACTTTCATACTTGTTCATTTCGTTTCTATATCTTGATTTGTCCCGATCTACTTATTTGTGGCTATACTCTGATATTGATCATATTTAGAAGGTTCCATACATCATTTGTGAGCTTTGCATTCAAGTGGAATTGTTAAAAGGTCATTAGTTTTCAAATCCCGAAGTTTACTTGAACTGCCTGTCGGAAGATCCGGCTTATCTTCGGATCTTCCGGAGTTTCTGTTATTTTCGGAAGATCCTATACACTGTCGGATCTTCCTGTCGGAAGATCCGAGATTGTGTCGGATCATCCGACTGTCTGACAGATTTTCTGAGAATTATTTCAGGAATTTTTAAACAGGCCTATTCACCCCCCCTCTAGGCCTAGTGTTGATCCTTTCAATTGGTATCAGAGCCTAATCCCTTGTTTAGGCTTAACCGCTAAGGGAAAACACTATGGCCGGTATGGGAGAAGTATCCGAGATGGCTTCCGCCCACAAAGATAAACATCCGACGCCCATTGAGTCAAGCTCAAGCGATGATGAATTCAACATTAGCGATGTTGATGAGAGCTTGGATGAACAAGAGAAGAAAAAGCAAAGAAGGGAGAAGATAAGGAAGAAGATCAAGGAGAAGGCCGAAAGAGAGGCACAAAAGCTTTTCAAGAAGAAGATACGAGAAAGAGACGCTCTCGACGGACTTCACTCGGTGTCTTATCGATATGAGACATCTTCTTCTAACAAATCTTTTGACCCTTCTAGTCTTAATTTCTCATCCATTCCAATGGGCAAAGTCCCCAAATTCAATGGGATTGACTATGCCCGATGGAGTGATGATATGAAAATTTACTTGCATGGTCTTCATCCATCTCTTTGGACTATTGTGAATATAGGTATTGACAAGAGTGCAACGCCAAGTCGTGAACAAGAATACGACATCTTCCGCAACTCTCAAGCCGTGACCGTGCTTAGAAGGGCTCTAAGCGATTATGAGTACAACAAGATTAGGGGAATCGATAGTGCCAAAGAGCTATGGGACACTCTTCGAATGGCTCATGAAGGATCGGAAGAAGTCAAGGAAGGCAAGGTAGATCTTCTACAAGGAGAACTAGAAGCCTTTGTCATGAAGAAGGATGAGTCCTTGCAAGAGATGTATGATCGATTGAAGCTCCTTGTCACCGAAATTAGAATGCTTGGAAGCAATGATTGGGGCGAGAGCAAGGTCACAAAGAAACTGCTTAGAGCATACGCACCCAAGAACCCAATGCTTGCCACAATGATTAGAGAAAGTGACAAGTTCAAGACAATGGTGCCCATGGAGTTATTCAACAAGTTGCAATATCATGAGATGAATAGCTTGGATGTGACAAGATCAACTCAACAAACCGAAGTCAAGACCATCGCTCTTAAGGCCGAGCCAAGCAAAAAGGTTGAGTCAAATGAGAAGACCTCAACTTCCAAGAAAAGTGAAGACTCAAGTGATCATGAGAGCACCGATGAAGAAATCGCTATGATGGTTAGAAACTTCAAGAGATTCATGAAGGCAAGAAGTGAAAAGAAGAGCTTCTCTCAACGAAGATGCTATGAGTGTGGGGAGAAAGGTCACTTCATTGTCGATTGTCCCCACAAGAAGAATGACAAGGATAACACGAAGCTCAAGAACAAGAACGATGACAAGGACAAGAACTACAAAGAGAAGAGTCGAGATTACAAGAAGAAGTTTGGAAGCGCCCACGTTGGTGAAGGTTGGGACTCATCAAGTGATGACTCCGGCGATGAAGAAATGGCCACTTGTGCCATTCAAGCTCCTACTTCAACTCCACGACTCTTCAACTACATCAATGAGAGTGATGACGAAGCACCCATGTGCCTCATGGCTCAAGGGTCTAAGGTATTGGACACCACATCACCTCTCTCATTCACCCCTTTGTCATCTAGAAACATTGAAAATGATCTAGATAGTGAAGAAGCCGAATATGAGAAAAACATGATAAAGAAGTTCGGAAAAGATGGCTACAAGTTTATCAAAAAGCTACTAGAGAAAATTGAGAAAAGAGAGGAGTCTCTTGAAAGACAAGAAGAATTGCTCATTCTTGAAAAGGAGAGAAACCTTGTCCTAGAAGAGGCTCTAGTTGAGGAGAAACTCAAGGTTGAGAAGTTGGCTTGTGAGTTATCTCAAGCAAATGACTCACGGGAGATGATGTCAAAGAACTTGTCTTTGACAAATGACTCTCTAACTAACATAAAGAATGCTAAAAGTGAGCTTCAAGAAAGGCATTCAAGCCTAGAGATCAAATACAAAGATCTAGAAGCCAATTTTAGCTCTCTTTGGGAAAGTACCAAGAGCAACTCCAAAACTATTCTTGACTCAAGTGTCTCTACTAGTGAAGGTTGCTCAAGATGTTATAAAATTGATTTAGATGCTTGTGCAATTAACATTTCTAAGCTAGAAGAGAAAGTCAAGGCTAAAGATGCTCAAATCCAAAAGTTGAACAATGCCATTGGTCAAGACCAAGGTAAGGGCAAGAGTGTATTCGAGACCCACCCGGCATATAAAGCCGGTAGATATGGTACTATCAAGGATGGGCTTGGGTACACTCGAGGAGGAAAGGCAAATGGCACAAAAAGGGTAAATGATCGTGATGTGACACTGTTCACCAAGGGGACCTATCTAGGTGAACTAATGGATGCGGCTCATGGGGTGGTAAGACCCACGGAGTCCTTGACAAAGGTAAAAGCATCCACTCAAAATGTCAAGATCAAGACCAAGAAAGAAGAGAAGGTCATTGAGCACAAGCCATCGCCAAACTACTCCATCGACTATATGGTAACTTGGGACCAAAATGGGAAGATGGTGGTAAAGTATATAGGTGCTCATACTAGGAAGATGATGAGAAGTGTGTGGGTGCCTAAAATGTCAAAAGCTAACGCTCAAGGACCCAACCACTTTTGGGTACCTAAGTCCAAGGCTTAAAACTTGTTTTGTAGGCATATTCCTCCGGTGGACCTTCATGGTTGTTGGATAGTGGATGTTCTAATCATATGACCGGAGAAAGGAATATGTTTGCGAAGCTACAAGAGTATGACTCACCCGTTGAGAAGATCACATTTGGTGACAACAATCATGGTGATGTCATAGGCCAAGGTGAAATAGCTATCTCACAAGACTCATCCCTTTCAAATGTTTATCTTGTTGATTCTTTGGGATACAATTTGTTGTCGGTTTCACAACTTTGTGAGAAGGGCTACAATTGTCTCTTTACTAATGAGGGTGTGAGCATCCTAAGAAGGGAGGATTCCTCTATTGCTTTTACGGGTCGACTCAAGGGAAAACTTTACTTAGTTGATTTCACAACTAGTAAAGTGGAACCGAAGACTTGTTTAGTGGCAAAATCTAGCTTGGGTTGGCTTTGGCATCGCCGGCTAGCTCATGTTGGGATGAGGAACTTGGCCAAACTTCAAAAGGATGAACATATCCTAGGACTAACAAATGTTGTGTTTGAGAAAGATAGGTTGTGTAGTGCTTGTCAAGCCGGGAAGCAAGTTGGTGCTCCACATCCACCCAAGAATATTTTGACTAGCTCAAGACCACTCAAGTTGCTTCATATGGATTTATTTGGACCGGTTGCATATGTTAGCATTGGAGGGAACAAGTATGGACTTGTCATTGTAGATGATTTTTCTCGGTTCACGTGGGTTTTCTTTTTGCATGACAAGAGTGAAGTTCAAACAATCATCAAGAGATTCATTAGAAGAGCTCAAAACGAGTTTGAATTGAAGATCAAGCATATAAGAAGTGACAATGGGACGGAGTTCAAGAATACAAATATTGAAGAGTTTCTTGATGAAGAGGGAATCAAGCATGAACTCTCCGCACCATATACACCTCAACAAAATGGCATTGTTGAGAGGAAGAATAGGACTTTGATTGAGATGGCACGGACCATGCTTGATGAGTACAAGACTCCGGACAACTTTTGGGCCGAGGCGATTAGCACGGCTTGCCATGCCATTAACCGTCTCTATCTTCAAAAGTATTTGAACAAGACTCCATACGAGATACTAACCGGTAACAAACCAAAGGTGCACTACTTTCGAGTCTTTGGTTGCAAATGTTACATTCTTAACAAGAAAGCCAAAACCTCAAAGTTTGCACCTAAGGTCGATGAAGGCTTTCTACTTGGATATGGTACTAACGAACACGCCTACCGTGTTTTCAACAAAACCACCGGTTGTGTTGAGATCACGGTAGACATAAAATTTGATGAATCAAACGGCTCTCAAGTAGAGCAAGTTATAAATGACCTTGTAGATGAAGTCCCGCCAAATCAAGCTATCAAGAACTTGAGCATAGGGGAAGTAAAGCCTCAAGAGCTTTCAAACGAAGATGAGGAACAAGACCAAGATCCGGAAATCATGTTCAACATCGATCCATCACCATCAACAAGAGTTGAACCACCAAGCTCGTCACAAGATCAAGTCCAAGATCATGGTGACGATCATGACCATGACAATGATCAAGGGGGAGCTCAAGGTGAAGATACTCAAGATGTTGAGTCACATCATGAAAAAGATGATGATGGATCCATCCAACGTCAATCAACATTCTCACACCCAAGAGTTCATCAAAGTATTCAACGGGATCACCCCGTTGACAATATCCTCGGGAGCATCCAAAGAGGGGTAATCACTCGTTCACGTTTAGCAAATTTTTGTGGATGTTACTCGTTTGTTTCTTCTTTGGAACCTCTCAAGGTGGAAGAAGCTCTTGGTGATGCCGATTGGGTCATTGCAATGCAAGAGGAGTTGAACAACTTCACAAGAAATGAAGTTTGGGAATAGGTCCCAAGACCCAAGCAAAATGTGATTGGCACCAAGTGGGTTTTCCGGAACAAACAAGATGAAAATGGTATTGTCACAAGAAACAAGGCTAGATTGGTCGCTCAAGGCTTTACTCAAATTGAAGGACTTGATTTTGGTGAGACATATGCTCCGGTGGCAAGGCTTGAGTCAATTCGTATCCTTTTGGCCTATGCATCTCATCACAACTTCAAGTTATATCAAATGGATGTGAAGAGTGCATTCTTGAATGGGCCTCTTGGTGAGCTAGTGTATGTAGAGCAACCACCGGGATTTGAAGACCCCAAGCATCCCGACTACGTCTACAAACTCCATAAGGCGCTCTATGGGCTTAAGCAAGCACCTAGAGCATGGTATGAATGCCTTAAGGATTTTCTTCTCAAAAATGGCTTTGTAATGGGGAAAGCCGATTCTACCCTCTTCACTAGAAAAATAGACAAAGATTTGTTTGTTTGTCAAATTTATGTTGATGATATAATCTTTGGTTCTACTAACGAAACTTTTTGTGAAGAGTATAGTAGGATAATGACCAAGAGATTTGAGATGTCAATGATGGGGGAATTGAAGTTCTTTCTCGGACTTCAAATCAAGCAACTAAAGCATGGCACGTTCATATGTCAAACCAAATATACAAGTGATATGCTCAAGAAGTTTGACATGGCCAATGCTAAGCCCATCAAGACCCCTATGCCTGTGAATGGTCATCTTGATCTAAATGAAGAAGGTAAATCCGTCGATCAAAAGGTATATCGCTCCATGATTGGTTCCTTGCTTTACCTTTGTGCATCTAGGCCGGATATTATGCTTAGTGTGTGCATGTGTGCAAGATTTCAAGCCAATCCTAAGGAATGTCATCTAATGGCTGTTAAGAGAATTTTTAGATATTTGGTGCATACTCCAAACCTTGGCTTGTGGTATCCCAAGGGCTCCACTTTTGATCTACTTGGCTACTCCGATTCGGATTATGCCGGTTGCAAGGTAGATCGAAAGAGTACAACGGGGACTTGCCAATTTCTTGGTCGGTCTTTGGTGTCATGGAGCTCTAAGAAACAAAATTCCGTTGCGCTATCCACCGCCGAGGCCGAGTATGTTGCAGCCGGTGCTTGTTGTGCTCAACTACTTTGGATGAGGCAAACCTTGAGTGACTTTGGTTGTGAGTTCAAAAACATTCCACTCTTGTGTGACAATGAGAGTGCCATAAAACTAGCAAACAACCCCGTTCAACACTCAAGAACCAAGCACATAGACATTCGACACCATTTCCTTAGAGATCATGAAGCCAAAGGAGATATCGCCATATGCCATGTAGGAACCGAAAAACAATTAGCCGATATCTTCACCAAGCCTCTTGATGAGCAAAGGTTTTGTTCCTTGAGGAGTGAGCTAAATATTTTGGATTCTCGTAACTTGGCTTGACTTGTTGCATACACAATTGTTTGATGCCTAGACTAGGAGAAAAATTGTTTTATCTTAGTTTTGTGTGAGTATTTCAAAATATTTGATCTTGTGATCGTTGGATCACATCTTGTCTCAAGTTGATCATGGTTAATTTGTTGATTGTTTGTTGCTGATCAACTTTGGGACAAGTGTCTTACTAGTTCACAAGCAAGCTCTCTCAAAATCTTCAATCAAATCAAATCTCATCTTGCAAAATCATCTTTATGTCATATCTCTTCTGGACCCTCGGATCTTCCGACATACCCCCGGAACTTGCCACTGGAAGTTCCGGGTAGTTCTGTCTCAAATCGCTCTCTCCGAAGAATTTTCGGATCTTCCGACCCGGCCGGATCTTCCGACATGTTGTCGGATCTTCCGGACCTGGGAGATCTCGAAACTTCCGCTCTGGTCTCTCTGGTTCTGTCTCGGTCGGAACTTCCGGCTCGTCGTCGGATCTTCCGGCCTGTGCGCGGATATAATTATCTGGACTGAACCGTTACGTGCCCCATTCTTCCTCTCTTCATCCACAAACGCCTACTCTCTTCCAAACTTCACCCCATACGGCGATTTGGAGCTTGGACCGTGGATTTCTGCTTCAAGTGACATCTTTTGTTTCCCCAACTCTCCAAGACTCAATCTCCATCGGATCTTCCGGAGTTTTCGCGGGAAATCTCAACGGTATTGATTCAAAAATCCCCTTCGCCCGATCTACCAATGTAGGAGGTTCTAGTTGTTTTCCCTCGGTGAATCATCTTCTATACATGTCTAGAATACTTCCCTATGATTTCACGAAGTTTGGTGAGCTAAATCTTCTGTTCCTAAGTTTTTAGGGTTTGGCCCGACTCTGTCGGATCATCCGACTCTGGGCCGGAAGATCCGGACCCCCGGATCTTCCGACTCAGTGCCGGAAGATCCGACCAAGTCGAGTTCTGTCCTATCAACTTAGTTGCAAATCCTTATTCCTATCTCTTAACATATTCTCTCATATCTTATCAGATGGTTAAAGAGAAGGTTACACAGAAGAAGACCACATCTTTGACAGTGCGCCCAAGTGTCGGTCGCACTAAGAGCTCATTTCATCCTCCCAGCGGTTCATCCTCTGATCCGGACACTGCTTCAGATGGGGAGATTAGAGAAGTGGGAAAGGTCAAGAGATCAATAAAGGAAACCACTTCTCGTTCTGTTCGCGGAAGAGCCCAATCCAGTGTGCCGGGGCGCAAGATTCCTCCTCGCCCCAGAATTAAGAGGGCTAATCAAGGAGAAGGACCGGGGAGTCAATACAATGATGACATTGACATATCTTTTCTGTCTCAAAACTTCATTAGCACTGCCATTCCTTTCCGGCACCCAGAAGACAATCTCCTGGTCAACTTCAAATTAGCACAGAATAGCATGAAGCCCCTCAGATTCAGTGCACATGAGGATCCTAGGAGCATTCAGTACAAGCCATTTAAAGGTGATCCTCGCTTTTGGTTTTCACATCAAGCCGATTGGTATGAGTCAGTTATTCTGAAGATGACCCGAATTTGCACTCCTATGTATTGGGTCGATTGGAAGTACTTGAAGAGCTTCCCACCACCGCTTAAGCCAGTTGTTGATGATGTTTACAAGCGGTGTGTGGAGATGGACTTGGACAAGTTGATGGCTTTTGAGTGTCCATACAATGAGGAGGTCATCGCTCAGTTTTATGCCACTCTGTGGGTAGATGAGGACAGGTATGAGATGCATTGGACCTTGTGTGGAAAACGCCTTTTCATATCTTTGCATGACTTTGCTGGTTTGTTTGGCCTTGCTGAGGAGACTGCCTATGCCCATACAAGCAATGATCGTAGCAAGGTTGACCTTCATCTTGGTAGAATTTTAGATGACACAAAACTGGCATTCATGTATGATCATGCCTATGGTGAGGTGGTTTTTGGGAAGTACAAGGGTCTTTCTCCATTCTACAAGTTGCTGAATCAACTTTTTAGAGGGACCTTGTATCCGAGAGCAGGAGATGCCGACAACATCTCTAAGAGGGCCAAGAACTTGCTGTTTCAAATGGCCCCCGGGAAGCCAAAGTTCAAAGTTTTCAATTTCATTTGGAATGAAATCATTTACTGCTCCTATGATGCTTCCAGTGGCTGTCACTATGCCCCATATATCTTTCACATGATTATGCATGTCACTGGGGTAAACATCTTGACTGACAAGATCCATCCGGCTTACAAGTCTCCACAAGGCAAGATTTCCCAACTTCTGAAGATTAAATCTAAGCCTTATCATGGTGCTCCAACTCCATCTTCTCAAGGTGCTTCATCTTCTCAAGCTCCTCCATCAGCTGCTCCAGCTCCTTCTAGTGGCCCCTCTTTTACCCCCAAAGGCAAGAAGAGCAAAATAGATTTTCTGCTCCAAGGCATGTTCTCTTGCTTTAATATGTGCAAATATCAAGTCAAGAAATCTCATGAGCGTGAGCAACGAGCCGAGAATGATAGATACTTGGCGGATAAGCGCCACAAAGAACTTCTTGAGAAGTTAAACTTGCCACATTCTCCAGTTCGCCCACTCCGGGAAGTCACCCCTCCACCTCCTTTTGCAAACCCTTGGGAGGATTATTCTCAGGAGTATGTCTTTGGTGCCTCTCAATACCAAGGACAAGGAGAAGAGGAGATAGTAGAAGAGGAAGAAGAAGAAGAAGAAGTGGCAGAAGAAGAAGAATCTGAGGAAGAGGAAGAAGAATATGTCAGTGAGCCCGAGACGGATGAGGATCGTCGCAAGGGCAAGACCGTTGTAGCCGATGATGATGAGAGCGACGATGATGAGGGTGACGACTACGACGACGACGACGAGGACGAGTAGCTCCCTTTTTGGTCTTTGATGACAAAGGGGGAGTGAATTTGGGCCTTATCTATCGTTTATCTTTTTTTTATTTATTCTTGTGAGCTTGTGAACTTGTAAGACTTTAATTTGTGTTATGAATGGTGTGACAAGTGAAACTTCTATTTGTAAGACTTATTCATGGTTATTGCTAGTGTGATGTATTTCTCGTTATCTTCTTAGTGAAATGCTTATGGATGATGTGATGTTATTTCTCACTTTGTTGTTGTGAATTTCTTGTCATATGCATCACGATGATTTTATCACACCATGCACAAATTGAGGGGGAGCTACATGTATTTTATTCCTATTATGAACCCAAATTTGTATTGTCATCAATCACCAAAAAGGGGGAGATTGAAAGTGCATCTAGGCATTTAATCTATTTTGGTGATTATTGGCAATAGAAATTTGGATATGATGTTGTGCAGGAATAAAATGAAATAAAAGAAAGGTAGCACTCAAGCAAGGATCCCAATTCATATTCATGTGGTGGAAGACTCAATTGGTGAATTTAAATTCTATTTTCCGTTTGAAATTGAGTATAGGACCACCGTACTATCAAGGGGGACGTAGTTGATGAATTCTAGTTGCTCAAAGTGCTTTGCTTGAGATGACAAACTTTTCAGAGCCACAAAAACACTTCACAAACTCCTTTTCTGCTCGGCCGGAACTTTGGCCGGAAGTTCCGACCGGAAGTTCCGGGCAGCTCGGTCTCGGGTTTTCCCTGGCCGGAAGATCCGGCCGTGGCTTCGGAAGATACAAGACTTAGCCGTTTTTCGAGCTCACGAGTGTCCTGTGTGCATGTTCCGACCCGAGGCCGGAAGATCCGACCGGAAGTTCCGGCTGGCTCTGTCTTGGTTTCTCGCTGGGTCGGATGTTCCGGGGTCCGTCGGAAGATCCGACACTCTGTCGGAAGATCCGGCCCCCGGAACTTACCTGGAGTTTTTCTCACTCATTTCTGTTGCTCATCGGAAGATCCGACCAAGTGTCGGAAGATCCGGTACCCCTTCGCAGTGAACATAACGGTCATATTTTTGGGGGTTGGTATTTATATCCCTCACCCCCTTTCATTCACTGCTGCTGCTCATACTGACCTAACTCGAGCCAACACTCCACTTGAGCATTCACTCCCTCTCTTTACTCCCCCTCCAAGCTTGATTCTTCCAAGATTCAACTAGGGTTTGAGTGAGAGAAAAGCTTCATGGTGTGAGACTTGTGTGCCTCTTCAACTAGTTCATCTCTCAAGCACTTGAAGCACTTGGATTCGTCGATTTGCGTTTGTTACTCTTGGAGCTTGCTCCTAGACGGTTAGAGGTGCCGGTGAACTCCCATTCTCTTGTGGTTTGAGTCCCGGAAGTTTGTATTGCCCTTTCCCTTTGTGGGAGCACATAGTAAGTAACTCAATCCTCCTTTGTGGTTGATTGGGAGAGACTTGGGGTTAGTGTGACAGCCCGGCTCTTTGTGAGCATCTCAACGGAGACGTAGCTCCTTTGTGGAGTGAACTTCGGTAGAAAATCCTTTGTCTCCACTTTCATACTTGTTCATTTCGTTTCTATATCTTGATTTGTCCCGATCTACTTATTTGTGGCTATACTCTGATATTGATCATATTTAGAAGGTTCCATACATCATTTGTGAGCTTTGCATTCAAGTGGAATTGTTAAAAGGTCATTAGTTTTCAAATCCCGAAGTTTACTTGAACTGCCTGTCGGAAGATCCGGCTTATCTTCGGATCTTCCGGAGTTTCTGTTATTTTCGGAAGATCCTATACACTGTCGGATCTTCCTGTCGGAAGATCCGAGATTGTGTCGGATCATCCGACTGTCTGACAGATTTTCTGAGAATTATTTCAGGAATTTTTAAACAGGCCTATTCACCCCCCCCCCTCTAGGCCTAGTGTTGATCCTTTCAGCTTGCTTTTTCTTTTCGGCTTGCTCTTGACTTGAGTTGGTCTTGACTTGGTTTATGCAAGAGCTTTGCACGGTTGATCCCTTCTCAAGCTTCTTCACCATGAACTCACGGTTATCTTGAGAAGGTTGTGCATTGCTCTTGCCTTTGAGAGTTGTCAAGTTCTTTGTGAGTCTTTCCACCTCTTGCTTGAGTTCTTCATTTTCTTTTGCAATGAGGTCATCACACGACTCTACAAGCACTTCATCATACCAAGAGCGTTTTGCTTGAGAGCAACATGGGTTAGCACATGATAAATTATATTGAATTTGAGAGCATGTGCATTTGTGAGGTTGAGGTTCAAATGATTTTACCGATGTTACCATAACCTCATGAGCTATCTCTAGCAAGGCATGTGATTCTACAAGCTCTTCATGAGAACACTTAAGTTCTTCATGCTTTGCTTGTAGTTTCTCATGCTTGCTAGTTAGTGAATCAAATTGTTGCTTGAGCACTTGGTTTTCTTTTTCCAATGAAGCTACACATGAAAGTGAGTCAATAGCACAAGCATAATCTTCAACCACAATATCATACTTACAGACCAAGGAAGCATTGATGAGCTTGACTTTCTCAAGCTCTTCGGTGAGGGCTTGCATAGTTGCATCCTTTGAATTTTTGACCTCCTTGTCATCTTTGGCCATAAAGCACTGGGACACCTCATCATGGGAGGATATCAATGCTTTTGTGCTTGAGATTTTGCTTGCACGGCGTCGGTCACCCTTCTTGCTGCCAGCTGCACCTCTTCTGCCCAAACCGGTCAGATCGGGTCTAGAAACCGGTTGGACCGGTTTTGGCAGTGAGATGGCAGCTCAGCCGTCTTGATCTTGTGGCTGCTCGGTGGTGGTCACATGAGGCTCGGTGCATGTTTTTTTTGATGTAGAGCACTCCTCGTGTGACTTGGTTCTTGTATGCTCTTTCTTGTCGCTTGTGGTGTTTGCAAATAATTTCTCTATTCGAGCCCAAACGAGATGAGCATCGAATAGAGTTGCTGCATCATCTAGGATTATATCTTTCACTTTATTGCTCACAACACCAAATAAGAAATTAGCGACATGAGCGTTGAGTTGTAGGCACTCCATTTCGTCTTCGGTTGGATTGGACACATTCCAATCAACACTAGGACGATGGATGCCTTCAACAACAACCTCCTCAAGAATAGGACCCATGGCCCTAATATCATTAAGTACATGAGCAGACCATAGAGCATAGTTCGAGCCATCACTGGCAAGTGGCTCATAAGTTACCTCACATGAAGTCGACATCTTTCCTCACGGCGGTCAAGCTTGGATGTGAGGCCAAGCTCTGATACCAATTGGAAGGACCTTGATGTCGCCTAGAGGGGGGGTGAATAGGCGATTGCTGAAAAATTTAGCACAACTTGCAGCAGAATCAGTTTACCGGAAATTTCGGCGTTTTCGGCGTTATCGGAAATTTTCGGTGCTACAGTAATTTCAGACAACCACGAAAACAAACTTAGATGTAGAGGCTCCTATGCAATTCTAATCAAAAGGATGGGTTGCAAGAGGTTACTTGGGATATGTAGAAGCTTTCTAACCAACCACCTGTAACCATAAGCTCACAAGAAGATAGATCGGGTCGAATTGCTCAATATTAACAAGAACAATAATATGAACACAAGAACACAAGGAGACACAAGATTTAATCCGAAGTTCGAATTCACCGCTGCCACTAAGGCTGTCACAAAGACACGATGAATTCTACGTCTCCGTTGAGGGCCTACGAAAGGCGGGCTTATTCACACCAAGCCACTTTCCTCCACTTAGTCACCACGAAGGAGCTAAGTGCACTTACTAGCAAATCCACAAAGGATGGGTGATACAAACTTCCGAGGCGAATCCACAAGCTTGGCTTGGATGCTCTTGGCGACGCCTAGTCGTCTAGGGGATGAATCCCCAAGAGTAACAAACACTTCGAAGATTACTTGCTATGAACTCAAGTGCTCAAGGATGGAATGAAGCTTTCAAGTCTTCAATCTCTTCTCTCAACCCTAACTCACTTCTCTTCTCAAATCTCAAGCAAATAGAGAGAGGGGAGAGCAAATCTTGGCTGTAGAATATGTGCTTCGTGAGAGGAACCAGCAGCCCCAACCGAAATGAGTGTGGGGGTATATATAGAGGACCCCCAAAAACTAGCCGTTGTGTCTCAGGTTAGTCTGGACCGGAAATTTCCGCCCAGACCGGAAATTTCCGTCGCATTTGCCGGAAATATCCATCCAGGAACGGAAATATCAGCCCGTACCGGAAATTTCCGCCATCACCGGAAATTTCCGTCGCCCAGACCGGAAACGGAAATTTCCGCCAGCCCGGAAATTCCAGAAAGTGCCCAACTAAAACAGTCATAACTTTTTACTCCGATGTTCGATTTCGGTGATCTTGGACTCTATGGAAAGCTTATTCAGAGAGCTATCCATCCCACCTGAAATTAAGCTCCAGACCTACCTAGTGCAAGTGTTGTGATAGGAGTTTCTCTTATGTTAGCACTTGGATAGATCACTTTGAGCACCGAGACACAGACAAAGCTATCAACGTTGCATCCCTCTTGATAGTACGACATACCTATACTCAAGATCAAAGATAAAATCTAGTTCAACCACTTGAGATTGAATAACTTGAGCCTTACCACTTTTCTTCAATTCTCGCTTCATGAGGGTGCAACCTTTCTTATCTCTTGAGCACATCCAACTTGAGCTAGAGGCTTAGAATATCCAAGTGTTATGATCAAGAATCCATTACTCATTCATAAGCCACTTTATCATAAGATTAAACAATGATTAGATGCATTGCATTGCTTCACTAGATGAGGCTTGATTAATGCCTAGAAATCAAACCATGATGCTAGACTTCACTCCAGCAAAGTTCCTCGGCTACAAGACCAACTTGCCCTTCTCTTTGCTTAGTACCTCGTCACTCGCCATCTAGCTTGATCCTTTCATCCTATGCTTAGTGTCGAAGTCGAACATCCACGCGACTAGGGCGACGCGTGCCGCCGTCGTGCGCGGCGTTGAGGTAGTCCGGCGAGGGCCGCTGCCCGGCGTCGGCCTCCATGGCGCGGAGGTTGGCGTCGATGTCGCTGGTGTAGGCGCCCAGGGTTGCGGTAGACCCGTCGTCGTAGGACGAGGCTGGGGGCGACGGCGGTGACGCGGCCGACTGGATGACCTGGGCGTCGACGGCAGCCGTTTACAGCTCGTTCGCTGCTCGCGCCCCGCGCCGTCGCCGCCACGGTCAACTCGGTCCAAAGCGCATCGCCGCCGCCGCACGCCGTGCACTGTTCCGCCACCGAAGCTTGCCACCGCCGTCGGCCCCATTGCCGCCCTCGCACCTCGACGCCGCAGCGACGGCTAGAGCGACGCATGCCGCTCGCGCCGCCGCCGGTCGTTGCCGCCGCCCCTGCCCCCCGCCGCGCTCGCCCCCGCCGCCGATCGGCCTCCCGCACGGGGCCGCGTTGGACGGGGCACCCGCGGACCGCCCGGGCCACTCCGCGCGCAGGCCACCGCGCCCTGCGGCCGCCGTCCAGCAGCTCCGTCGGCTCCCCATAGTCAGCCGCTGCTCATCGTCGCTTGCGTTGGCCGCAGCTCCGCAGGCCGAGCCACGCCGTCGCCGCTTGGGCCGCTGCGCGCCGGGCCCCCTCCGCCGCGTTCGCCCCCGCCGATCCCGGGCAGCCGGCCGCCTGTCCCGGCCGCCCGCCCTGGCCACCGGCGCTGCAGCTCGCGCTGGGGGCAATGAGGATGTGGTGGGTGCGGCGTGTGTTTTATCCTACCTGACATGTGGGCCGCGACACGTAAGCGCCACGTCGGACAAAACCAGGGTCAAAACAGATCAGGGAGGTCCCGTGTCCGGTTTTGGGAACTGAGGAAGTCTGAACGGACGGTTTTTGAGTCTAGGGTGGTTTCGCGAACTCGGTTCAGTATCCAGGGAGGTAAATTGGACTTTTTCCAAGTAGCTTCGTCGTCGATACTCCGTATGTCTAGGTCCTTCTGCCCAATAGACATATCGACGGGCCCGGTCAAGCGGTCCGAGGCATGGCGCATGGGCCGCTGTCGTCGCTCAGTCGCTCTACGCCACTGTTCTCATCCTATACGGCTTGCCATCAAAATATTTAACGCAACGGCCCCTCCTAGCCAGGCTCCTCTTCTCCCAAGAGTAGCAGTGAAACGCATGCTACAGCTCTACAGTACACCCTTCCGAGCTAAATGACTCGACGAGATCCAATCGCCTGCCATGGCAGCAATGGCGGGGAATAATTCCCGGTGGTCACTCCCGCCACCGGGACGGCCAGAGCAGGAGCCTTTTCTCAGAATCAGGTATGGCTGCGACACTGCTACTACAACAGCGTGGGCATGCCAGTCAGTCGCACCCGGCAGCTCTGGGCTAGCCCGACGCACGGCCCCCGTTTTGCTATCAGTTCTCCTCGTACTATAGCTGCGTTGATGGTGCTGTAGCCTGTAGCTCCTCACAATTTTAGTAATGGAATTAGCCGCTGACAGGCAGCAATCAAGGGACCATCATCTCGCCCCATCCTCCTGACCTACCAACAGAGACGCTTCGTGCAACTGAAAGTGGAGATTTGATTTCAGAAGAAAAAAAAAAGGAGCTGCAGCAGCACTGGCAAAGTAGCAAAGGATCATTAGCTTTGCAGCAGCAGCTGAGACATCCAGTCACGGAATCAGACAATGCACCACTAGGTTGTCGTTACATCAGGTAGTACGCCACGCCATGGGCGGGCACGACCGACCAGCCAACCAACAAAAGCGCAAACCAAATCATCAATGTTAAATTAGAGATAACCATCGTTGCTGTCGCACCCACACACCACCACCATCAGAGGGGGATTAACAACGATCACGAGAAAAGCCTGGCTGGAAACAGGAAAGCAAACCGGCGGTTCCAATCGATCAGTCCTTGGGGAAGAAAAAAAAGTAACTCCTAAAAGATCACTCCTAGAGACGGCGACGGCGACGAGGGAGGAAGAAATGAATTCATGTAGGGGCTGCTATGTCCATCAGAGGTTGTTGTTGGAGTTGCTGCTGACGTTGTTAAACCAGCGCGATGCTGCTCTCGCCGCTGGGCGGCTTGCGGATCCCGCCCAGGTAGTCCCGGGAGGGGGCTTTCCCGTCGGCGAAGATGTCGCTGCCGGTCATCTCCTTCAGCTTCGCCGTGCTCAGGTGCTTCTCCCGTTCCGGGGGTCTCGTCGCCCTTGAAGATACCGTTGCCAGTCAGGTCGGTGAATTTCTTCGTGGGGATCTTCTTCGCCGTCTTCACCACGCTGTCTTCGTCGGCTTCACCAAACTTGAAGTTGCTTACCTGTTGCGAGAACGACAACAAACAGTGAGCAACAGTACACTACTTTTGTGTAGCTGAGTTAAGAACAAAACGAGTTGAGAGATCAGGACATATGCGTTTTTGCCCGGTGTCTGCGAGGTCGAGTCGTTCTCGGAGTTGCGTGGCCGCGGATCTTCCGGAGGAGCGAAGATGTCGTGACCGCTGAGCTCCTTGGATTTCAAGTCAGATATCTGCCTCTTCATCTTGCTGTCATCCTCGCTCAGAAGAGTGCCACTAAGCTCGCGCTGCTTTGCCACCTCAGCTATGGAAGTCGGCTTCTTTGGGGAAACGCTTTCTTCCTCGGCAAATGAGATGTGGCTTATAGTACTGATTACCTGTATTAGACAAAAATGCAGCAGGATTAGTCAACCTGTGTAGTAACTTTCTCCAGCTACAAATACAGTTAAACCTATATCAAATCAATGGATATTCATCCTTCCACTATGAAGGCAATACCAAGATGATTACGGATTAGAAACTTGCTGAAGTGTCCATGCAGCGAATGGTGTCTAATTAAATGCAAAATAGAGAGCAGGTGAGCAGTCAGTAGAAAAATTTAGTTACAATAGCTGAATATGAGAAAAATCATAAAACTTGTTGTAATCTATATGTTTTGGAATTTAAACAATGTTTACTGTGTATTGACATCTTAGGGAACAAAAGGTGCAATTGTAGATTTGTACCTAAATTCTTATTTCTCTATCAATCAAAGTTCTGAATGTTTCCTTCAGTTCAACTGACCAATAAAAAAAGTTCAGTTCTATCACAAGGAAAGGTCACCGCTCACCAACCAATGTGTATGCAAACTAATAATGCTTGCCCAAACCCTTCATGCAAGATTCATCCCAACAACCTCTGACTCTTAGGAGAGGTATAACATTTAACAAGTTTGATAATAGCAACCAGCAGTTTATATCAATGGCATTCTAAATGTATAGCAAAGCAAGAATGCAAACCGATTTCTTCACCACAAAAAAAAACAGCACAACATCTGAAAATATAAATATAATATCAACACTGCTGCGTTGCCGGCAGTACAGCCTAACCGACGATGTCACATCAAATCAGAAGGGAAATCAGTGCACATTGTCCTTTAATAATCAGAAAAGCAGTACCTGGTAGTTCTTTGGAGCCGCCGTTCGGATGGGAGTTGCAGAGGCATTGGCAGATTCATCTTCTTCAACCTCACCTCCAGCTGCAAATATGCCACTTCCTGTCATCTCCTTCCACTTGGGAGCAGAGCATGGCTTCCTGAAGAAAAAATAACAGTTTGGTGAACCGCAGATATGAATAATCACAGTTTGGTAAATCAAGGCTCCAAACAGACTGTGAGCCACTGCTATTAAATCACAGCTCCATACAGGTGCCAATATCAGATATGAATAATCAATTAAACTAAGACAGGTAGAAGAACTTGCCGAAACCTATACAGATCAGGAGCCATATGATCAACACAATTCATGAATAACGCTCAAAAGCAGGACGACTTATCTAAACAGCGCAACTGATCTACAAGGAAACTCTTTCTGTGTGGTTTCAACTCATCTTGAACAAACCTTAATGGAAGCATTTCGAAAGGTACGGTCAGATTTTAAGATCCCAACATAGTTGGTAAGATGGCAATTACATGAACATCCAAATGTCACAGTACAATATACTAGTAATTCCTTTTCAGGAGCTCATAGAGCAGAACTAAAAACAGAAACTCTAGAAGAACAGAGCAACGGGCGCGGGTATCTCGCAAAAACAGGCTAAACCTCAAATCCAACGGATTTCTCTACTCGCATCTGTACAGATCAATAGCAGAAACCTTAAATTTTGAACCTCTCCGCAATTTGGGGCCGTAAATCTCGGGAGATCTAGTAATCGCCAAGGCCAAAAACTCGTCATCAGACAGCTGAAGAAAAGCAGAGCAATCCTTCCCCAAAAAAATAATCTCACAGGGTAAACGCACGGAAGCTCACCTCTTGTTGAGGCTCTCGAACTCCTCCTCCGTCACCTGGCCGCCGAACACCACCTTCCTGACCGCCTCCGACGGCTGCACCGAAAAGGGAACAGCAAAAAAAAAGTTCAGACAAGCCGAAACCCCTGCTCCCCGAGCAATGACGACGGAGACCGGACGGTCGCCCCCGCGGCGCCCCGTGGGGGACCGGGGGACCGCTAGCTCACCTGGTGCGGCCGGCGGTTGGACGGCGGCGTGGCCCTGGCGAGCGGCTCCTGCGGCGCCCCCTCCGGCCAGATCAGCAGGTCCGCCGTCGACGTGTGCGACTTCCTCACCGGCGCCGGCCTCTCCATGCCGCCCTCCTCGATCTCCCGCCGCCTCCCTCTCCTTCTCCTCTCTCTCTCTCCTGCCGGGGACGGACGGACCGGGGGCAAGGCAGGTGCTGCTGCGAGTTTCTCTCTCTAGCTCGCCGGGGGGCTTTCTCTCTCTAAAAAGGCGAGGGGGGCGAGGTGAGGTGGGAAGAGTGAGAGAGTGTGTGGAGTCGAACGGAAGGAAGGTGAGGGGTCGCTGTGTGGTGGCTCACGGCCCCCACCCTTTTTTTTAAAGACCCCACCCGCGCCCACCCTCCCGCGCCCTATGACACGCGGGCCCGAGCGTCGGCGGGACGCGCGCCGCGAGCCGCTGACCGGTGGGACCCACGCGGGGAGAGGGGTTGACCGCACCGTAACGGGGCCCGCCGGACGGGACGGGCCGTAACGATCGCGTCCGTCGCGACGCCGTGGGCTGCGCGTCCGGGTGGGGTGGGCCTGCTGCGCTGCGCCCGTCAGGATTTGAAATTTTGAACGGGTGCGGGCGGCACGCACGGCACGGAACGGCCGGATCGGGTCCCGTAACGGTCGCCGTTTTTGTCTCCTGTTTGTTTTCGTCAGCCAAGGACGCGGAGCAGGAACGTAGAGGGACCAGGAGCAGGCTGACAACAAGTCAAGAATGTTCTAGAACTTGTATATTATTATTCTTACTTGGTATTCGTACGAGGATTGGATAAGGACCTTGTACCGTGAAGGTTAATTTTTTGTGGTGCGGCAGTGAAGCGTGGAAGCACGCAGATTGTGTTCTCGTGTTCTTCAAAATATTAACATTGTAATTCTAAAAAAATACTAACTTTACACGGAGACATGATTTGTATGAGATAGGGGAAAATTTTTTTTATTAGACTAGAACCTTGATTTGGACCGATTTAAATACTTCAGGAGTAAATTGATGGGCATTTCGGGTAAAAAAGTGTCAAGTTGACAGAAATGAATTGTTCGAGGCTTTACAATAAACTTCTTTTCCGATATTTGTGTGCACACTTTGCTTTTTAATCCGAATAAACAAAAGGAGCATGTAAGCTCGTGGATACGAAAAATATTGCTAGTGGCGGTAGTGCCAGTAATCAAGTATAAGCCATAAAGCAGAAGAACAACTCAAAACATAGACCAAACAAAAAGGAAAAGATCAATTACTTGTGTTTTCTTCTACATGTAGAATTAAAAATAAGTTTCTTTTAGGCGTGAAGGGGAGGTGCATGCATGCTGTTTCACTCTTTTTTGATGGAAGTTTGATGCCGACCCCCAGAAGAAAGTGAGGCTATTTGGAACCACTCCCAACCATAATCAACGTACGGTGGCGCCATCGGAGCGGATGGGCCAACGGTTTTCTCGTAGGCACTAATGCCCGACGAAGTGGCCGTTTCGGCATGATTTGCGATCGTTATCGTACCAAACAGGCGAGCAAAATCAAATCAAACCATGGTGACAAGCAGTAGTATCAAGAAAGCAACGGTTTCCCCTTGAGGCTGCACCACGGAATGCCTCACCCGGCCCGTTTCAGACTGATTTGGTAACTAGCTATAGGGTAACTGTACCAAACGTGCAAGCAACACCTAACACATGTCCTAGTACAGAAGATGATTTTTTTTTTTGCAGTAGAGAATATATATACAATCTTGACCATGATCATCTGCATTGCTGCCCAAAATGACTATACAGTGCGCAACTATATAGTGAACACAAAAGGAAAACCCATCGCTTATTCAATCAGGATCCAATGGTTGTAAATAAAACGTCCCAGACGTTTTGCAGGCATAGGACAACTAGCATCTCTAAAAAAGGAGGATCAAATGTGACTGTGATACAATAACTTTTTAAGTCGCAAGAGCAAATGTCACCAATAAATTATCCCATGCTCAACATTGCAAAATGAAGCAATGAATAAAGATGCATATTAAATACGCATGACATCCGGGATATTAAAATAAGAGGGAAAACAAACACTCTATGTAACTAAGCCGTACTATTTAATTAGGTCGAGCTTCTGCTCCACATTTTGGGTTAATATTTTTCTTTCTAAAGGTTTTCTAAGTTGAAGCTAGAACTTAGAAATATGGGTGTCATGGTCCTAGTCTAGCTCTAGCATGGTTACTTTACCTTTTCTTTCACCTTCTTCTATATTCGTCACCCATAAACAAACAAATTAAAGCGGTAATTTCCTTTGCATGTATGATCATTCTGCTAAATAACAATTGCAATTTGACTCTTTACTTTGGCTCCAAACCGGAAATTACTTTGTCTAGTTTAGGCTTCAGTTTATCGTTGTCAACAAATAAAAAAATGACAGATTTCCTGCATGTTCATTCGAGAAAAAGGGAAGAATTATAAATGGAAAGAAGCTGTATCTCCCTGCCAAACCAACTTCGCTACGGTTCAGAACCTCTGAGGCTCTGACTCTGAACAAAAGCATGGCCAAAAAAGGCATTACACACCATTCGTTCCAAACGTTAAACATTTGGCTTTCTGACTGTCATCAACTACAACGCGCCAACAAGAATATTCATTCTGGTGGTGGTGCGAAATCACTAACCACAATGAGCTTTTATTTTAATTGAAATGAGAAAATGACACGTATTACATCAACCGTACCTTTGCCCCTTGAAATCGAACATGACTTTTCCACGCTGCAAAAGAAAAGGCTGCAATGCAAGCATGCCCCATCCCTGGGGATCTGAGGTTGCAAGCTTATTAATGTCACACCCGGATTTACACAAAACCCGAATGTGGCCATATGTGTGCCCAGAAAGTCCACAGACACATATAGCAAATAAATATGGTAAAAATCAAAGTACAATGTTTTATTCTCATCATAAAGTAGCGATTACATCAGAGTTTTACATAAATGAAATACATGGACAACGGAAGTCTAATAAACTCTCTCTAAGTGTAGCCGCAATCCCACAGGGACTCTGACTGGGAGAACGCCAGCTCAGAAGTATGGCAAATCCTCAGGAAACTCCACAGCATAATCAGCCTGACTCCAATCTGTTACCCGTCCGGGATTTTGTCCAAAATGATAATAAATAGCAAGTGTAAGTAATGGAAATTACTTAGCAAGTATAGCACGGGTTATGAAAGCTCAAAAAGGCTAGACACTGGCTTAACTGCATTAGCACTTTTAGTTGGTTCGTTTTATCATTGTCCAAGTTACTACATGTGAATGAATACCCGGTTGTAACCCAATTAATGGTGTAAGTGACATTAAACATGAATAAATATCATATTCTAATAAAAAAGGATCCAGGCCGCTCGTGACCCTGAGCAAGGCTATCATGATAGATCGTACACTCTGCAGAGGTTTCGCCCTTTACCCACCAGTCGCGTAAAAGTTCAAAGGAACTTTGCACCCAACCACGCACATCAACACTTCCGAGGTGTGACTGCATAGGGACGCTACGAGGCTTTCACAAGACACCCTAACAAGTCAGTAGCCGCTGGAGTACTATACGGCGGTGAAAACTTAGGCACCGAGATCGACGTACGCCCACGAGTCACACCGTGAGGGGGTCGATGGCGTCCGGAGCGCGGGTATCGCACCCATACTGCGCAACGTGCAGAGTTCTCAATCGCTGAGACTCCTACACGGGACTGGGTCTAACGTGACCTAGCCGACGGGGCTACCGTCCTCGGTGGAATCGGAGAACACCCAGCACCGTACCTCCCACAACGCCGTTGGCCCCTCGATAACTACTGCCAAGCTAGAGACGTACAAGCTACTTGACCAAGACCAGAGCCCATATAGTTCCGGCAGTGACGACAGGCTCCTGGGTTGCCGCTTTAAGAACCGGTCCTTATAGGGAGACACTAGAGCAAAGCACACAGCACATGCTCTAGCCCCCTTAACCATGTTACTAAAAAGCAAGTTTTAATCATTAGAGTTGAAGTGGACCATTAAGTCAATATTAACAGTTAAGTAAAGGTGACAGTAGTTGCGCCTAGCAAAATGCTACCCATATGCAAAAACCCATAGGAATACAAGGACAGGGAAATAAATGCTAGGAATGACCTTAATGGTAAACAATATTAGACACATGCGTATGTAATGAACAGTGTATTAAAAGAGTGAGTAGGTAGCAAGGATTGTCCGTGCTATAACTTGCCTTCCTCGGAGTACGGCTGCTGCTGCAAATCCTGCTCCGGCACGTCCTCAACGTACTCGAAGTCCAACGCTACGGGCTCACCGACTGGACACGATCATCACGCACGCATCCAAATCAATCATTACATGCAAACAAAATTAATCTATTAGAACAGTACACCAAACAGTAAAAATAGTACAAAAACAGGAGCTAGAAATAATCTACGCTTCGCTACGAACACATGAGCGCGAAATTCACGCAAATCGGAGCTAAAACGCGAAAGTTATAGCGTTTCTAAGATTCAGGGGCTTGCTGGCAAAGTTTTAAAATTTCCAGGGGCCTAAACGAATAAAACATGACCTATTTGTAATTATTTTGAATTAAAAAAGGACCGCGGGTTAATTTTGGAGAAACTGAGGGGCTCTTTAGCAAATCAGCGCGGCTGACCGTTTTTTTTCGAGGTTTGACTTGGCAGGGGGTGTACATGGGCCATTGGATTGAAATCCAACGGTCCAGGGGCGATCGGGGAGAGAGAGATGGCCGGCGGAGACAGGGGAGGCGGCGCCGCCCGCGCTTGCGGCGGTGCTTCGCCGGAGTGGAGCCCATCCAGGGCTAGGAGGCTCGGTTTGCCACGCCGATTGGTGCTACGGCACCAGGGAGGAACGACGAGCAATCGGGTGGGGTTCGAGACGTGGATTGGGGCACTGTGGTCGCGGTCGTCGAGGGCCGGCGGCCGGCGGCTCTGCTCGTCGGCGTCGCCGGCGATTGGGTGGGGCTAAGGCTCCAGCGAGGCGTGCAACAGAGAGAGGAGGAGTAGGGGATCATGTGGAGGCGCTCACCAACGGGGAGAGTGGAGGAAGTTGGCCGGAATTCGGTCCACGGCGGAATCGGTGTCGGCGGCGAGGGGCGCACGCGGTGGAGGTGCTCCGGCGTCAATTCGGCGACGAGAGGTGGGGGAGTGTAGGCGGCTCAACGCGAGGAAGGTCGCCGCGGCATCGGTTTCGCCCGGCGAGCGGCGGGGGCGTCGAATCGCGGCGATGGAAGACTGGCGGCGGCGCTCCCGTGGAGGAGCTCCTCCGGCGGCTCTGTAGGGAATGGTACGGGTCAGTTGGGACGGCGGTGAGGTAGCGCAAGAGGGAGATAGGAGCGAGGGCAACTCAAGAAGGTGCTCACCGGCGAACGGGGAAGGCTAGCGACGTCTGCGCTCGGGGATGGTCGGCGGCGGCTCGGCCTCCGCGTGGGCGAGGAGTTCCGGCACCGGGACGGCGACTTGAAGCGGCGGTGAAGCTTCAGTGCGACGAGGGGATCGTCGTGGCGGTCGTGGCTTCGCCCGGTGAGCTTGCAAAGCAGCGAACCGCCGGCAATGGCGTCGGCCGAGATTGGTCCCCGGCGGCGGCGCTGAAGTGCAGGGAGGAGAGGGCGCTAGGGTTGGGCGAGGGGTGAGTGGAGCGGAGCGGGCCAGGTTAAGTAAGCGCGGGGAGTCGGCCTTGGCGTGCGGGCCCTGGCCGCGGCGAGCCGCGCCATTAGCGCGCCGGCGAAAGGAAAGCCGGGGGGGGGGAAGAGGAAGGGAAGTGACGTCGGCATGACGTCGGCATCCTGACGGGCGGGCCCGGCTGGCAGCGGGAGAGAGAGGGAGTGCGGGAGTGGGCTGCTGGCGACGTTGGGCTGGCGCAGTGCTGGGCCGAATCAGAGGGAGAGAGGAAAGTTGGGCCGGGGGAAAGAAGGGAAGAGAGATGGGCCGCGGCGGGGTTGGGCCGAGCTGGAAAGAGAAAGGGAGGAGGGGCTGGGCCGGACTGGAGGGAAAGAAAAGGGAGCAAGGTTGGACTTGAGAGAAAGTTCAGGGGGCTAAAGCGAACTATTGGCCTAACAACTTTTCTAGAGCTCCAAACAAAGTGATTCAAATTTGAATTTAAATATATTTAAATTCTTGTTTGAATCACAAGCAATACAAAAATAAATGCAGCAGCATGAATGCAACAATAAATGTTTCTAACTCTTATATTTGATTTTAAATTTTAGAAAATTGTTATTTAGCCTTTATAAAATAGGTGAGAGCATTAAATAATTAATTAAATGCCAAAAATTTTAAATTTGAGCATTTTTGGGTGTTACAATTAACCATTTTAATTTTAAATAGATTCCAACTACGCAACAACACAGTGCAGGTATACTAATTAGCCTTTTTAGGTACATTAAAGAGGAGGGCCCCTACTAAAATTCCTTTGAAAGACAACCATGAATTCCAACAAAAAGTGAGCATAAAGATTCAACGCTGGCATTATCTCTTCCCCGGTGAAAAATATTCCCAATAATTGGCACTAAGTTCGCTTCATGCTCTTTACTTCCAAGTTCGCTGCATGCTGTGTATACCTTTGACTTTACGTAGAAGCATCCCCCGTGGTCGCATGCCACGTACAGTAGCAGCTAGCACTTACACACGGCCTTAGGATATCCACTGCACGTCACTATCTCCTTCTTAAGAGATGATCATTAACTTGTTTAAAATTTTACGTGTATTAAGGTTGTTCGATCGGACATGTGTACGTGTTGTTTGTTCCTTTTGTTCGTTTCTAACGCTTGCTTGAAGATGTAAGTTATAATCTTATCTGTCCAAAGACAAGGAGAAGTGGACGCTGATCCATTGTCTTTAACGTACGCCTGAGAAATAACGTCGCATTCTTTTTGCGTGCATCACTGTTGGTGTGCATGCACGATCCCTCAGGGCCGTCGGGACCAACATATACTAGTGATTGGGCGCGCGGCTTATGTTGTATGAATCTAACACTTTATTATGGTTGAAGTATTTGAGATATATACATAATATACAAAAATGATAGCTAAATAAATTTATTCATTGCATAGAGATACTGGAAATATAGTACTTCAAAAGGATAGAATGGTTCTGGAAGCATACTTGTAAATTCCATTCCGGAGGTCATTCCGTTTTTGCTCTTGGAACGGAACATTCCGGTACCGGCCGATACCGGTGTACCGTTCTGGACTTTATTATATTAAAAATATATAAATGTATATATACATAAATATTCATATAAATATATACTTACGGCATAATTATGCTTCATCACACTGACATTTTTAGTTTTTTACCAAACTCACATATTGAACGAGGCGTTATTTGGTTTTAGCCCGGTACCGAAATGAGCGGAACAGGCGTTTGACCCGGTATTGACCGGTATTGACCGATATTGACCCGGTATTGACCGGTATTGACCGGTATTTGACCGAGATTGACCGGTATTGACCGGTATTTGACCCGGTACGGGATTTCAGCCCTTCTATACCGGTTTAGGCACCGGAACGGGGCATTCCGGCCATTCCGGCCGGTACCGGAATGGAATTTACAACTATGTCTGGAAGGCTTATAAAGCATACTGGTTAGTTATTTATAAATACAAAGTCTCTGATGAGGATTGCCGTTAGTAGACATGCATGTGGTACCTAAGCTTGTTTTTTTTTCTTCCCTGCTAGGGTTCAGGTACAGGTTAGATGAGTATATATACGAACCAAATCTCCCAATGATCAGACTCTAGATCTAGCAGGAACTGGTTGAAAATGCTTGAAAGGAAGTCCATCGTCATCGCAAAAGACTACTTGATCTAGAAGCCAAACTTAGATCTAGCAGCAACTTATTGAAAGTGCTTGGAAGCAAGTCCAGCTTCGTTGCCAAGAAAAAAGGCAAATGTAGCCAAGCGCCCTGTTCATTTGGTTGGTGGCTGGCGCTGGTTTTTACTGAGAGAAAAACACTGCTGGCTGGTTGGTGGCTGGTGCTGGTTTTCGCTGAGAGAAAAACACTGTTGGTTCGCTGGAAACAATCCAAACGAACAGGGCTAAGGCAAGAAGGCATGTAGAAAAGAAACTGCTGGTAAGGATTAGTGCTGTATATATGTACCAATGCAATGGAAATAGTGCTTCCTTTGTGAAGGAGAACTGATCCAAGTCACTTGATTTTGTGGGAGCGGGATGCCCATGAAGGACCACTTCTATCTATAAGGATGGTTCAATGTTAGGTGACGACCTACAGTTGCTTAAAATTTATAACATCTGGCACTTGTGATTATGACAGGAGGCAACGAACCACTTTCTAAATCATCAATAAACTCAACAAGCTTTGATTTCCTAGAGGTCGTCATCAGCTTCCTGCTTTGGATAAGAAAAGGGAAAAGAGCAAACATTATTATTTGTAGAATGGTGGCAATGTAGTAACGGTTGATCTTTCTCAGTGAGACCTGGTTATCACCAATTTTATTAGTGAAAGAGTTCACTGATAAAACTTGGCACACCAGAAAATTCTTCCCTGTGAACTCTTTCACAGGGAAATGTAACGTAATGGGCTAATGACACACAATGGCTAGGAAAGCATTTTTTACTTTGGGAGGAAATAAAACATCAACTCTTAGGAATAGAATTACTAAAAATAAATGAATTGAAATCCACCAAAATCAAGATTCACCTTATGCCACTTTTCTCCTATGTATCCATTCTCATGAACTCAGGTGGGCACCTGCTTGGTAGATGCTGATATATTCGCTCCCATCAGATGAAATTGATCCAACAGCAGAAAGTAGCCTGGTAATTATTCAGGCTTTGATTGTAGGATAAAAGTATAGGTATTCAGATGTCACCTATATTTTGAAGAATATCAACAATGTTCTAAACAAGCAGAAGTACCAGAATCATAGCATTATGAAGCCAATTTTTCTTCAGCTGGGTAAATATGAAAATGACCAGCTTTGCTTCAGTTACTCGTCCCAAATAAATTAATGAAGCATCAAGGAAAAGGTCAAGTATATTGAAAATCTGAGAGCTTCAGGAATCTCTTCAATTGTGCATGCATTTCAATAAACCTGAAAACAAATGAGAAAGGCATAATTGTTAACCGACAATGGTATCTAGGAACTAATTATTAATAAACAATATAAAAATTACTTGTCTAAAAGAAGAAATGTATTCCTGGATGGTTTTTTCTTTATCAAAGCTTAGTTGAAGAGGTATTCTTTTATTCATAAAGCTGATTATATTTTGCACTATATTTTGAATCTAAAAGGTAGAGTAATTACTTACATAACAGCATTTTCAAAGGTATAACTAATAAAAAACTGTATATGTGAATCATAATTGGAGCAAGCTCTGTAAGGGGAGATATGATGAAAGAGTTCAGCGCTCAATTATGATCATAGCAGAAGGTGGTTTTTACTCTGAGCTAAATTGGCAATGGCACATAATATTTAATAGTCACGAGAAAAAAAAGTAGACACTTTCACCTTGCAAATAACATAATAACGAATGTATGGATATCTTAAGCCTTACAAGCATTTACCAGATACTGAGTCACTGAGTTGAGCATTTGGGAGTTTGTTCAGATGAAAGGAACCATGGCAGCAACGGTGTACATATACATTCATTTGGACATTAGCGTTAGTAATTTGTGAACTCCTCCGCATTAGAACATATTGATTTCTGCAAAGAACCAAATGGATCACCGAACATTGATCCAAGCAACAACTAATTAATAGCTTTAAAGAAAAAACAATGAAGCTGAAGCAATTTTTTTCCGTTATTGGGCAACAACAGATCATGCTTTCAAGAGTCCATGTTTTGGTTCAACTCAGCTTCAGCAAGAAGGGAAAAACTTCATCTATCACTATTAGGATTCAGTTGAAACATGAGGGGAAACAAAAAATATATGCTACTTAAAACTCGACAAACTTCACCTCACTGCAGGAATATTAAAAATAGAGGCCAAGGAAGTTGAGCCGAAGCAAGCACAGTACATGGAACTAATAGTAAAAGGAATTGTCCTGGCAGAAGGCTTCGTGGTAAATGGTAGCACTAAACTCAGGTTTAGATTAGAACCATCGAACTGAGCTGGGATAGGTAAAACAAACTCATATATCTGATCTTATACATCTATAAGAAGCAATACCTTCTCCTGCATAGCATAAGGCTTGGTAAGGTATAATATAATTAAAAAACACGATATAACAGGTCTGCGTAGACATATTATAAAGAGTACAACTACTTATTGCAAGCCTTTAGCATATGATGAATGAAGATATATCCATATATAAAGGCATAGACACATACTATACCTGGCATTGAGTGTTACCTATAGAATCGGTCAAATATTTTAGGAAAAGTAACGCCAATAACTGTAAACATGGAAAGGCACATAGAGGATAAAAAAAACTGTATGATTACTACCTGAAAAGCTAAGAGCCAGGCACGTAATTAATGCCATCATCCTAATCTCTCACGGTTCAATCGTACTTAGGCTTATGAATGGCATCTGTAGGAGCTGAAAAGGGGATTCCTGAATGCAGCTTGAAGGGGATCTGAAATTGATAAAAAAAAACTTTATGAAATAAGAATATTTGTTAAGAAGTACGGCATCAGTTGGAAAGAAAAAACCCATGGTCTGTCAGATCATGTTATGAAATAACATATATGATGATTCAATTACCAAAAATTGTAGGAAAAAAAATAACTAATTAAAAAAGGATGAATGGAAATACCTCTTGCCAACCTGCCCAGCGCCCTCCTGCTTGCATCAATTGCTGCTGCTGCTGGCTTGCCCCCCTGCCTAGATGATTCATGCTGATGCCTCTGTTGCCGTGCTGCGAGTTGTTCTAAAGCAGGTTAATTCTATTTGACTATTTCCACTTAACAAAGGACCCCAAAGGAAATCAAAGCAAGATAATTGCATTTGGCTATTTCCACTCAACAAAGGACTGTACTGTCATCAGTGACCACATGGAGTAATAAAAAAACTTAAGGCAAGCAACACCAGGCTGCAGTAGCCTATTGTAGTGACACAGAGGAGGGTAGGAAAAAAAAGTAACTACAGTGAGGGCACAGCTCTAGAATGCGCCTAGAAGAAAAAACTACAATGATTAAACATGGTCCAATCACACTGTCGGCTAGGATATAATTAACATTACACAGTATCAACAGCAACCCTTTCCAGAACAAAGAAATTATATACAGTAAACAAAATAACAGCTATCCTATTTATGGTATAGTTCACTCTCACTTGGTTTGCCAAACCATTGTTATAGATTTGCAACGGTGGTTCCTCTGCAAACATTAGTAGTGCTGGTATCCTATTAGGCAATGATTCATTTTATAAGACAATGAATGCAGGTATAAGAAGTAATTTTACCAATACAAATTGGCATCTAGTTATCATACGTCAGAATCATGAATTCAACTTTAGAGTTATTCAGGTTTTGTTCTCATTGAAATCTACCTTACCGGCATTTCATCAAACACCTTGGAGGCATGGTGATGTTGGGTACAGAGCCATCTAGATCTTATGGGTGCCCTGTTGTTATCCCACGGCCAGCGCAGGCTGAGCCCGTGTGCACTGCCATGGCGCACGACATCCTCAACGACCAAGCCATTGGATCTACCTGAGATTCCTCCCATACGCAAGCCACCAAAGGAGCTGCAAAAATGCCACGGAGAAAATATTAGCACAAGAAACCGCACATGGAGAAGCTGGGAATTCAGGGCAGCGGGTCATGGAAGTAGCAATCTGAACTGGAGACAAAGAAAGCAATAGGAACGAAAAAAGTAATATGTATGAGGAAACAAACGATTGAAAGGGAGAAATTGATGAGGAATGAGGGATAAAGCAGAGGAGAGCGTACCATGGCAAGGGACACAGGCACTGCCGAGAGGAAGGAGTAGCAGTTCCGAGTTCCGACCCAGCCAAGGCCGTTGTTTGTGTGCCGCCGCCATCTCGACGCCCCTTTCGCATGACCCACGTCTTCATTGTCCGTGCGCCGCCCCTACGCCACGGCCGACCAAGAGGCCGAGTCGGCCGTGCCGCTGCCTACAGAGTTTCTCACGCAAGTAGAGGCAGCGATGTCATGTTGCCTGCGCTGCCGCTCCCATGCCATCTGCATGTCTAGCATTACGTCCAGCTGAGCGCCGCCACGAGCAGCAGGCCGTCGCCGCCCACACCAAGAGCCAAGTCGGCCGCTTCCGCTTACAGCTGCTGGCGCAAGCCGAGGCGAACTGTGTCCTGTCGCCTGCGTCGCCGCCACGAGCAGCGAGCAGCAAGACGACCACCTGCATATGCTGCTCCGCTTGCTCTGCACATCTGTCATTCGCCTTTCGTTTGCGCGCCTTTCGGCTAACTACGTCCACCGTCCGCCGCGTGCCGCTGCCGTCCTCGCCACCGCGGCCGTAGCCACCACAGTTGCCGTCCGCCCCCTCTGCCTCCGGCCCTCCGCTATCGCTTGCGCGCCATGCTTGAGGTGGTGAGGACGAGGAGAGCAGCCCGAAGAAGACTAACGGGAATAGGAGAAGATGAGGCCGGAGGAGTCCAGATTCTTCCAACCAGCCAAAAAACAACGTGTGGTGTTCAGCTATTGGGCCTGAATGCTTGCGTAAAGATATTTTTGACTAAGCGAGTTGAAGATCTTGACGGCCGACGCCGTAGATTCTTGATCTATCGGTAAAATTTGATTTTTACTTACGTGGACAGCATAGCCGGCCGCCGCACCCGCCCCATTGAATATGAAGGATATATATATATATATGCATCGATTAGCTAGATAGCTAGCGTGAGCGAAAAGTTGAGCAATATTCACGCAGAAATAAAGGTGAAATGAGAGGAGAATCATAGGACGACAAGCACACTACCAACCGGATCAATATCTATATCATCGTCCTTGCTGAAATGTTTGCTGTGTGTCGTTCTGCCTGCGGATGTACGTGCATGCAGATATATGGTACATTGCGAGAGAACATTTGGGCAAGGAATTTCCGGGACATTGCATTGAGAGCGAGATCAAGTACACGATGGACGGGCCAGCAGGAACCCAGGAATATAGCTAGCTGTTTTTGCCCTTGAATCCTTGATAATAGTGGAAACAGTGCAAGGTGCGTTTTTTTTTGTACTTGACATATATGGTCGTGGCAAAATGGTAATCCCTGCGATCCGGCCACAAATATAAGATTGACTGCGATCCAAGTTTTTTAAATTTTATCCATCAATGACTAACATACTAATATTTTTGGAACATACTATTATGCTACTAGCTAGGTTCATCATATTTATTTAGATAATGGAAAGTTTATTTCCGACTTCAGTCGTTCTCAATTTAGAATGCATCAGTCCACAATTCTTACAAACAGATGCCATCACAATAAAGAAAAGCACACATCCAATAGGATATATAGCTAAAACATCCTATAATTATTGATTAAAAAACTCTAACAGACAGATCATGTAGTCGTTTTGCAGCATTCTGACTTGTTACGTGATGTCGACTCCAAAGGAACTAGCTTCACCACATGCAGCTGAATGCTAGTTTCATCATATAGAAAAAAACTCCATAATAACTTTTGTCTATAATGGAACCATAAACTACTTATTATATCTGTAACCAGAGGAAAAAAAGTCGTAGCTATAATAGCGAAGAACTATATTCATACGGTTGTCTGGTCGGAGCCGGCTCAAGTGCCCATTTTTGTATGCATACACCGCCAGCATTTGCAAGAAGATAACCCCCAATCCCAACCAAAGCACATGCACCCCAGCACAAGTAGATCAGGACGGCCGGCGGCACAGTGCTGCCGCACAGTACCACGTCAACGCATAACAGCAGCTAGCTAGCCACTCGCCACTCAGTAAGCAGCAGCTCCATGTGTTTGGTCAGTCGCACGCGCGCACGCACAACCTGCCAGCAGCTAAGCTAGCTTTCGTGTAAACCTAACCTTGCCTTGATCTAGCTCGGCGCCTCGGCCACTCTCGGCTCATCCCTTGCCGTTACGTTGAAGCAGCATCGGAGGCGGCTTTGCTTCGCTTTGCTTGGATCCCCTGCAACGTCTGCCAGTGGCCAGCTCACGCGCACTGGACTCCACTGCGCCCAATGGCGATGGCTGGCCGGCGGCATGTGTGCTGCACCGCATCGCATCGCATCGCAGGGAGACGAAGGCGACCAAGCCAAGGCAGCCACCGGACCGAACCGAACCGAAGCCTCCATAGCCTCTAGTCTCTCCCCGTTGGCGCCGAGGGGTGGGGGGCCCGGGCCTCGGTTGGGAAAAGGCGGTGGCGCTTCACGTGCCGCGCGCGCTTTTACTTTTCCGCCCGGGGGATATGATCGACGGCCCGGATCGGCCGGTACGGTGGTGGCGCGCACATGGACGCGGCCGGCCTGCGATGAGCGGCAGAGCCAGCCAGCCAGGTCGGTCTCACCTTTGGGCTCGGCTCTGATCTGTCTGGTCAGAGCTTTTAACACTACTTGCTCTCATAATCGATCTGGATGGATATCGATCGATCTCGTCGTATGTATGTATAGTTGCGAGTAAGATACGTACGTACGTGTCGTGGATTGTATACGGATCGAGCTGGAAAAGGGAAAAAGGTCGCCTTGCCATCTCAGGAGTCCGTCCGGGTACTTTGAACGTACGATGTATATATGTGTATTTGTTGGTGTGGTGTCTGGTCGGTGATCATGCCAGCAGGGTTACGAGAGTTCTTTTTGAGGCGTCCCAGGCTATTCGTCGTGCAAGAATCTACGGGTAAACATGCATGTGAGCATGATAGGAGCTAGTCGTCGTCGCTGACAGATAACGAGTGGTGATGATGCCTTGCTTGATACCGGGTGCATATATGGTGTGCTGACAAACTTAATTGTAAGCAGTAATTCACACCAGTGCTTGCTGCCGGCCGGTTTGCTTCAACGCGTCCTTGTCTAGCTGGTGAGCGACACTGCGAGTGATTACTAGTTGAAATTATTTGAGATGATGTTCAGCTGAAATTGCGTGTTTCTGACCGTGATATCCATGCATTGTATGTATCAGCCTAGCAAGTTTTAAGGCAAACACTGCTGGAGTGCTCTTCCACACAGTGGTGGCGATATCTCCTAGTTTTTTTTAGGAGAGGCGATATCTCCTAGTTGCGCACGACGCCGATGCTGCCGGGTAGTACGGCCCAATGACCCACGCAAATTTGCAACTCATCCAAGCTCTCTCATGGGCCAAGGCCGAGGAAGCTGTTCAGATCTGGGTGTATCTGTATGTATGTGTGCCGAGTAGATGACCGGAGAGGCCCTACAGGCCTATATCAATATTGGGCTCGCTGACGAGATAGCAGCAAATCAATTTCATGGCCCACTTTCTATCATTCCAATCTTCTTCAGAGTTCAGTTAAAAAAAACTCTTCAGAATTTTTCTTTTAAAAACTTCTTCAGAGGCGAAAAAAAAGAGGAACACAGCAGGATTATTTGTAACTAATGTTCGATATTATCAGTCTTTTTCCCATTTCATTACCAAAAGAAGCAAATACTCGCAAAAAAGGAGTAATATTATTAGTTGGATCAACAGAAAACTGTTTGAAATTCTTCATAAATCCTCCAATGCAGATGAGCCCCGAATTCAAGTACTCAACTATCCTAACATCCTTAGCCTAAATCCCTCCCAAATAAACATTTCTTGAAACGAAAGCAACGATCGAGAACAGCGTATGGTTAACTGAAACCCGGCCTGCAAGTTCATCCTTGAAAACGCTTGACCATTTCCCTCCCAAATTAACGCGATCAGCATCTACCCTAATGATACAGTAATTACAAGCTTGGAGTAGCTAGCTACTCGAACGCATCGTCAGCAGCACAAACCACTGTCCGCGAACATGTCCTCGTCGCCCACGCTCCACTCGTCGCCGGCGCTCTGCCGGCACGGATGCGCCGACGAGTCGGCCCGCCTCCGTCCGGCTGGCACCGGCGTCTCCGACACGCGCACGCTCATCCTCGCCGACAGGACCGCCGCCGGCGCCTCCTCTCCATAGGCTCGCCGCCGGCTACACGGCGCGGCGAGCTCGACTCGGCGCTCCACTGCCACGGCGACGTCGTCGTCCCCGCCGGCGTCCCTCCACGGGACCTCGGCGCGCGCCACGAGCTCCGATCCCAGGGCCCGCCCCAGCAGCGCCGCGCGCCGCCTCCCTCCCCGCCGCCTTCGCACCTCGAACACCACGGCGCCCCGGTCCACGAGCTCGCGCACGCGCGCCGGCGAGCCGTCGCAGCTCAGCGACGCCACGTCGCGCCACGACACGCCGCCGCCACCTGCCGTTATTCCTCCGTCCAGCTGCTCGGCGCCGCAGCTGTCGATCTGGATCGCCCTCCTGCCGCCCGCCGGGACGTGGCACCGGAGGAAGAGCTCGCCTCCGCCGCCGCCGCAGGCGAGGCCCGTGACGGTGACGGAGACGATCTCGCACTGGAGATGGCAGATGACGCCGCAATCGCCATCCATGGCTACCACCACTTACCAGGACGAAGAGTCTACGGTGCTATTTATACGTGCATATATGGAGCTCAGCGAGTGCAAGCTCCAACAAGCACGGGGTCACTGGGTGTGTGGTGTGTGTTTGGTGTGGCTGTAACTTTAGCTCTTGAGATGAGCAAAGGGGCAATTTGGCCTTGCTCATGGACATGGCTAGGGTTGTTCTTGCTTCCAAACTGGCCTATCAGCCTATCAAAGGTGAACACAAACAGTGATGATCACGCACACAAAAAGCGAACCAAATGAGCTTACAGAGGAGAGCAGTGTGTATCTGCAGGCCGTTCGTATATGGACCGGGCCTCTTATGGGCTTAAGCAGCATGGCCCGTCGAATCATTGCGCCTGGTTTCTGAGCTCTCGGGCCCATGCTATTTGTAGTGAACCCATAGACGAAACATATAGCTTTATTAGTTGAGTGTTTGACAACGGTACTTCAGATGCTAGCAGCGTCAATTTCTTTGTGGATTTGTATTTCACTTGTGGATCACTCGATATATAAAACATGTGTGCATAAGAGCTGGATATTTGACAATTTCACCCATTCAAGAAAAACAGAAAGAGCCGTAAAACGGCTTCGACTTCATCAACGAAGCCGCAGGCAGAGCCATTTACAGAATTACAGATCCTTAGAATTCACACTCACCTTGTCTATGAACTGTGACGTACAAAAGCCCCCGTAAAAAAATCTACACGATCTAGCAGCATGTGGTTTACATGCGTTTCAGGTCAAAGGTCAGTTAACATCCAAAAATCATATAACACAAACATGTGCAGAGGTCAGGACATGGACATGTACATGCATATTATATATCTCTGTAAAAAACAGATAAATCCTACGCATCCCTGTCAATGTTTTCGTGGTACGGACTAGACAGCGATATCCTCGTTTCACAGTGCAAAGATCACCTTGCCTCTCGCCGATCCAAAGATTTGGCTCCTGTAGTTATGACTGCGTGCTGCCAGCATCTTTACATGGTATATGGAGCTCCAGCATCAGAAATATATATGCTTTTGCACGAAGTTCATATATGAATGCAACAAGGTACATACGCGCATCACGAATTGATTTTTCCACATGGACGTACGTACATCTACCAATTCAACTATGCTCACGTGATGACACAAAGGTACGTATGGCAATTACAGCACCATCAGTTCCAGCAGCACATCAGCTGCATTTTCAGGTGTGCAATCTATGGAACAGTGAGACGTGAAGAAGTCCATCTTTGCAATAGCTGAAAATATCCATGGTTATTTTTTGATCTTCTGTGTGCTGTAAGAACTCTGATTATATCATAGCTTGCGTGCAAGAGTGCATGCATGTAGACAAACAGCAGATGATTCACCATGTCTTTCGTTGATATCATAGCACATGGTCATGTTAAATCGACACCATGGATTATTTTTTTTCGTAAAATGAAAAATATGAATTAAGATGCATCATCAAGGACATTTGAAGACATATGTGTGTATGTTAGTACTTTTTGCCAACATCAGAAATTTCAGAACTCGAGATCTTCATCTGGTTTTTGTAGGATTGTCGCTGTCAAACTTTGAAGATCTCACTGTGGAGTCCCTAAGATAACTGTTGCTTCAATTGCTATATTCATCACCAAACATGCCCAATTTCACTAACAATTTATTGATTGATTGTTTTGCTTCGGTGATCCAAAGGGCAAATATATATATATATTCTATTTCCACTAAAACGTGGTCAAAGGCCGGGATACTATTTCCGCTAAGCTATGCAGCACAAGTAGAACAGATTCTAACCACAAACTGAATTATCCCCAAAAGTCCAAAGAGTATTAGAAACAAACATATTCTTCACTATACCTTGGAAAAAAGAAGAGAAAGCAAAAATGGCCATAAGAAAGAGTTTCATCGTATCATCTCATCTCGACAGGGACATCAGCCGAACTGGGAGAATACAAACACCAGTAACCCTTTTACAATGCATCGAGTCTTTCCATTCCAAGAAGCACAAACGAAACAAGAGATGATCGCAAACCTTATATATTTACATCTCTCACACAAAAATCAACAAGAATTATTTAACTAAACATACCGTGTATATGTTGAATCAACCTTGCCATCATGGCCTTATGGGGCAAGCATGTGCAACCGCAGCAGTGGCCATGGCCAGGTAGAAGATGAAAGAATCAGCACACCTTGCTCTCCCCTTAGGCACACGGCTAGTGGCTGTGATACCTATCTCCGGCGTGCAAGAAAGACGAGAAGAGACCATGGCCGTGCGCCACTCTCTCGTCTTCCGCGGCCTCGAATCCGCCGCCGCCGTCGTATCGCGGGACGGCACCGGAGAGCGACGGCGCAAAGCCGCCGTATGATTCAGAGCTCGAGCCAGCAGGATTATTGGCGTTGATGTTGGAGAACAGGGAGTGCGTAAATAATGAACCAGTGGGTGGCGCAGCAGCGGCAGGGAGCTTGAGAGGCGACGGGCGCATCAGCAGCTCGAGTGGCGGCGCGCGCGCGCCGCCGGCGGCGGCGGGATCGTGGGGGGCACCGAAGAGCACGCCGCCGGGGCCGAGGTGATGGGGCGCGACGATCGGCGGCGGCGCGGGGATGCCGGTGAACTCCTGCACCATGGCGCGGAAGTTGGAGGTGTCGGTGGTGAACACGGTGGTGGGCGGCCGGCGCGACGCCCGCGGGCGCTTCCGCGGCGGCTTGCGCGCTGCCGCGGTCGGGGCGGGCGGCAGGGGCGGCTCCCGCGAGGAGGTGGCGGCGGGGAAGAAGGAGGTGGTGGCCGAGTCGAGGAAGAGCGGGTGGTGGTCGTCTAGGAAAGCGGGAGACGGCGGCGCGGCCGCCGCCGGGGAGGACAGCGGGCTGTCGCTGGCGGTGGAGGCCATGGGATGGAGGATCGGAGGGCGTGAGGGGTGGATGGAGATGTAGTAGGGTTTGGTGGGGGAAGAAGGGTTGGAGAAGAGTATATGAGTGGGTTGGTGTCTTGCTGATGTTGGGTTGATGCACGAGCATACGTGTGCCTCCGAGGTGAGTGGTGGAGCTAGGATTTTGACGATGCCTGTGCTAATTATAGGTGACATATTCTAACATAGTTCAACGGATGAACTAGTAGAAAAGTTTGTGAACTCGACACGCTCCTCCGACCCACGATATAAGTCATTTATGGCGTCTGTAAGGAGTTTCTAAACAAGTCAAAATATAGAGATTTGTCTGAGGAATTATCACTGAACAGAATCTCAAAGTTCATATTTGCAGACGCTCGATTTCTGCAAGTCAATTATAGAAATTTTCAGTCAATATATTTTTCTGGCGTCATTATTATTCAATACTTTTATCCCTTTTTAGGTTTATTTAACGACACTGCTTTAAATTATTTCCCTACCCGTGATGCCTCACCTGGCTCCTCCATTTCCAGTGGATCAGATCCATGATCGTCACCTTGCCTCGATGGGCTAAATCTTCACACTGTTCTCTTGCAACCCATGATACCAATGGCGCCAGCGTACCATCACCTATAAGGGAGTGACAATTGGCACATGTGGAGGAGGCAGGAGGCTAAAGATGAAGGAAGATAAAGATGAGCAATCACCGGCTAATAAGGGAAAGAAGCAGCTATCTCGCCATGACGCCATTGGATTGCATATCCAATATATACTTGGTGGCCGGCCTATATTCAGTAATTTCATTTGAGATGGGCATTAGCATCATCACTTTAAGTCGTTAGGATTTAGGAGATGGCAAGTCAAGTGCGGGTGTTCCTTCAGCTTTGTAAATTGGAAACCAGTTTAGATCTGAAAGTGACCCCGGAGAGCAATCTTTGCTACATCTAGGAAGATCCTAATGAGATCTTGGAGTGAGTGATGACTCGGCGGAATTACGACAGGAGTGGTGTTAGTGTAGACAACGTTCAATCCACCAGGAGTAGTTGATTCATTTTTTAAACTAACGTCAGAAACTTTGGATTATATTTTTTCTATAACATTACTGCTCGTTTTATAGCCAGTGAAATACTCTTGAATCGTTAGGTAATTATTCCACTTGATTTCTCGCACGGAATCCTTTTAAATCCTGTACAGATTTTAGGCCTGCACGTACAACGTACGCTCAAGCGATTAAACTACGCAGTACGCACGTACTTGAGCTCGAAACAAATTGATCTAAGTATATATCTAACCCTTTGTCCCTCCCATCTCTCGCACAAGCAAGCATATGCGACGCCGGCCTATACACTCGAGCTCGCATACGTACATGACGATCGACCGTACAGCTGCCTGAATTATGAAGAATAAACCCCAGACCAAGAACAGTAATTTTATTTATTTATCAACGTAAATTTAGACAAGGTGTTGTTAATGTGTCAATTCATAAAGTAATCACCATCATGGTAAACAGAATAAATCGTGTCACTGCGTGATTCCAGCTCTAATAATTTTCTACCCTAATAAAGGCCTAATAAGCAATTCCTAGTGGTAAGAATAAAGAAGAGGAAACATTCTAGCTCAGACGTTTTAAAGCAGTTAAACAAACTTGCACATCAATAGAGCACCTAACCTTCTCATTTTTCCCCTTGTCTAGAATCTATTCGCTCCTGACAGAAATATATGACATTTCCGTTGGAAAATATATTGACGTTTCCGCTGGGAGGATTAATTGAACAGCTTGCAGGGCAAAGACTTTATATCTAAATTTCATTTTTTTTTGCGGAAGACCGTTCAAAAAAAATATTATTTGCGGAAGGAGGTAGTACTTTGGATCATAGCAGACTGGCAGCGGCTAGTAAACATTGGTTAAGTTGTTACTGCCATTTTGGCATATATATATAGGCACCAGTGACATTTTTTTAGGGTAGCTTCATGAAAGTAACATCTTTTGATGGTGCACTGATCAATATATGTCTTTTTTTATACTAATATATGTCATTGTTATTATAATCCAGAAGCCAGTACGTACATCTGAGGAAAGTTCAGCTTTGATTTCTGAATCATTTCCATGTGTCCATGATTGCTTAGAACCAAACTTTTGACTGGATGATGCCGTGAATTAAAAAAAGCGTTTAACATTCGCATGCATGCACAACTTTATGGAATGAAATCTTGAGGCGTGCAAATTAACTTTCCAGATCCGTAACACAAAAGATGATGAGCACAGGCACACATATGGTCCAGCTAGCAGCTGAACAGTAGACTTTGTCCAAATATATGTCCATCTTTGTCCAAAGTTAGACTTTTTTTTACTTTGACCATAAATATAACACAATATTGACATTACAAGATTCACTGTGAAAAATATTTTCATAATATGTAACTCTTTCAATTTTAGATAATATAATTGTATAGATACTGATAGTCAAAATGTTATATATATATATATATATATATATATATATATATGTATGTATATATATATATGTAGACTGTGTCAAAATGCTAATGCGCTTGTATATGTGATCGGATTGGAGGAAGCGACTTTTATCACGAGAGAAATGCAAGGGCGCCCTTTCTGGATAGAATCTGTCCCCTTCTTAGGTGCACACGGATCCATTGGACGCGACGCATGTCATATTTGTGCTATATTTTGGCCTCTCTTTATTAATTCCTTGGTTGATTGAGCAAATTATTTGAAGTTTGGTAGAACCAATCTTTATAATTATAGTAGGCCCCCCAACTTTGTTCGATTCAGGTCAACTGTTCAGACTTCAGACGTCCATCAGTCCAAGCTTCTTGGCTTCAGATTCCCTAAAAAGTCGCAAGGTATTCAACAGTTTTGGGTCAACTATGCACGGGTTGGTTGCACCTCCATATGGCTGATTAGTCAATTCCGTACGTGCATGATCCAACTCAAAGCAGCAAAGCATGGAGCCATGGACTCTGTCATAACGTGCAGAATTGCAGATGCCTGAGACTGGACAGTCATGTGCAAGTTTCAGTAGCTTTGGATTCCGGTTTCTTCAGGGCATGACTCGTGATTTCTTCAGTAGATCAGCAGAAAGATGTGCAGCTTTGTTAGCAGCGATGGTAGACGGTCAAATGGGCATGATTTCTCTTCCGGCGATTCGTGCAGCTGCAGCAGGCAAAAAGCTCTCACATGCATGCCCGACGGTTCAACTGTCTGCAGGTTTGGGTCCAGAGAGAAACCATGCCTGTGTTCTGAATCTTTCAAATACCAGTTGAGAGAGATGTCACTTGAGTTGGCCAACGGCCCAAATACTGGACTCCAGTGGCAAAGCAGTGTAGACCTGCAGACAGAATGGGCAATTTTCAGTCCTTGGTCCTTGCATTTGTCACTTCAAATACACAGCTATGGAGAATAATCCTCGCAAATAGATGGATTTCAGATTTTCAGTGTTCAATTTTCGGCGGCCAATGCAGGTGACGCTGCCGCAGCAGCAGAAGATCCAGGCCCAGCAAATAAATACGCAGGCCGAAGCTCCCAACTGCAGATCTGGGCCTCCTGCAGTCTGGTCTGAAATTTTCAGCCCATTTAAACAAGCTGCACGTTGCCTCCATCCAGGCCGCGTTGTAGCTCCTCGGGCCGAAAGGTGTATGATTACAATTGGGCCGAATGTCGCTGGAAGGCCAGACTGGGCCTCGTGTCCCCGGCACCACCATTTTGCTTGATTCGTGCAAACTACTACTATTTTTTTGGGGGTAAAATCGTGCAAACTACTGAGGCCTGCCTGCAGCACGCGTGAAGTTGGCAGCAGAGGTTGCCGACGTTGAAACTGGCAGCTTCCAGAATCCAGACGCAGCAGCAAGGCAGTGCCACATCCAGCCAGTTGCTTTCCTCTTTCCGATGTGACCACGAACGGGTGTTCTCTGAATTGAAAGCCACTGTGGTCAGTTCCGAATCTGAATCTGAAAAAATGCAACCAAACCAAAGCACCCATCAATGGAAGATGAGGACCACCACCACCGCGGGGAAAGGTATAGTAAAGGGCATCTCGATCGATCTCCCACGCAACAAATGGCAGTAGCTCCTCTCCACGAAAGGCGTCGTGCCTTTACCTAGATTACAGGCAAATACCATCTCTCTGGAAGCAGTAGTTTTCCCTTTTCCACCACCTGTCTGTCCACCCAATCGATTGATCTGGCGGCACAAAGCGACGCAAGCAGCCAATGCAGGTGAGAAAGGCAGCCTCGCCGCCGAGCGCCGACGCCGCCGCCGCTAGTGCCTAGCACCCAGTTTGCGCCGGCCGGCCGGTAGCGTGTGCTACTGTATTCTCGATTTCTCGGTGGTGCGGGCACTTCGCTTTCAGCTTCCCAGGTACTTTCCAACACATCAAACATGTGCGGAATGCAGATGCTGGCGAAAAGCTGCAGAAAGCGGGTGGATCCGAGTTCGTTTCAAGTCACATCGTTCCTGCGCTTTCTTTCTCACATCGTTCCTGCAGTGCTACATGCTGCATGCCTTGAGGGTTCAGACTCCTGCTACTCCGCATGCAAATTCCCAGTCTTTCTCTGTGTTCTACAGTGGCAGAGCATGAGAGCAGTCAGGTTCAGATACGCGTGCGTATGCCGTTAGTCAAGGGAATTAGCTACCAAGCTGTAGTTAGGTTTTTGGCAGGTTTTGTGCTATTCCTCGTTAGTCAATCAAACGTGCGGAAAGCGTGCAACTTTTCAGCTTGCATTGGCGCGTGCGCTTCCCTAGGCGCCAGACCGCCTGTGTTCTTCTCAGCGTAGCGATGCTTGACAACTGCCTTTTTCTACTGACTAACAAAATAAGTTTTGTAATTTCAAACGGAGGGAGAAGTACAGTACGTTTTGAACTTTTGATGCAATTAGGAACAAAAAGGGTTCCCTGCCGGCCAATATTCCGAACTTCGAGGCGTGCAGATAAAATCAACAAGACTGCATTAGAATAATCAAACCCTAACGATGATTTTCTTCGGCCTAGAGATGCTAATTCGAGTGGTTAGGCTGCCCGCACTGGGCTCCTGAAAACGTTTTTGCAGGAAACGTTTACAGGAGCGGAGAGCTGCAGCGGCGTCCGCAAGGGCCTCCCCTACGGGAGCGGAGGCCGGCTGCTCCGCCACTTTCAGGGGAGTACGGAGGTTCCCCTACCGCGCCACCCATGCGCCGCCGCCGCTCGGGGCCGCCCGCCCACGCGCCGCCACGACATCCGCGCCGGGGAAGCTCGGCGAGGGCGAGGGCGAGGTGGGAGAGGAGGCGCGCGAGGTGGGGCCGCCTCGAGCTCGCGGTCACCGCCGGAGACAGGGCCGTCGACGGCCGAGCAGCCGGCCACGAGCTCACACCTTGGAATCGGCGACGCGGGTGGAGAGGGGAGGGGGAAGAGACGGCGGCACGGGTGGGGAGGAGGCGGCGGCGCGGATGGCGAGGGAGAGGCGGCGGCCGGCGGAGTGGAGGCGGCGGGCGTGCCGGAGGGAGTGGAGGCGCCGACCGTGGGGAGAGAGCGGGGGAGGAGAGGGAGAGGGAGAGAGAGCCGGCGGGGGGGGGGGGGGATGGGAAAGGGATGGAAAAATGAATATAATATGTGGTAGTTGGGATAGAGGAAGGGTATTGAGGAGTAATGGGTGCGGAAGAAATTGAGATAGAGGAAAGAATCTCGCTGACCAGGCAAGAATATTCCTTTTAGAGAAACGAAATAGAGGAATGCCAGTGCGAGCAGCCTTAGGGGTGTTGCTTATTGGCCTGTTGCTTCTGTGGTAGTCAAATATGGGGGTTGCATACTTGCATGCGCTAAAAGAGACCTAGATTATTCTTAGTAATGCTCTTTATTCATTGGTTAGGCTGGATAATTTATATGAAAGAGGGGATGGTGCACAAAATATATCACATGATCTTGAACTCACGTATTATTAGTCAGTTCAAAGAATATAATCCCTGTAGAACAAGAATATTCATGCTCTTGGTTTTACTTCTCATGCTTAAATAATTAGCGTATGGCTACGAAAGTTGTGCCGCATCCCCTTTGCTACACCGAGGCAGATTTACATCGATCTCATGGATGCTAACGTAACAGCATCTTGATCTCATCTGAAGAGTATGTGAATATGTAAAGTGCTATTTCAATCTTTTTCTTTCACGTGTGCAATATCATATCCTTCTAACCACAAAAAAAAATTCAAGTGATTCCCTATGTAATCTAAATCGAACAGATTATTTAGAATATTTTGATTCTCATTATGGTCTGTGGCTTTGTGTGGTCAGGAGAAAAATTATAGATCACATTGTCTAGCTAGCTAGAAGTTGAAGAGCAAAATAACAGACAAAAGAAAGGTTGACATATATACAATTCGATCCTTTTTGTTCTTGGCTTTTGTGCCCTGGATTGGATAGTGGGCTATTATTTTCTCTTCTGTAAATATATACTGCAAGCAACTATAGTTATGCATATATGGCTCCATATAACAAAAACACATGGAACTTTAGAGATAGCACTGAAAGCCACTGTGGCAGTGTGGCTTATACATGATCTCACAAATTTCAACTAGGAATGAAGTACTCACTTTCGCATTCTACCCGTACGGGCCTAGCTAGAGATTCGTCGAGCCACAGAAAGGCTCCTTTTTATTTGTGTGGTTCAGTTCGTCGCCTCTTCAAATTGTCTGTCCATTTATCAAGAACTGAGAATCAACCAGTCCAAAGTGCACTTTCATGAGAATTGTACAAGGAAAAAAGATCACCGAGGAAAAAAACAACTAAAAGGTATCTTGATTATAAACGAAAGTTGTATATATAAGGAGCTGGCGTCTTTGTGCAATTGAACTATTTTTTTTTCGAGAATGTCCTACTGAACTTAATTTCTAGGAGTACAATTTACCTTTCCGCAACCTGTGACTTTTTTTTTGCTGCTCCTAGTATAATGAAAGCACAGAGCACCTGCGAGATTGCTAAAAAACTATTTACCTTTCGTTGTTCAATTGTTAAGAGAAGTCGCGTGCGTTTGATGCAGCTTTTTGTGTCCAGCATTTCGCGTCGTCATCGTCGTCCTGTGCCTGTCTCAAGTTGCCAACGGGCTGTAGGCAGTAGTAGCTTCTCCGGATGCAAAATCATCTGCCGCCATTTTCAGCCGATCAATCTTCTTGAGCTTTCCCACGTGAGGATGTCTGCTCTCCAGTTGGTCATATTTGAACCATATATGCATGTCCAATTCAAAGATGCTCCCATATAGTCTAGCTAATATAAGCTAGTAGCTATATAGCTACCGTGGCTTTATGTCCCACACCAGCTTTTGAAAGTTGCATGTATGGGCCAATACTATACCTGCATATTCTACATTCTGAAACTTAATTAGCTTTGCACACAAGTCATCTCCAACAAAAAATTAGCTGGTGTGTCAAAGAAGCGGGGCAACCGAAGGTCCAAAAGGAAGATGGCCATAGCTCCCAAAGAGGCTCCATTTAATTTCTTTATGCAATGCTTGCTTGGTTTGTTATTAATTTCTCAAAAGCAGCCTAGCTACTAGGTAAAGTAATTTCCAGAATATATCAATTATATTTTTGCGCATGCATGTGTATGGCGCGCGTAAGCTATAAGCTAAATATCCAAGCGGATGAACCAATTTATCCTAGGATAAAGTTACAACTGGAAGCTGAAAGAAACAACCAAAATCAAAATTGCCACTGAATCGAGTGGGAGCTAGAGACTCGTGAACTTGTTAGTTGTAGTAATATAATATGCACTAACAATGGTGCATCTTTGTTTCCAAGTATCTGTAAACGTTTTGTAGGCTTGTAGAAATGTGCGTATGAGTAAATTAAACCATGATTTGATACGCTTGTGTAAAAGCATATCAAATCATGGTAGAAATATTTTGGACCAATAAGAACATATGGAATAAAGTGGACCATACTTTTGATTTTGAGGTAATTTTTGTGTACCATCAGTGGACAACTTATTGATGTCTAGATCAGGCCAAAAGCAAGCAAAATTCTTTAGACAGTTAGTATTGGGTCGGTGAGTTAGTGCCCAATCGCATTCCATGATTAATAATCAAGCTAGGTAGGAAGAGGACAAGTACATGAGATGATTCTGAACCCAATTCCAGGAACACAATGCTGTGTGCCACAATAGTGACATGTCATATGACCGTGCGTGAATGAATCAGTCTTCATAAAAGGCGCCAAAGTGTCGCACTAATTTATGGACACGTATCGACATAACAAGCATTGATGTCGTGGAACCAAATCTATCTCACATATAATTTACAATTATTCAGCCAACTGTAACAAGGAGATACAAACGTCCTCTGGGGATTGCAATCTAGTAGCATATTGACAGGCAGATCAATGAAGCAACAAGCACTCGTGAGTTTTGACACATCACTTAGTAGCGTCCTTATATTAGCTTTTGAGAGAAATTTAATTAAATGCTCTGAAACCCGCCCAAGTCTTGTCCTGTTCATACAGGCGTATCCGGTGGTCAAAATATGCACACACAGCTAGATAGCTAGATATCAAAATGTGTGTGTGCTGGATCAACCAAATCAGTCTATATATTTAGGCTACATAAACAAAGAGCTCGAAAGATACACACAAATACAAAATTAATTTAGCTTTTAGCTTGCAAGAGACAAACTTTTCCTTGTGATGATGCCACGCTGCTCACTGTCATGTTCCATGCATGCAAACATGTATGTCCAGATTAAACCGAAAAGATATCAATCAGTGGACATATAACAAATTAATCAACAGCTCTTTGAAGAACATGCGCATGAACTATATAAAGTATAATCCACAACATGTAACCGATCAAGCTAGCGCACTTTATCAATTATTTGTCATTCCAGATCTTGATTTCGTTTTGCTTGTTTACATTTACACAAGCCTCCACCTTTTGTTCCTTAATCGAGCAACGGTGCTCCTGCTTTTTCATTAAAGAAGAAGAGAGAACTTTGCCATTGCAAGAGATTGACAAGGCACGAAAAGAAAAAGGCGGGAAGAGCCCATGCCAACCAAAATGTCAACAAAACAAAACCACCGCTTCTTTCCATATCATCCAATCATAAAATCCAGTCACCTCCCATTACATTAGCTAGCTTTCTTTGCGTACTTGGGCTTGCAGCTGCCTCTTTATTCCAGCTTTCTGCCACACTCCAAACCAAACAACACTACTGATGCGCCCACTCTCTAGCTAGTCGTACAAGATAATGAAAAGGAGATCGATCGATCGATTAAGCTAGCTTGTAATGTGATTGTGCGAGTGTAACAACCACCATCAGTTGCAAAGCTAGAGCCTGATATACAATAGCCTCTTCTCCAAAGAGACAAGTTCGAAAGGGACCTTTTGAGAGAGGTACGGCGCCGACGTGGCACATCGTTGCCAAGACATTGATGGTGCATATAAACAAATGCAGGTTGATCAATTAGGCCTAACCTGTCTTCATTTTGGAGCTTAGCCCATGGACTGGCTCTGGCCGATTTTGAGGAGAGAGAGGAAGCTTCGGTGCAAAATTTTTTAATGAAACATGTCACGTACATGCATGCACTTGCCTAGCAACACTAGGCAAAGCAGCATCATCAGCTAGCTGCCTGCAATTGCAAAGCAAGTGATCGAGAGATCGATGGATGTCACGAGAGCGAGCGAGAGGCAACAAGTGGCCCTGATGTTTATGGCCAACACGTATGATTGACTTGGATCGGTGACTCCCCCGGCCGTGTGGTCTTTGTCGCTGTCGCCTCCGGCGGTCCGGCCGGCTGTGGGAATTGACATGGCCTCATATGGTGGGCGCACTAGCTAGCTCAATGAACCACCGCGAAATTGACCGGCATGTGATGTGCGCGCTCAGGAGATTAGATTCTCGAGCACTGAACTGAGTACTCAGTACTAGTTAGTTAGTGTGGTAGTTTTTTTCGAGTTAAATGCACCATTGATACACAAATTTAGCGAGTGGATGTGTTTATTAGGTACACCATCTCTCTAATTGCTCAGTTAGAAGCAGCAACTTGACATATGGGTGCAAATAGGTCACGAGACGACATGTCGGCAAAAGAACACCATGCAGACAACTAATGTGTATATTTGGCGCTTGTGTGTTACTCGTGGTGCTTGTGTGTAACTCGACATGTGGTGCTTGTGTGTAACTCGACATGTGGTGCTTGTGTGTTACTCATGGTACACAAACTTGGCGAGTGGGTGTGTTTAGGTACAACGTCTCCCTAATTGCTCGCTTAAAAGTAGCTACTTGACATGTGGGTGCAAATAGATCATTGAGGCTATTACAGATAGCTCCCCATTATCATTTTTTGTTTATTTAGATTTATTTTGATGGATATAAGTTTTTGGTAGAGATCAAGTTTTTGTGGCAACCAATTTTTCTATGCCCAAGCCGCAAAACCGGCTTTGCCATGCCGCACGCTACCGGACAATCGTTTCCCTCCGCATCCCGCCAACCAATCTTTGCTGCACGATAGGACCAATTCCGAGGGAAACTAGCAACCAGGCTCCATAATACAATGGGTTTCATCAATTTTCTCCGTTCTCCAATATTTGTTCAAGCTGGAGGACTCTATAGAGTTACCGGAAATTAGACTAGACTCAGTTAAGTTTATGGGGGAAATCAGACAAAGTGCACCAGAGGCTAGCCATTGATATCACATTTACCTAGAAGAAGATGTAATAGATAACTACCATGTGTGTTATTAAAACCATGCAAGATTTTCCTTCATATGCTAGCTCCTCACAAAGTGTAAAATATTCATCCTTATGATCAAAATGAGGTATATGGTGAAATTGTGTTTCCAGTCATCACCACACAATACAAAGGAAAAGAAGAATCCATGTCACCTTAAAAATCACAAAAACATTGAGCTATATATATCATATTCTTTCTCTTCTCTTGCTGTTCTCTCCTTGGAACTAGATGCCAGTGGTAGCGCCTTCTCTTGGAAGAAGCGGAAGAAGCAATCGCAAATGGTTCAAAGAGGATAAACAGAAGAATGAAGAGGGGTGGAATCGTGAGGATAATGCTGAAGCGTGAGGAGGAAGGGGAGGATAATGTTGTTTTTTTCTTTTTTTTAATTATCTCCAATAAACAACAAAAAATGGGGACGTGGGCTATTATTTGCAATGCCACCACGAGTTACACGCAAGCGCCAAGTATACACATCAACTGCCTACATGGCATTCTTTAGCGACGTGTCGTCTCGTTGACCTATTTGTACCAACATGGCAAGTTGTTGCTCCTAAATAAGCAATTAGAGAGATGTTTTACCTAAACGCACCCACTCGGCAAGTTTGTGTACCACTGGTGCATTTTACTTTTTTTTTGGAATAAAAATATAATATATCCATATTTTGAACATATATAGATCAGAGCATATGTTGGTAAGCTGTCTGTTTGGATCTTACCACTAGCCTAGCTAGTACTTCTTTTTTAGGCATCGAGTGTGGAAATGCTAGCTGACTGCACGTATGGGACACCATTAATAACAGATCGAGAGCATTTGCACGTTGAAAATTTCCTTTTGGATGTACACATATATATGCATGCTTCGAGTAATTTTGAAGGGGTGCCAAGAAAGGGCCAGAAGCAAAATAAAGCGAAAAAATGAGTAAAATATCTCAGCACATACACTCACCCTATATGCTGGAGTGTCCGGCCGGTAATCTCATTGCATGCATTTGCATTTTGTCGTTGGGTACGGTTGGAGAGGGCCAGGATCAGCCCCCCACAAGTCGATCTGTGCATATGCATGGGCCGCCGGTTTTTTCTTCCCCGGCCGGCCAAGTCCCAAAACTGTCCGTGTCCGTCCCGTCCGTCTATTCTTTCATCATCCTCCACCCGCACCGATCAGTCGATCGATCCGATCACGAGCGACACGACACGTACAGGGGCGCCGGCCGACCCCGGCCCGGGCACCGCCCCGACCCCGCCGCGCCTTCCTTGCTCTCTTTGCCCGGCCGGCGCGCCCCGGGGCTTGCTTGGCCGCCTGCCGGCGCTTGCCGTTTCGTGCCGCGCGATCCGTGCTTTTGTTGGCTTCTGGTCCGTCCCGGGGTGCGTACGTGTCTTGCGCGAGCCCGTCCGTGCGGTGCGGCCGGCACCCCGACCCCGGCCGGCCGGGTGGCGAGCTCCAGGGCGCGCGCGTCGTCGTCACGATCTCGCAGGCCAGCGGGTTTATTTGGCGTCGATGACCCGGCCGGGGTCGGTCGTCGTGCGTACGTAGGATGATGGAGCATGTGCGCCACTGACACGCGAGCCAAGGCCTCAAGCTTCATGGGTAATGATCGAGTAGTGGTCTGCGCGCTGATGGGGTTGGATTGGATCCCAGGTTAGATCGATCTCGGCGTGCAGCCAAAATCCAAATGTGTTAATAAGCAGTGAGCGTACTTGCGCCGTATGTTTCTCCCAGGGGGGCAGGGTCGCAGGGATTCGTATCTGTCTGCTTTGTCCTGTGCCGCGCGCCTGCGCGTGACTAGCTGTGTTTTGTATCGGACGATGGTAGCAGATGTGCGCGCCATGCTGGCTAGCTGTGCCTGCCGATCCATGCCACGCACGCACGCACGCACCTGGCCGGCCGGTCAAGACACACTGCCAAGAATGATCAACATCTGCACCGGGTGGAAAAGCCCTTTAGCACCGGGTTTCCCACCCGGTGCAACTAATCCGAGGCTAAAGGGGTATCCCTTTAGCACCGGGTTGAATAACCGGTGCTAAAGGGTCCCTTTAGCACCGGGTGCAGCCACGACCCGGTGCTAAGGGCCCTTTAGCACCGGGTCGTGGCTGCACCCGGTGCTAAAGGCCTGCCTTTAGCACCGGTTGCTGTCTGCAACAGGTGCTAAGGGCCCCGGATTTCTTTTTTTTTTTGCTTTTTTCAGTAGCCATGCATGCACGTCTATATACGTGTATATACGTATATATTCTAATACGTGTATTCTAATGCGTATTCGGCCGACTCTATATTCATATTAGCTGACATTTCATCAAAATAGAAGACATATATATTACAAAAGTAGATATCCATGCATGTCAACTCGAGTTATATATATTTAAACTGTATTTTCTACTTAATTAAGATCGACGACTAGCTTGTTGGACTGTCCGGCACGTCCTCCAGTATTGGCGTGTGGAATTCTCCTCGGGGATTGACGACCTCGTCCCAGATCCATCCGACGAGCTGTTCTGCAATTGCGTCAATTCTTTCTAGCTCTAGGGACTCTTCCTTCAGGTTGAACATCTATAATTTACAAATAATTGAAAGATATTTAATCCGCCGAGTTGGAGACAATAATTGTGCACTTAATAATAATGGAAATGTGTTTATTAATAATAATATTATTACGTACCATAATATTGTGTTGTGTAAGCTTTTTATGTCCCCAATTCCACATGTAATCGCAAACATAGTATGCACATAAATTATTTCCCTTCCCCTGTTTGGCACACTGTCGACCAAAAGAAATTAAGTAAAATTCATATAATATATTAGCCGAGGCCTACATATACAAATTACTTGCTTACCGGAAAGCCAATGTTCCATTTTAGTGTTTCATGTTGAATACCCGGGTGTTCTTGACGAAATTGATTCCAGGCCCTGCGAACAAAAAAATTGAGTTAAGTCATTGCGAGTGTAAGGGGTGAATTAAGTAGGGGAAAATATACATCACCTTGTCATCATGTCCATGATGTTCTGTAGTTTTTCTTTTGGAGTGTGCAATGAATCAAAGACGTTCACGACACCCCGGTCAGGACACAATATTATTAGGAACCAGTGGAATCTGTATACATGTATACATTATAATCAGAAATGAAATAGTACACAGACAGTATAAGAAGAAGCTTGTGTATGTACTCACTCGATGTTGTACGGGATTAGTATGGAGTCGCAGTAATTTTGTTTCTTAATGTACTTGTATAGGTTTCCATATGTTTCCTCAGGATTCATCAATATCATATTTTCACTTATCTTTCGAGGATCCACGAAACCAACGTCATATATCCCGGATCTCCGACATTTTTGAATCTCCATTCTGCATATGTTAAGCAATAAATAAAGCCCGCGTCAGCATAGATTGGAATTATTGTTTTCAAACTGTGAATTACAAGCAACAACAAAGTACTTACAGTGTCCAACAGGTGATCAAATCCACGTCCATGGCGTCGCGGTGGTACAGCTCATATATATCCTTAAACCTCAGTCAGACCCAATCCTCGTCACCATTGTAGAAATCATGGTCCTTCACGCCTACTTTGATCATGCACTGTTTATTCCTTCTTGATTCTTCCAAGTACCACTCATGGAATCGGCGCATCTTCGTCTGTAGCTTGCTCTCCATTTCAGGAGGGACCATAGGCTCGCCAAGCTAAAACGGCCACTTCAGCGTTGTGTTTACATGCACCTCTTCTTCCCCCAGGACTTGCGCTCTGGTTAGTCCAGTCTCGGCCATTACTCGTTGCACGTTAAGCTCGTCCAGAGATGGCAATGGACCCAAGGGCCGCTGAGGTTGCTGGCCGAGCTGAGGAACCTTTTTGGATGGGCCCGCCTCCTTATCTGCAGCCTTCCGCTTCCGGCGAGATTTCAATAATGAGCGGTCATAGTCTGTTACTATTACTTCCTTCTGTTGACCCTTGCTCAAATTACCGAGGAATGACTTGACGACGGTGGGATCAAGCTTCGGCTCCGGCTCAGGTTTTTTCCTCCACTCGGCCATTTGCCTCTTTGTGTCTGCTTTGACCGAGGCTTCGAGCTCCTCTAGAGTCTTCTCACCCGCTCTTTTCTCTGGTGCGGGCTTCTCTCTGGTTTTTCGCGCCTTCTTCGCTGGTGGAGTGGGGGCAGAGGCTTTAGTGCGGCGTCCCCTCTTCGGCGGAGGGGGCGGAGACCTCTGCGGCGGAGGAGACGGAGACCTCTTCGGCGGAGGAGACAGGCTTGCATCAGGAGCTCCCGGAGAATCGTCATGATCCGGTGGATCTCTTGGAGACGGTGGAGGTGACAGAGGCTTGTTGGTAGCCGCAGGTGTACCGGGTATGACGACGTCTGCCTTGCTCCATAGAATGATGCAGTGAGAACACTGACCGAGTTTTGTTTCACCGTCACCTCCGGGGATGTCAAGTTCCAAGTCTTCCCAGTTGGTGACGACTTGCTCCACCTCAACAGGTACGTAACCATGTGGAATGTCATTGCAGTGCCATTTTTGCCCTTCTTCCACACGTTTGGTCATACCGTATGCGACCTGATAAGTTAGTAGTCACAAAGAAAGTTAGTAAATGAATGGTATTTACGGTGAAATGTATGCAGTACGAACTAAGGTCGCATACGTACCACCACAGCTAAGTTCTTCTGCGTGACGATAAGCTCGCACGCGGTCCGTTGAGTTATTTCATCCACGGTGTAACGGACCGCTTCGGCGGCCAGTGTGGAAGCGTGACTGCTTTGATATTGTTGTGGAGGGCTAATAAGGGCCGCATCTTGGAGAGGTGCATGCTCTGTGGAACCGGTCCCGACTGCGGCTTGTTGGAGAGGTGCATGCTCTGTGGAACCGGTCCCGCCTGTGGCTTGTTGTATCTGCAGCCATGCTACCTTCATCTGTCGCTCCATCTCTGACTCCATTTCTTGGAGCTTTGAGCCCTGGGCGGCAACCGTTTGCTCTAGGTCCCTCACCCTCTGCTCATATTCGGCCTTCTTCCTCGAACGGCTCCTATAGGTGGCGGCGTGCTCTTGGAAACCTTTCTTCCATGAGATGCTTGTGCCTACGCCGTGCGTCCGTCCAGGATGCTCCTTGTTCCCTAAGGCATAGGTTAGTTCATCTCTGTCTCTATCAGCAACAAATTCTCCCCTCTCGGATGCCCTGAGGATATCGAGGAGACGCTGAGCTAGTTCTCGCAAGTCCTCGGGAAAAACTAAGGAGCCGTCGATTGGGCTTGGGGTGCCTCCATGACCATAGTACCAATGCTTGGTCCTTGTGGGCCAGTCATGTGTCGCTGGAGTGATGCCTCTAGCATATAGATCTTCTTCCATCTTCTCCCATTTAGCGATGCTTGCCTTGTAACCTCCCGAACCCATCTTATGAGAGTACTTCTTATTTTCGGCGTTTCCGGCGTTTCTAGCGCTAGTCGTTGCACCCTCTTCGGAGGTTTGGTACTCAAGGAATGCTTCCCACTCGTCATCAGTGATCTTCTTATACTTCTCAGGATCCGGGGCCTCTCCGGTTTTGAGAAAATGCGAGTACAACTTCTTCTTGAAATCCTGAAACAGAACTGCCATCTTCTTCATTGTCCAATCCCTCAGTTCTGCTTCATGAGTGCTAGGCCAGTCGAATACTGCCTTTAATTCCCTCCATAGCATCTCCTTCTCTATATCGGGGAGCACGTACTCCTCAGTGGGGTCCGTGGACTTCCATTTTCTGATACTAATGGGCACATTGTCCCGTACAATTACCCCGCACTGAGATACAAATTTCTTGGCCACTTTTGGGGGCTCAACTGGCTCCCCGTCATCCTCCACTCGGGTGATGTGTAACTTGACATCCTTCAGCTTCTTCGTGGTCGATCGTTTTGATTTCTTAGCTCGACTTGTAGAAGCAGAGGCGGCCTACACAAATTACATAAATACGAGATGATATAGAGATGGTATACATAATTGACATGTACAATACAAATTTATGTTATCTATATGCACACCTGACTAGACGAGGGCTCGTTACCGGCCCCTTCAATAGTGCTGCCCTGGACACGTTCGCCCTGTACATTGGCGGCCCCTTCAACATTTTCGGCCCCTTCAACATTTTCGTCCCTTCCAATGATCCCCAACACATCATCCATGGACATTGGTTGGGTTACAATATTGAAAAGTTGATTCGCAAAGAACGTGTTGTTGTCCTCTTGCATGGGTGGGACAGGGGTGTTGTTGTCCTCTTGCATGGGTGGGACGGGGTTGTTGTTGTCCGCCATCTATAGAATTAAAAATAATTGATAAGAAATATATACAAAGCATACATATTCCCAATATTTCTAACATTTTCGCTAAGGGGGTCGGTGCGTGAAAAACGGATTCGCCAAGGGGTTCGGGTGCGCGGTGTGAATTGATTCGCTAAGGGTTCGGGTACGTGACGCGAACGGGTTCGCTAAGGGGGTCGGTGCGCGAAAAACGGATTCGCTAAGGGGTTCGGGTGCGCGGTGGGTTCGGGTACACCATAGAATTTCCGATAATACATTTAAATGAAGCACATATATTTCTAATATACATAGAATTAAAAATAATTGATAAGAAATATATACATTTAAATGAAGCACATATATTTCTAATATACATAGAATTTCCAATATACATTTAAATGAAGCATTTTTCAATATACATTTCAAACATATAACATTTCCAATAATACATTTAAATGAAGCACATATATTTCTAATATACATAGAATTAAAAATAAATGATAAGAAATATATACATTTAAATGAAGCACATATATTTCTAATATACATAGAATTTCCAATATATATTTAAATGAAGCATTTTCCAATATACATTTCAAACATATAACATTTCCAATATACATTTCAATGTAAATATCTCCAATACATTTAAATGAAGCATTTTCCAATATACATTTCAAACATATAACATTTCCAATATACATTTCAATGTAAATATCTCCAATACATTTAAATGAAGCATTTTCCAATATACATTTCAAACATATAACATTTCCAATATACATTTCAATGTAAATATCTCCGATACATTTAAATGAAGCATTTTCCAATATACATTTCAAACATATAACATTTCCAATATACATTTCCAACATATCAAACAGTAGTGTCCATAAGTTCTGTACTTCCACAGCAACAACCTCCTCTATTCTGTTACAGATGGAGTCACCATATCAAACAGTAGTGTTACAGATGGAGTCCATAGTGTCCATAAGCATTTTCCAATTTTGCAGGGAGTACCCCATGAGTGATTTGCTGGTATATCTGTGAACCCTTTACACCCATGTCCATCAGTGGATAAATGAACTTGCCCATTGCAATTGCAATTGTTTTATTGGTCACACCACATGATTTATCGAATGTACCAATTGCATTTTGAAAGATTTCAACGCTACCATACCTTAGTGGAGTGATCAGCGCGGGGACGACGGGCGCGGGGACGACGACGACGGCGGGGACGACGGGCGGCGGCGGCGTGGGCGCGGGGACCACGGGTGGCGGCGGCGTGGGCGCGGGGACGACGGGCGCGGGGACGACGGCGGCGGCGGGGACCACGGGTGACCACGGCCGGGCGGCGGGGACGACGACGGCGGCGGGGACGACGGGCGGCGGCGGCTGAGGAGACGAGGCGGCGGTTTCTGTGGCGTCGATCTGTGAGATGAGGGCGAAGTGAGGGAGGGGAGAGAGGTCCCCGGCCTATATAGGTCCGGGGCATTTAGCACCGGGTGCAGCCACGACCCGGTGCTAAAGGCCCTTTAGCACCGGGTCTGTACAGCACCCGGTGCTAAAGGCCCCCCCTTTAGCACCGGGTCTTCCCACCACCCGGTGCTAAAGGCCCTTTAGCACCGGGTCTTCTACACCCGGTGCTAAAGGCCGTAACTGTGCGCCAGACGAAAATTGGTGGGGGCCTTTAGCACCGGGTGCAGCCACGACCCGGTGCTAAAGGCCCTTTAGCACCGGGTCTGTACAACACCCGGTGCTAAAGGCCCCCCCTTTAGCACCGGGCCTTCCCACCACCCGGTGCTAAAGGCCCTTTAGCACCGGGTCTTCTACACCCGGTGCTAAAGGCCGTAACTGGCGCCAAACGAAAATTGGGGGCCTTTAGCACCGGATTTTAGATCAACCCGGTGCTAAAGGCCCCAAATTTTCGTTTGGCGCCAGTTTCCAAACCGGCCTTTAGCACCGGTGGCTACTATTTGGGAATCTTATAAATATAGTTTTTAATATATAGTTATTAATACTTGTTTTAATTCAGTTATTAATACCTTTTAAAAATATATATTAAATAAGAAAATCTTATAAATTACTAGAAAATCAATATAAAATGCTAGAAAATCTTATAAATTAATAGAAAATCTTATAAATTAATAGAAAATCTTATAAATTAATAGAAAATCTTATAAATTACTAGAAAATCTTATAAATTACTAGAAAATCTTATAAATTACTAGAAAATCTTATAAATTACTAGAAAATCTTATAAATTACTAGAAAATCTTATAAATTACTAGAAAATCAATATAAAATGCTAGAATTAATAAAAACAATCTTATAAATCAATAGAAAATCTTAGAACATAGGTGGAACATAAATGCAAATATAGTCATTACAAATTGGGTGGAACATAGTGCAATTAAATTACATGGCATCATCGTTTACTCGGACACTAATAAACTTCCTCTTTACAAATGTTCCTTGATTGTGATCACGCCGTAGAAACGGTGTCTCCTCCGCCGCTAACAGGATGCTTGGGTCATCAGCCACTGAGAATGGAGGCCGGCCATCGAGCATATCATAATCTTCATCCGTCTTGTCCTCAACTCCTACGATTTTTCTCTTTCCAGGAAGAACTATATGACGCTTTGGCTCGTCTTGTGATGGGTCCAATTGCTTACCCCCACCTTTCTTATCCGCCCCTTTCTTCGGTCTGCTAGCCATGTCCTTCACATAAAAAACTTGTGTGACAGCTTTGGCCAGGACGAACGGTTCGTCTAGAAAGCCAATCTTGTTTAGGTCCACTAACGTCATTCCATAGTCCGCTTCAACTTTAACACCTCCTCCAGTCAGCTTCACCCATTGGCACTTGAACAGTGGGATCTTCAAAGGTCCGTACTCTAGTTTCCATATCTCCTCTATGATTCCATAGTATGAGTTTGTATTGCCATTGGTGTCTGTCGCGTCGATCCGGACACCACTGTTTTGGTTGGTGCTTTTCTTGTCCTGGGCTCTTGTGTAAAATGTATACCCATTGATGTCGTATCCTTGGAATGTCAAGATCTTGCTCGATGGACCTCTAGCTACAAAAGCTAGCTGCGCATCAATGCCCTCAACACCCATAAGACGTCTTCGCAACCAATCGGCGAAAGTACTATTGTGCAGACGCTGAATGAAGGCCGCATACTTTGTTGAGTTTTCGTCCCTGAGAATCTGCATGTGCTCCTCGATGTACGGAGCAACTAAGGTTGATTGTTGCAAAACTGTGAGGTGCGCTTTACGAAATGTCTCAACGTCCTTGATCACCATCGATCTTCTCCCTAGTGTGCCCTTTCCACCAAGTCTCCCCTCGTGATGTGATTCGGGCACACCAATCGGCATAAGATCGTCGACAAAGTCAACACAGAATTCAATGACCTCTTCTATTTCGTATCCCTTAGCAATGCATCCTTCTGGACGAGAACGATTACGGACATACTTCTTTAGGACAGCGAAGAACCTCTCAAATGGGAACATGTTGTGTAGAAATACTGGGCCCAATATACGAATCTCTTTGACGAGGTGAACCAATAGATGTGTCATGATATTGAAGAAGGATGGTGGAAATATCATCTCAAAGCTGACAAGACATTGCACCACGTCGTTCTGTAGCTGATCTAAATGGTCTGGATTGATCACCTTCTGAGAAATTGCATTGAGGAATGCACATAGCTTCACAATGGCTTTCCGCACGTTAACTGGTAGCACACCCCTGGGTATGACGGGAAGCAGCTGTGTCATCAACACATGACAGTCGTGAGACTTCAGGTTTGTGAACTTCTTCTCTATCATATTTATTATTCCCTTAATATTGGAGGAGTAGCCAGACGGAACCTTGATACTGTTCAAGCATTCAAACATGCATGCCTTCTCTTCTTTGCTGAGAGTGAAGCTGGCAGGACGCAAGTACTGGCGTCCTTTGTCTCTCTTTTCTGGATGTAGATCAGTCCGTTGCTTCAATCGTTTCAGATCCTGACGTGCTTCCAGTGTATCTTTTGGCTTCCCATAAGTACCCAGGAAGCTTATCAAGTTCACGCAAACATTCTTCGTCAGATGCATCACATCAATCGCGTTACGGACCTCTAAACGTTGCCAATAAGGTAGCTCCCAAAAGATAGACTTCTTCTTCCACATCGTGGCACGACCATCCTCGCCCGTCGGAGCAGCCTGGCTTCCGTCTCCCTTGCCAAACACCACGTGTAGGTCCTTCACCATATCAAATAGCTCTTCTCCACTCCGGTGTCTCGGCTTTGTACGGCGGTCAGCATTCCCGCCAAAATGCGCACATTTCTTTCGTAGCTCATGCTTCGCCGGAAGGAATCGACGGTGACCCATGTACACAACTTTACGACAATGTTTCAAATACATGCTTTCGGTTTCCTCTAAACAGTGAGTGCATGCTTTATATCCTTTGTTTGATTGTCCTGATAGGTTACTTAGTGCAGGCCAGTCGTTGATGCTTATGAAAAGCAGTGCTCGAAGGTCAAACTGCTCCTGCTTGTCCTCATCCCACATGCTAACACCTTCATTCTTCCACAGCTGCAAAAGTTCGTCAACCAATGGTCTTAGGTACACATCAATGTCGTTGCCAGGTTGCTTTGGGCCTTCGATGAGCACTGGCATCATAATGAACTTCCGCTTCATGCAGAGCCAGGGGGGTAGGTTGTAGATACAAACAGTCACGGGCCAAGTGCTATGACTACTGCTCATTTCACCAAAAGGGTTCATGCCATCGGTACTTAAACCAAGCCTAACATTCCTCGTATCAGCATCAAACTCTGGGAATGCTCTGTTGATGTTCCTCCACTGGGATCCATCGGCGGGGTGTTTCAACATGCCATCCTGCTTACGTTCTTCTTTTTGCCAGCGCATCAGTTTGGCATGGTCTTTGTTCCTGAACAAACGCTTCAGATGGGGTATCAGAGGGAAATACCACATCACCTTCGCAGGGATTTTTTTTCTTAGAACGCTCTCCCCCAACATCACCAGGGTCGTCCCGCCTGATCTTGTATCGTGCGCAAGTGCAAACCGGACAACGATCCAAGTGTTCGTACTGTCCGCGATAGAGGATACAGTCATTAGGACACGCATGTATCTTCTGCACCTCCAAACCGAGAGGGCAAACAACACGTTTTGCTTGATACGTCATCGATGGCAATGTGTTACCCTCTGGAAGAATCTTCTTTACGAGTTTCAGTAGCTCCTCAAAACCCTTATCAGTAACACCATTTGCTGCCTTCCACTACAGAAGTTCAAGTGTGCTACCCAACTTCTTTAGCCCCTCTTTGCAATCTGGGTACATGTCAGTCTTGTGGTCCTGCAACATGCGCTGTATCTTTTTCAGTTCCTTATCATTGTCGCAGTCTTTCTCGGCATCACGCAACATTTGCCCGAGTCCATCAGTAGGTTCATTTTCCTGAGCAACATCTTCCTGAGCATCGCCTTCCCGAGCAACATCTTCCTCATCGGCATCACCCATTGCAGCATATGCAAAGGAACCGTAGTATTGAGCCAATAACGGAATGTCGTCATCGGCCCCGTCTTCTTCATCTTCATCCATTAGAATTTCTCTTTCACCGTGCTTCGTCCAAACAGAATAATTCCTCATGAAACCGTGCCTCATCAAATGCACCTGAAGACAACCTCTTTGTTTGTACGATTGTATATTTTTACAATGGGTGCATGGGCAGAACATGAAACCGGACGGCGTCCTGTTAGCCTCGGCGGCATCGAGAAACGTTCTAAGGCCATCACGGAACGCCTGAGCGTGGGAGTCCACGTACATCCATTGTCTATTCATCTGCATTATTAACCAATAACAAATATACAATACAATTTAAAGATAAAAAATTTAATATATAAATAAATACAAATTATAATATATATTCCATTATATAAATAAATTTCTAAAACTACATTACTATATTCATTAAATATAACATTACTATAAGCCTTATAAGATTTATAAGATTTATAAGATTTTCTATTAATTTATAAGATTTTCTAGCATTTTATATTGATTTTCTAGTAATTTATAAGATTTTCTATTAATTTATAAGATTTTCTAGCATTTTATAAGATTTTCTAGTAATTTATAAGATTTTCTAGTAATTTATAAGATTTTCTAGTAATTTCTAAAACGACATTACTATAAGCCTTATAACTATTCACAAGTCATACAAAACAAAATACTAACTAGCTTGCCTTCTCTCTCCATTTAAAACACAACATGAACACTCTCTCCACCATGAACTCAAGCTCTCTCTCCTCTCTCTCCTCCAAGAACACAAGCTCTCTCTAGCTAGCTTTACTTTGATTCACAAATCCCTCTATTTCTAAATCATAGAAGGATTACAAGCTAAATAAAACATTAGAGAATGAAAGAGTGTACCTTGTAGTGCTCCTTAGATGAGTAGAATCTTCACAAATTTTGAAAAAAAATTTGGGCAGCACCTCCCCTCCCACGGCCGAGCAGCATGAACACAGCGCCTAAGTGTTCAGCTGGCTCGGGCGGGGGAGGAAGAAGCCCCTATATTCAAACACATTAGCACCGGGTCGTGGCAAGACCCGGTGCTAATGCGCACCCTTTAGCACCGGGTGCAGCCAGCAACCGGTGCGAAATTGCCTCGGCACATTAGCACCGGTTGCTGGCTGCACCCGGTGCTAAAGGGGGCGCATTAGCACCTGGTCTTGCCACGACCCGGTGCTAATGTGTCCGCCCTGACACCCCGCAGCGCCGCCCCCGCTCCTAGCCGTTGGACCCGGTGCTGAAGCCCCATCAGCATCGGGTCCAAAAATGGCCGAGGCGGAGGAGGCGGACGGATGTGAAGCATTCTGGTAGTGAGATATATACACCAGCTGGAATGGCCGCCACTTCTGGCTCATACTAGCTCTCTTCTCGATCGCGCGCCGCCCTTCAACAAACAACCCCTATTAATTTTATCTCAGAGACAAACCATCTCACCACACACTACTAGGCTACACACATGTCGCCATCGTGTGAAACTGTCGGCAGTAGAGTACATTTCAGTCTTTCAGATCGCAGCATCATCAACGTTGCTGTAATATATGCTGTGTGCCAACTGCCAACAAAGAGATATACGAGGATGCAAATTTACGCTAGCAATAACAAGCAAGCAAGCAATATACCCCTATAGTAGGTTCATCGCACATGCATGCACGCCCGCAAACCGCTGTCACCTGAATATTCCTGCGATGAGTCATCACGTTAATGATAGCTGTACATGCTATATTGGCCGGTGATCGCCAAGCAAGCTTGTTCCAGTACGTTTGTCAGTGTGTGTATGCATTCGCACATCTATCGCGCGCTAGAAAACATGCGTACCTTCAGCAACTTGTAGCGTTTGCGACAACATATTGCTGTGCTGTTTCCTAAATCTTCACGTGATTAACCACAACAAAACTTTTTTTTTAGAATAACCACAACAAAACTTGGCCGCCACTGTTTCCTTCCCCTTTTCCATACGATCGAGTCACACACGTTCCTTCTTCGCAGCAGCCGGCAGTAGCCTTTGCAATGCATGGCTGCATGCACGCCGTAGTACGGAGCATGCGCTGTCCAGCACTCGGTCTCTGCCCGGAATCTTGTGCGGCAGCAAAAGCGTCGACGTACATGCATCCACCACCTGCAGCTAGCATGCTCTCTCGGCTTCTGTGCTGTTGGAAGTTCAAAGCCGCCACGAGTTGCTACTACTTCTTGCTATGCAAGAAAGTGTGTGTGTGTATGCTCGACAGCTAGCTTAGCTGTGTACGTTCATCGCATCTCCAATGTGCAGTTTCAGCATAGGATCAGACAACAGCTAGAGTGTTGCTCGATATCCAACAAAGCCATCCTTCAAATGGCTAGATAGCCACCAGCTAGCTGCGTGCGGTCTAAGCCACTATTAAGGGCCACTTGTTTTTCTCAAGATCGTCGAGCAAACAACTTGTTTAAGTACTTTATACTGACCATCATCCCTTCTTAGACATATTTTAACATCGTCAGTGAGTTAGTAGGCGCATGGAACTAATTAATCCAAAAATTAAACTAATTCGATAAAGAATATCTCGAGCTAGTGGCCGAGCCATGCATTTTGCCCCTTAAGAAACTGCCCCATATGCATCATCATTCAAACAAGTTAAGCTTTGGGGTGAGTCGATCATCGTAGGTGCATACAATATATACAGCTCTCTATGGCTATGCACGACCTAAGCAGATAGAATGACGAATTGTATCTAATTATTTCAATTTATATGTATTCCTGCTGTTGCGCGTGAGACAAAAAATTAAAATTATTAGTAGTGCCCCTTTCAAACAAAGGAACACAGGACGAGGTAAATTTCTACACAACTGCATGCGGCAATCCTGGCGAGTGCGTAATGGCCGGGGCGAGTCAAGAAATTCACATGATGGTCGGAGTCGTCCAGTCGAGTCTGCAGGGCTTGGACTTTTGAGTCGTGAAGCTGAAAAAAACAATAGTGGCATGCATGGGGCTTCCTAGTAGAATATATACATGTACTAACTGTATGTAATAAGCAATGCAATATACTAGCTTCCACTCACATGGATTTTTGTAGCTAGTAGAGGCTGCTAGAGCAAAGCCCTCTGGATCTCCAAAGTCAAAAGTTTTGGCGCAATCTTTGGACATGCTTGCACTTGCCCATGCATAAACTAGTACACATGGAGCATGGACCCAAAACGAACTGAAATTTTGACAAAGATTCTTTGCAGTTGCAGTCAATAGAATATGAGTCGTACGTCATCGTTTCTTGTGAAACTTCGTTATAAATACATGACGTCTACTGGTAGCATTATATATTAGAGAGGCCATAGACTTGCTCTGAAAGAAAACGGATGTGTGTATATATATTATATATGAAACCTTGGGCATAACTAGAGTAAACGTGTTTGACATTAGCCCACATGAATATATTATTCTAATGCTGTTTAGTGAAGATTCAAACATAACTAGTACGACTGAATTGAAGTGGACATTCTCTAATTTACCTTGTTTCTATGGTCCCGTCAAAGATATATTTTGCGTTTCAGGAAGGAAATCAGCTTGCTTCCAACTTGTGTTTCTTGTCTGAAACATGAAGTAAACAGGCAGTAACACTGAATAATATATAACATTCCGTCCTTTTCTGCATGACCGAAAACACTTCAGTATTTAATCCTCAACAAATTCGTTCTGGATTTTAATTGACCAGTCACATTTTTGCGCAATGCCACGACTCCATGAGCATTCGTGGCAACGGCAGCACGCTTCAGCGAGCCCATAGATCCATTGTTTCCAGCGGGCGTTGGTAGTTGTAGGTGTCCGTGTCCCTAGAAGATACAGGGAGAGACCATATTTGCTTTCAGGCATGGAAAAGTCATTCAAAGCCACCCGCGGAAATCAGGCATTGAAAACAAAAGGAAAATTAGAATAAGCTGGCGTCTTTCATCATGTATCTGGACAAGCAAACATATTGCTTTAATTTCAGAAAGATTACTCTAGATGAACTGCTTCGTGTTAAAGTTCAGAAGATCTTAAACAGAGACTCTGACCACCTCAATTAGCACAGCAGGTTTTACTACTCCAGCACAGATGCAGAAAGATGACCAAGAGTGTACTGAAGGCTAGAAAATCCTTTTTTTTGTGAAATAGGAAATCCCACTTTATACTAACTATAACTAAACAAAAGAGAGGGAACTAATTAAGCTAGCGAAACAAAAGATCAGCCCAACCTTATTTTGACACCTACATTATAACATCTCGTATATGGTCATATAAATGTAAGTATATTGCAGGGTGATTAATCATGAGTACTTGAAGAGAAATAATGACGTCGCATCATTTAGAACGCGCATGAAAGTTGACCACTTAAATGTGAATCAGTGCTTAACAGGCTCAACCACGTTGTTAGCACACTTTAGTATCATTACAAACCTATAGGCATCTTATCAAATTTGTAAGCACGTCATACATATGACGTGGAGATTTTCTTTTTTTTAAAAAAAACTGGTTTTCTTACACAAGCAACATGTTGATACTTTTGTGCATGCCCTCTCGTATTAATCAATAAGCAGGCACAAGCACAATCATATAAAATGCTCTCGCCCAAGCGGTGCCTTGCGCTTCGCTTTCAAAACATCGCAATCTCGCTATTACAATAGTTAGTACAATTACATAACAAATACACACCCCAAGAGCAGTGAAATTGCGTAGCAAACACAAGTAACTCCGTGTATGGGATCACCACCCATAGGAATTATTGCTGCGCAGTAGTAAATAATGCGAAGCTTTTGTTGCGTCTAGTCACCCAATTGCACGGTGATTTCGGCTAGCTTCATCGACCATGACCCGCCACAAACCTAACATGCCGCGCGCCGGCCGGCTACTGTTGCGAAACCGGCGTCTTTTCCAAACACAAGCCGCAGCGCCCCCAAAACATCCGGCCGGCCACATCTATATATGCCCCCTCCTCGCCACCGCCCAAAACCTCAAGCCAAACAAGGCCTCCTCTCCTACTCCACCTACAGGCTACAGCGCACACGTCGTGTCGTGTCGCTGGTTGCCCGGCTTCTTCTTTGCCTTAGCTTTCTCTGGTGATTTTGGGCCTCCCGATCGCAATGACCAAGCACACCGCCTTCGCCGCCGAGGACGCGGTCGTCACCGCGGCCGTCGCGGCGCCGGCGCAGCCGGGCCGCCGCTTCACGTCGTACCCGCCGCCGGGCGCGCGCGGGAGGTGCCGGGCGGTCGCCGCGGCGACGGCCATGGCGGACCACCCCGCCGCCGCGGGCGTCGTGATGGGACCTTGGCTGGACGCCGCCGCCGCGCTGCGCCGCGCCGAGCACGACGCCTGGATGGTACGTACGTGCACACGCACACGCACACGCGCATCATGATGCTCCCTGTCTCTTCCTTCCATAGTTCCATGTGCCGGCGGTGCTCGCGGCCTGACCGGCTTTGGCCCGACGATGTCTCGCAGGCGAAGCACCCGTCGGCATTGGCCGAGTTCGAGTCCGTCCTCGCCGCGGCGAAGGGGAAGCAGGTCGTGATGTTCCTCGACTACGACGGCACCCTGTCGCCCATCGTCAAGGACCCCGACAGCGCCGTCATGACCGAGGAGGTGAGTCAGTGGAGAAAAGTTTCGTTGCTTGTGAAGGCGAATCAGGGCGTCGCGTGCTCTGCTCCGTGGCCATCTTCGCCGTGCCTAACCACGCGACGTCTCCCCTTGTGCCACAACACGCAGATGCGCGACGCGGTGCGAGGCGTGGCGGAGCATTTCCCGACGGCGATCGTGAGCGGGAGGTGCAGAGACAAGGTGCATTCCGATCCCCATCCATCACGTTCTTGTTCTTGGCCAGGTCCTCCGTGCTGTAAAAAGCTTGGAGTCTCTCTCTCTCTCTCTCTCTCTCTCTCTCTCTCTCTCTCTCTCTCTCTCTCTGGGCCTTTGAAAGTTTGTGATTTTACTATCCACATCACATGCTAGTATGCTACCGTGAACCTGGCCGGAGGTGCAGACAAACTAGAACAGTTGGTGCTGATAGCTAGGTCAATCAGATGTGCCAAGCTCGCACGAACCTTTCTTTCATCTAGTACCTGATTCGCTTTTTGTGGTGTGACCTAGTACTGTGTTTTGATGGTGCTCTCATGGCTCTATTCTGGTGCGATGCCTATAGGTGTTCAACTTCGTGAAGCTGGCGGAGCTGTACTACGCCGGGAGCCACGGCATGGACATCAAGGGGCCCACAGCACAGTCCAAGCACACCAATGCAAAGGTTTGCAGCCCCCCACTAGCTCTCCGTCACCGCCATGTCACACGAAAGCTACTGATTTTTTTTTCTAGCAGAAAAAAATCTCATTCTGTTGTATGTAGTAGAACTCATTAGTTTGTGTTGACTTGGAGCAGGCCGAAGCTGTTCTATGTCAACCGGCGAGCGAGTTCCTCCCCGTCATCAACGAGGTAATTCCTAGTTTTTCACCACCAATTTCAATGTTGAATAATCTAGCAGCGTAAAATCTTAAACTTCTTGGAAAACCCCGGTGAGCACGTAGCAATTCGTAGCGGGATGCCTGTCATCTCTGACACGGTTTCTTTGCCGTGCATGTCAGAAGCAACAAGAATTTGTTGACGAATTCCCTGCAATTTCCTCTTGCGCAGGTGTACCGCACGCTGACGGCCAAGACGGCGGCGATCCCCGGCGCGAGGGTGGAGAACAACAAGTTCTGCCTCTCCGTCCATTTCCGCTGCGTCCAGGAGGAGGTGAGGATCACGACCTTTTGTAGTTGAATTTTGTAGCTGATTATATATACTTCAATTCCCTCATGTGCTGCTTGATCTTCTTCATCTCTGAAACCTGGCAGAAATGGCGTGGCTTGGAGGAGCAAGTCCGGTCGGTGCTCATGGAGTACCCGGACCTCCGGCTCACCAGAGGCCGGAAGGTCTTGGAGATCCGCCCCTCCATCAAGTGGGACAAGGGGAACGCGCTCCAGTTCTTGCTGGAGGCTCTTGGTGAGTATATTCTTGACACATTCACAGATTTTCATCCTTCTTTTTTTACCTCTTTCTCTCGATCCAATATTTATGTACTCACGGTCACGCTTGCTTGGTTTGATTTATTGAATGAAGGTTTTGCAAACAGTAACAATGTTTTCCCGATCTATATCGGAGATGATCGCACTGACGAGGATGCATTCAAGGTGCTCAGATATGTAGAAAAAAAGTTTATTATGTTTGCATATCAACATATTTTCAGAACCATAATGTTATGCTTTTTCTAAGAGGATCAAACATGAGACTTTTTTCACATATGTGCAATATTACGATGGTGCTCTGACCCTTGTCGTCAAATGAATCAGGTGCTGCGCAATATGGGACAAGGGATCGGAATCCTCGTGTCCAAGATCCCAAAGGACACAGGTGCATCCTACTCCCTGCGCGAACCTTCCGAGGTATACACATATAAATTATGTATATGTATAAATATTATCGCAGCTACATACAATGCACTAGCTGCCGAATTTAGCTCAGGATATCAGTACCTTTTGCGCTCTAAAAAACTGAAAGGAAAGGTAGCAGAAATCCAAACACCAAATTCATGGTTGTTCAGTTGTTCAAAAAAATTCATGGTTGTTACTGCAGTAGGAAGTTAGGCGCAGGCCAGATTTGCTTGCTCTCAACTCTCTACTGCTTATTGCTTTCGAAAAAGCTCGATGTGGAGCTCTTTCTTTTTGCGCTCGTCCTTTTTTTGGTGACAAGCAACTGAGCTGTCACTGACGTGGACTGATCCCTCGCACTGTTGTGACACTGCAGGTAAAGGAGTTCCTGCACAAGCTGGTCAAGTCCAAGCAGCGAGAATAATGGTGCTTCAGCTAGCAGACGAGAAGTTAGAACTAATTGAGATCCGAGATCAGATCGTCCCAATGGACGAGAAGCAATGTTAATCTCGGGCGTGATTCGATCTTCCATGGCCGTGGTGACACTGATTAACTGATGACCAGACGTTAACTGGATTCAGAAACACCCGGACGGATTTAACTACCGCAATCGCAAGTAGTTTTTAGAGGAGGAAGGAGAGAATAGATAAAAAAAATAGGTAGAGGAAGGAGTCCTGGACTGGAGCCACCAGAGCCATGGCAGGAGGTTGCCCCGGCGGCGCCGCCGCCGGGATGCAGGAGGACGCCGGCGCCGACGGAGAGATCGGCAAGTGCCAAGTGGGCTGCTTCTAGCCTTCTAGATGTGTTGGATGGATCTCCTGGTCGGTGTTTATCGGGCCTACCGAGGAGTGGAGCCGTGCACGGTTTAGGCCCATGGGCTAGCGCTGCTCTCTAAGAGGCCGTTGGCCTGCTTCTCAGCTTGATTTTTTCTGTTTAATTTTTCCTTTGTATTATCTGCTGTATAACTGAGAAAGAATTACCACGGCTGACTACAATGGGGGAAAAACAAATTATGTGCTTCCATTCAGCGGAATGTTAAATATACGCAAAGTTCTTTCAATTAAATCATTATGTGATAGTGATCCTACATCGATCAGCTGCTGCTGTTCTGTTCATCACCAGTAGCCATTGTTTGTCGATCTCAGAGGCAACAGCAACGTGTGGGGCGAAGCTATGGGCGCATGATTAAGCAGGCTTGTTCACGGATAGGACCTGTGTGACATCAGGGAGCAGGGGGGACACGCACAGCGCCATGCATGCCAGCCACAGTTGGAGGCCGGACGCCATGTCCACGATTCAGCAGGCATGCTAATAATAAGCTAGCCGTTGGTTGCTAGATGTACGGTGGCTCTGATCTTGCTGGTTTTGTTTTGTCGTGGACTGCAGTACACTGCAGTATTATTATATCCTTTGAATAATTTTTTTTGCATGACTTAAGCAGAGTAAATAATTAAGGTGTGGTTGTGTGAATGTGAGATGGACACATAGAACACATCAGCTAGCTATTAGAGTCTAATTATTCTACCAGTTTTCCCTGTACTTTTTCCCATGACTAAGGGACTAGGTTCCAGTTTAGAGTTTACCATGCATATATTTCTAGTACCATTTCCACTTTCCAATATATATCTATAGGCAGAGCCCCAACCTAAACTCGCACATGCTAGTATATATGCTACCACACACCTATACGAAACAGATTCAGAGCACACCCACCCTACTACATACACGGAGTGGAAATTCGTGTCGGAGCCCTAGAATAAACCAGCGGTCAAACAAAATGGGATCAAATCTCACTGTTCAGATACGATCCATCCCCCGTATCTTTAACCTTAACAAGTCACTGATCACGCCCCCTCCAAATAGCATACCGACACCAGCCAGGATATAGTTAGATCGACCTCGCGTGAGGCCTACGCGCGGGGAGATCATATCGATCGATATATATGATGCAATCATATATAGACTGCACGCGACTCGATCAGAGCTGGTGCTCTCGATCAAGGGTTGCAATTGCAGCAGTGTTAGGACCACAGCTCTGAATAATACTGATGATGAGCTATTGGAGCTAAGAAGCCACGCACGCCTTTGCGATCGATCGGCCGGCCTAATGCTCTCTTTTGGCGATCGTGATGCTTTACTACCACACGGCCAAGGAAGAAGCAACGCACTTGCCGGCATTTGATGGGATTAATTGCATCGATCGCCATGACTGGCACGCATGTGATCTCTCTCCTTGTAGCCTCCAAGTGTGACAGGTTTGAATATTAGGGTTCAGTCCCAAGCATCCCAATATACAAATGGCAGAGATCAAAGCTAGGGATATTCATTCGCAACTTGGCGTCTAGTTGTGTCGTTGTGCACCGTACCTCTAGATCACACACCATTAACTATACACCAAATGTGTTGTTATATGGAGGAAAAAACCTGCAAAAGCGGCAGCGCTTTTTCCTGATGGATTGTTTGAGGTTAAGTGGTTGGCCCGGAAGCCATCTTTTTTTGCCACCAATTATTCCAACGCCGCGCCGACGGCCGGCCGGCGTGTGTGCATGCCGGTGCCGGCTTCTTTTGGGCACAAATTAAAGCACCCCCTGCATGGGCTTTGCTCTCGCGATTGCACACACAGACACTGATAGTGCATCCGTCTCTTTCCACGCGTGCAGGTAAAAAGAGCATTAGACAGGTCCCCTCGCACCATGTAATTAAACGGATGTTTATGCAGTAATTTATGCGTGCTCATATGGACCCCGAATCTTGCTACGGCTGCTAAGCATATGAAATTTGTGGAAACGTGTACGGATCTGTGGGTAAATGTGGCCGGGCTCCTTTTCAAGTTCAGACGCCCGGTTTCTAAGTGGTTCCCGGGATACCATTAATTTGGTTGTGGTCCTGTCATGTGTGCGTGTAGTGTGATTGATCTCGACTGATTTGCTTTACACTTGTGTGTGTGTGTATATAGTAGCCGGCCGGTACGGTGTTACTTGTCTGGTTGTATGTGTGAAGTGAGCAGTGATGCGTTCGATCACAGCTTCCGGGCTAAGGCATCTACTACTGCTACGCTATTCGCTACACGCAGCATATATTTCTAGTTCAGGCTAGGCTGCCTTAAAAGTGCCTTGTGCGATGTTGCGCCGATGCTCCTGGCCCAGAGGCATGGGTGGCGGTGGTTGCCCATCATCCGTCACGTCACGTACGCATGTGTTGACTGTTTGGGGGGGGGGGGGGGGGGGGGCATTGCAAACTTTGCAGAGATCGAGCTCCAAAACACGATCGGCTTTCATAGTGCACTGAGTAGAATAATATATAGATATGTAATTAAACGTAATTAATATACTCCGTATATGTGTAACACGCATGCACCTCTACAAATATACTATGTGTGTGTATTCCTAACTTCTGTTTTTTTTCTTTAATGAAATGTGCGGTCAGGCAGGTTCTCGAAAAAAAATGTGAGTATTGCTGTAGGTTAGTAGGTATTATAGATACGCATAAATCTAGCAGCACTACTCTCACTGTCAGTTAGTTGCAAGTTGCGGGGGAGCTAAGCTGCTGGCGTGCGAGACTGTGCCGCACGGAAGCATGCATGGCCCTGTTGTGGTCACCGTCACCGGCCCTGCAGCAGCTTCCAGTCCAGCCCCGGCTGACACGCCGAATCGCTGCCGCACGCAAGTAGCAGCATCAGGCAGGCATCCGCGTGCAGCAGGCAGGCAGGCAGGGAAAAGGATCGGATCGGCCGGACCGGAGCCCTTCAATTCGCGAGCTGAGAGCCGGCCGGCAGCGCCTCGTCAGGCGGCATGTGGCCGGCCTCCTCCGCGCGCATGCAGATGCGCCCCCAAAAGGCGAGCGAGTCGCCGGCCAGAAGCCGAGCGCTCGCCCGGCGCAGCGGCAGCACCGGCCGGCCGCACATTTGCCTCCGGCCTGCCTGCGCCATGGCCGTGCGTGGCCGGCGCTAGCTGCAGCAGGGCCATGTGGCCGGATCCTTGCCGTTTTTTTTGTTCACCCACACTGCACTGCACTGCACCCGTACGTACCCGACCCCGGCCGGCGCTGCGACGAAAAGTGGCACGGCTAGCCAGGTACTGTACTTAGTACTATCCCCTACTGGCCGGCTACCGCATGCATGCTCCCAGATCACAGATCTTTTTGGCTCCACACGGCATTGATGATACGAATACGATCGATCCCCATCTCGTTTGGGAAGCCATCAACACTTGCTTCGTTCCAAGCTGTGGTAGGTACGTAGCTACATACTACTAGATCGTCCATCGTCCATCATCGGCAGCTACCCCAATCCATCCTACTGTAATAATACTACAGCTATAGCAGCCGACCAGCCGTCCCTCTCTCTCTTGGTAGTTGCTGTCTGCGAGCAAGAATCCGGTATGATTCAATGTGGCCGGCCATTGGAATCATTGAATCTGCGGCGCGCGCGCGCGAAAACATCTGAAGATTCAGGGTCTCTCGATCGCATCGGTCGTGCCAGGCCGGGCGACCGACCGACCGCCCGCCCTGATTCCGCATCTGACAGGTGCATGTTGCATTTACAACAAACTAGCTGCTGGTCCAAGCTGCACAGGCACGGTGCAGCGTGTTCTTTCGGTTCCTTCCTTCCACGCCGGCTGGCTGCCCAGGCCTGTTCCGGCCGGAAAAAACCGCACGTACAAGCGACCGCGGGGCTTATTGCATGTCGCACTTAGAGGTTTTAAATTTTTTTAAAACTTTGCACACACAATAGTACCAAGTAGATGTAAAACATACAAAAAGTTAAGATTCAAACAAATGTTGTAAAAATTCATATGAAAAAAACAAATTTGAGTCATCCTGAATTTTGTCCTCTAGTGGCTGAAATTTGTTTTTTTGGTATGAATTTTTACAACATTTGTTTGAATCTCAACTTTTGGTATGTTTCACATCTAATTGGTACTATTACGTGTGTAAAGTTTTAAAAAATTTTACAACATTTAATTGTGACATGCAAGACCATGCAATAAGCACGGCGGTCGCTTTATACGTTCGGTAATGCGTTTCTGCTGTTCCGGCCGGCCGGCTTCTCCTTCTACCAACCAAAGTAATTGCGATCGATCCATCCATCGACCAGTCTCTGCTGTGTGCTGCCGTACTACGTGTGCCCACAGACAGACAGAGAGAGTGCAAGCAGGCATCATGCAGGAAGAAGAAAAAAACAAGCTAGAGCAAGACAAGGTAAATAAAGAGGAAATGGAGTTGGGTTTCTTCTTCTCTATTCCTCTCCGCTGTCACCAGGTACCAAATGAAAAGAGCTAATTACAAGGCCTCGCCGGAGGGATATAGTAACAGGTACGACCTCCCAAGACAAGGCAGCTAGGTTGTTTTGTTCTCTCTCATCGCACGGCCAGATATATATATCGGCCATGCGTGCAGGTTCTAGCTAGCTAGGTAGATATATTACTAGCGATAGGGATGCAATCTCTTGTTGCTAGCCATTATCCATGCATCCTTTCATGTCTGACGATGATCATGCACGCACTAGGTCATCATCATCTTTCACTGGCCCTTCGCCCTTGACCTTCACCATCTTGCCAAGGAACTCCTTGACCTGCACATGACAAAGCAAAATCGAAAGTGATCATCATCAGCAACCATGCATATAGGAAGAACAAATGAAAAAAGCTAGGCGAGATCGAGAGCAAGAGTTGATGGGGGAGAACTCCTGTCCTATTCGCAGATCTAGTTCGATCACACAGTCGCTGTCACAAGTGACTGCATGGACGCGCGATTTCCTTTAGGATTTGTGCGCTGCTCGATCGCTTTCGGATCGGGCGCGAAAGCGGAGTAGATTCTCACCTCGGCAGGGTCACGCAGCGAGTAGGATGCCGCCGTCTCCTTGGGGAACTTGGACACCAGGACTCCTATGCCCTGCCCCATGCCGCGAAGCACCTGTATATATATGCGCATGTCGACAAAAGATCAGCTCAAAGCCGTCGTCACTACCACATATAGTGCTTAGCTACAACTAGAAATGGAGCTAGACTGGAGGCAGAAAAAGCTTATTCGTCGTCCTTCTTTCTAACACATAGCTAGGTAGCTAACCTTTCATTTATTGCATTACGGCAAAGTAACTGTTGCTCCTTAGGCAACTTAATCACGTTTAGAATATACACATTACATGAAGTATATACCTTGAAGGCGTCCTCGTCAGTACGATCATCTCCAATGTAAATCGGGAAGACGTCGGTACGCCCAGCATAGCCTTCAAATCAAAACATGAAAAGGTTAATTAGTGATTTTCTGAACTTGTGTGAATAGATTACTACACGTCAATGGAGTAACCATGTCGACATATATGCAGTGCGGAGCTAGCTGCTCACCGAGAGACTCGAGCAAGAACTCCAGGGCCTTGCCCTTGTCCCACTTGATGGACGGCCGAATCTCCAGAACCTGCATGCATGACAACCAGTGCAAGCGCATTACCATCATTGCCCCTGCTTGTGCATGCATGCCGTACGTGACAAGGATAGCTACCAACAACAGGACAAGGTCGCCACCGACCAGCTACTTCTCTAGCCCCACTAACTATAGTAGTAGTACTAGGCAACCATATTTTACCATAGTTTTTTTATTAAAAAACAATTAAATACGTCACCAGCTAAACAGATTTTTCTTGATACCATTAATACAAACATAACGAAAACTACATATTTGAACATAAAATCACTTTAGGACGCCGCTTAAAGATTATATTCAGATACTACACGAGAGTCGCGTTGTTTGTACAGTATGTATTATATTATGAATGAAAGATACATATTTTCCCGAGACGTTGTTTGTACAGTATGTATTATATTTGAATGAAAGATACATATTTTCCCGAGAACAGTGGCGGAGTCAAGATTGGGAGTTAGGGGAGGCTTAATTCTTCTTCCTAGTCATTTCTTCATCATTTTCTTCCTCTTTTTCTTTATTCCCCCCTTTTGTGAAGAAATTAAATATGTTCGATCGAAAGGCATGTGCATGAAAAATACTAAGATTCGACTGACAAGGAAAAGACACAATGATAAATATTCCGAGATCCCATATACATAGAGTATCTGACATGATAGTGTGGGATGATGCTCACCATTCTGCCATGAGTGAGCGTGAGGTTCTTGTAGTCCTTGAGCACCGACCTGACTTCCTCTTCCACGGCACTCCATTCCTGCCGAGGCCAATCAACAAAAAAAAAAAAGAATCAAATCAACCGTAATTACAATTTACAACTGCAATTAGGAGTGTAGTAACTCAAGAGAGCCACAGAATTAACGTGACAGATTCTCTCGATCAAGCTGCCAAATTGCCTCTGCAAGTTGGTGTAAATCACATCTGGTCGATGGATGGATCGATGCATCGATCGTGGTCCTCTCACCTTCTCCTCGACGCAGCGGAAGTGCACCGAGAGGCAGTACTTGTTGTGCTCCACCTTGGCGCCGGCGATAGCCTCCATCTTGGCCGTCAGTGTGTGGTACACCTGCCGATCAACGGCGACAAACACATATGACATCAGGTTTGGCCGGTAGCTAGCTAGCTAGCTACAATAACAACAAAGATAGGAGAGCAAGAAGAGCCACGCGCGCGTGCGTGTGCGAGAGGAAGACGACGAGGGAGCGGTCGACGGCTTGCGTACATACCTCTTCGATGACCGGCAGGAACTCACTCCCGGCTTGGTAGTGAACAGCTTCGCCCTGCACGGGGGAGAAGTGGGACCACAGTCAGTGACAGACATGCATGCTTACGTGGACAGTGGTCAATCAGTCTAGCTTTTTTTATTTTTTTCATGAATGAATAATCATGAGAGAGAAACAAATGGAGAGTGAGATATATGGGGACAGAGAAGCCAACTAACATTTGCCTGGACGTGCTTGGCGGGGCCCTGGATGTCCATGCCATGGCTCCCGGCGTAGTACAGCTCAGGCAGCTTCACGAAGTCGAACACCTATAAATTGCACCGAGGCCATGGCCATAAATACAAACACATCATCACTCGCTCAGACGCTCCCTCCCTCTGCTAGCAAACAAAAACAAACTGCGTGCAGTGCAGTGCACGAGAGAGGAGGGAAAAAAACAACCGAGGGAAGGAAAAAGGGAAACACACAGCAGCAGGGAAAGAAACAAACGGGCTGGCCCTGCATGCCGTCCCGGCTGGGCCTTGCTTTGTCCTCGCTCTCGGCATGAGGCCTTCCTATCCTCTCCTCCCATGGAAGGAAGGAAGGAAGGAAGAAGCAAGCGAAACGCTCGCAATTCCCGTGCCCCTGGCCCGGCCGGCCTGCGCGTCCAGGTTCATGGCCGCAGCAGCCAAAAGAGCCACGGCGTGCATGTGGACGGAGAGTGAAACCTCGCGGGGAAGCATCGGTACAAAAGGAAACCTCGAAGATTCTTTTTACAGTTCGTGCGTAGGAATAGCAGCCCACGACAGGGAAGGCTGGAAACGTGACCTTTTTTTATATGCACCACTCCAGGGCGAATGAAAAAGGGAAATAACAGAGGAAAAGTTGCATCTCTAATTCCTTAGTTAGGGGGAAAAGGCTGCCTGCAGTGGTAACTTGGGGCAAAGAAACTGAAGGAACCGGAGTTCTTGGAAACGGAATGTACCTTGTCCCTGCCTCTCCCGCTCACAATCGCGGTGGGAAAGTGCTCGGCGACACGCCGCACAGCATCTCTCATCTGCGGTGAAAAAAGAAAAGAAAAGAAATTACAGCGAGCATCGTTAGATCGAGCACGGTTAAAACATATAGGGAGCAGAGGATACTCTGTTTCAATAGGAAAAGATGAACTTTAGAAGAAAAAAAAAGATTTTTTTTGCATCGAGAAGGAAACGGAGGAAGAAGAATTTCTGACCTCCTCCGACATGACGGCGCAGTCGGGGTCCTCGACGATCGGCGACAGGGTGCCGTCGTAGTCCAGGAACATCACGATCTGCTTCCCCTTCGCCGCGGCGAGCGCCGCCTCGAAGCACTTCAATGCCGACGGGTGCTTCTCCTACAGTTGGAACCAGACAGACAAAAAAAAGAAGTGAGCCGCGAATCAGTCGATTGATCTTGCCGCAGGAAAAGAAGAAGAGGATGTTTGGGGAGAGTGCTGTACCATCCAGTCGCCGTGCTCGGCGTCGGCGGCGCGGCGCGGCGAGGAGGCCTTCATGGACTCGAACCAGGAGCCGTCGACGACGGCCTCGGGGACGGCGCGGTCCACGCGCACGGCGGCGAGCTTCTTGCAGTCGATGACGGCGGCGCCCTTGGGCTGCGGGAACGGCGTGAAATGCAGGACGGCCGGCGCCGGCGGCGCCACGGCGGTGACCGCCTCGTCGGTGGAGAACGTCATGGCTGGCGCGTGCGGCGGTCGGGATCGAAGGCCAGCGGCAGCCGCGGGACGGCTGCTCCTGTGCCGGAACAGGGGGCTGCTGGCTACAGAGGGAGGAGGAGAAGGTGCTCTCTGTGACTGGGACGGTTGCTGAAGTGGTGGTGGTCTCTCAGGGGCGTGGCTGGAGGTATATATAGGGAGGAGAGGGTGGCCCACTTGCAGGGGGTTTTCTCATGTGAACTTGATTCTTCGGCAGAGTGGTTGGGAAAATGCATTACAGATTGGAGAGATAGATAATGATACTCCTTTTATTTTGATTTTTAGTAGATTCTGATGCACGAATGACTAGACAAGTGTCGAAATCGCCGCGTAACGACAGACAGTGCCCCCTACGTAATTCATCCTAGGTATCGACAGGTTGCACGTAAGGTATGCGAAGCGTGCTGGAGTGGCTTTGTCGGCAAGGCGGTGGCGTCAAGTATCTACGGTTTACAATGCACATGACGCGTGTCATGGTTTCGTGCAGACAAACTTATTAGTCGGTTACCAGTAATTACTGAAAATTTTCACATGCAGACAAAGATAAATAAAAAGCATGGTGGTAAAGATTTTACTAATAAAGGAAAAAATTATTGTCGGAGATATCGTATTAAGTTGCAAAATTAACTATTATTGTAGAAGTGCTACCCTTCAATTAAAGATAACATATCTAGAGTGCCCTCTATTTCTAGTAACACGCTATTCTTGAATGAGTACGAGATATATTGTTTCCTGATATCATGTCAAGAGAGTATATGTGATCGTTGGTTATTTTTCAGAGAATACCAAGTGTTTTTTTACTAAATTTTAAGATACAATGGGTAACTCTCTATATAACCATTAACCCCCATGAATTGATTCAGGTTTTGGTCCTCCAAATGATACTATACATCAATTTTAGGCTTCTAGATTCACACTAGAAGATATAGTTTTGAGTTAGACTTACCATTCACGTCTCGATATTTGATAGTCTTAATTTGTCTATTTTTCTCTTTCCAATCTTAACATGTGTGAGGCATTGATTTACTATATGCACACAATATTACTAGGTGTTTGACACTTAGGCCCTCACCGCCTTCGATCTCTTGCTTACTAGCTAGTTGCGCTAGCATCCACTTTCATTTCTGCTTAGTATAGTGATATTAATAAACCTAATAAGTAACCTATATGTTCCATCTTCCATGCTCTTGGGGAGAAACCAATAGCATGAATATGCTAATTGAAAAAAGCGACGTCAAATATCAGTGCCATTTGTATTTACAATATTTTCCCCTTGATAAATGTATATTTTCTCATTGTCACACATGTAGATACTCACCCTTTAGAAATTAAGTGCAAGATTGTCTCAGCAGAACAGAGATCCACAGATATGTATCGACACTACTTTAACATTTCTTTCAACGTTCAATTATGATCGACACATTTCAATTTATAAAGCATCGTCGTTTGGAGATTACGCATACACAGAAATCGATCTCACTTTTTCACGAGCCAGAAAGAAAACAAAGGGGTACCAGGAGTTGTCATGTACTCATGTCAGTGACCCTCTAGATCTATCTAACTGTGATCAAAACGGAAACAAAGCTACAAATCAGGTTTCATCAGCAATGCGTGTAAACCAGTCAGCTCTTGAATGCAACATTGTCACTTTGTTCAGACGATGACCAATCGCTATTCTGAAAGTATGCAGATTGTTTCCTTTGCCCTTTTTGCCCTTTTCACCTTTGCAGTTTGCACTGTTCCCCTTGGTGTTTTGTGATTTTATTTCCATCGCAACACGTATGGTTTGTAGGGATAGCAGTCTGTGCATGGTACAGCCATCTGAATCTATGGGCTGCCGCCTGCCGCGCGCTAGCCTCTTCGAGTGTACTATGTGGCACTAGCTAAAGTCATGTACGTGACCATTTCGGCAAAAGGCTAAATAAATGAGGGAAAGGCTCATGTTTTTTTCCTGAAAGCAACATATATTATTTAATGATTTATAGTTAGCATATATGTGCAACACAACTAATATAATAAACGACATTTGATACAGAAACAGAACATATATGAAAATTGGAAATTTGGATTAAGGGGATATTTACATTTTTCTGTAGCCAAAAGCTAGTTCTAAAAAACATTCGGACTTTATATACAAACAGTGTATCTTACACTTGTTGCAGAAAAGAAAATTATATGTGGGTTGTTGAATAAAATGAAGAGTCGTGCTAATCCCACTACACAACTTGGTCAACATGATGTTACAAACTACTCGATCCCTCCGTCTTATAGTTCATTTTGGTTTTCTAGATACATGATTTTTACTGTATATCTAGATATAAACTATGTCTAGTATAATCTATGGAAAAAAATAAAACGAAATCTAATTTGGAATAGAGGGAGTGGTGCAATACTTTCAATAGCTAGAGTTTTATCAACCTAACCTTTCCGATCAGTTTTGTGATCAATATACAACGCACCTCCAACATTTGGAAAAGATTGTCTAAAATTTGCGTGGTAATCTTTTCAATTCAAAAATTATATGTACTAGCTACCGTCTATGTTCTGAATTGCCGATATTTCCTTTCTTTTGTTGACAAAATTTTAAGTTTTCATGGGACAGTAGGCATCCACAATTACAAATGAGAACAGCTAAATCTGGCGTGACTAGTAACAAGGCTCCAAATTAAAATACATTTTGATGCATTGGCCTACAAATAGAAAATCACGTGTTTTAAGGCCCCGTCACAACTAGCCTTTGTTTATGCTTTAGATAGTACTGCTTTCTATTGAATTACCGTTACTTTACACAGCAGTACAATTATTTCTTGTGTAATTTTTTTGTGTGATGGTGCCAAAAAATTCGTGATCTATATATAGGCTTTCATATAATACTTGTTTTTTATTTGTACAAAATCAAAATCGACGACTGAAAATGAGGTGTTGTGGGCTTCTAAATTAAAACGTCCAGGTCTTATATAGACACTCCATGGCTTTCTGTCACACCCGGATTTACACAAAACCCGAATGTGGCCATATGTGTACCCAGGAAGTCCACAGACACATATAGCGAACAAATATGGTAAAAATCAGAGTACAATGCTTAATTCTCATCATATCGTAGCGTTTACATCAGAGTGCTTCAGAAATAAAATCATGGACAGCGGAAGACTAATACGTCTCTCTAGCGTAGCCGCAATCCCTCAGGGACTCTGACTGGGAGAACGCGAGCTCAGAAGTAAGGCAAGTCCTCTGGAAACTCCACAGCATAATCAGCCTGACTCCAATCTGTTACCCGTCCGGGATTTTGCCCAAAAATAATAATAACAACAAGTGTAAGTAACAGAATTACTTAGCAAGTATAGCACGAGTGATGAGGCAAAAGAGGCTTGACACTGGCTTAACTGCATTAGCACTTTTAGTTGGTTCATTTTAATCATAACTACTACATTAGATGAACCCCAGTTGTATCCCAATTTAATTAATGTAAGTCAACATTAAACAGTAATAAATATCATCTTCTAATCATAAAAGGATCCAGGCCGCTCGTGACCCTGAGCCGGGCTATCATGATAGATCGTACACTCTGCAGAGGTTTCGCCCTTTTCCCACCAGTCGCGTAAAAGTTCAGAAGAACTTTGCACCCAACCACGCACATCGACACTTCCAAGGTGTGACTGCATAGGGACGCTACGAGGCTTTCACAAGACACCCTAACAAGACAGTAGCCGCTGGAGTACTACAAGGTGGTGAGAACCTAGGCACCGAGATTGACTGACCCTCAGGGCGCAACGTGAGGGGGTCAATGGCGTCCACGCGCCGGCAAATCATGCCAACAAGTAAATGGCGCAACGTGCGGAGCTCCCGCACTGACGGGGGCTCCCAACACGGGACTGGGTCTAACGGGACCTAGCCGACGGGGCTACCGTCCTCGGTGGAATCCGAAAACACCTCGCGCCTTGCCTCCTACAACGCCGTAGGCCACTCGGTAACCACTGCCAAGCTAGAGACGTACAAGCTACTCAACCAAGACCAGAGCCATTATAGTTCCGGCGGCGGCGACAGGCTCCCAGGTTGCCGCTTTTACGAACCAGTCCTTAGGGAGAGACACTGGGGCCAGGCAAAACACACCAGCCCCAGCTCCCTGATCCAAGTTGCTAAAAAGCAAGTTTTAACGTTAAGGTTGAAGTGGACCATTAATACAAGTTTAACAGTTAAGCAAAGGTGACAGTAGTTGCGCCTAGCAAAATACTACCCATATGCAAAAACCCATAGGAACACAAGGACAGGGAAATAAATGCTAGGTACGACCTTAAAGGTAAACAGTATTAGACACATGCGTATGTAATGAACAGTGTATTAAAAGAGTGAGTAGGTAGCAAGGATTGTCCGTGCTATAACTTGCCTTCCTCGGAGTACGACTGCTGCTGCGAGTCCTGCTCTGGCACGTCCTCAACATACTCGAAGTCCAAAGCTACGGGCTCGCCGACTGGACACGATCATCACGCAAGCATCCAAAGCAATCATTACATGCAAACAAAATTAATTCTATTAGAACAGTACACCAAACAGTGAAAACAGTACAAAAACAGGAGCTAGAAATAATCTACGCTTCGCTACGAACACATGAGCGCGAAAATCACACAAATCGGAGCTAAAACGTGAAAGTTATAAGGTTTTTAAGATCTAGGGACTAATCTGTGAAAAACTGAGGACCTATACGTAAATATGCGTATAACTACGAGGGCTAGCGCGCAAAAACAGCAGCGCTGGACCGCGGGTTCAATTTTTAAAAAGACCAGGGGCCTAAACGAATAAAACAGGACCTATCTGTAATTATTTTTGAACTGGAAAGGACCGCGGGTTGATTTTGGAAAAAGTCAGGGGCTCTTTAGCAAAACCGGCTCGGCTGACCGTTGCTGACTCGGTCAGAACGCGTGGCAGCCGTTGGACCTGATCTGGACGGCTGAGATTTAAAACGCGAAGGGGTATCGGCTTGATCTAATCTCGACCGTCGATCTGAAATCGGACGCCATGGATTTAAAACGCGAAGGGGTATCCTGGGTTCTAATCTGGGCCGTTGATCTGAGATCGGACGGCGCTGACGCTGGTGCTCGCCGGAGACGAAGGGAACGCGGCGGCGCCGCTCGGGCCGACGGCGATCCTTGCCGGACTTGAGGATAACTCGCGCTACAGGGCCCCAAACTCAACGCGGTTTGGTCCTACGGCTTCAGCGGGGAACGACGAGTCCACTAGGGGGGTTCTAGTCGTGGGTTGGCTGGCGAGGCGGCCAGACGACGGTGCGCGGCGGAGGCGGACTCCGGTGAACCGCGGGGAGTGGGTTTTGGGGTGTATCGGGGTCGGGTTTTTGGCTCTGGAGCACCAGGGGGAGATGGCTAGTGCTATTGTGGGGTTCAAGTGAAGCTTCGTGCAGTGTAGTGACCGGACGACGACGGCCGGCGGTCGGCCGACGACGGTGATCGCGGGGAGCGCTGCTATGGCGCGCTACAGCTCAAATTGAAGGGGTAGATGGACTTGTTACCTTCGTAGGAAGAGCTGGATGCAAGGAATCGACCGGAGATGGCCCGGTCGGCAGGAACGCCGGCGATCCCTCCGCGGTGGCGCTGTGGTCGTCGGGGAGAGGTTAGCCGCGATTGGGGCATGAAAAGTGGATGAGAGGTGCTTGGGGAGCTTCTGTACCTTCTGGCGAGCAGCTCGGTGGTGACGGCCGGCCTGGAGGTACGCCGGAGCAGCCTGGCGGCGCGCGGCGGTGCTGCGCGAGCTCGGCGGCGCACTGGCAGGACGGTGGAGTGGCTCGGGAGGGCTTGGCGGCGCTGCTAGGGTTGCTGGCGAAGGAGGAGAGGAGGCAGGGGCTCTAGCGCGGCCGAATTAAGTAGGCGTGGGGGTAGGCGGCCTCGGCGTGCGGGCCATCCGCGGCAAGCCGCGCCATCAGCGGGAGGAGGAAGAAAGGAAGGTGGAGGGGAGAGGCTGACGCGTGGGGCCGGGCTGGCAGTGGGAGAGAGAGGGGAGGCGCGGCGCGGCTGCAGGCTGGGCTGAGTTGGGCCGGAAAGAGCAGCTGCTGGGCCGGCGGGGAAAGAAAGAAAGGGAAATGGGGCGCTAGGCCGGGCGTGTTGGGCTGCTCGGGAGGGAAGAGATGAGGGAGCAGAAGTGGACTGGGGAAAGAGTTCGGGGAGCAAAAACGAACTACGGGCCTAACAACTTTTCTAGAGCTCCAAACAAAGTGATTCAAATTTGAATTTAAATAAATTTAAATTCTTGTTTGAATCACAAGCAATACAAAAATAAATGCAGCAGCATGAATGCAACAATAAATGTTTCTATCACTTATATTTGATTTTAAATTTTAGAAATTTATTATTTAACTTATAATAAATATGAGCAAGCTCTAAATAATTATTTAAATGCCAAAAATTTTTAATTGAGTAATTTTGGGTGTTACAAACCTACCCCCCTTAAGGTGAATCTCGTCCTCGAGATTCGGATGTAGAAGCGAAGAGTTGTGGGTACTCGGACTTGAGATCTTCTTCCCGCTCCCAAGTCGCTTCATCTGCTGAATGTCGGCTCCACTGCACCTTGCACATCCGAATGGTCTTGTTCCTCATCACCCTCTCTGACACCTCCAGGATCCTGATCGGATACTCCTCGTATGTGAGGTCCTCCTGAACATTCAGCTCATCAATCGGGATCTGCTCTTCTGGCACCCGCAAGCACTTCTTCAACTGGGACACATGGAACACATTGTGTACTCCGGCTAGTCTCTCAGGTAGATCTAGCCGATATGCCACTTCGCCCATCCGTTCCCGTATCCTGAACGGTCCGATGTAACGAGGCGCCAGTTTGCCTTTGACATTGAACCGCTTTACACCTCTCATGGGTGACACCTTGAGGTACACAAAATCTTCAACCTTGAAGCTGAGGTCCCTCCGTCTGACATCGGCGTAACTCTTCTGTCTGGACTGGGCCACCTTCAGGTTCTCTCTGATCACCTGCACCTGCCGCTCTGCATCTCTGAGTATTTCCGGACCAAAGACCTGACTCCCTCCAGTCTGATTCCAGAACAATGGGGTCCGGCACTTCCTGCCATACAATGCCTCGAACGGTGCCATCTGCAGACTCTTCTGGTAGCTGTTATTGTAGGAGAACTCTGCATACGGCAAACTCTTATCCCAGCTGACACCGTACTGCAATGCACAAGCCCTCAACATATCCTCTAGTATCTGATTGGTCCGCTCCGTCTGACCATCTGTTTGCGGATGATAAGCTGAGCTGAAGTGCAACTTCGTGTCCATAGACTCATGTAATTTCCGCCAGAAGTGTGAGGTGAACTGAGTACCACGATCTGACACAATCTTCTTTGGCACCCCGTGTAAGCACACAATCCGCTCCATGTACAACTCTGCTAGTCTGGCGCCTGTGTAGGTGGTCTTCACTGGCAGAAAGTGGGCCACCTTGGTCAGACGATCAACAATCACCCAAATGGAGTCAAATCCTCTCTGAGTGCGGGGCAGTCCAGTGATGAAGTCCATGCCAACTTCTTCCCATTTCCACTCCGGGATCTTCAACGGCTGAAGCAATCCAGCTGGCCTCTGATGTTCTGCCTTGACCCGCTGACATGTGTCGCACAATGCCACGTGAGTCGCCACATCACGTTTCAGCCCGTACCACCAGAATCTCTCCTTGATGTCCTGGTACATCTTAGTGCTGCCTGAGTGGATCGAATAAGCTGAGTCATGTGCCTCTCTCAGAATCATCTCTCTGATCTGCGCTATGTCTGGCACACATATCCTCTTCCCATGCCATAGAGTTCCCTGATCATCAACTCGGAATCCAGGGGCCTTTCCCAGAGCAACATTCCCCACAATCTCTCGGATCTTCTCATCTTGCAGCTGACCTCTCCGGATCTCCTGCTCGAGTGTGGGCTCCACTGCCATCTCTGTGATGCTGGTGACGAATCCCAGACTCATCTTCTCAAGCTCTCGGCTGAGTTCTTCCGGCAAACAGTGACCAGTGATCCTGTTCACATAACTTCTCCTTCTCAGAGCATCTGCCACCAAGTTGGCCTTCCCTGGGTGGTAGTGGATCTCCAGATCATAATCCTTGATCAGTTCTAACCATCTGCGCTGTCTCATGTTCAGATCTGCCTTAGTGAAGACATACTTGAGGCTCTTATGATCAGTGTAGATGTCACACCTATGCCCAATCAAGTAATGTGTCCAGATCTTTAAGGCATGTACCACAGCTGCCAACTCCAAGTCGTGCGTCGGGTAGTTCTGCTCATGCTTCCTCAGCTGCCGGGACGCATAAGACACGACTCTGCCCTCCTACATAAGGACGCAACCCAGTCCTAGACGGGATGCATCGCAGTAGATGGAGAAGCTCTTAGCCAAATCTGGCAATACTAGCACTGGGGCTGTAGTCAACCTCTTCTTCAACTCTTCGAAGCTGACCTGGCACGCCTCTGTCCACACAAACGCGGCATTCTTCTCTAGCAAAGCAGTCAGCGGCTTAGCAATCTTGGAGAATCCTTCAATGAACCGTCTGTAGTATCCGGCCATCCCAAGGAAACTCCTGATCTCGCTCACATCCCGTGGTGGATTCCAGCTCAATACATCGCTGACTTTCTTCGGATCAACTGTCACTCCTCCATTGGACAACACGTGTCCCAGAAATGCCACTTCCTTCAGCCAGAACTCACACTTGCTCAGCTTGGCATACAACTGATGTTCCCGAAGTCTCTGCAGCACCAATCTCAGATGTTCTTCATGTTCCTCTTCAGTCTTGGAGAAGATCAGAATGTCATCAATAAATACCACCACGAACTTGTCCAGATAATCCATGAACACGCTGTTCATTAGGTACATGAAGTATGCGGGAGCATTCGTCAGCCCAAAGGACATGACTACGAACTCATACAACCCGTACCGAGTAGTGAAAGCGGTCTTGGGTATGTCTGACGGGCGGATCCTCATCTGATAATAGCCCGAACGAAGATCTATCTTGGAGAACACACAAGCTCCTCTCAACTGATCGAACAGATCGTCAATCCTTGGCAACGGGTACTTGTTCTTGATGGTCACTTCGTTGAGGGCTCGATAGTCCACGCACAACCTCTGAGTACCATCCTTCTTGTCGACGAACAATACCGGTGCTCCCCACGGCGAAGCACTCGGACGAATGTACCCCTTGGCCAACAACTCGTCCAACTCCTTCTTGAGCTTTTCCAGCTCCTTCGCTCTTGTCCTATATGGCCTCTTGGCTATAGGTGCAGTGCCAGGTTTTAGTTCAATAATGAATTCAACATCTCGTTCCGGAGGCATACCTGGCAACTCGTCAGGGAACACATCCGGGAACTGGCTCACCACTCTGATATCTTCGGTTGTCGTCCCTTCAGCTTGATTGGCTTGGCCTTGCTCGGAGGAACTGGCTGCCTGATACTCCACCTTGTCACCGGACTCTGCTGTCAGCTGTATGGTCCTCGTAGCACACCGGATCACTGCATCGTATCTGGTCATCCAGCTCATACCCAGGATCATATCAAATCCAAGGGTCTCCAGGACTATCGGACCTGCCTTGAACTCTACCCCCCTTATTATGATGGGAACATGAGGGCACCGTAGAGTGGCCCGTTGCTCACCCCCCGGTGAGCTTACTAGCATAGTGTTCTTCATGGGTTTGAGGGCTAACAAATTCTTCTTCACAAAAGCAGCAGAAATGAAAGCATGCGAAGCTCCGGAATCAAATAAAACAGTGGCGGGGGTCGAATTGACGAGGAACGTACCCACGACGACATCAGTGGATGCCTCTGCTGTCTCTGCTCCGGTGTGGTTGAGCTTGCCCCGTACAGGAGCCTGCGGAGCACGACCTCCCTGCTGTTGACCCTGCGGCTGCCCAACTCTCTAAGTGCTGCCCTGATCGATGACACCCTGAACTCTGCGAGGACAAGCATTGGCATAGTGCCCGGGCTCGTCACAGTAGTAGCACTTCTGCCCTGTCACTGCGGGGCTGACTGGACCCGGACGCTGAACTGGTCTGGGTGGCACCTGGCTGCGCTGAACTGGACCCATCTGTGGCTGACCCTGAGGACGCTGCTGCTGTGGCGCCCGAGGAAACTGAGGACGCTGCTGCTGGTACTGGCCACGACTGAGCAAACCGGACTGGCCCTGGAAGCGCTGCTGGCCTCCCACCTGCTGACTCTGTGGAGGTGCAAAGCGTGGACGACTGCTACTGCCACCTGCTGTCCCTGGAGCTTCCTCTTCTTGTCCTCCATCTCACGGCGCTTGTGCTCCAACATCAGAGCGCCGTCCACCAGCTCGTGAAAGGTCGGGAACTTGGTGCACATGAGCTGGTACTGGAGAGCATCCTGCAGACCGTCACGGAACCTGGCCTGCTTCTTCTGGTCAGTGGCCACGTCTTCTGGAGCATAACGGGCCAACACGACGAACTTGTCACGATAAGCCGTGACACTCATCCCTTCCTGCTTCAGTGCCAGGAACTCCTTCTTCTTCAAAATCATCAAAGCCTCCGGCACGTGGTGTGCACGAAAGCTGCTGCAGAACTGCTGCCAGGTGATCTGAGTACCGGCCGGGCGAGAGGACTGGTATGAATGCCACCAATCCAACGCTGGCCCCTGAAGCTGCCCTCCGGCGTACAGCACCTTCTCCCTATCATCGCACTGGGCGATGTCCAACTGTCTCTCCACTGCCTTGAGCCAATCATCTGCCTCAAGGGGGTCGCTGGCCTTGCTGAAAGTCGGCGGGCGTCCCTTCAGAAATTCGCCCCTCTTGTCTCTGGGCGGAGCAGCTGCCTGAGGATGTGGATTGTGTTGGTTCTGCTGGATGAGCCTCATGGTCTCAGCCATCTGCTGCATCATCTGGACTTGAGCATACATCAGCTGCTCAATGGTAGGGATCTGATGATTCGGATTAAGGTTCGGGGGCGGGTTCTGGTTCGGAGGCTGACCGCCTGCATTGCCCCCGGGGTTAACCATCTATAATCACAAAGGTCAGAGGTCAGTTGATTAGTACGAGAAAATATACAACCCCCCTGCTATCTAACAATAAAGTCCTTAAGCCTTATTCTAACATCTAGATGGTTGCAGACAGGTGTCTACGCCCATCACAATCATTACAAAGAACCAAATCAAACATATGCATAATTACAATAAGTACAAACATTTAAAGACATAAACTCACACAAGACTCGACTGTTAGGTTTTTAAATCTAAAACATGGGGGTCTCCTAGTAATTTGTCATCCGTACTATCTAGGCTGCGTTCCTACAGTCAGCACGGCTCTGATACCAATCTGTGACACCCGGATTTACACAAAACCCGAATGTGGCCATATGTGTGCCCAGGAAGTCCACAGACACATATAGCGAACAAATATGGTAAAAATCAGAGTACAATGCTTAATTCTCATCATATCGTAGCGTTTACATCAGAGTGCTTCAGAAATAAAATCATGGACAGCGGAAGACTAATACGTCTCTCTAGCGTAGCCGCAATCCCTCAGGGACTCTGACTGGGAGAACGCGAGCTCAGAAGTAAGGCAAGTCCTCTGGAAACTCCACAGCATAATCAGCCTGACTCCAATCTGTTACCCATCCGGGATTTTGCCCAAAAATAATAATAACAACAAGTGTAAGTAACAGAATTACTTAGCAAGTATAGCACGGGTGATGAGGCAAAAGAGGCTTGACACTGGCTTAACTGCATTAGCACTTTTAGTTGGTTCATTTTAATCATAACTACTACATTAGATGAACCCCAGTTGTATCCCAATTTAATTAATGTAAGTCAACATTAAACAGTAATAAATATCATCTTCTAATCATAAAAGGATCCAGGCCGCTCGTGACCCTGAGCCGGGCTATCATGATAGATCGTACACTCTGCAGAGGTTTCGCCCTTTTCCCACCAGTCGCGTAAAAGTTCAGAAGAACTTTGCACCCAACCACGCACATCGACACTTCCGAGGTGTGACTGCATAGGGACGCTACGAGGCTTTCACAAGACACCATAACAAGACAGTAGCCGCTGGAGTACTACAAGGTGGTGAGAACCTAGGCACCGAGATTGACTGACCCTCAGGGCGTAACGTGAGGGGGTCAATGGCGTCCACGCGCCGGCAAATCATGCCAACAAGTAAATGGCGCAACGTGCGGAGCTCCCGCACTCACGGGGGCTCCCAACACGGGACTGGGTCTAACGGGACCTAGCCGACGGGGCTACCGTCCTCGGTGGAATCCGAAAACACCTCGCGCCTTGCCTCCTACAACGCCGTAGGCCACTCGGTAACCACTGCCAAGCTAGAGACGTACAAGCTACTCAACCAAGACTAGAGCCATTATAGTTCCGGCGGCGGCGACAGGCTCCCAGGTTGCCGCTTTTACGAACCAGTCCTTAGGGAGAGACACTAGGGCCAGGCAAAACACACCAGCCCCAGCTCCCTGATCGAAGTTGCTAAAAAGCAAGTTTTAACGTTAAGGTTGAAGTGGACCATTAATACAAGTTTAACAGTTAAGCAAATGTGACAGTAGTTGCGCCTAGCAAAATACTACCCATATGCAAAAACCCATAGGAACACAAGGACAGGGAAATAAATGCTAGGTACGACCTTAAAGGTAAACAGTATTAGACACATGCGTATGTAATGAACAGTGTATTAAAAGAGTGAGTAGGTAGCAAGGATTGTCCGTGCTATAACTTGCCTTCCTCGGAGTACGGCTGCTGCTGCGAGTCCTGCTCTGGCACGTCCTCAACGTACTCGAAGTCCAAAGCTACGGGCTCGCCGACTGGACACGATCATCACGCAAGCATCCAAAGCAATCATTACATGCAAACAAAATTAATTCTATTAGAACAGTACACCAAACAGTGAAAACAGTACAAAAACAGGAGCTAGAAATAATCTACGCTTCGCTACGAACACATGAGCGTGAAAATCACACAAATCGGAGCTAAAACGTGAAAGTTATAAGGTTTTTAAGATCCAGGGACTAATCTGTGAAAAACTGAGGACCTATACGTAAATATGCGTATAACTACGAGGGCTAGCACGCAAAAACAGCAGCGCTGGACCGCGGGTTCAATTTTTAAAAAGACCAGGGGCCTAAACGAATAAAACAGGACCTATCTGTAATTATTTTTGAACTGGAAAGGACCGCGAGTTGATTTTGGAAAAAGTCAGGGGCTCTTTAGCAAAACCGGCTTGGTTGACCGTTGCTGACTCGGTCAGAACGCGTTGCAGCCGTTGGACCTGATCTGGACGGCTGAGATTTAAAACGCGAAGGGGTATCGGCTTGATCTAATCTCGACCGTCGATCTGAAATCGGACGCCCTGGATTTAAAACGCGAAGGGGTATCCTGGGTTCTAATCTGGGCCGTTGATCTGAGATCGGACGGCGCTGGCGCTGGTGCTCGCCGGAGACGAAGGGAACGCGGCGGCGCCGCTCGGGCCGACGGTGATCCTTGCCGGACTTGAGGATAACTCGCGCTACAGGGCCCCAAACTTAACGCGGTTTGGTCCTACGGCTTCAGCGGGGAACGGCGAGTCCACTAGGGGGGTTCTAGTCGTGGGTTGGCCGGCGAGGCGGCCGGACGACGGTGCGCGGCGGAGGCGGACTCCGGTGAACCGCGGGGAGTGGGTTTTGGGGTGTATCGGGGTCGGGTTTTTGGCTCTGGAGCACCAGGGGGACATGGCTAGTGCTATTGTGGGGTTCAAGTGAAGCTTCGTTGTCACACCCGGATTTACACAGAAATCCGAATGCTACTGTATGTGTGCCCAGGAAGTCCACGTAACACATACAGCTTACAAATATGGTAAAACAGAGTACATTGCTTCATTTATTCAACATAAAGTATCGCTTACATCAGAGTTTTGCATAAATGAAATACATGGACATCGGAAGACTAATGAACTCTCTCTAAGTGTAGCCGCAATCCCACAGGGACTCTGACTGGGAGAACGCCAGCTCAGAAGTATGGCAAGTCCTCAGGAAACTCCACCTCATAGTTAGCCTGACTCCAATCTGTTACCCGTCCGGGATTTTGCCCAAAAATAGGAAATACAGCAAGTGTAAGTAATGGAAATTACTTAGCAAGTATAGCACGGGTTATGAAGGCTCAAAAAGGCTAGACACTGGCTTAACTGCATTAGCACTTTTAGTTGGTTCGTTTTAACTTTATCCAAGTTACTACAAGTGAATGAGAACCCGGTTGTAACCCAATTAATAGTGTAAGTGACATTAAGCATGAATAAATACCATATTCTAATCAAAAAGGATCCAGGCCGCTCGTGACCCTGAGCAAGGCTATCATGATAGACCGTACACTCTGCAGAGGTTTCGCCCTTTACCCACCAGTCGCGTAAAAGTTCAAAGGAACTTTGCACCCAACCACGCACATCAACACTTCCGAGGTGTGACTGCATAGGGACGCTACGAGGCTTTCACAAGACACCCTAACAAGTCAGTAGCCGCTGGAGTACTATACGGTGGTGAAAACTTAGGCACCGAGATCGACGTACGCCCACGGAGTCCACCGTGAGGGGGTCGATGGCGTCCGGAGCGCGGGTATCGCACCCATACTGCGCAACGTGCAGAGTTCTCAATCGCTGAGACTCCTACACGGGACTGGGTCTAACGTGACCTAGCCGACGGGGCTACCGTCCTCGGTGGAATCGGAGATCACCCAGCGCCGTACCTCCCACAACGCCGTTGGCCCCTCGGTAACTACTGCCAAGCTAGAGACGTACAAGCTACTTGACCAAGACCAGAGCCATTATAGTTCCGGCGGTGGCGACAGGCTCCTGGGTTGCCGCTTTAAGAATCGGTCCTTAGAGGGAGACACTAGAGCAAAGCACACAGCACATGCTCTAGCTCCCTAATCCTTGTTACTAAAAAGCAAGTTTTAATCATGAGAGTTGAAGTGGACCATTAAGTCAATATTAACAATTAAGTAAAGGTGACAGTAGTTGCGCCTAGCAAGATACTACCCATATGCAAAAACCCATAGGAATACAAGGACAGGGAAATAAATGCTAGGAATAACCTTAATGGTAAACAATATTAGACACATGCATATGTAATGAACAGTGTATTAAAAGTGAGATAGGTAGCAAGGATTGTCCGTGCTATAACTTGCCTTCCTCGGAGTACGGCTGCTGCTGCGAGTCCTGCTCCGGCACGTCCTCAACGTACTCGAAGTCCAAAGCTACGGGCTCGCCGACTGGACACGAACATCACGCACGCATCCAAAACAATCATTACATGCAAACAAAGTAATTCTATTAGGACAGTACACCAAACAGTGAAAACAGTACAAAAACAGGAGCTAGAAATATTCTACGCTTCGCTACGAACACATGAGCGCGAAAATCACACAAATCGGAGCTAAAACGTGAAAGTTATAGCGTTTCTAAGGTTCGGGGTTTGCTGGCAAAGTTTTAATATTACCAGGGGCTAAAACGAATAAAACAGGACCTATCTGTAATTATTTTTGAATTGGAAAGGACCGCGGGTTGATTTCCGAAAAGTTCAGGGGCTCTTTAGCAAAATTTTTACCGGCGCTGACCGGTATAGCTTGAGTTGACTCAGGGCTGGGCTTATGTGCGAAGGAAAGAAACTTGCAGGGGGTTTTCTGAAAGATTGCCAAGACACAAGAATTGAACAAAGGATTACATGATTTGCCAGGGTTCTTTTCGCAAAACGACCTTCCCCTACCTCTGGTCACACAGGGGAGTTCGCCGGCGGCCCCTGGCGGCTCTGCTCGCCGGCAGGTGGGGTGGTTAGGGCTGCTGAGAGGTAGCGCATGGGAGAGAGGAGTCATAGGGGAACTCGTTGCAGGACTCACCGACGGCGGGGACACGCGGAGGCAACCGGATTCGGCCCACGGCGGAAGCAGTGGTCGGCGGCGAGGGGCGCACGTGGTGGAGGCGCTCCGGCGTCGATTCGGCGACGAGAGGTGGGGGAGTGTAAGCGGATCAACGCGAGGAAGGTCGCCGCGGCATCGGTTTCACCCGGCGAGCGACGGGGGCGTCGAATCGCGGCGATGGGAGACTGGCGGCGGCGCTCTCGTGGAGAAGCTTCTCCGGCGGCTCTGAAGGGGACGGTACGGGTCAGTTGGGACGGCGGTGAGGTAGTGCAAGAGGGAGATAGGAGCGAGGGCATCTCAGGAAGGTGCTCACCGGCGAACGGGGAGGGCTAGCGACACCGGCGCTCGAGGATGGTCGGCGGCGGCTCGGCCACCGCGTGGGCGAGGAGTTCTGGCACCGGGACGGCGACTTGAAGCGGCGGAGAAGCTTCAGTGCGACGAGGAGAGCGTCGTGGCGGTCATGGCTTCGCCCGGTGGACTTGCAGGGCAGCGAACCGCCGGCAATGGCGTCGGCCGCGAGCGGTTCCCGGCGGCGGCGGCGCTGAAGTGCAGGGAGGAGCGGCGTTGCGCGAGGGGCAAGGAGAGGCTAGGGCAGCGGGGTGGGCTCGGCTTAAAGGGGCGCGGACGCCGGGGTCGGCAGGGCGGTGCTCGCCAAGGAAAGCGCTGGCGCGGCGGCGGGGATCACGGCGGCGGTGGCGCGCTTGCCGCGGGGGCGAGCGGGAGCCGGCTGCGGCGGCTTGGGCCATGCGCGAGCTGGGCCGAGCGGTGGGCTGAGCCAGCTGGCGTTGGGCCGCGAGGAGAAAGGGAGGATGGCTGCCGGTCTGGGCCGAGGCGCTGGTTTGGGCCGCGGAAAAAGAAAAGGAGAGGGGGGGCTGGGCCGGACCAGGGGAAGAATAGAGGGGGAAAAAGTGAACCAGGAGAAAAGTTCAGGGGGCAGAAACGAACTACGGGCCTAACAACTTTTCTAGAGCTCCAAACAAAGTGATTCAAATTTGAATTTAAATAAATTTAAATTCTTGTTTGAATCACAAGCAATACAAAAATAAATGCAGCAGCATGAATGCAACAATAAATATTTCTATCACTTATATTTGATTTTAAATTTTAGAAAATTATTATTCAGTGTATAATAAATAGAAGCAAGCTTTAAATAATTACTTAAATGCCAAAAAATTTTAATTTGAGTAATTTTTTGGGTGTTACATTCGTGCAGTGTAGTGACCGGACGACGACGGCCGGCGGTCGGCCGACGACGGTGATCGCGGGGAGCGCTGCTATGGCGCGCTACAGCTCAAATTGAAGGGGTAGATGGACTTGTTACCTTCGTAGGAAGAGCTGGATGCAAGGAATCGACCGGAGATGGCTCGGTCGGCAGGAACGCCGGCGATCCCTCCGCGGTGGCGCTGTGGTCGTCGGGGAGAGGTTAGCCGCGATTGGGGCATGAAAAGTGGACGAGAGGTGCTTGGGGAGCTTCTGTACCTTCTGGCGAGCAGCTCGGTGGTGACGGCCGGCCTGGAGGTACGCCGGAGCAGCCTGGCGGCGCGCGGCGGTGCTGCGCGAGCTCGGCGGCGCACTGGCAGGACGGTGGAGTGGCTCGGGAGGGCTTGGCGGCGTTGCTAGGGTTGCTGGCGAAGGAGGAGAGGAGGCAGGGGCTCTAGCGCGGCCGAATTAAGTAGGCGCGGGGGTAGGCGACCTCGGCGTGCGGGCCATCCGCGGCAAGCCGCGCCATCAGCGGGAGGAGGAAGAAAGGAAGGTGGAGGGGAGAGGCTGACGCGTGGGGCCGGGCTGGCAGTGGGAGAGAGAGGGGAGGCGCGGCGCGGCTGCAGGCTGGGCCGAGTTGGGCCGGAAAGAGCAGCTGCTGGGCCGGCGGGGAAAGAAAGAAAGGGAAATGGGGCGCTGGGCCGGGGGTGTTGGGCTGCTCGGGAGGGAAGAGATGAGGGAGCAGAAGTGGACTGGGGAAAGAGTTCGGGGAGCAAAAACGAACTACGGGCCTAACAACTTTTCTAGAGCTCCAAACAAAGTGATTCAAATTTGAATTTAAATAAATTTAAATTCTTGTTTGAATCACAAGCAATACAAAAATAAATGCAGCAACATGAATGCAACAATAAATGTTTCTATCACTTATATTTGATTTTAAATTTTAGAAATTTATTATTTAACTTATAATAAATATGAGCAAGCTCTAAATAATTATTTAAATGCCAAAAATTTTTAATTGAGTAATTTTGGGTGTTACACTTTCTGCTCTTGAAGACATAAAAATAGCCTGTGGGAACTGAGAAGCATGCATCATACATAGTGACTTCATCATGGCTTGCATGGTACTACTGAGAAAAAGGTATCTAGTGTCCCGGCCGGTCCCTTGACTCGATCAACTCAGATAGGTTTATCATTTCGAAGTGATGGCCATTTCGATTCTGTCCGGCACCTGGTGTTGGTGTGCATACCGACGGGACTTTGTGGGTTCATCACGGGCAATCTATCTATATTTGCAAACTACGTACGTACCCAAACTGTAACTAACACACAATGCTATTGAGTTTTGAGAATGTAACAAGCTCTGAATTCTCACCCAATCCACACATATGGATCTTAATACACTATCAGATCCAAAGTATAGTTTACTTTAGTTTTTTTCTTTCTTTTTTTTATGAAACACCATTAGAGACATAGATGCTCACACTGCACACACGCACATTTACCCCTGTAAATACACGCATGCAAACCGTGGCCCTATAAGTATCTTAAAGAGATTGGAACGACAGATATCGAGATTCACAAAGTATAGCCTTAGATTTTTTCTAAAATCAAACTTATCTAATTTTGACCATGTTTGTATAGAAAAAGGCATATATCAAAGTGATGTACTTAATCCAGCATGAGATATGTTTTAGTGGTATTTATTTGATAATAAGTTGTTAATATTTTTTTATAAATTTACAAAACATATAAAAAATTAAAAGTGAACTATAATTCAGAAGGGAGGGAGTATAATCAGTTGATAATAATGTTGGGAATATACAGCACACTTCTCGAAGGTGTTGCATGCAACAAAGTCCTCATATAGCCGATCCTACTCTTTTCTTCGCATGCAATGATCAGTGCAAGTGTTCGTACTATCCTGCCGCCCATAGCGTCATGCGTGCGGACACACAGCACGGAAAACAAGCGGCAGCCGTGTGGACGTTTCCCTGCCCTACGTACTATACGCAGTTGCGATGCAAAAAGGTTTAATTAATTTCTTCTAGGCTGCGCGCGCATGCAACTTGCGAGCGTACAGGGCGACGTGAAAGGTAATAAAACGTGCACAGGCTTGCCCGTGCTTTTACGTAAAGAACTCACCCTCTCGCAGCAGAGATCAGAACTGCAAAAAGGCCATCCCGATCCGTCCATCTTTTTACGATGGTCAAGGCCTTCGCATGCTACTTCAAGTTACTAGAACAAGTCTTGTAGAACTCAATTCCTGCATGCATGCATCATGCATGCATCTAGGACGTGGCCATTGAGCAGAGTCACACGCATATGCAAAAAGAAATAAAAGCTTACCGTTCGTGACGTGCTTAGGCTGGAGAGAGAGAGAGAGAGGGAGAGAGAGAGAGAGAGAGAGAGAGAAAAGGAGAGAGGTGTGTGTGCACGTGGTCGCTCAAAGCTTTCACATCCACGCGAAGGCTCGATCGATGGACACACACACGTATTCGTGACCAATGATCGATGCACACACATTATATTGCTGCGATGATCGACCGACCATGGACTATATATAGCCTGTGCTAGTGCAGTGTAGTGGCCTACTTGCACCATGACCCCGGCCATGGAAATGCGAATATGGTAAAACCACATGCGCATGCATGACAATGACATGCATCGCGACTTTCTTACAGCATAGCATCCAGGAGTGTGTAGCAGCAGCGACTAGCCGACTACTCCATGCATTCGTCAAACGTGTCCAATATTCGTGTCCACGGCAATAGGGAAAAAAAGAATTGAAGTGCCCTGTTTCTTCTGCTCATTTCATCACGTGTGCAAGCTACTAGTAGAGACGTTTTTAACATCGCCAGGTCTCATCGATCGCCTGGGAAACGATAGCTACTGTGCACTGTGTGCTATATATATGTAACCCTCGAGCTCGAGCTCACTGCTGCATATATTGCAGTGTAATTTCCACACAGGTCGCCATCTATCTGCACTGTATGTAAATTCTACGAATTATTGAACCACTACACACACACACACTGTTTGCCGTCTGTCTGATACTCTGATATGAAATTTTCGATCTTACAAATGGAACATTTGATGCAAACAAAACGTACACTTATCTTTGGAGATGTACTTGGAAAGCGAGACCCCCAGACACCTGCTGCAATCTTTTCAGAGGAAAAAGAAAAACAGAGAGCATCATGCAATGCAAGCAAGTTGCAATGTACTTGGCATATGTCTGAAGTACGACTAGAGAGGGACGCGCACTGTAACACCCAAAATACTCAAATTTAAAATTTTTGGCATTTAATTAATTATTTAATGCTTCACCTATTTTATAAAGGCTAAATAATAATTTTCACAATTTTAAAATCAAATATAGGTGATAGAAACATTTATTATTGCATTCATGCTGGTGCATTTATTTTTGTATTGCTTGTGATTCAAACAAGAATTTAAATTTATTTAAATTCGAATTTGAATCACTTTGTTTGGAGCTCTAGAAAAGTTGTTAGGCCCTTGGTCCACTTTTCCACCCTGAACTTTTTCTCAAGTCCAACTCTGCTCCCCATTCTTTTCTTCCAGCCCAACCCCTCCTCTCCTTTTTCTTTTTCTTTCTCGGCCCAGCAGCCCCGCCTCCCGCTTCCGGCCCAGTTCTCCCTCCCCTTTCTCTTTTCTCCCGCGGCCCACCAATGCGCCCCGGCCCAGCTCGTCTGCACGCGCCGGCCCGCTGCGCCCCCACCTCCCATGTGTCGCTGCCAGCCCGGGCCCGCGCGTCAGGCGATGACGCCACGCTGGCGTCACTTCCCTTTCTTCCTCCCCCCGACCTTCCTTTCCTGCTCGCCGGTGATGGCGCGCCCCTGACGCATCCGGGCCCGCACGCCGAGGCCCTTCCTCCCTCGCCTTCTTAACTCGGCCTAGCGCCGCACCCCGCACCCATCCCCCTCTCACCAGCAACCCTAGCGCCGCCACTGCCCCACCCCCGCCACAATCCGAGCGCCGCCGAGCTCAAAGCTCTGCTGCCGCTCGTCGCTCCACCGCCTCGGCCCTTCTCCGGCCGACTCCAACCCACCAGGGGCTCCGCCCGGAGGTAACGGAGCTAGTCGCGCCATCCAAACTTCCCCGGTCCCTCGGTTTTGTGGCTAATCGCTCGCCGCCGTTTGCACAGTACCGCCGGAGCCGCCGCGCATCGTCGGCCGCGCAACACGTCGCCCCTCCGCACCGGCCGATCCACGGAGCAGCACCGCCGGGCCGCCAGGAGCACGCCAAGCCCCCGCACGACCCCCCTCGCGCCCCGGAGCACCGACGCCGACACACCCCGAGCCGCCGCTCCGCCACTCGTCGTCGGTCGCCGTCCCCGCTACTCCTCTGCTCGATTGCGTCACTCAGGTAGCCTTGGCATCCCTTCCCGATCATTTCGCACCCAGTAGCGCCTCCAGCCGAGCCTTGTAGCACCCCCACCCACCTCGCCGGAGATGGCCGCCCGCCGGCCGTCGTCGAGCGCCACCACCGCCACCTTAAGCTCGTCACGAACCCCACTTTTGTGCTCGCCGTCCTCTCCTGAGGCCAGCGCACCAAACCCCACCCCAAATGGCACACCCTAGCCCCAGATCCGCCGAACTCCGGCGAGCTCGCCGCCGTCGCAAGCGCAGCGCCGCCGCGGACTCCGTCCCCGCCGGCGACTCAACCCCCCCCCCCCCCCGACTAATCCGAGCCGCCAGATCATGATCGGACGGCCGCCACGCGTCCCCGTCCCAAGTCAACTAGGAGCATACCGGTCAGCGCCGGTACTCTTGCTAAAGAGCCCCTCAGTTTCTCCAAAATTAACCCGCGGTCCATTTTAATTCGAAAATAATTGCAAATAGGTCCTGTTTTATTCGTTTAGGCCCCTGGAAATTTTAAAACTTTGCCAGCAAGCCCCCGAATCTTAGAAACGCTATAACTTTCGCGTTTTAGCTCCGTTTTGCGTGATTTTTGCGCTCATGTGTTCGTAGCGACGCGTAGAATATTTCTAGCTCCTGTTTTTGTATTGTTTTACTATTTGGTGTATTGTTCTAATAGATTAATTTTGCTTGCATGTGGTGATTGTTTTGGAATGCGTGCGTGTTGATCGTGTCCAGTCGGTGAGCCCGTAGCGTTGGACTACGAGTACATTGAGGACGTGCCGGAGCAGGACTTTCAGCAGCAGCCGTACTCCGAGGAAGGCAAGTTATAGCACGGACAATCCTTGCTACCTACTCACTCATTTAATACACTGTACTTTACATACGCATGTGTCTAATACTGTTTACCTTTAAGGTCGTACCTAGCATTTATTTCCCTGTCCTTGTATTCCTATGGGTTTATGCACTTGGGTAGTATTTTGCTAGGCGCAATTACTGTCACCTTTACTTAATTGTTAACATTGACTTAATGGTCCACTTCAACATTAATGATAAAACTTGCTTTTTAGCAACATGGATTAGGGGGCTAGAGCATGTGCTGTGTGCTTTGCTCTAGTGTCTCCCTATAAGGACCGGTTCTTAAAGCGGCAACCCAGGAGCCTGTCGCCACCGCCGGAACTATATGGGCTCTGGTCTTGGTCAAGTAGCTTGTACGGCTCTAGCTTGATAGTGGTTACCGAGGGGCCAGCGGCGTTGTGGGAGGCAAGGCACGGGGTGTTTTCCCGATTCCACCGAGGACGGTAGCCTCGTCGGCTAGGTCTCGTTAGACCCAGTCCCGTGTTGGGAGTCTCAGCGTCTTGAGGACTCCGCACGTTGCGCATTTTTGGGGTGGATACCCGCGCTCTGGACGCCATCGACCCCCTCACGGTGGACTCCGTGGGCGTACGTCGATTTCGGTGCCTAAGGACTCACCACCTTGTATTACTGCAGCGGCTACTATCTTGTTAGGGTGTCTTGTGAAAGCCTCGTAGCGTCCCTATGCAGTCACACCTCGGAAGTGTTGATGTGCGTGGTTGGGTGCAAAGTTCTTTTGAACTTTTACGCGACTGGTGGGTAAAGGGCGAAACCTCTGCAGAGTGTACGATCTATCATGATAGCCTTGCTCAGGGTCACGAGCGGCCTGGATCCTTTTTTATTAGAATATGGTATTTATTCCTGTTTAATGTCACTTACACCATTAATTGGGTTACAACTGGGATTCTCATTCACTTGTAGTAATTTGGATAAAGATAAAACGAACCAACTAAAAGTGCTAATGCAGTTAAGCCAGTGTCTAGCCTTTTTGAGCCTTCATAACCCGTGCTATACTTGCTAAGTAATTCTGTTACTTACACTTGCTACTATTATCATTTTTGGGCAAAATCCCGGACGGGTAACAGAATGGAGTCAGGCTAACTATGAGGTGGAGTTTCCGGAGGATTTGCCGTACTTCTGAGTTGGTGTTCCCCCAGTCAGAGTCCCTGTGGGATTGCGGCTACGCTTAGAGAGATGTATTAGTCTTCCGCTGTCCATGTATTTCATTTATGCAAACTCTGATGTACCCGCTACTTTATGTTGAGAAATAAGCATTGTACTCTGATTTTTACCATATTTGTTCGCTATATGTGTCTGTGGACTTCCTGGGCACACATATGGCCACATTCGGGTTTTGCGTGAATCCGGGTGTGACAGATTGGTATCAGAGCCGTGTTGACTGTAGGAACGCAGCCTAGATAGTACGGTTGACAAATTACTAGGAGACCCCCATGTTTTGAAAACTTTAAAAATCTAACAGTCGAGTCTTGCGTGAGTTTATGCCTTTACCTGCTTGTATTTATTGTTATTATGCATATGTTTGATTTGGTTCTTTGTAATGATTGTGATGGGCGTAGACACCTGTCTGCGACCATCTAGATATAGGTATAAGGCTTAAGGACTTTATTGTTTAGATAGCAGGGGGGTTTTATATATTTTCTCTTGTACTAACCGACTAATATCTGACCCTTGTGATTATAGATGGCTCACCCCGGGGGCAATGCAGGCGGACAGCCGCCGCACCAGAATCCGCCCCCGAACATCAATCCGAACCATCAGATCCCCACCATTGAGCAGCTGATGTATGCTCAAGTTCAGATGATGCAGCAGATGGCAGAGACCATGAGGTTGATCCAGCAGGGCCAGCATCACCCCCAGGCAGCTGCACCGCCCAGAGACAAGAGGGGCGAGTTTCTGAAGGGACGCCCGCCGACTTTCAGCAAGGCCAGCGACCCCCTTGAGGCAGATGACTGGCTCAAGGCAGTTGAGAGGCAGTTGGACATCGCCCAGTGCGATGATAGAGAGAGGGTACTGTACGCCGGAGGACAGCTTCAGGGGCCGGCGTTGGACTGGTGGGACTCGTACCAGTCTTCACGCCCGGCCGGTACTCAGATCACTTGGCAGCAGTTCTGCAGCAGCTTTCGTGCACACCACGTGCCGGAGGCTTTGATGGTCCTGAAGAAGAAGGAGTTCCTGGCTCTGAAGCAGGAAGGGATGAGTGTCACGGCTTACCGTGACAAGTTCGTTTCGTTGGCCCGTTACGCTCCAGAGGACGTGGCCACTGATCAGAAGAAGCAGGCCAGGTTCCGTGATGGTCTGCAGGATGCTCTCCAGTACCAGCTCATGTGCACCAAGTTCCCGACCTTTCACGAGCTGGTGGACGGCGCTCTGATGTTGGAGCACAAGCGCCGTGAGATGGAGGAGAAGAAGAGGAAGCTCCAGGGACAGCAGGTGGGCAGCAGCAGTCGTCCACGCTTCACACCTCCCCAGAGTCAGCAGGTGGGAGGCCAGCAGCGCTTCCAGGGCCAATCTGGGTTGCTCAGTCGTGGCCAGTACCAGCAGCAGCGTCCTCAGTTTCCCCGGGCGCCACAGCAGCAGCGTCCTCAGGGTCAGCCGCAGATGGGTCCAGTTCAGCGCAGCCAGGTGCAGCCCAGTCCAGCTCAGCGCATCAGCCCAGTCAACACAACGCCAGTGGGACCGAGAGTGTGCTACCACTGTGGAGAGCAGGGACACTTCGCTAGTGCCTGTCCCAAGAAGACTCAGAACGCCGCCGGACAGCAGCAGCAGGGCAGCACTGAGAGAGTTGGCCAGCAGCAGGGAGGTCGTGCACCGCAGATTCCTGTTCGGGGCAAGGTCAACCACACCAGTGCAGAGACAGCAGAGGCCTCTACAGATGTGGTCGTGGGTACGTTCCTCGTCAATTCAACCCCCGCCACTGTTTTATTTGATTCTGGAGCTTCGCATGCTTTCATTTCTGCTGCTTTTGTAAAAAAGAACCTAGTAGCATTATTGCCTATGAAGAATGCTATGCTAGTGAGCTCACCAGGGGGAGAGCAGCGCGCCACTCTACGTTGCCCCAGTGTCACCCTCACCATAAGGGGGGTAGATTTCGAGGCACGCCCGATAGTCTTGGAGACCCTGGGATTTGATATGATCCTGGGTATGAGCTGGATGACCAGATATGATGCAGTGATCAGGTGTGCTACGAGGACCATCCAGCTGACAGCAGAGTCCGGTGACAAGGTGGAGTACCAGGCAGCCAGTTCCTCAGAGCAAGGCCAAGCAAATCAAGCTGAAGGGACATTGATTGAAGATATCAGGGTGGTGAGCCAGTTCCCGGATGTGTTCCCAGACGAGTTGCCAGGTATGCCTCCAGAACGAGATGTTGAATTCGTTATTGAACTAAAACCTGGCACTGCACCTATAGCCAAGAGGCCGTATAGGATGGGAGCGAAGGAGCTGGAGCAGCTCAAGAAGGAGTTGGACGAATTGTTGGCCAAGGGGTACATTCGTCCAAGTGCTTCGCCATGGGGAGCACCAGTATTGTTCGTTGACAAGAAGGATGGTACTCAGCGGTTGTGTGTGGACTATCGAGCCCTCAACGAAGTGACCATCAAGAACAAGTACCCGCTGCCGAGGATTGATGATCTGTTCGATCAGTTGAGGGGAGCTTGCGTGTTCTCCAAGATTGATCTTCGTTCGGGCTATTACCAGATGAGGATCCGTCCGTCAGATGTGCCTAAGACCGCCTTCACTACTCGGTACGGGTTGTACGAGTTCTTGGTCATGTCTTTTGGATTGACCAACGCTCCTGCATACTTCATGTACTTGATGAACAGCGTGTTCATGGACTATCTGGACAAGTTTGTGGTGGTATTCATTGATGACATTCTGGTCTTCTCCAAGAATGAGGAGGAACATGAAGAACATCTGAGGTTGGTACTGCAGAGACTCCGGGAGCATCAGTTGTATGCCAAGCTGAGCAAGTGTGAGTTCTGGCTGAAGGAAGTGGCATTTCTGGGACACGTGTTGTCCAATGGAGGACACAATCCTTGCTACCTACTCACTCATTTAATACACTGTACTTTACATACGCATGTGTCTAATACTGTTTACCTTTAAGGTCGTACCTAGCATTTATTTCCCTGTCCTTGTATTCCTATGGGTTTATGCACTTGGGTAGTATTTTGCTAGGCGCAATTACTGTCACCTTTACTTAATTGTTAACATTGACTTAATGGTCCACTTCAACATTAATGATAAAACTTGCTTTTTAGCAACATGGATTAGGGGGCTAGAGCATGTGCTGTGTGCTTTGCTCTAGTGTCTCCCTATAAGGACCGGTTCTTAAAGCGGCAACCCAGGAGCCTGTCGCCACCGCCGGAACTATATGGGCTCTGGTCTTGGTCAAGTAGCTTGTACGGCTCTAGCTTGATAGTGGTTACCGAGGGGCCAGCGGCGTTGTGGGAGGCAAGGCACGGGGTGTTTTCCTGATTCCACCGAGGACGGTAGCCTCGTCGGCTAGGTCTCGTTAGACCCAGTCCCGTGTTGGGAGTCTCAGCGTCTTGAGGACTCCGCACGTTGCGCATTTTTGGGGTGGATACCCGCGCTCTGGACGCCATCGACCCCCTCACGGTGGACTCCGTGGGCGTACGTCGATTTCGGTGCCTAAGGACTCACCACCTTGTATTACTGCAGCGGCTACTATCTTGTTAGGGTGTCTTGTGAAAGCCTCGTAGCGTCCCTATGCAGTCACACCTCGGAAGTGTTGATGTGCGTGGTTGGGTGCAAAGTTCTTTTGAACTTTTACGCGACTGGTGGGTAAAGGGCGAAACCTCTGCAGAGTGTACGATCTATCATGATAGCCTTGCTCAGGGTCACGAGCGGCCTGGATCCTTTTTGATTAGAATATGGTATTTATTCCTGTTTAATGTCACTTACACCATTAATTGGGTTACAACTGGGATTCTCATTCACTTGTAGTAATTTGGATAAAGATAAAACGAACCAACTAAAAGTGCTAATGCAGTTAAGCCAGTGTCTAGCCTTTTTGAGCCTTCATAACCCGTGCTATACTTGCTAAGTAATTCTGTTACTTACACTTGCTACTATTATCATTTTTGGGCAAAATCCCGGACGGGTAACAGAATGGAGTCAGGCTAACTATGAGGTGGAGTTTCCGGAGGATTTGCCGTACTTCTGAGTTGGCGTTCCCCCAGTCAGAGTCCCTGTGGGATTGCGGCTACGCTTAGAGAGATGTATTAGTCTTCCGCTGTTCATGTATTTCATTTATGCAAACTCTGATGTACCCGCTACTTTATGTTGAGAAATAAGCATTGTACTCTGATTTTTACCATATTTGTTCGCTATATGTGTCTGTGGACTTCCTGGGCACACATATGGCCACATTCGGGTTTTGCGTGAATCCGGGTGTGACACGCACAGAGCTGTCGAGCGCATATGATCCCTGTCCCTCTCCTGTCCTCTCCCCATCTGAAAAAGCTCATAGGGATCGAGAGGGGATCGGAGACAGGGCACCGGCCACTACAGCAGTGTTTGTCACGGCCTGCACGGCACGACTCGCCGAGGAAATCAATTCAAGCATGCAGGAGGACGGATGGCTTTAGGCTTTAGCATCAGCACCATCCCTGACTCAGAAACTGCACATATTCCACGGTCTAAATTTCCACTAGCCATCGATCATGAATATTGAACTGCATGCCCGTTGAAAATCTAGTCAGAAACACCCTGGTTTCTCGAGTATTATTCTATATATACTTGCAACTTGCTTTAAGGCCACGACGAGAGACTTTGGCGATCGAACTGAGATGACTGGCTTGGTCACTTGGATGGTCGACAAGGGCCCCGTTGTTTAGGGTCCGATTGGTTTCCTGGTTCAACTTATCCTGGCTCGTACAAGTGAACCAGGCTCTCTCCAGCCAGACTCGGTTGATGCAAAGTCATTTTGATTGGTTACCTGTTAGTTTGTAGCTTGGACACGGCAGGAAAATGATTGGTTGCCCTGCTGATGTGTTTATCTCGTACCGCAGCTCTCTGGTCTCGTGCAGCTCCCATGCTCGCGCCAGCCAGGCTCGTTAGAAACGAAGATTTTTCCCGCACAGCCTGAGCCTGGCTGAGGAGCGGCTCTTGCACCACACGGGCCAGGCCCGGTCACTGGTGCAGGCATCCGATCAATCGCAGGTTGCATGCAGAGAGCCTGCCCGCCTGGGAACCAGGCAACCAATCGCACCCTCAGGATCCCGAAAACGAGAAGGTCCTTTGCCAAGTTGCAGGGCTTGCAGCTAGCCAGCTGCTATAGCAGCTTGACTTGAGAGGTGATGCACTCGAGACACGAGAGAATATTCTCCTGTACCTGCATCGGTCCAAGGGGAAACATTCCGTGCAATCGGGATGCATGTGATCGAGAGGGCCGGATAGTGTTTCCTCGCTCAGATTCTTGCTACAGTAACTCTGATGAAGACGACCACGACCGCAGTGCAAGTCCGCCGCCGGCCCCTACCCGGCCGTATTTTACTAGCTATACGTTGGCTTGATATTGTTATATTTGTATATGAACCAGCAATTTTGTATCACTAGTGGCCGAGTAGCAGTCCCGCTTTATTTTGGTGTGTGTCGGCTTGGAATCTGCAAGTGTAAGCGACTATGGGAGCACACAGAGTGTATCCAGTGAAATCCACACTAGTGGCGGCAGAGATCTTTATTTACTTTGGTAGCCAGCTGCAGGCCAATGCATGCACAGCTGGTATGTAGGAGGAATTCCTTGTGCTGGATCGGGCGAGGAGCATCGCCAAATGTCCTTCCATCTCGCGACGCATGCAACTTGGCGTAGTCCGTGCCTAGCTGCATCACCGTACACGTGTTGGTGGCATATATACGGCCGGGATCAAGGCATCGTGCCCTGTACGTACTGTAGTACGTATACACACATATATGCAGAGCTAGGGCAAACACGCTAGATGCCGATCGGCGGTCACGGTCGATCAGTTCAGCAGGCAGGTCGTTCAACGTCGTCGGATACATGCCGCCGCCGCGCGCGTCGTCCGGCCCATACCGCGAGGCCGGCCAGGCCGGTGCGTGCTAGTGCTACGCTAGCCGTGGTGTAGCTGCTGCGCCGGCCGCGCGCGCACGTCGAGAACCCGGCCAGATCGAAACCCCTGGCTCCGATCGAGAAGCTAGCAGCCAAACCGCACGGCCGCCGGGGCACGCGGAGCCATGCACATGCGCGGCGCAGGCGGATCCGAGTGGGCGTGGCGGGATGCGTGCCGGCCGGCCGATCGATCCCCGCCGGCCGGCCGGACACGGGCAGGCAACGCGCGCACGTCGCTCGTGTCGTGGGCGAGCTGAGCCTGAGCCATCCCCTCCCCTCCCCAGTGCCCACCCCCACCTCGGGAGCGAACCAAATAAATCCCGCACGGCGGGTGGGCTGGGCGCTGCACGTGAAAGCGTACGCGCATGCGCGGCGGCGCAGGCGGAGACCGAGAGGGACCGGCCGGCCGATCGAGCGAGCGGCGCGCGCACGTTGGAAATGGAATCGGACAATGGACGCTGACACAGTGACGCACACCCCCTAGGAACCGAAGACGGCGTGGTACGGCGCCTGGGCACGTGGTGGAAACGGCGCCGGAGACGAGCCACGCGAGGGGAGGCGACGAGCGAGGCCGCGCGCGTCGTAGCCTCGTAGGAGCAGGAGCCCATGCGGGGGTGTCCTTGGGCGGTGGTGGCGCGGGGGGCCCCCGACCCGAGCGCGGCCGTTGCATTGGCTGGCCGGAAAGCGATGAGCCCGGTTGGTTCCATTCGTCCGTTCCCTCTCGGCCTTTGTTTGTGGTGGCGCGGCCGCTGCTGTGTGCCGCGTGCGTGCGGGCCGTGGCCGGGTACCTGGGGACGGCGGGCCCACCGAGGGCCGGGAAGTGGGAGAGGCCGGATCCGCGGGGGGGCCCGCCTCCGCCTGGGCTGCCCGGGGTACCAAGCCACCACCGACAAAGGAGGTTTTTCTGTGCGTGTGCTCTGTGTCCGATGAGAGGGTAGCTTGTGCTAACCCCAGGTAGACGTGTGGCTCGCAGGGTCTTGTGTTCAAGCACGGAAGGCTGTGCTAGTTACATCATCACAATAAATGGTAGCAGTATGTAGTTAAGGTAACCGGATCGGATGACCAAACGTCCCAAGCGGACGCTGCCGCCATGACTAGCACACGGATATCAGCAGGTGACGACGTGATGTGGAGTGCTAACTTAGCAGACGACGAGATTGACATCGAAAACTAAAGTTTAAGGATTAAATCGGACTATTTAAGAGTCGGAGGACTAAATCGACCTGCGGCCAAAGGACCAACTTAGCTATTTTGCCAAACACAATCACAGCCCAACATTAGACCAAAAAATCGCAGAATCAAATGCTAGAGCGAGGAGGCATCTAAATTAATCACAAGATGGGATAGGAAACCAGGGCGGCTTACGCATATGAAAATCAGTGTGACAAGCAGAAGCACCCCGGAGAAGATTCCTGCTATCACCCACTCCATTGGCGCAACACCGTACCGGGCGAAGGCAATGAAGTCTTCATTGTGAAGATGATGTAGTAGAGGCTGGTTGCCGCCCAGAATGTTATAGGGGCATACCACGCGTAGATGACGACCATCATGGACGAACCAGTAGGCCCCCTGATATTCATGTGGCTGAGCAGGTGGATATGAATCCCCGCGACGACGATGAAGGAGATACAGGTGCACAAGTAGGCGTGCGGGTTCGTCGTCACCCACTCGTTGTGCGGTGCGTCCACAGCGGAGTCAGCGGGGGTACCAGGAGCGTTGGGGGTGGGGATGAGGAGGTTGTACTTCATGTACCGCAGTGATGGAGAACGCGATCACAGAAGGATACAGCATGGGCATGATCACCAGAGAGGGGTTCAGAATCGCCTTTGCCTAGAAAAAGACGCAAATTTCATAAAAGATCGGTTGATTCAGCAAAACTTCCGGAGAAAATCCAAGAAAAGAACAACAGAGAACAGCAGCGATTAAGGTATATACCTTAGAGGTGGCTAGCGCGAACTCCTCTCGAGCTACAAAACAGACGAGCAAGAGTTTAGACAGCGAACCAAAAGGCCAAAACCTTTTTTTTTGTTCGTTTCATCATATCCATGCTGAGCGACTCCGATCCTTTTGATCTATCATAGCCTTTTGCCGGTTTCATTGGCCTGTCTCCAAGCCCAACAATTCCAGGCAATGCACGGGAAATCTGTACATTAGCCACACTGTTACTATTCTCGATCCTCTGCTACATGCCATGTGTCACTAACTCACTATTGAACTTCCAACAGGGGAACACCGACTAGGAGCAATGCAACGGAGCAAATCAAGCATCCAATAGCACAGCCGCACAGGCAGGCAGGCATCTCGCTCGAAGAAACGCCTACGTACGTGTGGCGGCTTCCTCAGGATCATCGGCGGGCACTTGCTCACCCGTGCTAGCTAGTTTTCTGTCACCAAATTGGCCGCAGGATCGGAGCCCAAAACAAGGGGCGCCCAAGACAAGGGAAGTGAGAAAAGGCTAGCAGCGCCACTGCCACCGCGTGACGTTCTCGCGGCCGCGCCATTGGCGTTGCTGGAGGGGAGGATCGGCGGCGCGGTCAGGGGCATGCATCGACTTCTCTTCAGACGGCCGCTTCGGGCCGGGGCGATGTCGCAGGCTGCGGACTTGCGCTGGTTCACGTGTGTGTACGACTCGCACGCCGATTACTCCAAGGAGCAGGCCGGAGATCGCCGCCTGCGTGTCGTTCGGCCTGACGCGGAGACCCTGTTCGTGCTTCGGAGGATGCACGAGTCACCCATCGACCGGCCGGATATGATCTTCAGCAGAGCAGCCAGCTAGCTAGCCTGATCGATCGAGTTCAGCTGGAGGCATCGGTACGACTAGCAACTTGAACAACTCTATCCGCCTGTATATGTGAAACCGCAAGGAATCGATCGTCAGCGTGTACCGGTACCGGCCAGCCAAAAAACTGCCCATGACACGCCGTGACCCTGCCAGAAGAGTGCCCGTGCACCGCACCGCACCGCACCGGCCTGCTAGCGCGCGCGAGATCTCACGAGGCTGCAGCAGCTATCCTTTGGGTTTTGGTCTCGCGATGTGGCTGTGGTTGGTGATCTCGCAAGAGCGGCCGGGCCAACGTTGAGCGCACGCGCGCCAACTCGCCGCGGCGGATCGTGGGCCGCATCTGTTTTATATGCTGGGCCACCATTCGACACGTGCTGCCGGGCTGCACGGCACATCCGTGGTGAGGCAAGTTGTGTGGGCCGAGAGCTGCGCGCGAAAGCAGATTGATGGGCCTTCGTGCCGGGCGGTTGGGCTCGGGCGTCCTGCTTGCTCACTACTGCTGACTGAATGGAAGTGCCTTTCCGTTTTCTTCTTCTGCCCATTGATCAGGAGATCAGACTTATCTTCAGAGCCTCCACTCCACTGCCACAGTTACATCCGAAGCAGAAAGCTCGTGTTCCCGAGTCCACCACCAAGTTTGGACGGCCATTGCAAGTTATACCTGTCTTTCCCCCCTTGTTTTCCCTCTTCCAATAAAACCTGAGGCAAAACTCTGACCGTCCTTTTTTAGGAACAAAAAAAAGGTTCTAGCAAAACAGGGAATCAAATAATGTTAGTTTGATGATCACCCATGCTGGGCAACTAATAAAGCGCACATCCTTTTCATCTACTGTATATCATATATAGCCTTTGGCGCTTTATTTGCTCCCCAACCTCAACAATTCCAGGCAACGCACGGCAAAAGCTGCACACAGTAGAAACAACACTGTTACTCTTCTGATCCCCTGCTATCTACGTGCCGTCTGTCACTTCTGAACTTCCAACAGGGAAACACTAGAGCACTAAGCAATGCCACGGACCAAAGGAAAGGATCGAGCAAATAAAGCGCCCACAGGACACGCAGGCATCTAGCTAAGCTAGCTCAGCTCCCTGGCACGCCCTTTCTCGGGATCATCGGCGATTCGGCGGGCACTTGCTCGACCACCGCTCACCGGTAATTGGCCGCCGGAGCCCAAAACAAGGGGCGCCCAAGAGTAGTGGAGAAAAGCTAGCGGCGCCATTGCTACTGGTGCCGGTCGTGGCTATACAGGCAATAGTCCAGCACACAAGCGCCAACGGTGGCCGTGTGGAAGTCTTCTTTTTGGTTTCCCAGGTGCTTTACAACACATCCAACACGTGCGAATTGCGCCATTGGATCGTCGTTTCAGATCAAGTCATCCTCACGCGCATCACATCACATCATATCATATCATATGCAGGCGATCGATGCTTTGCTTGCTTGCTTGCTCGGTTCTCTCGCTCTCGCCACCAGTAGTTCACTGCGGCGCCTCATGCCTCGCACAGAGCTTTCGCGAATAAGATGAGCACGTCGTGGTCATGTCGGTCAAAGAGTCGCCGGAGCTAGCTGCTAGATGCTAGCCAGTTAGGTTTCCTGGCAGCAGGTACGTCGGCACTATACTAATCTTCAAGCGTGCAACTTTTGAACTCGGCGTGCCTGTCCCTGCGTGAGGTTTCCAAGATTCCAAAGGCCTAAGGCTAATAGTTAGGGTTTAAGCCGCATCATCAGATCAGCTGAAGCGTGCTGCATGCGCTGCACGCTGCCTGATTTCTAAGTACCTACAGTGTTAATTAGCATCGATCACTAGCAGCGCAACACGATCGACGACCACACGGCGAATTTCGTAGGAATAAAGCTGCTCTGCCGGCCTAGCTAAACACGTTGTTGAAAATTCGTCTTTACGGGCTTCGAGGCGCGCTAATGAGCAGCTGCGTGCGTGCGTGCAACGACCAAATTAAGGCCTAATTTATAATGATACGATTTGGCTCACTTTCGAAGATGCTAGTTTTTTTTGAGATGGTTCCAGGCTTCCAGCTACGAGTAATTTTTAGGGCATGTACAGCCCTTAGACAGTAAGTAGTCTGTAGAACCTCGTACTGTGCACACAGACATATGTACAGGCAGCTCATACAACCCATAGACAGAGAAGCCGTCTGTAAACTGTTTAATGCTTTGCATGAAGCTTAAGATCAACTACAAATGCATTTGTGTATATCATTGTGTGGCTATTTGATTGAATAACATTTCATTGCACATGCATATAGTATGAAAATAGTACCACGTTCACATACAGATATTAGTGTAGCAAATTCACATCTTTTCACATTCACAATCGGTTACCAGTGGACCACACACAACACTTCGCATTCACATTAAGCATGTAGAAACTGATACTAGTGCAAATTGATGGACAAATAGTAGTGCAAATTGATGACAAATACTGATAGGCACAGGTCCACCTTTGACATGAAACTGACGCACATCTATTCACCTTTGACTGAAGCATTGCATTCACCTTTGACATTCAGCATTCAGAAGATACAACATTCAGAGAAATATTCAGAAAAAATGCATATGGCCTCTAGTTTCAGAGATTGCTACCAGATAGCCCATTCAGAGACATTCAGAAATTCAGCACAAGTTCACATGATAAAAAAAACTATTTAGCCAAAATTGTAATACAACTAGATCCAAAAATTATAGCACACATCCTAAATTAGATGGAACCAGTATTTATTCATCTATGGCAAAAGTGTATGGAGAGCAAGAGACTAGTTCTAAGTGTATGGCAAAAATTCAGAGTGTTCCACACAGATAGAGCCAAAATTGGAAGACAATTGGCAGAGCAAAATTGGAAGTCAATTACACAGGCACCATTTATTCATCCACACAGGTAGAACCAACTCCGAATTCTGATCACCACAGCAAGATAGCATAATTTCAGATCACCATACCTGAAAGATATATCATACATAGTTCACCATCGACACAAAGAAGTGGGCAAGCTTAACTAAAACAAGTCAGATGGATGACTGTATGAAAATTTTGCTACTGATCCCATATCAGAACAACAATGAACTACCAGGAATATGTACTAGCAAGACCATGACCATTCCTACTCAACGAAATGTCATATTTCTATCCTATATCTACATATGTGCTCTATCCGCATCAGTTGTCTCAATTTTGCAGAGACATTTAGATCTTGTTTGAAACATCAGTGAATCAGAGGAGAATGTGTGTTTGATGTGCCATATTGCCGGATCTGAAGATCGATGTTAGCATCATTGAGCTCTCCCTGTACTTTGGTGGGTTATCTGAAGAAACCAACTCTGGTAATGGTCCATAAAAATCTGAGTCCCCTCTCTTCACAGGACTGAAAAATATTGCAATTGAAACTCTTGCTTCTTCACGTGCATTCATAATCACTCGATGGTCGACACACTCTTGTACATATCATTAGACATGATCTGATGAAAGAATAGGACACAAAAGATAAGTTGGATAAGATGATGGCATCATAGAACTGAACCACTTATGGTGGATGTGCAGTGTGCGAACAGGTGTATCTGCAAATTCACTAATTGGTTACTGTCAAAGTAAAAACAATCTGAATCTGGTTGTACCTGCAAAAGGTCCCGGATGTTGATTACAAGCGCACCGGGCACAGGCTTCACATCCACCCTGTAGCTCGCCCCATCATCATCCGTTTGCTTCACCTGCAGACCACCCACAGAATCCTACGCGAGGATGGTGAGTACGAGACCCCGCCGGCCATGGAGCGGCAGTAGTGCGCGGGGTAGTCCTCGGGGACGCCGAGGGCCTGGTGGTGGTTGACGAGGTGGAAGAAGCCCCAGCTGCGGGCGGCTTCGGCTGAGGCGGCGCGGTTGGATGACGGGATGGAGACGCCCGGGGGCGAGCGGCGCGGAGGCGTAGGGGTCCGGGTGCAAGAAGATTGCGGGGACGGAGGAGACGTCGGACTCGACGAGGCCGCGGACGCCCGTGCGGGCCTCGTCGAAGGCCTTGAGGAGCGCGGCGCGGTCGGACTGGGGCGCCGGAGCGGAGGAGGACGCCATGGCGGCAGCGAGCGACGGGTTTGGCGGGAAATCTCTCGCGCGGCGACCTGGAAGGATTTGGGGGAGAGGGCGAGCGCGGCGCGGGCACGCGGGATCCCGTCGCCCGTCGGCTGGGGGGCAGATGGCGCCTACAGCGCGCGGGCTCGCGTCGCCTCCGCCTGGGAGAACGGGACGACCCCGTCTACTGGTCAGGCGATGGGCAGCCCGTCGGTAGTTATCGGCGGGGTTTTTTCACAAAAAGTCCATCGTATAGACGCACGCTGTAGACGGGCTGTACATGCCCTTAGGCGAGATATGGGCGTGTGGTTGGTAGTCAAACATGGAGGCACGGTGGATGCATGTGATGAAGAGAACCTAATGTGTGCATAGCATATAGGGTCCAAAAGAGAGAGAGACAGATCTCGCTCGATTCGTCCTAGTATGGGTTTTCGGTTGTGTGAATAAATGAGAGATCGAGGATGCTAGCTAGAGATGCATCTGTAAAGAAGACATGGTGACATGCACTCATGGAGAGATGCTGCGTACGTGTGCATCTAAATGATCGATGAGAACCGTGTGGAGATTTTTTCCAAAGGAAGATCTTGTTGCGGGGGCCATGCATGCATGGAGCTATATGTTGCTGGATCGAGTTACTAGCATTTCCGGCAAATCTAGCACAAACACGATTCTTCAGTTCAGCAAATTGATACAGATGCAGTGAATACCAACAACACAGTAAAATCAATAGAAATTAACAGAATAACTTTACATGTCTGTACGAAAGGAATGTGTTATTGCAGAATCTCTTTATAGCACTCATCAGAGACAACCGGTACAACAGATCCTAAAATTCCATTGGAGCGTGTATATACGCATGAACTAAATTATAACTAAATCTATATAATTGAGCTGCATCGTCCACCAACCAGGCCTGTAACATAGCAAAGCAAAGCCTATTCCAGAGACCTAATAGGGTACCATATAGAGGACACATAACAGGAGAACTGAGTTGACAAGCCATTGGTTAGGCAGGTACCTAGTGATGGCTAGATCCTCTCCCTTTTGTTCTTGAGGGGTGGGTGCCAGAAAAGACTCTTCCTTAAAGATGCTACGTGGAATAATAATCTGACGGTTCCAAGAGACAAAACAATGAACTTTATGAGCTGCACACAACCCACTTGTTAGAAATCTCACAGAAGAATTGAAGCACAGGCCTCAGACCACGAATTTCTTCACTAACAGGCACGCTTTTGTATCGAACACAAGTAATTCTTAGCCTAAGCATTATATATGCAAATTGATTCTTCGGTATTATTCTACACTGAGGATTGCAAAGCGTGAACCTCTAATGGTCTGCTAGCTCGTTTGCAGTCTCAAAAAGATATATACCGGCTGTCCAGACAGCATGTTCAGTGCAAAAACACTGAAAGAAAAGTTCAATAAAAGATTCAAGCTAGTAGCGATAGATTAAACCGAAAAGGTAGAAACTGAATCAACTGATAGATTCAAGTTATTGATAGTAAAAACACCGTTTCAAAAGAAAGTATTAAAAACTCACTCATATAAAAAAATATGTTCCAAGATCGGACATATATCATATATATTACATTTTACGTACTTCAACCAAAATTTACACATGCTTCTTCCTAATCATCTGAATGATTTGTTCTAAAATTTCTGAAATCGTAGCATTGACAAAATAATTATTATGAAGACTACGATCGTCTCTCAAATAGAATCATAATCACAAGATATGGTCGGTACAAAAATATATAATTAAATGTATACTATGACAGGAAAACAATTTCATTAGATGCATTCTTAACGTCAAGTGAAAAGTAATAGCTAGATGCTAGCACCACACGCGGAGAAAACTTGGGTGCAGCCCGGCTGCAAAGGCCGCTCACTATCTAGATTCAATGCGTGGGAACGAGTACAGATATCATCTTCCAAATACTGAAATATATATGTGCTCTTGATGTGTAGTATTTTATTTGCTTGCTTTATACTAACTAATCTAGCTTGTTGGATATGGCTTTGTAGGACTAATCTACAGCTCCTTTATAAGCTAAATCATGGAGAGGGATATGGAGAAAAAGGTGTTGATACTTTTTTGGTAGTACGTATTTATTTTCTCGGGATGAATGAATCTTTATGTATGCATAGAAGCATTGATGATCAAGAAAGAGTTGCAAAGTTGTAAGTATTATGTTGGGCCCTTGAGAGATTAGGTTAAGTTAATTAGCTGCACCTTGATACATGAGACTAAAATACTTTTACAGGGCATGCGGCTATACACAAACCAAAGATGGATATACTTAAAAAATACATATTCTGATCTTGCTTTGGGTAACTAATAACCAGAAGATAACTTGATGATCTACATCAATATCTAGTGGCATCCAATATATAATTGCGTGATAAAAAAAAACTACATGGCTATGTGTTCACAGTACATGTTGCCCTATTTCCTGCCATCATGCCAACAAATGTAGCTAATAATTGTGTGGTGGGACTGAATCCGTACCACCTAATAGAGCTTGTTTGGGTATGGAGCTTGTGCAATCCAAAGCTTCAGTTCCCAAATTTAAAATATGGACCACGTAATTCTAAAATTCTTATAATGAGCATTATCCTAAGAGATAAAACTCACGAACGAGTTGAAATGAAAAGTTGGAGGCCTCTCTATCAAATCCAACTGAAATGTCAACAAAATATATCCATGCCTTTCCATATCATCCAATCATAAAATCTAGTCATCTCCCATTAGTTTTTCATACTTGTCATGCATTCATGCTGCTAGCTAGATGGAGTAGCTTCTTTACGATTTCCTCTTGCGGCGCAGCGCGATTTAAAGGTGGGGGGATATAAAGGCCCAGCGTGCACTATCTCGCTACTATATCGCGGTATCAAATCGTGAACTCATCTATGCAATATGCAAGTGTAGGGAGCAATTGCAAACTAAAGCTTCTTCAAAAGAGAGAGCCTTTTAAGGGTCGTACGTGGCGCGTTGTCAGGAGGTAGATGAATAAAATAGAAGAGGAGATTGATTTGCCCTAACTCTCTATTAACCTTTGTAGCTTATTAGGAAGCTTCGTAATAAAATGCCATAACTTACCTACCTGATCTGCAAAGCTAAGTGATCGAGACCGATGCGATCGGCGACGCTAGACTAATAAGTAGAGCTGGGTGGGTGACAACAAGCGTCCGCATGCATGTTTTATGCCTAACACCTATGCTTGACTTGGACGGGTGCAGGTTTACTGTGTACTCTCTACCAGTTGATTGCTACTTTCTCCCCTATTTTTTCCCCGTTGAAAAAAAGTATAGTCGTATAGAGGAAGCTGTGGAAGTTTGTTGTCGTTTCTCCCCTGTCTATTCCTCGTTGAAAAAACGGGACAGTTCGATCAGTTGGGCTAGATCCACTGTTTCTTAACTACTCCATCAATAAACAAATCACTACTAGCTCCGCTTGCATTGTCTTATGCGTGCAGTGCTTTCTAGCTACAAGACACGAAATGTCGCGTTGAACGAAATTCCACATTGTCCGTTCGTGGCGTGACTTTATTATTATTATACTATCGATTTTCGAGTTGATTAGTACTAGTACTCCGGTAGTAAAATTCATTCACAAAGCTAGCTTAATTACTAGGCTCGAACTTGTTCAGCATTTTGCCCATGTGCGTGTACCGTGATGCAATACGACGTTTTTTTTTCCTTTGAGGGAATATACTATGCGATACGGCGCTTCCGGGGCGGTACTGCTGCATTTGCCATTCTGCCCGAATCTCTCCCTCCCAGTCTGTCTCTGCCAGTCAGCATCTTAAATGCGGCAGTTTGTTCTAGGGGGCTGTAGTAAATGTGGCAGTTAAAGCCGTTGCGAGTGGAGCACGACCCGTCAGGAGGGGAGGGGGCCTCCGCCTCCGCGGCAGCCGGCCGGGCCAGGCCCCCCACGACCCCCTGTCCGTGGCCCTGGGAGGCAGAGCAGCCGAACTTCCAAATTTACTATGTAAAAAGAAAATTTCCTATTACATCAAAATATCATAAAAATACTAAATATAGATAAAATTAAAAACTAATTGCATAGTTTTACTGTACTCTGCGAGACGAACATTTTGAGCCTAATTAATTAATTTTTAAATATTTTTTCGCATATACAAATGAAATGCTACATAACACAATGATTACGAAAAGACACCATCAAATTTAGAAACTAAACAATATCTGACTATTTTGCGGTCATAGGGTCGTTTCTCTTTCCAATGTGATGGTGACTGTCCCGGTCCGGGCCCCACCTGCTGCTTGAGCGTCCATGGAGGGTACGGTCTACTAGACAAATCACTAAACTTTTCAAAATTCTCTCTCCAAACTTCATTATTCACCTATCACATCAAATCTCTCTCCTCGTGCATGAAACACTAAACATGGGTAAATAAAAAAAACTAATTACATGGTTTTGATGTACACGACAAGACGAATCTTTTGAGCCTAGTTAGATCATGGTAGGACAATGTTTACCACAAACAAATGAAATGTGCTACAGTGCGCTACAGTGTCGGATGTGACATTTTTACCAAACTTTTCCTACCTCTTTTTGGAACTAAACACAATCTGCAGTCGTAGTTGCCAGTAGTGTAGCAGACTCAGGAGTGTTTGATTTCTATGGACTAAAATTTAGTCTCGTTATATCGAATGTAAGGTTGTTAATTAGAAGTATTAAATACTCTCTCCATCCTAATATAAATGTACTTTTAGGATTTGAACGCCAGATTAGTATCAAGGACAAATGACGCTAATGTCCCTCCATGGAGTGGATACTCTTTTCTGCTGCGGAAGGAACGAGACACTGCAAAAGTCACATTAGTTTAGATTTTTTTTATCAAATGGGTCCTATAAATAATGGTGCATGGGCTCAGGCATATTCTCCTCCAGCTCAGATCACCTAGGCATGCTCGCTATTGATGTGTTTATTTTGGGAAATAAATTTGGATAGTAGAAATGCATTTAAATTAGAACGGAGGGAATAGATTAATTAAAAAACCTATTACATAAGGATTAATTTGCGAGACGAATCTATTAAGCCTAATTAGTTTATGATTAGACAATATAATGCTACAGTAATTATATGATAATTATGTACTAATTATAGCTTAATTAGGCTTGTTAGGTTCGTCTCGCGAAGTAGACATGACCTATGTAATTAGTCTTATAATTAATTTACGTTTAATATATCTAATTATTATTTATTTAAGGGACTAAACTTTATCCCATTGGATCCAAACAGCTCCTTAGTTTTTAAATGTCATCGGTGATAGTTGTAGAATTAATCTGGTTAGAATTTCTAGTGGAGAGAGATAGGAGATTGAGGTGCATCATCAAGTAATATGGTTGGAGAATTTAGTCTGAATAAGTAAAATTTCTAGTGCAAAGAGGGGATGGAAGTAGTGGACTAGTACTAGTCTTGTTTCGCACTCAGTAGGAGCTTATTTTTTTATATGTCTTACTTAAGTGTTTTAATTTATATATGTAGTTACTTGATCCAACAGTTGGACTCCGCAAGAGTGCATTTTTGGAAACTTTGTAAGCGTCTATCATTTTTTCAGTTTATATTTTCGTGCGTTATATATCTCATAATTTACCGCTTAATCGTTGTTGTTCTTGTTGTTCTTTTCTTGGATTTTCTCCGGAAGTTTTGCTGAATCAACCGATCTTTTATGAAATTTGCGTCTTTTTCTAGGCAAAGGCGGTTCTGAACCCCTCTCTGGTGATCATGCCCATGCTGTATCCTTCTGTGATCGCGTTCTCCATCACTGCGGTACATGAAGTACAACCTCCTCATCCCCACCCCCAACGCTCCTGGTACCCCCGCTGACTCCGCTGTGGACGCACCGCACAACGAGTGGGTGACGACGAACCCGCTCGCCTACTTGTGCACCTATATCTCCTTCATCGTCGTCACGGGGATTTATATCCACCTGCTCAGCCACATGAACATCAGGGGGCCTCCTGGTTCGTCCATGATAGCCGTCATCTACGCGTGGTATGCCCCCATAACATTCTGGGCGGCAACCAGCCTCTACTACATCATCTTCACAGTGAAGACTTCATTGCCTTCGCCCGGTATCACGGGCGTACGACGGTCTACTATGCGGATGAACAAGTGTATGATGAGCGAGAGCTGCGTGCCAAGGAGTATTGTCCCCGTTCTATAAACCATTGGTAGGTAACAAACCGATCTTAATTATTATATATCTCGAATTTATCGTTATTAAGGTGCCACAATATACGTACTCATACCAATATCTTAATTTACTCTCCAACTATTTGCAGGTTGTTCTCGTAATATGGTTCGATATCTCTCTTTTTGTGGGATACGTTATGGGCTTTGCTTATGCGGGCGAAACGAAGCGTAGGTCAGCGCAAGTGAGAGCCTACGCTGTGAGCATGTTCAGTTGCAATGTTGATAGCTATGACTTGTTGGCCTGCTGTCAAGTGCTTACAGGATCCTCTTGAGAAGGAAAATATGCACCGTGCTAAGAGACAATATATAGCACAATTTTAGCATTCTTTGTATATTAGTTTGCTGGGCGTGTTTAGTAATCTTTTAACTACTTTTTTTCAGCCAATTGATGTACCTAATATATACCAGTCTGCTCAAAAGCACTAAGCACTATACGTACATCCATACATACAAGTATCCTACTTTTAGTCTACAATAATAATGATATGCATTCATAATGGTTTGTGCAACTACAAGATCTAGAAGAATTGCCGAGAGTTCTCTTGGAGTATTTTCTGAGAGGAAATTATCAAGTTCTCTGCAGGTTCGTGTAATTTATTCTCGATATACAAAATGTCTATTTCAGATATCCAAATAAAATATCAGGGATAGAATGATGCAAGGTGGTCATAGGGCCGGGGAAAAATGCCGATGCCATCTCTGCTTTTGGCAAACACACGGCGACCATATATCGGCCATATCTCATTCGCATTCCCAGGTGCCAACTCCGAGTTGAAAGCATCCGCATGTTCATGTTATCATGCATATGTACGTACAAGTACAAGTGTACAACACGCGACACACCGCTACATACACGCTGACGCGCCATGCAGCTTATTCACAAATAGGAGTCCAAGTAGTCGTAGCCACGCCTCCTGCTGAACTCGATGAGGCTTCCGTACGTGCGGTCGGCGACCCCTACAAACAGGGCCTCCGCGTCAGGGCTGAACGACACGCCGGCGATCTCACCGAAGATGTCGATCTCCTGCTCCGTCGAGTAATCGGCGTGCGAGTCGTACAAGTGAACGAAGTCCGCCGCCTCCGACACCGCCAGGAAGCGGCCGTCCGGCGAGAACTTGAGGCCCCTGACCGCGCCCATCCTGCCCTTGAGCACCGCAAAGGACTGGGACAGGTTGCGGACGTCCCATAGCCGGCAGGTGGTGTCCTGGTTCCCGGTGGCGAGGACACGGCCGTCGGGGTGCCACGCCGACGAGAACGAGTAGTCCAGGTGCCCCTTGAGGGTCGCGATTTCCTGCAAATGTGACAACAGCGAGAGACAAGATTGTCTGATGTTACATTTTGTGGGAGGTTCAGGGTTCAGACTGCTTGTATGGTGGGTGATACATGTACCTTGCCGGACTGAAGATCAGCTATCAGACAGTCGGAGCTATCGCCAAGAACAGCGAAAAGCTTGCCGTCAGGACTCACTGATGTGTTCTGTTATGGACACAGCATTGCAAATGTCATAGTTGGGGAACAAGATTTGAGTTTCAGACTACCTGAGGAAGACATGAATTGTACTCACATTGACCGACCATGAAAATGTAAAGTGGCTAACTAGCCTGAATCTCTCGGTATCAAAAACTCTGACAGCACAGTCATTGTTGGCAACCATCACTCGTGTAGAGCCACTGCATCACCCCAAAAAAAAGAGTTATTTCTGAGCATTTACAAATTCAAAATCTAGATGCTAACTACTGTAGTAGGCTGCTTACTTAGGAGACTCGTACACATCTACACCATTTGTGATGTTATCTTCATCGTCACTAATATTTGTACAGAAAGCCACTCCAGTTTGGTCAACATACTGCCCACAAATACAAATACATGAGCTACCATACAATGACTGAAAGTTGCCACACAACTTGAACTCGTCGTACCTTGCAAACCAGTTCACCCCGGAAGCCACCAGCTACCATAAGATTGTCTCTTACAGCCATCGCACAAATCTGCATTCTGAACAACGGACGAGCTCCATGGACCTTCTGTCAAGTAGGGACAGGGGACTGTGTTGGAAGTTGGATATACCAAGAATAACAAAAAAAGAAACAGAGCACATGTTAAAGAAAGCAAACCTGCTTTGGAAGTACATGATCTGTCACATTGAGCATTTCCTCCCCTCTTTGAAGAAGAGAAGACCAATGCATCACTGAATAATTCTGTGCCATGTAGACATCATGCTTGGATGTGGCACAAACAAGGTCCCTCAGCTGCAAATTTCCAGAATATGGTTAGCAGCTTTGGAGTAGCTAAAGACTAAGAACAGTCTCTCATAAATGGTGTTCTATATACCAGAAAACACGCAGATCAGATGGCTGTACTTTTCTAGCAACAAAATGCTCACAATCGATAGTCGATATACTAGATGCAGTGCGCTCTAGTAAAACTCAGACTAACTACTAAAAACATCACACTAGAGGTGTAACGACATTAGTGAAATTGTTCACTCGACAAACGCACTACGAAACAGAACCAAAATGCATAACAACATGAAAAAAAAACAGCACAGTTAGGTATTCTCCATGGCAAAGAATCAGATTAACGCAGTCAAGGTTCTGCCTTCCACCTCTCTGAAGGGAGTCTGATGTTTTACCATTTATGAAACGGTTTTATGAAATAGCATGCTGTATATAATCATTTAAAAGAAACCGAAAATACACCATAAGAAAAAAAGAAAACTTGTAACAACAACCCAACCATGTTAGCAGCATAAAACACTAAAACATATGCAGCAACATTTCACTCAGCTACCATTACAACAGAGCATTCAGACACTTATAATCTGTCAAATATCGACACCATATCAAGACATCCTGCATAAAATTTTGTTAGCCCATATCTAAGGTCCAACCTGCCAAAAAAAATGCGAGCATGAATTATCCAGCAGAGGCTCGCTTATCATAAACAACCTACCATACCATATTCCACAGGTGCTGTGATAACAACGCTGGCCGCTGAGGATGCTCGTCCACCTGCTTATGGGCCCTGGTGAAAGGATAATGTTGCAGTGCTGTCCTATATCACAGTAGTGTTAATTGTAGAAACATACTACAGCTTCAGCTAGCATATCTAACTAAACTTATTGCACAACCTTCAGTTAGTGTTATGGTATTATGGTTACACTCTACAATGAAGAGAAAAGCACAAGTATGAACCAGAAATTTCACCTACTGAAACGGAAAGCTGTCAGACCTTCAAAAATACCACAAGTTCATAACATCTACAAAACAGAATAAGGGTATAAATGCAAATGGCTAACATTTGTAGAATGAACATTTCAAGCATTCCGATCTTGTTTTTGCTCTGTCTGTGTTATCTTTCTTACTCACATAGGCAGACTGACTGACTAGATCTCCTTTTGTTGTAAAGCACTACTTGACATGCAAAAATGCAATGCATTATGGAAAAATAAAGGAAGGATAAATAGAACAAGTTGTGACCAGTAAAACTCGAAGGAAAATAAAATATTCTTGTCAAAATTTGATGCACATTCTTTTCCTCAAAATTGCTAAGCATTGTGCTGAGTGTCATGAGTAACAATCATAAACTCCAAAAATTCTAACTCAATCCAACTGCCTGCCAGGCCACTTGGCATTACCATGAGTTCTTTTACAAATGCTGGGAACAAATTTAGATGGAAAAGATATATACCTGAAAATGAACTACTGTTGACTTGGCAAGTCTTGTGTTGAAGCAAAAATCATAGAGCGTGCCTTTCCGCTCCACTTGTTTGCACTCCTACAAAAGAAGCGAGAAATGTTGCAAGTTATTTCTTTGTGACGAGTCCAATAATTCCTAACTGTAAAAGTGATTTCGTCTCTTTATCTTGTTCTACTCAAACTGGAAATGTTTGTAGTGAGACTGCATAACCTCAACAATTGAATATCTGAGATAAGATAATTAGATACCAGAATCCATAACTAACGGACTGTATTCCATTGAGCATACTACTCTGACAGTTTGAACTGAAGATGAGAAAACTACTTAGAAATGCAAGTGAAACAGGTTACACAATGATACTCCATAAAGTGTACTATCAGTAGTTCAGCAATGCTCTGCTTCAATTTATGGAGTCGTTTTTCTGAAAGCTCAAGAACTATTGAAAGAGATCACCACAACACGAGTAAGGCAACTATACAGAGCATTTAATCTCACCGAATCCAACAACTCGTGCGACCTGGAAAGGCTTTCATAGTTCCTGTACTCCTTCAGTCTCATACCACGGTATTCTTCTCTACTGTAATCCAGCCTCTCCCACGGTATCCCTTGCATGTCTTTCCCATTTCTGTGCTCCGCAGCAGAAGTAGTATCATAATTGTGCTTATTCTACAGCAACCACAGAGAAAGGATCTTTGTTATTGGGGAAAAGACAAGGCAAAATCTGCAACTACATAAGGCAAAAAGGAAAAAAAAGATCAAGGAGCCAGCACCCGCCATGATTTTCGCATGATGCAGCATTTCTGATAGAAAATCCGAAATTCATTTTCCACTTGAAGTGGCAATTTGATGGGTCCTCCAGGTGTTGATCTCTCCATTAACTAATAATAACTTTAATATGCCACCAACCATTGACCATTTTGCACTCGAGGCTGTGTTTAGTTCCCAAAACTTCCCAAAATTCTCTCTCCAAACTTCACTATTCACCTGTCACATCAAATCTCTCTCCTCATGCATGGAACACTAAACGTGGGTAAATAAAAAACTAAGTGCATGGTTTTGATGTACACAACGAGACGAATCTTTTAAGCCTAGTTAGATCATGATAGGATGACGATTACCACAAACAAACGAAAATTGTTACAGTGCGCTACAGTGTCCGATGTGACATTTTCGCCAAATTTTTTCATTCTTTTTTTAGAACTAAACACACCCCGAGGGCAAGAGTTACATAATTGTGTTTCGCGCATTCTTCCAAAAGTCGGAATGTACCTACCTGCCATGATGTCTGTACACTAGTAGTTGCTCAGTACTTCACCCACCAAACCAAACGTCCAGACTAGAGAAATTACTGTGCCAGTGTTAGTGTTACTTTAGGCATAATACCAATTCATTCAATAGTGTACATGTGTGAGCTCTTCGTGTTAACGCAAAGGCAAGCGACAAGCCGAGGTAATGGTGAGTGGGAAACGAAAAACGCTTGTGAGAAATGAGAACACACTACTACTGGGATCCTGTCAGTCGGAAATCCTTACCGATCTGGGTGCATAGCCGGCGGTGTCACCGAACCCGTCGAACTCGAAGTCGTCGTCCAGCAGCTCCAAGTCGTCGTCTAAGTACATCGCCATCGTTTCTGCGACACCGAGCAAGGAAACGAAACAGGAAAAAAAACTGCGTGAATTCAAAACGCTGCAGCTCCTAAAAACAGCATTTACGAACTGCAACACCGAACAAATTAGGGAACATCACGCTCCAAACAAAACACCTCCCCCAAAAAACTTGGGACGGAGGCACTCTCGCGCGCAGAGTGTAGCAGAACCACCGGATTACTGAGCTGTGGTGAGCGGATCATGCCAGTTCAAGTGGGGGGAAACGCGCGCTCAAATGAAAGCCCCCCAAAAATCTCCAGTAAAAACCCAAGGAAAGGATCCGCGCGTCGACCAGAAGGGGGAGGAGGAGGAGCGGCAGCGATTGATTACCTGGGGCTGGGACGAGGCGCCTGATGATTCGGGTTCGCTGGTTCAGGAAGCTGCTGAGATCGCGCGCGGGATCCTCGGAGCCCTTCCGATTCGACGCGCGACACGAAATGCACTCCCCGGAAGGCGGAAACGGCAGGAGCAGCAGTGGAGGTGCGGATGGTCGCCAGAGAGAAGGAAGGGGTTTGCACGGCAACGGCGTTTATACCCGCGGGGCGACGTTTCGATTCGAACGGGAGCCGTTTCCGTCATGCCAGGTCGCCGGAGTCGCGAGCCGGTTGGCGCATGGCGTTTTGGTCGGGGTGATTCGGCAAACGCTCGTGCTTGAGCTTGTGCATCAGATCAGGTGCGTGCCACGGCAAAAACGGGACGGGAGGACACCTGAACTGCTGCCAATTTTGCACGAGAGGCCGGATCGAGCGCCGAATTTTCTTTCAGTTACACATACGGAGTACGGTAAGTTGGGTACGGGCCTCGTGATCGGTTTGTTGGTTGGTGGTGGGTGGTGGACTGGTGGTGGGGGCCTGGATGGAGAACCTTCGATAGGCCAGTGGACCGCGACGACGACTGCCCGAATGCTACAGCACTAGCCACGCGGCAGGTGTACTAGTGGTCTGTCTGTCTGCGTATTGGGTGGCTGCGAGTGAAGCTGCCGTCTCACCAACCGTTGTTGGCTCCGGGACGGGTCATGCTCATGCATCCGGGACGTGACAAAGCATGCACACTAGCATCGTCCGATTTCGTACATGTTAGTTTTTTTTCACGGATCAGGTGGGTTTAGTTGTAAAAATAGGTGGGTAAAATTTGATCGAAAAATCACATCGGACACTGTAGCGCACTGTAGCACTTTTCGTTTGTTTGTGGTAATTTTTGTCATACCATGACAGGGGCAGAGCTAAAGGGTGGTCCATGTGGGCCATGGACCACCCTAGAATTTCAGCCCAAGGTTTATTACCCCAAGTAATTCAAATAATTTTAAAGGATAACTTTAATCGTTGGAGATTTCAGATTTATTTGTGTTAAGAAACCAATAAATCTTTTTGTTTGACCGTATTGGATTCAGTAAATTTTTATCTTGTATCTTGACAAATTACGTTTATGCTATCAACAAAAAAAATTATGTTAAGTTGGACCGCCCTAACCCGAGACCCTACCTACGCCACTGTACCATGACCTAACAAAGATCAAAAGATTCATTTCGTCGTGTACATCAAAATCATGTATTTAATTTTTTTATTTACCTATATTTAATGCTCCATGAATGAAGAGAGAGATTTAATGTAATTTGATGTGATAGGTGAATAATAAAGTTTAGAGAGAGGATTTTAGAAAGTTTGTAAAAACTAAACAGGGTTCAGATTGTAAGTTGGTAGACTGCAGGCACGCGTATACCGTGGAAGGCACCTACGAGAAACTCCTCACCCAGCCGTGTATGCGAGCCGAGCTGTGCGGCTGCTATCGGTAGTGGGTGAATCGGCGATTGGTTGCCATGCATGGCCACTTCGATCGAATTTTCTTACCATCGGCGCTGCCAGCCTGTCGGGCTGACTGGGGTCTCGTTTAGTTTTCAAATTTAGTGTATTAAATTTAGAAGTTTGAGGTCTTTTTATATCACTGTAGCATTTCGTTTGTATATGCGAAAAAATGTCAAAAAATTGATTAATTAGGTTTAAAATGTTCGTCTCGCAGAGTACAACAAAACTGTACAATTAATTTTTAATTTTATCTACATTTAGTACTCCATGCATATTATGACATTTTAATGTGATGGTGAATTTTTTTTTTCATAGTGAATTTGGGAGTTGATTTTTGGAAGGCCCACATCAATCAACACCGTGTGGGCTCCACCTGCTCCTGCTACGAGACAAGAAACTGCCCGGTGGGACCTGCGTATCCAAGATCCTCCAGTTTTGTGTGGCTTCGAATTCATAAAAAAGGAAGTTTTGTGTGGCTTCAACACGAAGTCTCCTATTTCCAAAAAAAAAACACGAAGTCTCCTCCTGCCACAATGACAAAATCACGTGCAAGGCCCAGCCGCGCCCAGCGTGGCAGCACCACAAGCCGCGGGCGCGACACGTCGCCCATGAACCCGGCGGCGATCGGCCGTGCTCCTCCTCGCCCACCAGCCACACCGGCGCCGCCGTCCCGGCCCGTTCGAACGCCGTCTGCTCACGCCGTGAAGCCCGGCCACGTTAATGTCGCCGTCAAGCTATTTTCTTAATTTATCGTTTCTTGTTTCCGGGTAAACGTCACAGCCGGACGTGGCAGGCGCCGGTGAGCCGGAAGCGGCTGTCGGCCCAGGAGATGTATTTGGATTAACCGCCGATTATTAAGAAATTGATCACTATGATTTGTCCCTTACTGGATATTTTAGTTTATCTAATCGGTGCGTTTGGATGGCCCCATCGCGGTCTACTAACTGTTTGATCGAAACATCGAATGGACACGCCAACTATCTGATCAAGAGACAAAAATGAAACATGCAATTAAGATGTCTTCGTCCTCTCATCACCCTTCTCTGTCATGGAGTGTAATCCTCTTTAATTCGTACTGTAATGAAACGTTGCTATGGCCCGTATGACTTGCCTAATTGGGCTTAAACTAAGGAGCTCGTTCTCATTCGGCCCAACAGTTGGAACAGAGAAATGAACATTCGACCCACCAGCAGGATCCAATAAACGGGCTGGTGCAGGCTACACCACGCCTCGAGCCCTCGACCGGACCCATTCATTCCCCACACCCACTCCCACAGCTTGAGCACTTTCGCCGTCGAGGGAGCGAGCGCAATGGCGGCGAAGGGGGAGAAGGCGGCGGAGAAAGGAGCGACGGCGGCGGCGAAGGGAGAGATGGGAGTGAAGGCCGCGGATGAGGAGAAGGGATCGGCGATGATGGAGAAGGGAGAGGAGGGCCCGGCGTCCGCAGATGTGGGGAAGGGAGGGACAACGGAGGGGAAGGGAGTGACGGCGGTGGAGAAGGGTGCGACGGCCGCGGATGAGGAGAAGGGAGCTACGGCGGAGGGGAAGGGGAAGAAGAGGGACACGGCCGCGGATGCGAAGGGTGCGACGGCGGAGTGGGAGTGGAAGTGGAAGGGGGCGACGGCGGCGGGTGAGGCGACCGTGGAGGGGAAGGATCCGAACCCGAAAAGGGAGCGTCGCCTGCGGCGAAGCACGAGAAGGGAGCCTGGGGCGGCGGCGGATGAGGAGAAGGAGGCGGCGGATGCGGCCGGCGAAAAGAAGGCCTTTTCCTTCAGCGCCGCCGCCGCCGGAAAGAAGATCACCCTGGTGAGCTCGGAGGGGAAGAAGTTCAAGATGTCGGAGGAGGCGGCGCGGATGTCGGTGATCCTCGCCGACATGGTCGACAACGGCTGCGCCGGCGGCAACATCCCGCTATCCAACGTCACCTCCAGGGCCCTCGCCACGGTGATCAAGTACTGCGACGAGCACGCCGCCGCCAAGCCCGACTCCGGCCACGGCGCCGCGGAGGGCAGCAGCAGCGGCGGCGGCAACACCGCGGCATCCGAGAAGGCGCTGGAAGAGTGGGACCGCAAGCTCGTCGACAAGCTCACCCTGGACGCCCTCTACGACCTCCTTCTCGGAGCCGCCAGCCAGAAGGTCGCCGACATGATGAAGAGCAAGACACCGGCGCAGGTCCGCACCATGTTCGGCATCGCCAACGACTTCACCCCGGAGGAGGAGGAGGAGGAGGAGATACGCAAGGAGAGCCCCTGGGCTTACGAGGAGGAGCCTGAGGATGATGAACCTGATGCTGAGGAATCTGAGGACGAGGAACCTGAGGATGATGAACCTGATGCTGAGGAATCTGAGGACGAGGAACCTGATGATGAGGAGCCTGAGGATCAAGAGCCCGAGGACGAGGAGCCTGAGGACGAGGAACCTGATGAGGAGGATTCTGAGGACGAGGAGCCTGATGACGAGGAAACTGAGGACGAGGAGCCTGATGATGAGGAATCTGGACGAGTAGCCTGATGACAAGGAGCATGAGGACGAGGAGCTTTGATTGGAAGCCATTGCTGCCGCTCTCTAGGGGTTTAATTCTACTTCCTCTTTTCTGACTGATGATGTTTCTAGTGGTTGCATCGTACCCACATTGTCTCGGATGGATAGGTTTAGTCGTTCAGATGGACCATGGCACCTTGCAGAGCCTTTTCGTTTTATCCTGTCGAAGAACAGAATCGAAGGTGTCATGTGTGGTGGAAGTTTTGAATTGCCTGGCTTTTCTGATCAGCCAACTTAATTGCCTGTTATATCTCTACTGCATAGTATGTTCCAGTACTATCTTGATCTGAGGTGTCTATTGTTTAGGCTAGAACTCTTGATCTGCTTGCATGAGTTGAAATACGACCCTGAAATGGTTGTCATATATGCTCAGTACATGCAAATAGTGGTAGCATGATTACATCTCTGTTTTACATCATTGCATCAAAATGTAGTGTCAAACGATGGGAAGATTGAAGTGCATCTCTTTCTTGGGTGATCTGGATTCTGGAACTGATTTTGGAATAGCACTCCAATCTCTGATTATGTATGTTCTGCATTCTTCAGTTCAGTATTTGTCAGTGCATGTTTATGCAACAAAGTAAGAAAAAATGAGAAAATGTGTGTTGCATACTTCCATTGTGCTTGTTAGCTGTTTTAAGCAAAGTTTTGTGATGCAATGCGGGGTAGCTACCTGTAGAATTTCAATACAAAATGGACTGAAAATTGACAGCTTACTCTGCATCCTCTGTGTGTGTTGATTCAGAGTGTACTGTTTATTTCCTTTCGTTTTCATTTCGGTATCATGTACTGCAACAGCTGCACCGAGTAAATCCTCATCCAAATCCTAGAAGGTTACGTGAACAGTCATACAACATTTTCAATTCGACGGCACACAGGCACAGAAGCAGTGAGTACTTATCGTTTTGTGCCGAAAATGCAGTGAGTACTTATCGAAGGTCCATTTTTTCTTTTTTGTTATCGCAGTGAGTTTCGGACAGATTAGAAAAAAAGAACAAAAAAGGAACCCTGCGATAACAATGGACCTCTAAGTAGGCCCACAAAAATCTCGAGTACCCTACAGAAAGAAGCCCGATTAGGCCGAAAGAAGCCCAATTAGGCCGAAAATGCAGCCTCGTTTCCATTCGGGTTCAGTCGTCGGAAGGGAACGAAGACGAACCACTCCAGCCCAGAGCCCAAGACCAACTGTAGAAGAATGGAATGGCTGGTGCCAGCCAGGCAGCCACGCCTCTCCCCGGAGACCCCGGCCCGGCCGCCCCTAACCGTGGAGCGCGTGCGCGCCTATAAAGCAGCGCAACGCCGCCGCTACAGACCCCAACCCGATCATTCCGGCCGTGCCCACATCACCCACTCACCGCCTTGAGAGCGCCTAAGCGGAAGCGAGGGTTTCGTCCTTGAGCGTGCGAGAGCGATGGCGGTGGGGGAGGTGGAGAAGGGAGAGACGGTAGCGATGGCGGCGGGGAAGGGAGAGAAGGGATCGACAGCGGTGGGGAAGGGAGGGAAGGGACCGATCGTGGCGGACAAGGGAGAGAAGAGATCGGTGGTGGAGAAGGGATCGACGGTGGTGGCGGCGGATAAGGGGAAGGGAGTGGAGGAGGCGGGGAAGGAGGTGCCCGACGGGGATACGATCACCCTGAAGAGCTCGGATGGGAAGCCGTTCGAGGTTTCGACGGAGGCCGCGCGGCTGTCGAAGGTCCTCGCCGAGATGATCGCCGGAGGCTGCAGCGACGGCGGCATCAAGCTCGAGAGGATCGGCGCCGAGGCCCTCGAGAAGCTGGTCGACTACTGCAACAAGCACGCCAACTCCAACCCCAGCGCCGCGGCCAGCAGCTTCCGCACCGCGCCATCCAAGGAGCTGGAGGAGTGGGACCGCAAGCTCGTCGGCCGCCTCAGCCATGACGCCCTCTTCGACCTCGTCGAGGCCGCCGACTTCCTCAGCATCGACGGGCTCCTCGACGTCGCCTGCCGCAAGATCGCCGACATGATGAAGGGCAAGAGCCCCGCTCAGATCCGCGAGATGTTCAACATCGAGAACGACTTCACAAAGGAGGAGGAGGAGGAGATTCGCCGGGAGCACGCCTGGGCCTTCGGCAAGAAGAAGTAGGAGCCTTCGGATCCACTTCACGCTGCGCTAACATCTCGCTGGATCTGCCGGCCTAGCGGTTCCGTTCTACTGCCTTGATCCTTTGTTACTTGCGTTCACTGTAGTGGTCGCTTGACTTGTTTCTTAGTAGTACTTTGTTCTTAGTTGTCGGATAGGTTCAGGTCAAGTGTCCGGTCTACGCACTTGCGTAGCGAATTCAGTTCATCCTGTCGAAGAAAAACAGAACTGAATGTGTGAACTGCTTGCATGAAGTGATGAATGAATACCACATCCTGAATTGCCCCTCATTTCTGATCGATTCCATGCAACTGCTCTGTGCCTGTTCAATGTGTTCTGCTAGTTTAGATCAATCCTGAATTACCCGTCATTTCTGATCAATGTGTCTACTGTTTGGGTTAGCACTCTTGATCATGCCATGTCTTTGTTCAGTTGATCAGTTCCGTGCAATTGGAGACAGCAATGCAGCATGATCGCTCAATCTCTGCAGTTCTAATTGTATGATGTTGCAGTGAAGACTTTATCCTAAACTTGGTGCTCTTTTTTTAATCCAAATTGCTGGCTGTGATCGTTCAATTCCAGCTAACAGTAGCAATATTGCTCTGTTTCTGTCTCTGGTATTGTGGTGAACTGGTGATGGTTTTGGCATGTCGATCGTACAAGCAAGTTTTCCCTTCTCTCTTAACTGATTTTGTAGCAACTAAGCTCTTGATCATCACCATGGGTGTAATGGTTAATGGTCTAGTTTCCATTGTTAATTGAACTAGGGAGAAGCATTATAATCCCAGAATATGTTCCATATTATTCAGAAGACGAGTTGGCAGCAAGCCAAATAGCCATTACTGGTGTCAATGTGGAATATGTATGATGCATATTTGCTGCCTTAAGCACAAATTTCATACAGATTCAGGCATGACATGAGAACTGGTTATGTTTATTCTAGTTTTTGTATACAGAATACAGCCATCATGTGGGTTGACACTGATTGCGACATGCCATGAGATTTAACCTGTGTTGTATACACATTGCTGACCCTTTCTTTCTGTCCTAGGAGGGCCCCTCTTGATCCGAAGGTGTTCTAACAAGTACTGTTGATATAGCTCTGCACTAAACTGATTGAGGTGTGCACATATAATTCTTTTTTGAAGCGGCTTGCACATATAATTCTGAAAAATTTATGTCATGAATGTTTAGTGCCATGTAATTTGTGGTAGCCAGGAAGGTTGATAACATGCTTCCTCCATCTCTGCACTGGTCATTGGTCGGCTTGCTTGAAGATGAAGTGAATATTTTTAGCAAAGTTGGATCCTATCTTTGTTTGGATGCATTCAGTTTAGCATGGAAAGGTTGCCATGTGTCTGTCTCTGAAAAGTTCTGGTACTGATTGTGGCTTGTGGCCCCGTTATACAGCTTTACCCAGAAGATTCGGTTGCAACAAACTCTTAATTCTTAAATTTTAGTCCTCATCATTATGCAAAATTGCGTTGTCATATGCTAGAGTATACTCCGACTATGCTTGTTGCTTATTTTCATGCATGAACTTAACAGAGAAACAGCAGTTCAGTCCCAGAAATGTGTTATGCGTTCTGCAGTACATGAGTTGGCACTCTAGTATTTCAATTTTGTCTCAAATATTCCTGTGCACCAACATCAGAAGCATGCTAACATTCCGGTTCCCAACGTTATTTCGCTAATAAAGTCAAAATGGAATAGCTGGTTCAGACGACGGTGGAGAACGTAACGGACAGATATTCTGGTGTTGGTTCCAGCGAGCAATGACAGATGTTCTGACCTTTTTCCTGAACATGGCTGCCATGATGCGTGCTCTGTTCTAGCTAGCTCCCCGTTGTCTTGAGCGATGTTTGACGCCGTTGAATCAAGTGTCATTGTCAGTTTGTCACAGGGGCGGGCACGCCGGCGCCGGACCTGACGGCGTCGAGCCGGGACACGCGCGCCTCCACCACCTCCTCCACGCACTCCTGGGCACGGACGCGAATGTCACTCCGGCGGCCTCGTCGAAGAGCTCCGTCACCGCCGTCGCAGAACGAACTCGAGAGCCTCCCACGCGACGCGCCCGCGCCGGTGGCCGTACGTTGACCAGGAAGGGACGGCCCGCGACGCCACCGGCACCGCACACACGAGCGGCTCCGGGAACATGGAGGTTCGGTCGCCGGAGACGCAGAGATGACGCCGGCGCGCCTCCGTAAGCTCCGCCGACGAGGAACGCCGGACCCGGGGTGGTCCGTTTACCGTGCGGGGGGTGGACGGTAAATGAGATACCGACCACCCCTTGCCCCCCCCCCCCCTGGTCGTTGGATCCGTCTCGTGCGGCCACGATCGAGCCGATTAGATTCGACACCGTGGCGACCCCGGTCTCGTGCCGCGGTTCGAGGTTCTCGACCTCAACGGCGCGGTGATCCTCCCGGAGGAGACGGGCACCTGTCTTTGGTCGGCGCCGGCGCCGCGCCGCCGCCGCCTCGCACGGCCGCGACGGGCTGCATCAATCTGCTTTCTTGGCTTGTCAAGGGAACGGATTAGAGTGCTGCTGTTTAACCAGGCAGTATACTAGTAGCAAGTTTGTGCAATGTGCATCATGACATCACCGTAAATTTTGGGTTGCTCCGAGCATAATTTGTCATAGTAAGCCAAGGTAACTCCTCATAGAAATTTTGCAGTGATTGACCTGGGAAGTTACTCTGTTATCACATTGTTGTGTTATTTTTTGCACAGTTTTGAGACTTTGTCCGCCTTTTTTTTTCCGGCAAACATGAAACACCCAACTTTGTGAGGCAAGGGTTCCCCGTTCGCATCATTTTGTTGCCCTGACCGAACTTTTCATGGCAAGTTTTAGCATCATTCAATATAGCAATTGCCTGTATTGAGTACAAAGAAAACGGTTTGTCTGACTTGAATTTTTGTGAACTCATTCTGACGGGGCCATGCCAAGCCGTGCCAGTAATCTACTCTAGTTGAGTTGGCACAACTGCAATATATCGTTATATATTACCAAGAGACTCGAAAACGGAAAAGATGCCAAGAAGGCAAGAATTCATGTAACGGCCTCTTTCTCCGTAATAATTGTATCAGTACAAATGATAATGTATTGGAAAAAATCTATGCGAAAATGATTTCCTTTGTTTCATGAACTGGGCCGATAGAAACCCAGTATCCAATGGGCCAGTAAGTTGGACCGAAGAGAGCCCAATTAAACCCATTCACAGCGGGACCCCCCTTCTTGCGTCCGAAGAAATGGATTGGCTGGTGCCAGCTAGGCAGGCAACCACGCCACGCCTCGCCTCGCCTTGCCCCGGCCCGAGCCCGTGAAGCGCGGGTATAAAAGCAGCGCCACCGCCGCCGCCGACTCGATCATTCCTTCCGGCCGTGCCCACCCCACCCCACCCCCACCCCACCAACTCACCGTGAGAGCGCCTACCGAAGCGAGAGCGTTTCGCCGTTGAGCGAGCGGCAGCGCGATGGAGGCGGAGAGGGGAGCGGCGGCATCGGAGAAGGGGAAGGGAGTGGTGGCCGGCGGGAGGATCATCACCCTGAAGAGCTCGGACGGGGAGCTGCGCCTCGTGTCGGAGGCGGCGGCGAGCCTATCGGGAGTCATCAGCCGCGCGATCGCCGATGGCTGCGCCGGCGACACCGTCGACCTCCCCCAACGTCGCGGTCAGCGCCCTGGACAAGGTGCTCGAGTACTGCAACAAGCACGCCGACCCCGGCGACGCGGACGCCACCAGGTCCGACTCCGATCCTACCGCCTCCACGGTCGCCGGCGGCATCAGCAGCAGCAGCAGCGTCAACGCCGCGGCGTCCGAGGACCTGGAGGTTTGGGACCGCGAGTTCGTCGACATCCTGTCCCTGGACGCCCTTTACGACCTCCTCCTCGCCGCCAACAACCTCGAGATCGAGGGGCTCCTCGACGCCCTCTGCCAGAAGGTCGCCGACATGATCAAGGGCAAGTCCCCGGCCGAGATCCGCAGCACCTTCAACCTCAAGTACGACTTCAACGAGGAGGAGAAGAGGGAGTTGCTCCAGGAGAACGCCTGGGCCTTCGACTATGAGTAGGGAACCTTCGAATCCACTTCGTGCTGCTCTAACATCTGTTTCATCTCACCATCGATCTGCTGGCCTAGCGCGTGCCGTGTTCTACTGAGTCCTTTGTTTTGTTTTGATGGCGAATCGTAGTGGTTGCTCTCGCATCGAGGTTCAGATCAACTAGGTCTATGCACTTGCTTAGCGTTTTTAGTTTCGTCGTGTCGAAGAACAGAATCGATCTGTGATGGAAGGTTTAAACTGATTGCCTGAAGTGAATGAATCACATCCCGATTTGTCTGTCGTTTCTGATTAATCTCATGAAATTGCTCTGTCTCTGACCAATTTTGTTCTACTACCATTGATCGATTGTGTTCTGGTTACCATTTTGACGGTGATTGCGAAATAGCATGACATTAAACTTGTGTTGTACCGTTATTTTTAGCATAATTATGTCAACTCTGAGCGTAAATGGTAAGGATATATTATCACTCTGGTTTCATGTGCCATGTATGAATGGGACGGAGGACTATATTTTTGGATCCCAGAATGTACGGTATTCTGCATTTTGCCGAGCTGGCAAAAGTGGTGCTACCCTGGGACAATTCAATTGAACTATGTAACAGTACGATCTCTCATGTGCACGCTTGGACATGAATCGAACGGTTGGCCGTCGTCGCCTGAATGTGCACCGAATGTATTGCATCGAGTCTATGATACAACTACCAAGCAATGAGGAATTCAGATTCCGAAAGAAGAATTCAGATGACAATGATCAAGCATTCAAGCCACGGCTCTAAAATAGCTGACTCGACACAACTGTAATACATTGCTATATTGTTTGCTGGTAAGATTTGTGTTGATTTGAGCATAAGTTGTCATGAAGAATCGAGGTGACAACAGCCACGCCACGGCAGATTGCCAGTACTCTAGTTGAGTTGACACAACTTACATCTGGTTGTCGAGGTCCTAACCAAGAGAGACAAAAAAAAAAGATACCAAGAATTTATGTAGCGAACTCTTCTCCGTACACGTACATGAAAAAAAAACTGTCCCTTCGTTTCGGAAATTGGGCCGACAAAAGCCCATCACCCAAGAGATGGAACTCGTTTCCGTTGGGCCTAGTAGTTTTGGACTGAAAAGAACGAACCCATTTCCTTCCCATAGACAGCGAGGCGGTGTCCCCTGCAGTTTGACTCACTGACGGGTGGGTCTGATTGCAACTAGGCCCACCTGTCAGTGACTCAACTGAAGTGACGTGGGATTGGCTGGTGCCAGCTAGGACGCCACGCCCACGCCCACGCCCACGCCTCGCCTCGCCTCGCCTCGCCCCGGCCCGATCCCGTGAAGCGCGGGTATAAAGCGGCGCCACCGCCGCCCCCGACTCGACCATTCCGGCCGTGCTCACCCCACACAACTCGATCACCGTGAGAGCGCCTACCGAAGCGAGAGGGTTTCGTCGCTGAGCGAGCAACAGCCGATCGCGGCGGAGGGAGAGAAGAAGGGAGCGATGGAGGCGGGGAAGGGAGCGGCGGAGCCGCAGGAGGTGGACGGCGGGAGGTTTATCACCCTGATGAGCTCGGACGAGGAGATGCGCAGCATGTCGGAGGCGGCGGCGAGCCTGTCGGGAAAAATCCGCCGCGCGATCGAAGACTGCCCGGACCACATCTTCGTCAACCTCCCCAACGTCGTCGCGGCCAGCACTCTCGAGTCTCGACACGCTGCTCAAGTACTGCAACAAGCACGCCGACCCCGGCGACGCGGCCGCCACCAAGCCCGACTCCGATCCTACTGCCTCCACGGTCTCCGGCAGCAGCAGCAGCAGCAGCAGCGTCAACGCCGCGCCGTCCGAGGACCTGGAGGTTTGGGACCGCGAGCTCCTCGACCTCCTGCCCCTGGACGCCCTCCACGACCTCCTCGTCGCCGCCAACTACCTCGAGATCGAGGGGCTCCTCGACGCCATCTACCAGAAGGCCGCCGACATGATCAAGGGCAAGACCACCGATGAGATCCGCACCACCTTCAACATCGAAAACGACTTCACCGCGGAGGAGGAGAAGGAGCTCCGCCAGGAGTTCGCCTGGGCCCTCGACGAGTAGGAACCTTCGAATCCACTTCGTGCTGCTCTAACATCTGTTTCATCTCACTATCGATCTGCTGGCCTAGCGCGCGCCGTGTTCTACTTCTGCTTAGTCCTTTGTTTTAATGGCCAATCGTAGTGGTTGCTCTCGCATCGATAGGTTCAGATCAACTCGGTCTATGCACTTGCTTAGGCGCTTAGCATTTTCGTTTCGTTCTGTCAAGGAAGAACAGAAGCTAATCTCTGTTGGAAGTTTTGAACTGCTTGCCTGAAGTGAATGAATATCACATCCTGATTTGCCTGTCATTTCTGATTGATCTTATGAAATTTCTCCATCTCTGATTCCCTGTCCAATTTTCTAACTAGTAGTACTGTTGAATGAGATGATTAGAAGTGCATGTGCAGCTCATGTTTTGTTGAATTCCGTTCAAGTGCTGGTATGTAGTACCATTTCTCAACCTCTGCAGTTCTGCTTGTACGAAGTTGCAGTTAAGATTTCTAACCGCTTGCATGGAGTCAGTTTCCTTTGTCCATTCCACTTCTCTTTAATCCCCTGAATTGTTCTCTCTGTCCAATGATTTATAATCTTGACCGAACAAGGTATTCTAGCTAGTATAATTGAATTGCTTGCATCAAGCTCATGATTCTGAAATGGGTGCCATGTATGTTCAGATCCATGCACTTGTACTATTATGGCATGATTACTCTATTTCTGTAGTCTGAGTGTGTGACCTGTTTTGCATGAATATTCTACCCTAAATTGAATGCTGCATTTGCTTAATTGCATTCAGAAAAAAATGGGAAGGTTACTCTGTGCCTGTCTCTAGCGTTCTTTTTGAAAGACTGTCTTAGCATTCTGTTACTGATTTGGTCGTGTGAAAGATTCGGTTAAACAAAATTTTGCAATGCATAAGGATGTTATGTTGATCTTGCCTTTGAGTATAACTCAGTCTTGGACTCTGGTTGGTTTCCAGTTTGAAATGAACAGGGCAACAGCATTCCAATCCCTGAATAATGTACTGCATCCCCTTGTTAGATATTGATTTTCTGCATCTTTCAGTAAATGAGTTGGCAACAAGTCATGATACTAAAAATATGTGTTCTGTTACTGATGAGTTGGCTGTGGTGAGTAACTGGTTACAAAATTTCATGAAGAATGACATGACAGCTCAAAGCTCATTCTGTTTCTTTTGTGTTTTGGATACAGAAGATACAGTATATTCTCCTCCTCTTATTTCATATATGGTTTGGATGTTGACATGTGCTGTGAGTAAACCGTCATTATATAAACATCATATGATTCTTGAAGGCTAAAACATTATATACAGTCACACAGCATGTGACAATTCTGCCTTTTTTTCTGACATTATATACAGTCTTCAGTGGGTGTTCGCATGGTACCGTCATTGCAAAATGACATGAGATTAAAGCTGTGGTGTGTACTTGTATTGCGTTAATTTTAGCACACTTGTACTGTATTTTGTATCATAGTAACTCTGGGCGTAATGGATAAGGATCTTATCCTGTCACTTTGGTTTTATGTATGAAATGAACAGAGGCATAGTACGTAGTATTGGAGTGCTGGGTCCTAGAATGTGCTCCATTTTGCGGGACACGAGTTGGAGAAAAAATGGTGCTACCCTGGAACGTATGTGTCGGACTTTCAAGTGTCGCATTGCGTTATTTAAGCATATTTTTTTGTAATAGTAAGGCTACGTAACTTGTTATGGAAATTCGACGGTGAATGGCATGACAAATCACTCTGTTTCTCTCTTCTAAAGTTTCGAATGTAAACCAAAGCACCGTGACTGTGATACGGCATGACATATTGCAAAACTGGGCCGAGAGAAGCCCATCAGCGGCCCCACAGAAACGAAGCTCGTTTACATTTGGGCCCACTGCTCGGAACGAAGAAGAAAATCCATTCGGCCCAGACCGCAGATCATCTTGCGTCCGAAGAAATGGGTGGGATGGCTGGTGCCAGCCAGGCAGCCAGGCCGACCTGAAGCCGTGAAGCGCTGGTATAAAACGGCGCCACCGCCGGCCCCGACTTGATCATTTCCGGCGTGCATACCCCAACACCACCAACTCACGGCGAGCGCGCCTAGCGAATTGAGGCTTCGTCTTCGAGTGGGCGAGAGCGCGATAGCGGCGGAGGGAGAGAAGAAGCGAGCGATGGAGGCGGGGAACGGAGAGAAGGAAGCGATGGCGGCGGAGAAGGGAGCGTCGGTGGGGGAGAATGGAAAGGGGGAGGAGGGAGCGGTGGCGTCGGAGAGAGCGGCGGCGACGGAGAAGGGGAAGGCAGTGGAGGAAGAGAAGGAGGAGGTGGCCGGCGTGACGATGATGATCACCGTGAAGAGCATGGATGGGGAGAAGCGCCGCTTGTCGGTGGCGGCGGCGGAGAGGTCGGGGACCTTGAGAGGCATGATCGAAGAAGGATGCGTCGACCAGGTCATCCCAATCCCAGAAATCACCACCAGGACTCTGGACACGGTGATCGAGTACTGCACCAAGCACGCCGCCGAGGCCGAGTCCGAGCCCGTCGATGACTCCGACCCCAGCGCCGCGGCCGGCAGCAGCAGTGGCGGCGGCGGCGGCGGCACTGCGGTAGCCGAGAACCTGAAGGAGTGGGACCGCAAGCTCGTCGAGGGACTCAACGCGGACGACCTCTACGACCTCCTCATCGCCGCCAACTTCCTCGACATCAAGGGGCTCCTCGACGTCGTCTTCCAGAAGGCCGCCGACATGATCAAGGGCAAGACCACCAGGGAGATCCGCCGCATCTTCAACCTCCCCGACGACGACCTCACCGCAAAGGACGTGTGGAACTTGCGCCAGCACTTCGCCTGGGGCTTCGAAGAGTAGGAGCCTTCGAACTCACTCTAGCATCTCACTAGATCTGCCGGTCTGCGGTTCCGTGTTCTACCGCATCCTTTCCCATCATGCGCATCGTAGTGGCTGCTTCGTAGTTATCTCGTGTACATAGGTTCAGATCAACTCGTCTACAACTTGCTTAGTGTTTTCGTTTCGTCCTGTCGAAGAAGAACAGAATCGAACGTGTGTGTGGTGTGGAAGTTTCGAATTACTTGCCTGAAGTGAATGAATATCACACCCTGATTTGCCTGTCATTTACGATTGATCTCGTGGAATTGCTCAAGTTTTCTCTGCCCTGTGTGTCCTACTACCATCGATTTGTTGTGTTCTACTTCTACCTATTGCCCTTGAGTGACATGATTCGTTATTGCCGAAATGCATGCCATGTTTTATTCAGTTTAGTGCAATTATTAGCAACCTCTGCAATTCTGCTTTTATTTAGTTGAAGTGAATATTTTGCACTGCTTGACTGAACGACTGAATGGTATACCCTGATGTGTTGTCATTTCAGATTAATTGTACGAATTTCTCTATCTCTGGCCAAATGATCAATCTGCTTGCATGAAGTGAATAGTATTTATGATCCTGAAATGCGTGCAATTGGTGGTAGTGTTATTGGTTACTGCATGATTATTACCCTATCTCTGTAGTGATCTGCTTGCATGAAGATGGATTGAGTATTTTATTCTGAATTTGGTGTTGCTTTTGTCTGATAACATTCAGTTCAACAATAGGAAGGTTGCTCTGTATCTGTCCCTAATACTCTGATATTGATTTGGCATGTGAGCCTTTGAAGCATGTCTTAGTCCTCTCCAAAAGATTTGAATGCAACCAACTTTTAGGCTTAGCACTTGATTATCACCACCTAATAAATATGGATTTTGTCTTGTTCTTATGTTTAAATGTAGTTAAGTTCAGACCATGTCTGGTTTCTGAGTATGAATTGAGCAGGGGAATAGCACTCCAATCCCTGAATGTGTTATGCATCTTTCAGTACATGAGTTGTCAACAGGTCATAATATTGGAAAACACCTGTGTTCGGTTCTGCTGTTTTGAGCTTTTGGCGCAATTTTGTCAGGTTCTGAGGTGTGGGGTAACCGGCTACATTCCATACAGAATGCGTCTTCATTTTGAATATTGAACATGTATTTTCTTTTAATGGTGTTTTCCGGTTTTCCCCCCATCATGTAGCGTGAATGTGACGTGCGTATTCAGTATATTGTTATTCAGTACCTTAACATTGCATAAATAGTCATACAGCTAGAATGATACTAGTGCTGCTGCTGCTGCTGCTGTTTTCATGGAGAGGCAGTGTGATAGCAGTGCAGTGTGATAGCAGTGTTTCTTTTCCTGTGGTGTACACCGTGGTGTATTGCTGTTTAGACCTGAGCATGGCACTAAGTTAACATTGGACTAGCAAGCCCAGACAGAGTCTAACAAGGCCTGACGACGTTTAAAAATAAAGGACCTGAGCTAGCACTAATTTTGTTCTGACGGAGTAAGAACTCTGAACAATTCAGATGACAAGGCGCAAGCACAATGGAAAATGAACAGTAGCAGCCTCTTCCAATTCAAGTCTCACTGAATTATGGCACAATGCGGATACACAAGAGATTCACAGCAATCCACGAATGAAATCAACAAATCATCCAACAAATCTTCAGAGGTAGTAGTAAGAGAGCAGAGGCGCGGCCACGGCAGCTACGACGGCGAATGATGAGACCGGCGACCGGGCTGCCGCGGACTTCGATGAGCCTGGGCTGTTGGCGGCTGGTGCCGATCCAGAAGAGGGCGCGGGACCTTCATCATGAAAGCAGAGTGGTGAGATGGCAAAAGATAAGCCGATCACAGAGCTTAAAGAACAAAGGTCATGCTCATGCATAGATGCAGGACCCAATTTTTCTTCAGTCCAGAACTTGTTTCAAGCGCTAAATTCAGATAACGTTCAGAATTTGAAGATGGAACTTTAAATGCACGCAGATGATACTTTTGCTTATTAGTGAGCATGACATGATATAGCAAACTTAATGATGGATCACACAGCTTAAAGAAAAAAGGCCATGCTCATGCATAGATGCAGGACTCGATTTTTCTTCAGTCCAGAACTTGTTCAGGCGCTAAATTCAGATAACGTTCAGAATTTGAAGATGGAACTTTCAATGCACGCAGATGATACTTTTGCTTAATAGTGAGCATGACATAATATACCAAACTTAATGGTGGATAACATATGATGACCATCTAATTAACTATAGCATTGGCCATCGCGCCATGGTTGGTTTCATCACAGAGAACAGAGTTGTCATTGTCAAATTAGTAGAAGGACAAAGGTGCCATCTGGCCCATCTCACCATATCCCATAGTTTCATTTTGGCCTAGAATTCTAGAAATGTTAGTGATTCAGATTATAAGTCATTGTCACATTAATTAAGGTTTTCACTTGCAGATGACTGTCAGTGTGTCAAGACCAAAGAAGTTCAGGGTTCAGGAATGTATCTGATGCATCACTGCTCATGGTTATTTATAAGTTAGAACCATTTCGCTGCTGATAAACCTGACACTACTATCCACTGTGTAGGCACGGTTTCAGCCCATTTTATGTAAAAATTAGCTGATCTTTGTTGTTTCGCTTCTTTTAGACTAGAATAAAATATAATGCCGTAATTATACCAAATGAACAGAAATTTGGCAAGGTAGATGGGCTTAAAAGATAAATCCAAAATGAATGCATCGTCTCGCAAAAACTGAAGAATTAAATGTGGACAAAGGAGTATATATATATGTTACCTTCAGTAGGGGTGCCGGGCACTTTGACTGCAAGAAAAAAACAATAATAAAATTAAACCAAAAGCTAAGATCTCAAGAACTCATAACAAATCTACACAAAGCCACCACGAGATGAGGCTGTGGCGGGTGCTTACTGTTGCACTTGCTGAAGGCGGCCGGGTCCCCGCCGCACGCCGCGGGGAGCGCGGCGGCGCGGGCGACGTCGACGGGGAAGGCGCCGTTGTTCTGGGCGAAGGCGGCGCAGAGGCAGGCGATGGAGGCCGGGCTCTTGAGCGCGGCCTTGACGCCGGCGCAGCACTCCGCGGTGGGCTTCGCCTGCGTGCTCCCCTTGGTCACGTACGACAGGCACCCGGACAGCCCCATCACCGCCGACGAGCAGTCCGCCGACGACGCCGGCGCCGGCGCCGGCGCCGGCCCCTGCGACGCCGCGCCGGACGCCAGCGCGAGGAACGCCGTCGCCGCGAGCAGGCACGGCACGGTGAGGCCGAGGCGCGCCATGACTGGAGGAGGCTGGCGTGCGGAAGGTAAACGCTGCGACCGAGCAAGGAGATGAGCCTGGCTGTGGACTGGCGGAGGAGAGGTGGCTGGTGGCGCCGGGTGGGGCGGCGGCGCGGGGTTTTTAAAGGCGGCGGGGTCGTCGCCTCGGCCCCGTGGCCAGCGCGGACGGCGAGGAATTATAGGGTTGCAGTTGGCTTGGCATGGGGCCTAGCCGCCGCCGTCGCCAAGGCGCGCCCGGTATCCGCGGGCGGATTCAGTTGCGCGCGCGCGCTTTCTGTGATGCTACAGCTACTGCTACGTGTTGGGTCCTCGGCGTGGCCTTGGCCGTGCGAAATGGCGCGCGCGTCGCTTCAGGCCAGCTCCAACGGCTAGCACAAGATACTGGAGAAATCCGAGCGCGAGCCGCGCGCACGTCGTCCGCCGCCGGATCCGCTGGCTGGCGATCGCGACGGCGCCGCCACGTTCCCCACCCATTCGTTCTCCTCCCCACACGGGCATGCCGCCGCGCCGTGCGCGGAGCGCGATGGCACCGTACGCCGCCGTAACGTTTTCTGCGTTTGGCTCGATCCTGGGCTGTTGCGTCGCGCATGTGGGCCGCGCCATTTTTCGCTACTACTAGTACACAATTGCAGCTGCCACGACTCTGAGAGGTCATCCAAAAATGGTGTGATCGCGTGCAACGGCATGATGCGGCCATGAGCCCGGGGCATGTCGCATGTGATCGGCTCATCGATCTCTTCCAGGCCAAGCGGCCGCTGCACATGCTTGAGCATCTGGGCGGGGGGCGGTGAGTGTATAAACTATTGCGCGCGGCTCGTTCCTCATGCTGGCATTCGTTTCGTTATCTTGTACAGTGGGATCGATCGGAGTGAGATCTCCCAGCTAGCTAATGATCAGTACGGTGGGCCTACACATAAAACTATATATCCCGTGGTCAATGCAATGCGCCACAGAATATCTTGCTGAAGGCTAGAGTGGCTAGCTGCTGTAAAGCAGTTGTTGTTTGTCAGCTGGCCGCGAACCGCCGCAAATTTTTCTTTTTTCCAAAGAACGGACGAAGACGTTCACAACGGTATGTACATTCACGTTTCTAAAATCTCGCTGTCGCCGGATATGTCACTTACTACTGAAAAAAAATGCTGATTAAATCATATAATAAATCAAGAAAAATATGGTCAAAGGTTCGTATCTTAGTGGACAGGTTACATCATAAAAAAACTTTATCAACTGTTCGCGATATAAATTGTTATAAACACTTATTAAACAATGAGTGCGTATATACGTGTAACGAACAACAACGGATACAATACAGCTGGAGGCACGTCCACCATTTTTTTCTATACGCGCCCCGCCTGGTGTAATTTGTGAAGCTGTCCTGACGGATTCAAAATTTCAAATGTTGCATGCAGCTGACATACGGAGTCCAACTCTTATATATTTGTTAAAGAGCCCACGCCAAACTACTCTATCTTTTGTTTAACAGAGATCCCCGGATTTGCCCAAAGCTAGCTATGTTTGGTTCTTCTCACCGCAAGCTCAGTATAGAGGAGAGGAGAATTTGGTGTTACATGCGCATGCATACCGCCTCATAGGAAAAACGTTCTATTAAATTTAAAGGAAAATAGTACGACTATACTACTCCGGTGAAATATTCTACCGCTCCGGTGAAATACTCCGTCCACCATATTACTAATAATCTAATATTGTGCATTATTAGTTGGAGTACATTATACATATCGAGTACATGCTACCTAGTCAACAGCCGGCCGGATGACCAGCTAGCTATCTGCCATGCACTAGAGGCGATAACCTCAAAGTGCACACCGATCACAATGGCTCTCAGCGCCAGCATGCATATATATGTTTAACCAACAACGTTGCTTGTACGCTCCAATGCAAAAGATAAGAAGACGGTACCTCCTACGGTAGATAATTAAGCATACACACGCGATTTTCATAATCTCATAGCGATCCTCAAGGATCACCCCATGCATGATGTGCTTTACCGTCAGGCGGCAACGGCGACTTGAGGAGCGCCGCCGGGAGGAGGAGCTGAAGCGAGACGTTTTGCTTCCGCATACGAGATGGAAGAAGGCAGGAGGATGAGGATGGCTGGTCGTGAGAGGTTAGCGAGAGATGATGCCAAAACCTCGGAGAAGGGGAAGGAGAAGAAGAGGAGGTTAGAGGAGGAGGTGAGGAAGGAGCGGGAGAAGATGAGGAAAGAAGAGGAAGAGAAGAGGGTGCGAGCCGAGAAGCAGAAGCTCAAGGAGAAGGAACGGAAGAAGCGCGAGGAGGAAGCGAGGAAGGGGCGCGAGAAGGAAGATAAAGAGAAGAAAAAAAAGGAAAGAGGAGCCGAAGAGAAACAAGATGGTGAAGAGAAAATGAAACCAAAGTTTGATACACTATGTTGTTGAATGGCGTACCAGCGCCTGTGCACCTTCCTCTGTTAATTCAGTTGATGCATGGTATTATAACGGTGTTCATGAATGGTCAGGCTGATCACGGATTGAATGATTCACGTTTCCTCTTTTTATATCGCGTATATGATTCATTTGTCGTCCTCCAAAACACACGGCCGGCGAGGCGCCGTCGCGCCGAGTATCATGACCATTTCAATTTTCAAGTGCGCCACATACAGATCAAACGTTTGTTGGGCCGTAGTTATGTGGGCCGGCCGTGGGAGACCCACAGGCTGGCTAGCAAGTAGCATTCGTAACAAGCCTGTCCGTTCTTTTCCAACTCGAGGGCTGCAGCCAATATATGTACTCTCATGCACGGGTCGAGCTCCACATGGACCACATGTGGTCAGTAACAAGATAGGTTTCAAGCATTTCGCCCCTGTTCGTTTGGATTGCTTCCAGCGAGCCAACAGTATTTTTCACTCAGCGAAAACCAGCGTCAGCCACCAGCCACCAACCAGTCAGCAGTGTTTTTCTCTTAGCAAAAACCAGCGCCAGCCACCAGCCAAACGAACAGGACGTTCAGCGGCAAATCCCCCTGCCAATGCATATAGATCACGGGATATAAATTATAAAAGGAGTTACAAGAAACAGCATAGTACTGTACTACAGTACGTACTAGCTAAAACGCCTCGGCACAAACGTCTAACAACACCGAGCAAGATACTTATGACGTCATCGCCACAACCAACATCCACAGGCGGCGGCGCTGAGCAAACCATGAACTCTCATTCACCTCTCTCTGATTTTCTCTCGAATAATAAGCTGCAACGTCATGGTCACCTCTCTTCGTTCGTGCTCACATGACCGAGCATGAGTTGGGGTTCTCGTCGTTGAACATGTCGGTGAGGTGGTCGTGCGGGCGGCCGAGCTGCTGCTGCTGGTGGTGGTGGCCGCCGGCGACGACGTAGCCGCCGCCGCCGGGCTCGGCGCTCCGGACGTAGCCCGGCGGGGCGCGCTTGTCGTAGGTGCCGGCGACGTACGGCTGGCTCACCAGGCTGTAGGGCACGTAGGGCCAGATCTCGGCCTTCTTCCCCGTCGACTGCGCCTTCTTCAGCACCTTGCTCGCCTCCACGAACCCCACCACCGTCACCTTCTGCTGCTTCCGGTTTATCTCCACCGACTCAACCCCTGCAAAAAGGCCATGTTCAATCCATCAGGAAGCTTGTGTGTGATTATCGATGATGCATGCTGATGCAGTGATGCTGCCCATCAAATGTGAAATTTGACGTTTCTTTCAGAGGTGTTTGAGTCAGACATGCCAGCGTTCAGAGACTGCAACGTTTCAGTTTCAGAACGCCAACGCTCATCAGCATTCAGCAACGTATCAGCAGAGTTTTTTCGTTGGTTGCTTGGACGGTATACGCTGATGTAGTGCTGTTTCAGTGCTAGAATGTTCTGAGGCTCATGATTTATTTTATACAGTTTTTTACTGTCTAATATTTTAGTGTCACATGAAAACGAAAAATCTAGAGAGCAAAAGGGCTTTGCAATTTTAGTGTCACATGAAAACGAAAAATCTAGAGAGCAAAAGGGCTTTGCAATTTTTGGAGCAGGCAATGCAAACACATCAGCAGTCGTCAAGACTCAAGAGAGAAGCAGAGAGAGAACCTTTCATGGAGGAGAGGGTGCTCCTGACCTTGAACTCACACCCCTCGCAGTCCATCCTGACCTTGAGCTCCACCGTCTGCAGCTGCTTCCTCTTCCTCACCTTGTCGTGGCCATGGCCTCCGCTCCCTCCCAACAGCCCCGACAGGTACTCCAAGGTGCCCCCCATGGCAACTCGCAAGAACTCACACTGCAAGGGCACAAACCACCTCCACACCAACTCTCAAAGTCTCAAGAACTACAGAGACAGAGTGGCTTGCTTGAGAGAAAGAGAGGCCAAGCTGGCCATTTATATGCTCAGCAGAAGCAAGCCAGCATCAAAGTCTGGTCGGCAGTGACGGGAAACGACAGAGCCTTGGAAAAGGACTATTGCAATGGCAATCGGTAAGCTGCTCTCTCTCCCTTTTCTTCACAGAAGTTTTTGTGTTGATGTGAAGAGGACAAGACGAAGCCAATGATGTGAGGAAAGGGGAAATCGTGTCTTGTTGAAAGAGAGAGATAGTCCTTGGGAGCTACAGTAGTACAGTGGCTGTCTATGGCCGGCCTTCATGGATTGGAGTCTGCCTGTCACCACCCTGTGCCTGTGTTGCCCAACCCTACTAGCTGTGTGCAGCAGGCACTCTCTCCTGTCCATAGGCCTTTAGAAAAGCAGATGGCCGGTCAGTGCCAAAGCTGTGAGGTGCAGAAAGCTAAAACACCAGGGCCGTGTTTAATTCCTAGAGAGTGGGTGAAAAGTGAAGCTAAAACACTGTAGCGTATTGTAGCACTTTTTGTTTGTTTGTGGTAATCGTTGTCCTATCATGACCTAACTAGGTTAAAAAGATTCGTCTCGTCGTGTACATCAAACCCATGTGCTTAGTTTTTTTATTTACCCACGTTTAGTGTTCCATGCATGAGGAGAGAGATTTGATGTGATTTGATGTGATAGGTGAATAGTGAATTTAGAGAGAGAATTTTTAGCTTTTGAAAGGAACTAAACAGTGCCCAGCAAGGAAATGCCAGCCATGGCCCATGTAAAAAGACCAGCGTCCAGCGGCAGCTAGCAGCTTGCAGGAGAGCAGAAAAGGTCTCCAGAAGGAAAATGGAAGCAAAAGGACAAACCGAAAAGGGAGGCACACGACGCAGCCGCTCCTCTATGTGCACTGTACAGTCTGGACTTGACGCAGATATTTGTTTACAAGAACAGAGTGCTCTGGATCGAGCTCTGTAGACGGGGAATGGGCTCGGCCATGTTTCTTTTCCACTAGGAAAAAAATTACCAAAGGAAATCTTGTATGCATGGAATACTACATGAAGTCTATTTGTAAAACTCTTTTAGGGATGAGTGCAACTTTGCGCGACGAATCTAATGAGCCTAATTAATCCATGTTTGCTACAGTAATGCTACAGTAACCATTCTCTAATTGTGCGGTCAAAGACCTCATTAGATAGGTCTCGCGAAATAGTCCAATGTTATAAAGATAGTTTTGTAAACTGACTTTATTTAATACTCTTAATTATTGGTCAAAGGGGTGGAAACCAGGGAAACACGATGTATATCAAACGATCGAGCCGTATTTCCTTGTCCATTGACAAATTACAAGCCTTCAGTGCGTTTCAATCTGAATTTAGCATCAGTACGTAGGTTTTCAGGCTCCCAGTCACGTCGTCGTGCCAAGGACCGCGTTCCCGTGCGCTGCAAAGCAACAAAAGGTGCACGGGTTCCTGTGGCGAGCTCAGCTCGTGCAGTGCGGTGCCGTAGCACGCAGCACCTACGGCGACGGTTGGTGGCGGCCGGTGATCATTGATCAGGCAGCTAGTGCTCCCGTCCCGACGCGCGCGGCCACATGCTGATCGGTCGGTCTCGCCGGGGCGCCGCCCTCTGGCCCATGCCCCGTCCCCTCGTCCTCGTCTTGGACGACAGCCCAGAGGCACGGCTTCGCCTTGGCGTTGCTTGCTGCACCAACCTAGCTAGAGCTCTCATCGTCATCCATGGCCCCGGACGCAGCCGCTGCACGCGTGCCCACTGGGTTTTTTTTTTTGGTTGGCCCCCCGGCGTGGCTTTCGATCGGTTGCCACTTAAACGCCGCACTAGTGGTGCGCCGTCTCGATCGAGATCGATTGCGTTCCGGCACCATTCAGGTGAGGTGAGCAGAGCAGAGCAATCATCCCAGCAACAAGCTGTGGGGCTGTCGAATTGACCTTGTCTGTTGACTAACCTTGCGATCAACTCTGATATTCTGCAAACGCACCTGGGTGTGGAATTCCTGTCCTGGACAAGTGGCATGCACGTGACTGAATCGCTGGGCAGAGTTCTTCAGCTTTATTTCGTGGACCTCAAATCTAATTATCTAAATGGCTGGGATCTGGGCTCTGGGGTTGGGAGCTTGGGACAGGATACAAGCTGAACATCTGACGGAGGTAGGGGGTGTAGATTTCAGGAATCGGCGCCGTGCCAACCAGCCGTGATGGTGACACGAGGTAATGCTAATGCCTATGCCCACCAAGAGATGAGCACGCAGCTGGCGGGGGTCCCGAGCATCACATCGGGCTCTTGCATTGTAGCTGCAACCGGGCGAACAATGGATGGTGGCTCGAGCCTAAGTACGTAGGCGATAGCAAAGCCACTGATCGATCAGTTCAGTGGGGGTAACGTCGCGGCGTCGCAATCGAGCTCGACTGAGCGAGCTTCACTGTTGTGCTTGTGCTGTCAGTCACGGTCGATGCGGATCACGCCATGCACATGATTTCAGTTTTACACGCACTGAGATCAGCGTTCGGGAAGCCGTGGACGGATTTGGGGGTGCGGCAGCTGCTGGTTCCTTCCGCGTCTGATGCAAACAGCTGCTGCAGAATTTGCAACCGCTAAAGGCCTACTTGCAGAAGAATGGGCCTGGTAACGGGCCATACAGAAACATTCAGCAGAAAGTTATGTGGTCTCTCTCCCGTGGGGCCCGCACCTAATGCCGGCCCGGAGAATGGATTAGGCGGGCGCGGCTCTGGTGGGCCGACCGTGCAGCGACGCAAGCGGATAAGCGCGGCCCGCCTATATATCTCGCCCCACACGCGCACGAGTAGATTACTCCGGTCGTTATGGGGGCGCATCCCACGGAGGGGCAAAGCCCGGAGTGCCATGTCGTCGTGGAAATAGATCTTCATCAAGCCCTTAACGTCGCCAGCGATGGCGAGACACGACCCGGAAACGTGAAGCTTGGAGTCGTCGTCACCGTCAACGGCGATACGGCCGAAACTAGTCAAGAAATTGCGCATAACCACGTCAAAAGAGAACCGGAAGAAGAAGATGACAACGTAGTCGACGGCGACGAGCTATGCGTCGTGTGCACGAAGCCTCTAGAGTGGGTGGCGATCGGGCGGTGCGGTCACCGCGTCGTCTGCAGCAGGTGCATGGTGCGCATCCGTTTCATCCATGGTTACAAACTCTGCTGCGTCTGCAAGATCCGCTGCCCTAAGATCATCGTTGCTAAGAGATCAGATGCCAACGCTGATCTACTACTGTCGACGTTGCCTCTGCTTACGCTCCGAGAGGGACGTGTTGGCAAATTTTGGTACCATAGACACACACGGCAGCCTACTATGAGGATGAACAAGAGTACAACGCGGCGAGAGCTGCGTGCCACGGAATAATGTCTCCGTTCTGTCGACGCTGGGTATGTAGGTGCTCGATCTTGTTATCTCAATTTATCATCAAGTTGTATTGTCCCATGCACGAACACGACAAAGGAGTTGCCATGCATTAGAATAAGTGCATGCCCTCGTAGAGTTTTTTCTGACTTACCATATTTATTTACTCCGGGATTAATTATTTATTTGCAGTTGGGGTTCGTGCTATTGTTCGGTGGCTGCATTTTCTTTGGAGCGGTTATTGGTTGGGGTTATGCGCTTGAAACTAAGCACAGGTCAACAAAAGTGAGAGCCTACGCCGTGAGCATCTCCGTTGCAGTGTCGATTGCTACCATTATCTGGTCCGCGATCAGGCGGTGCTCACAACATCCTCTGGAGTTAGAAAGAATAACTATTCGTCGTGCTCAAAAACAGTAGCACATTTTTTTTAACACTTAGTTTGCTGGGCGTGTTTTGTACCTTATATCAGATATCAAACCAATCAAAATCAACGCATTCAATTATCAGTTTATTACCCATTCAAATATTATACTTTTAGTCTACAATAATGCATTACACAATGCTTTATTCAAATTCAACTGTACCTTTAGAGATTATAAAAATCTACTTGCATTGAAGATCTTACGAATAACATCTCTGTTCACGCAAGATTGTATAAACTATTTTTTCATCCGCCTGATTTCACACGTACAGTGATTTTCACCGCAGGCGTCCTGAGTCCTGACACCGCAACCGCTGGGATGCAGTGCGTGTGCGTGCTCCGCGTCTGCGCCCAAACCAGCGGCCATTGCCTGTGTCCACCGTGTTCGCGATCGAGCCCAAGCAGCTGCAGCTGATGGTTTGCTCGGATCTGTCGGACCGTCACCAAAGCCCGGAGCGTTTAGCAAAACCTAGCTTGAGTAAGATCGTATCCAAAATCGCGGAGCATTTTGAAGCTGATAGCGGATCTCAAAACGACCCTGACGCCATTACCAGTTTTAGCTCCTTTGTCGCACTCGCACCCTATATTTCATTTCCGATTCTAGACAAAAATAAGCTACCAGTATGCTGCTTACAGTCGTTTTCCAGTAAACATGTGAAAAGAGCACCTAACTTTGCGAGCAACAAACACATTAGATACGTCATTGATTTGCACAAAAAATAAGTCAGCGGAAGGAATAGGGAGAAACTGCCACCATCAGGACACATCAAAAGCACGTTGCATCTCACGAGATGCAACCGCCAGACTGGGTAATATGATTCTTCCTCGGGCACCTCGTCGCTGTCCATAAGTGCAGCATTTTTCTGATACACTTTTTGTATTTCAAATGAAAAAAAAAACACTTCCGATTTTATGGCAGAAAGATGAAAACATCAGTTCTGTTCGAAAGAGTAATTACATCGGCGACTTGGCTGAATTGCAGTAATGTTCAGATCCAACCGCTACAAAAATGTTTAATAAAGTAACTGGGAGCAAAATAGAACAGTAAGCATTGACCTCAGTAGTCAGAAAATTTGCAGCGGTTACGAAAGACAGAAACCACTAATGCTTATCATCTATACGTTGGAGATGTCTGTGTCAAATGCCAACTGTCCAGTCCATATCAACAGCTACACAGCAATTGTTCTCGTGGCAACTTGAAAGCAAGTAAGCAACACCACCAAATTTCAAGTACAGACAACATTATAAGCAACTGTATAACGAATTGGAAGCCACAAGCTATCAGGTGACAGTCAAGTTCCAACAAGAAGGGTACCAGAGGTAAATAACTGATGAGATGCTATCCCACGGCGAAAGCACAGCATTATCAAGCATCAACCCAAGTTTTAACATCAGTCAGAAGGTTTCACATATAATATAACAACAGACTGCCTTGCAGCATTGTATTCTTATGGTTTAGGAAGCACTTAATTGATCAACAATACTATAAGCACTATTACATCCACACATGGGTAAAGTATTGGCAAGTTTGTATCCAGTAAATGCTCTGAGCTTTAAAAGCAAGCTATACACTCAGTGTTATAGTCCTTACAAACCTTTGCTCAAAACTTGCAACATGCGGCATCTCTTTCTTTTATCGACAACGTGCAAAACATTCCTGTGTCATTCATTAAGTAGGAGAGAACACAGTGCTGAAACACACAAGATCCTAGTTCCTCAGCAATTCATGCTAGGCAGGGTACAAACAGGGATACTTGCAACAAAATATAACAAGCTTTAAGCCTACTAGAGAACATCACTACAAATTAAATGATGCAAAATAGGCCTTTCCCCCCTAATTTCCAAGAGCCGACTCCAATAATTTCTACATCACAATCGAGAATTGGCAGATCAAATATGGCTGCAGAGATGATTGCTGACATTCATGCACCAAATCTACCTTAATATGTGACCTGCCATCAAAATAAGCACTCTGCTAATATCAGAAGAGTTTGAATAGTATAAGATAAAATAATCATTCAAGATTCATGTATTTTAGCTTATAAGCACACTCCCAAGAATTTACAAGCCATGCCACATGGTTTAACTTTCCCATTTTGTTGACAAAATATTACCAAGAGTTTTATTTCCATAAATATCACTCATGCAACTCATGAAAGACCAAACTAAAAAATCAAACACATAGACACCTACAGCTTTCATCAAGAGAAATTAGTACAACTTAGCCATTTCCAACTATTAAATAAGTTAAATTATGGTGTTCATTCATTACAAAAAGAATCACTTCAGCAATTGATTTTGAACAATAACCTAGCAAGACAGTATTCTATGACTTTGTCATAAACCATCCAGGAATAAGGATTGTGTGATTAAACAAAAGAGAGCCATGAAAGGTTAGAGTGAGAGTAGCGCACAGCGCCATCTTCATCAAATACCACAACACTTTAACTGTCAATGTCTTTATTTTCATCTTATCAATTTTAGACCAACTTATCTTTGGATGGAATGATTCAAATCAAAACTGTTAAAAACCTATAAACTTGTCAGTTTTTACACCACCCATGGACCATGGTATCTCAATGTGCTACTTTTATATCACAAAGATCACTAAATTCTTTATACCTTGAACCCCAAACAAAGCCAGTTAACCAGACAGCATCTCAGATGCCAATGAACAATTGAACATGCGAACACTGAAAATCACCATCCATTTCAGGCCTAACCTTTAAGCAATCATTTTCATTGTCAGGCTAACCTTTAACAATCGTTTTCAAGCAGCACATGAAATGGATGTAACATATGGCAGATACCTGACAGAACATAAGCTTTACCTTTAATAATACAATCACAAATAGTTTCATGCACCAAAACAGAGAGGATGGATGCATTTCACTTGATCACCACTTGAAATGAACAAATAATTCAAACTAGCATATTCTAGTCAGCTTATACAGTAACACCACCACCAACTACTCAAGGATGGCTGTTCAAACCAATTCAGGCTAGTATATAGAGCACAGCGCAGGAACACCTTATTGTGTGATTCTGAAAAAAATCTGTCACTCATATCAGTGTTTAAGCTTGAGGCTAGTCAAAAGCTACAAGAACGCAATACCCCTGCCCGACCGCTGCAATCCCATCAAATTCCAATTCGAAACAAATTTAGGCGCACGCGTACTTCGCATCGTCTAAGAACGCTAGGAACAAAATGAGGCGACACCTTTGTGGGATCACTCGAGTGCTACGGCGGCGCCGGCGGCCTTGAGCTTGGCGGCGAGCGCCTCGGCCTCCTCCTTGGGCAACCCCGCGCGAACCACGACGGGCGCCTTCTCCACCAGCTCCTTCGCCTCCTTCAGACCCAGGTCCGTCACCGCGCGCACCTCCTTGATGATCTTTATCTTTGCCGCGGCCTCGTACTTCTCGATCTTCACGTCGAACGCCGTCTTCACAGCCGCGGCGACCTCCTCCGCTCCCGCGCCGGCGTCCCCGGCCCCGGCCGGAGAGGCGCCTCCAGCGGCCGCGCTGGAGGTGAGCGAGAGGCGGAGCTTGAGGCGCAGGAGCGCGGCGTAGTCGTCGAGCTCGGCGGGGGAGAGGGCGAGGAGCTCGTCCGCGATCCGCGACAGCTTAGGGTCCTCGCCGGCGGCGGTCGCCGCCGCCGTGGAGAGGCGGCGGACCAATGGTGCCAATTTGGAGAAGAAGAGTGGCATTTTGGTAATTACAGTTAATCACGTGGTGGGGGGTTAGGGTTCGTTCGAGCCCGTTTGGGACGACGAGGCTTATAGGCGGAAGACACGTCAAGCATCAAATGCGCCTCCCATCAGTGAAAGCGTATTCTGTTTTGCCTCTCACGAGCGGAGGCGTGCACACTGATGCGCCCGCGTGGTCCCCAGTAGTCAGTGGCCAGTCCCCTGCCGCTTGGGCTTTGGCTGCTCTCCATTTCTGATTACTGGGCGCCACACGCGGCGCTAGCGCAAACAGCACGCCATCTGTTCTTCCTGTCGCTCTTCCCCAGGAGGCACAGCGTAAACCCCCTGGGGCCTCGTAGAAATCGAAATCGAAATCCGGCGCGAGTGGTAGCGCGGGATCGCGAGCCAGCGGAACCTCGGTTCCCTCTCCTTGTTTCCGATCTCTCGCAGTCCCCGATCCCCCTCCTCGCGGCTGTTTTTTCGTTAGGGATTTTTTTTTTTTGGATTTCCGGTGTGTTTTTTGGTTGTTTCGTTTCAGGACCGTGCGGCCTCGGCGGTTTCGGTGCGGCTGGTCGGTGCATTTCTCTCTCGTTTTGTGTTTGTGATTTTTACTAGGGTTTTGCGACCTGGGGTTTGATCTGAGGGTAACCCTTGATCTGATGGATGCGTGTGCCTGTAGGTTTTTGGACCTGCGGGTTGGAGAGGGCTGATGCGCGCTAGGCCCTGCTGAGATTTCTCTCCGTGGTTGTTGCCTTGTTGGTACGTGAAATCCCATCCGATTGCCTGTGCGGGTTTTCTGATTGCCTGTGCGGGTTTTCCCCCGATGTTTGCACTGTGTGGTTGAGGGTATTAGGGGGGGTTTTTGGTGCGGATTCTGTTGAATGATGGTTTCGATATACAATGCTTGTGAGAGGGATCGAAATGCAATCTATGTAGTTCGCTCATCGGTTCACTGCTCTTCCGGTATATGTGTTACTTTTACGATTCTGTATGCCCTGAACCTCTGCCTCAGGATCAACTTATTTTATCGAAGAATCTCCATTTATAGTTTGCAATGTCGCCGCTATACAGAAATTGCCTGAATTTTGGTATTATATGGCCAATGTAGGTAAAGTTTCGAGTATTTTTCTACCTGCATTTAGCAAGCAGCTCTTTTCGATTTCACGGGGTAAAAATTTGCATGAACTTTATAGATTATCTGTGTAAAAGTGCATCTGCATATATAAGAGTTAGGGGTTTTGAGGAACTATTTTGCTTAATGTAGCATCATTTGGTTAATGTGTCCTTTTAGTCCTCTATCCTCTTGCTGCAACTCAAGAATTTATCGATCCTTAAATCTGTTTCATATGTTACAGTCCTACAATATAGATCATTTTGTTTAATTGGAACTGTACAATGCAGTTTTCATTTTGCTCTTGAAAATGTAGTATAACTTTTGCAATAATTTTAACTACTTTTAATTGAGTCTAATGGGAAAACATTTTGCAGTCGCAATGTCCACATATCCTATGTTGAATGGCCGGCCAATTGATCAGTGGATGGTTACTGAGTTGAAGGATGAGCTTCAGCGAAGGAATCTGCCTGTCAGTGGTTTGAAGGATGATCTTGTGAAGAGACTCTTTGAGGCCATTCAGGATGAGATACTTGATGGTGGGGAAAAACCAAGATGTGGAACTCCCCCTCCCGTGGAGCTGAAAGGGGTTGAAACTCTTGGTCCTGTTGATGCATCTGTTAATCAGGCTTCAAGTGAACAACATGTTGATGGATGTGTTTCTGAGGTTACAAAACAGGGGGCAGATCTTGTTAGCTCTGTTACAGAAGCTTATGATGAAAGTATACTTGCTACTTCAGAAGTTACTCAGGAGGGTGTGGTTAGTACTGCAGAAGCTAGTCAGAGAAGTTTGGATGCTGTTGCAGAAGTTGACTCATCTCTGGTTGATACAGCAGCAACTGATGAAACCAATGGAAATGGCTTAGAATCAGCTTCAAGGGGCAACAGTAAAGTGAAGGAAGCAAATCCACATTCTGAAGGTCATGTTGACACTTTTGAGAAAAAACCAGAAGATGACACCAACAAGGAAATGATTGTTGATGATGTAGCTTCTGATGTTACTGGTGGTGACATCAAAGTGGAAGGTGAAACCGCACCTCCTGATGATATCATATTGGATGGTGATAATGAGGATGCTGATGCTGCTGCAGCTGCAGAGTCAGAAGATGACACAAGCAAGAACATGGTCATTGATGATGTGTTTCCTGGCATTATCCATACTAATGTCAAGCTAGGTGACAAGGTAGACTGCAAAAGTGAACAAGAAGAAGTACCAATTCTGCCTGATGCTATTGCATGGCAGGATGATCCTAAAGATGCTGGTGTTGTTGCAGCTGCAGAGAGTATGATTCCTAAAGACAATTTCCGTGGGAATACTTTGATGTATGGCAATGGCCACGAAGATCTTAAGTGCACTAATGGAGATTCCAAGCCCATCCTGTGTGGGACAAAAGACCAGGTATCTGAGGTCCACCCAGATCTAGACTCTAAAATTCAGTGCATGTCAATGTTGCATGACGATATATCTACTAATGAAAAGTATGACGTAAAGGGTAATCTGAATGCTGGCAATTGTGATTTAGAACTAGAGGCAAAGCAGGAGATGGTCAAACCATCATCCACCGTTCCATTCCCAGGTGATCATTTGCATGTCTTGGATGCCAACAAAGAGCTGCATAAGAGTGAGACCTCTTTGCAAGAGTTAGGCTCCACAAGTAATATAGACTTGGATAGAGAAGAGGAGAGTCCTGATGGTTGTTCTCATGAGAAACTGAATTTAGATAGGAGTTCTGGTGATGAATCAATGGATGAGGACGTGACGGAAAGTAAGCATGCTGATTCCAATATCAAATCTGATGATCTTGGAGGAAAGTCAGACGTTACCTCCGCGCAAGTGTTAAAAGAGGTGACTCTCCTTGATGCTGATGCTGAGGGTTCCTCTGCACACACAAAGGAAGTTGTAGCTGAAGAGAAACCACCAACTCCAGCTGAAAAGAGGAAACCTGAAGGCTAGTGGTTGTTTGCTTACAGCACATTGAGTTATTGGCAGATTGGTCTTTCCTATGTTCTTGTACTAATTACTAACCACATATTCATATTCTTTTGTATTGTCTTTATTTCATTATTTCTTTTATAATATGTTTCAGTATGTGTGTGTACAATTGCTATGAGCGTCCACATTTCTGTTGTGTGATCCTTATATTGCCTTCCTTTTTCTTTGGTATATATTGCATGGAACAGTTGGTCATTTATCTTCTCGTTCTCTAATCCTTTCTAGAGGTATATGATCCCAGTTCTCTAGTAAGAGTAAGGCTAGCTATCATCATATTATACTTTTGGCTTTTGTGGCATTCTTCACGCCATGCTCTAATTCGGTTGTTAAATGAACAGATCAAGATGTCATTGTGAATAATGAACCAATCAAACGACAGCGCCTATGGAACGTGGATGCTGTCAATGTTTCTGACCAACAAGCATTCAAATTAATTGTCAGTGGTACTCCGAAGGACGTCTTTCGTCCTGCTCTGAAACGCTCTTTAAGCAGGCCGGATACAACAGCAAGCAGAGATTCTCCAAAGGAGCGGATAGGTGAGGTTCTTCTACCCTTTCAATAACAATAAATTAAGTAATTCATTACTGTTATCTAATTATTGTCTCCTGCTGCAGTGCCACCTGCTAAAAAATCAGCAACAACTTCCTTAAGAATTGATGGATTTGTGCGCCCATTTACTCTGAAAGCTGTGCAAGAGTTTCTTGGTAAAACTGGATCTATTTGTAGCTTCTGGATGGATCATATCAAGACACACTGCTACGTGACAGTATGTCCTTATCTTCCTACCTTATGCCTCCACTTTCTTCTTGTTCTTCACCTGAAACAGATTTGTCATTCTTTCTTCAATTTATGTTTTTTTTGCCAATACGTTTTGTTTCTGGTAAAGCTAACACTTTCATACAGCAAACATAGGGAATATCGTCAGAAGTATATTTCAGCATTAGACCCTTTTATGCATTTTTTCCATACTGCACAAATCTTGCTTTCCATATGCTTAATAGTAGGCAGTTTCACAACTACAGCATGCACTGCATCGTTATAATTGAGCTTCATTCAGTCGCCGTTAATAGTTTGGTTCTAGAGCAATTGCCTTTGTATCTGACTTGATAATTTCTCAAAAAAAAAACTGGCTTGATAAGAGCTGATTTATGGACCTGCGGTGGTTAGAAGTTGGCTGCAAAAGACATGGCATAAAACACCAGCCTTGTTGTGTGTGATTGTTAGCTTCAGAGCATTTCATGATATATTGCTTGTTACTGTTTATTCCATGTAGTATTATGGTGCTGACTTGCCTGCTTGCCCTACCTCTCTGATTTACAGTACTCTTCAGTGGAGGAAGCTGTGGCTACGAGGAATGCTGTCTACAACCTCCAGTGGCCCCCAAACAACCACAGCTATTTGGTAGCTGAATTTGTTGATCCACAAGAGGTGAAGCTCAAAAGTGAAGCGCCTCCCCCATCTCAAGGGCCTATCAGTCTGAACACAGCTGCAGCGTCACAGGCATCACCCTTCCAACAACCCAAGGCTAACCACACCCTACCTCTTGCCAAGCTGCTGCCTACCTCTGGCCCTGGACAAACAAGGGAGATGCTTCCTCCCCCTCCTCCGAGAAACCTGGAACCTCCCCGGACACTGGATGATCTCTTCAAGAAGACACAGGCGTATCCAAGGATTTACTATATGCCCTTGTCCGAAGAGGAGGTATCGGCTAAACTTGCAGCTCGTGACAACATTAAGAGGAGATAGTGGGCTTTAGTTTGTCGCTCAAGCCGGTACTTTGGTAGCTTGTACCTGGCACTGCTATCTGATGTGCAAACCGTACGCGATCTTCGGATTCTCTTCTGGTACCTGATTCCAATTGCAGCTGCGGCTTTATGAAGTACTAGGTGGTATGTACATTTAGGTCGCATTGTGTGGAAAAATGAGTAGTTTGTTGTGAGGGAAGGCCTGATTGATTGGGTACGTGGTAGTTTGAAGTTCTAGAGAATACCTTGGTTTCTCAAAAGGGATGGTGTCGAAACATCAGGGTTTTGGGGTACGAGAGCTAGTGTAAATGCAGCAAGCTGTCAGAGCATTGCACTAAAACTCTTTGAGTTCGGATTCCTGCCGCTCTTGTTGCGTGTTATTGTAAGAGCATTTCTAATCGCCTTGACGATGGTACACTTTGAATCTGATGTGGGATGTTTAGCATTATGTAGTCCTTTATTCTGGATATGGCTTAACAGTCGGTGCTTTCCATTCGTTTTTCTGTCTCATTATTTCATCATCATGGTTACTCCGTATATCTTGGAATGCTGGATCTGTACACCTACCCTGATGGATGTAAAAAGAAGGCTGGCAGCTGCTACACTGAACGATCATTCTTCGTTTCTGACGTGTCACCGTGGAGCCTGGACTGGATTTGTTGAGATGTCACAGGCTCGCATGCGATCTTAGCTCATGCACATCATAGACAGAACTGAACGCCCAACACCCTTACAAGATGCATCCTGCTCGGACTCGTTATGGGCTTTGACTTTGAGAAAAACTCGTACCGGCCCAACTACATTGGCCCGGTCCAGATCGCGTGAGATGAAACGAGTCGTGGTCGTGTTCTCGCTGCGCCTCTGGTGGGGTTTTCGGTTTTCGTCCCACCCTGGAAAAGTGTAAATTACTAGGACGGCAGGCGCGCTCCGCCGCGCCGGTTGAGTACTCGCCCGTGCTATGCTGCACTGATCATGTACTTGTATGGCGTAAGTAGAATTTGTAGTTCATCAAAGAACACCATTTTTGGGATTACGGAGTACAGAATACAAAATCGATTTCAAGGTTCGAACGACAATGTGTGTTGCCGTGTTGGGGCCTTGAGGTATCGAGCAGGAGCAGCATAAAACGTAGATACTGGTCAGGGAAAATCATCAACAAATAGTAATTTTAAAAGGAGGTATAACTCAAGTGCATAACCAGCCATTTTCTGCTCCAAAAATCACTCTGAAAGGCACTTGTTTTCCAAAACTTACAGGAGTTAACGTTTACATTAACCTTTCTGAATACAGGGCTTATCATATAATAACTTGAATAATGCACGTCTTGGCGCTGCAGTGCTCAACGGCCTAGGTGTCCATAGAGGTAACCTGATGTTGCACTCCATACCTGACTGCTGGGCACTTGGTATGCACTCCACACCTGCCATATTTGGTGGCCACCGATGTTTCGGTTATTGTGTTCCAAACCTATCAAACATGTAAAATATGTTTAAGCCTCGATTCCACTCAAGACCGGAGAAGGCTGAGTGTGATACTCACTTTTACATTACCCTTGGATCCTCCCACGACCAACAAGAAGGGATTGTCGTTTGAAAACGATGCTGAGAAAATAGCACCCTGAAATTACAACAATTTGATCAGCAACATAATTACATCAATTCTTCACTTCCAATAAAATAAGCACCTATTGGACAAGAGGACGTACAACTTTCGGATTCAGAGAAGCTATGCACGATGGCTGATTGTTTGATAGATCCCAGAGTTTCACCTGTACATAAATACAGATATCACTAACTGGAAGGTATACACAAAAGCTTTACTTCATTACACTAGACAGATTCACACCATTTTATCCATAGAAGCCGTTGCAAGAAACTGCACGCAATGAATCAAGCATCAGCATACGTGCATGAGGAATTATGTTTTTTTTTGTTGCCAAGTGTATGTGACGTACATTTGGGGCACAAGGGCCAAAAGAGATGGACGAAACTGCCTTTTCATGTGCATGTAGAGTAAACATGGCCAAACTGGAATTCTGGCTTGATGAAGCTCTCCTCTTGTCAAATGCCTGAACCATGCCATTTTCAAGACTAACCTGAAACACATAAAAGAGTTTAAACCATTTGAACCATACTAGTTTATCTAAACAGGAAACGAAAACAAAGAAACCATCCTACTGCAACAGCAAGAAGGATATAGTCGATAATAATCACCGGTTACCAGGGCGGCAATCACGGTCATGGCCAACGCAGCAGGACCGGCCTAGGCGACACTGGTGTACTGCAGGAGAATAGGGAGCTGAAGGTGTACTGGAGGAAGAAGAACAAGAATGGCAAGACTGTCTCCTTTGCGACCCCGCTGGTGCAGATCCTGGGTGAACCGGCTCCTCTTGACGCCTCTTGTTGCTCTGTCCTCCCTGCCTTGTGTGATACTGAAGTTGTGAGAATAGATCCAATGCTAGAGGAGCTGCTCATTCCCCATGTTCTTGTAGGACACACCACCAAGGAGGACCGTATCCTGGCGATGCTCGGTTCGGCGACTGGGTGGGCAGCTGTTCCAGCCGACAAGGGAAATGAAGAACTAGAGGAGGGTGAGCTGCCAGAGCCAAAGGGCAAGGAGAAGATTGCAGAGAAACAACAGCTACAGGGAACCAAATTCAGAGCCAATAGTAGCAGGACTCAGCAGGCTGGTCACGAAACTGATGCTGAGAGTGAGTTGGAGAGGGGGGTTCTTCATGAATGCTTAGACCCACTTGAACAATCTACACCTTGTGTTGAAAGTAGCTCACTACCCACACCGATAGATAGCTCAATACCTGCAGTACACTCCCCAAGTGATCATAACCAGAACCACTCTGAATTACCTCAGGTGTTTTCAGCAACAAATGACTCTGAACTTATCCAGCCACCTAGGTTAAGCACACCTCAGCCTACTCATGCATTAGAGGTTATTTCCACTGAGGAACAACGAACCAGTGTAGTGTCTGTTACAGCACAGCATCCACAAAATGTTAATGGGGAGAGCAGTAGGATCGATGACATGTCAGTGTTCCTGGAGTTTATCTCTTGCACACCGCCAGCACCATTACTACATACCCCTCCACGAGCAAACCAGCTCCAACCCAATAGTGCCCATCCAGATAATGTAGTATGCTCCAACGAAACAACCACAACCCAAAGAAAGAGTGCACGCTTAGCAGACAAGGCAAAGCTTAATCAGGGGAAAGGCTTACAGCTAGCACGGACAATTCTGATCAACAAGTTGGGTGAGTTATCCCCAAACGTGAAAGGAAAAGCCAATACAGATTTTGACTTTTATGCGCAACACGTTCCACAGCCCCTGACCAACCTGAAGATGGAGGCCATCAAGGTACTGGTGGAGCAAGGGAACCAGTCCAAGAATAAGAAGAAAAATAAGATCGCCCCAGCACGGGCCTGTGCGATGGAGGAGATGGGAGCCTAGCAGTATGGCATGCCAAGATGCGAGGCGAGCTAGTGTGTGCAGCACAGTCCGGGCTTCAGTTTGCACACGGTGTCCACAAGCATCACCATGAAAGCGGATTATATGACATGGGCAATCACGGGAGTTTATGGGCCTCAAGATGATCAAAACAAGATTTTTTTTCCTACATAAATCAAGAGTCTGAAATCCTCTGTACAGGCTGAGTGGCTGGTGCTGGAGATTTCGATCTCATTTACAAAGGCGATGACAAGAACAGCAATAGGCTAGAGAGGAGAATGATGAATAATTTCAGGGTAACATTAAGTGAGACCCAACTCTTAAGAGGTTGATCTTCGGGGTAGAAAGTTCACATGGAGGACATCCCAACTTCTACTTGGATCAATAGATTTTTTCATCAAGCCCATCCATTTCAATATAAAATTGGTGGAAGCGATGCAACCATTTGTTGGACAAAGAGCACATATCCTCGTTCGATGGACTAGTAGTGATAGAGAATCCAAAGAAGTGATAGAGATGAGTTTTTTGATGAGATTTTCAAGTACACAAAACCGCCAAGCAAATGGACAAGACAACAAGGTCGCTGACGTCAAGTTCTTCAGTGCCACGAGGATATATAGTTGCTTAGGTTGTCTGGGATGTTTTCTAGTTGTTTTTGGTTGTTTTCGTTAGTGTCGTGCCACGTACCGGCCCTAGTTGTTTTTGGTTGTTTTCGTTAGTGTCGTGCCACGTACCGGCGCGGAGTGGTTTTTATTTTATTTTAAATACAGTTGTTTTTTTCTTCTTCTTTAGTTGTGTTAAGGGCCGGAGTGGCATTATTGTTTCTTGCTTTTTCTTCTTCTAGCAAAGCTTTTGCCGTTCCGTTCAAAAAAAATTTCCATTAGAATCAAGAATAAAGTTAGAGGATGATGTCCATGAGTTCAATCATTAGACTTTTGAATAATACTCATGGCGCTATGCCATCCAGATATGGAATTTGAAGTCATCATATGTTAATCCTAACAGAGCTGGTCCTCCGGAAATGCAGTAAAAGTTATGTCTAATAATAGAAGTCACTATACAATTTTACAATGTTGCCTATTTTAGTCCATGCATAATTTTCACAGTTTTTTTTCATATTGATTTCACACTTCTTTAGGGTGATTGCATAAGATTTCATCAAGCACTAATTCATACCATATGCTACAAGCATATAAACATAATAAATTACGGAACTCACCAAAAATGAATGTTCATTGTGGGGATCCCAAGCCAAAGCTTCCACATCAGCTTCAACAGACCATCTAATGCAATCTGGTGCACAATTTTTTACACCCTTCTGCTCATACGGAAATGCAGAAGGTATTAAATCCATGATGCAGTCATGTGTAAAACAAGATAAACAAACAGCACCATCTATCAGGAGTAGTCTTTAGGAAAAGATGGTATGAAAAGTATGCATTGAATTATTGTTTATTGCCTGAAATTAGTGGGCAATAGCAATTCAACAATGAGGATGAGAATACTAATTTGCAAAAAACCTAGTATGTAGGACTGCCAAAGAAGTATTCCTTAATAAACAAATAAAATTCTAAGAGATTGTAACAAAAAAAACAGTAGATGCATTAATATTTAGTACATTACCAACACAACTGATTTATCAAATGATCCACTAAGAATCATTTCAGATGAGCATGGACTCCAAACAACCGCTTGAACCTGCAAAGGTAAAGTGAAATCAGACAAGATGCACCCTCCTTATCAATGGAGAAGAGGAATAAGCATTAGTTAGTAATTGCCTTGGAATTATGATGTTCCAACGTGGTCACACATTTACCAACAGCTACATCCCAAATTTTGATTGTTCTGTCTGCACTAGCACTAGCTAGAATATTTCTGAAAATTAGTATAGTATGATAATTATTAACAGGACAACAGATTAAGAACTGAAAATAAACTTGAGCTATAAATACGTACTTATATTCCATGTTCCATGCAATACCAAGAATAGAATCTCTATGGCTCCCCTTCCTGTATGTTTCCACCTTCACGTAAAAGATGTTATGATATTATTACAGCACCAACAGCATTCTCCGTTCAATGGAAATATCAATGTGCAAAGAGAAATGAAATAAAAGGAAATGATAAATAGACTAAGTTGTTATCTACCACCATTAGCTTGTGAAATGCTTTGAAAACCAAGAAAAGATGTGCCCAGCACTACAAACCTTCTCTTTCTTCCCTTTTTTGTTCTTCGATTTTCCTCCCAGGGCAACATGAGGCTTGAAACAATCAATCTGTTGAACACCATTGAGAATGAGAAATACAAGTATAAAATAATTTCTTTGACATCTCATGAAAAGAAATCCTGTGGTACTAAAAAAATTACTATGTCCAAATCCCATATTTCAATTGCTGGACCCATTGTACCAACAGCCACAAAATTTCCTGTAAGAAATTCAGAAAAATCAACAAAGGGAGGGCGAGAAGTACGAGCAATATAACATATTATAGTCGTCAATGCCCTGATGTACCTTTCTGGACATCCTTAAGGCCAGTCTGACCATGTCTGACCATGCAAGGCATAGTGGAAAATGACTGAGTGGAATCTCATGATATGGAAACATATGTAAATCCCCATCATCCAGTTCTTCGAGAATCACCATCTGCCAATATGGGTTCACATCTTCAATGTAAATAACCAAGTATATCAGAAGTAACTTCTGGCACATCAAGACAATACATATAGACACAACAAGGCATGTATTAGACAATATAAAGATTAGCTGAAGTTAATTTGGGAATAGGATCATAGTTGCTACCAGCCTTGCAATCATACCAACAGCAAATGCTAAGTACAAAATACAAGATATTGAAAATGTGGAAACAAAGCACAACATTACTCAAGACAAATGTTACCAGGAGAATTTTTATGCTCATGTTAAAAGAGAACCAAGGGAATCACTTATTTGTAGGTAAAGATCACAAGTACCTAGCAGATACTTGCCTCCAGATAATTGTAGGACTCATTGTTATGTAGACTGACGATTATCATATCAGTACGTTTGACAGTCCTGTCTTCAATTTCTTCATCATCCTCAACATCCAGATCATCATCCTAGTTATGGAAGCAATCCCATCACTCAATCATAACTTAAAGAAAACATGGCCACACATGCTATTGTAAAGCAAGAAAAGATGAACTAACCATGACGTTTGCCTGCTTAAGATATGGGTCCATGTCATTTGTAGGATAGTACAATTCCTCTGATCCGGTGCCAAAAATCTTAGGACCTTAAGAAACAGAAGCAGCCAAACGAAATTGAGTTACCTCCTCTTCCAAGTTCCAATTGTATTGCACCCATTTGAGATTTCTTTCAAGGCAGCAAGACATGTGTACCTTCCTCGTTGTCGTAATTTTCCATGTTAAGCTCCCGGAGGCCAGCAGCAATACGATCAAAGGAATCAACAGGGTCCTCCCTAAGAGCATTGGCCACGCCCATGGCCTGCACGACAGCATCCTTCTCCTCGACTTCATCAGGAATATCCATTACGTCGTCGTCGTCGTCGCAATCATGACTGCAGATTAAAATTATCAACAACCAGTACAGAAAAAAGCTGTAGTATGTTTTGGCATTTTATTAGTTGTGCCAATAGGCTAGCATCCTCACCTCCTATCCGAAGAGAGAGACTTGATTGTTGCCTCATCCATCTCTTCCTGCGTCGGTGGCTCATCAACGAAAGGGACGTTCTTGGCCGCCCCGGCCCTTTAGGGATCCAGCAGATCACGGAAATCATCTCCTGAAACAAGGATACAACGCCCAGAGGTAGTTTGTAACAGGAAAAGACAACCTTCGAGGAATAAGGAATAGAAAGGCTCGCTGGCGATTAGTACCTCGATTCTTCGACTCTGGGAAGGTGAGACGGCGTGTGAGCTCTTGTCTGTTGTCTCACGCCAGGGGGAGCAGAACGAGTTGGGTTAGGGCTCCGACTTGAGCGTTCAATAAAAATCATTCGTTGCATCGGTGGTAAGCCTATTGTTGGGCCGGGCTTTTTTAAGGTTAGCGTGTTTTTTCATTATTTCATCATCATGGTTACTCCTTATATCTGGGAATGCTGGATTTGCTGAACCTACCCTGAGTAGAGCTGGACAAAATACTGGAAGCTCGTTAGCTCGCTCGGATCGTAGCCGGCTCGACTTAGCTCGGCTCGGCTCGGTGCATATTCCTAACGAGCCGAGCAAGAGTTTTTGCTCGTTAGTATAACGAGCGAGTTCGAGCCGGCTCGCGAGCTGCTCGTGAGCCAAACGAGCTAGAAGGTTTAATAGACTAATGAACAAATTATTAATCAATAAGAATATATGTATACTAGGTGCATAGTTCTAAATGATGTTATGGTTATATTTTATTATTATAGTATTATAGAGTCGATTTTGGAGGTATTAAGACCATATAAATAATATAATTTTTTATATTATATATATTATTGTGATAATTTTAAATTTGATTCTAGCTCGCGAACTTAATGAGCCGAGCCGAGCTGGCTCGTTTGGCTAACGAGCTCGAACGAGCCGAGCCAAAATGAGCCGAGCTGGCTGCTAGTACCACCCCTAACCCTGAGGATGCAAAAAGAAGGCTGGCTGGCAGCTGCTACACTGATCATTCTTCTGACGTGTCACCGTGGAGCCTGGACTGGATTAGTCGAGATGTCACAGGCTCGCATGCGATCCTAGCTCATGCACATCACACAGAACTGAACGCCCAACGACCTTCCAAGATGCATCCTGCTCGGACTCGTTATGGGCTTTGACTTTGAGAAGAACTCGTACCGGCCCAACTCCCTGCTCATTGGCCCGGTCCAAATCGCGTGAGATGAAAAGAGTCGTCGTCGTGTTCTCGCTGCGCCTCTTGTGGGGGTTTTCGGGTTTCGTCCCACCCTGGAAAAGTGGAAATTATCTCTTTGCACGCAAACGACTCGCACGGTAACACCCCTGGGCTCCCCGGCTCGACGGGACGGCGACGGCAAGCCATCGCCACACCTGGGCGCCGCCCGCCGGTGATCTAGCCGGAGCCCGCAACAGATAGCCAACCCCTCCCCTCCCCTCCGCTCCGCCGAATCGGTGCCCAGAGGATGGCGTCCCGGCGGGGCAGCAGCAGCTGCGCGCTCTGCGAGGGATCCAACCTCCCCTCCTGCTGCGCGGCGTGCGTCAACGCCAGGTAGGAGTCGGTTCCTCCCCTCGCCTCTGCGAAATTCGGCTAAAGCTTTCGTCTTTCCGGCGGAATTCCTCATGCTCCCTGCCGTGGGTTGGGTTGGGTTGGGTTTTGTTTTCCGCAGGCTGGTCGAGTATCACACCAGGCTACGCACGATGAGGAGCCTCCGCGACTCCCTCCAAGCCCGCATCGCCGTGCGCCTCGAGGCCAAGGTTTGTCTCCCTCCCCCGGAGACATTATTTAGTTAATTTTAGTTGAAAAATAGGCTGTTGAGTCAAGAATCAAGATGAGTATAAACCTGAACCAAGTTATGATGTGACCGAAACAACAATGGCTGAACATTGAATTGCTGTGTCATTTTTGTTGTTCGTTGGGGCATTTGTGCTGAAAGATTATAGTCGTCCCCTTGTTTGGGTATTTTTCTTGGCAGAGCAAAGCGGATGAGCAGAGGATCTGGAGAGTGAGCAAAACTCAGGATATCATGGACTTGAGGGATCGGCTCACTGAGTTGAAGAGAAAAACTGCAATAGGTAGGCCAATCTCTTCCACACTGGTAGATATTGTTAGTCATTGCTGATGGCTAGTGATGCTGAGTTCTGCTTATTGATGTTTTCACAGAGAAGACCAAGGTCCAGCAGTCATCGAGTGATCTCAAGGCACAAATGGCATCATTGAATTTGGCCTTTGTCACGGTATATATATGTATATCTCATTGTTTATTTATAAGAAATTCAAACACAAATATATTACAGATCCTGTATATATCTTGTTTCTTGCTGTCAGCTGAAAAAGAGGCGAGCTGACGCGGTATTGATGCACACCAATGCCATGAAAGTCGCAAACATAAATAACGTGAGTCTTAAAATATTTTCCTACTAGTTTGATCCACACAGCAAGACTATCATATTATGCATCAACTGTCTTATGTATTTGTGCATTATCCCGTTGAATTGAAATATCTGTTCTTTGTTGGCAGATGGCAACCACCTCCGAGCTTCTGAAAATGCAATCAAAATGTGTAAAGCAACTTTGCAGGTTGTTTCCAATGCAACATGTAAGTTTCTACAGTATATATGCTTTTGAGAATGAGGTCCTTGGTTGAAAACTTCACCTGGCAACATTCAGTTTTGATCACATATGGAGCATGTTTTTTTTTATTTAGGTTACTATGTTTTTTCCTTTGCATTCTTGCTTGTGGATTCAGTGTCTTATGTATACTTTGTGATATTCTCTAATAGGATCTAGATTGTTCAATTCATTCATGCTTTCATAAGTATTTACATCATGCATTTCTTAATATGTAGATTACTAAAGAGGGAGAAAGGAAAGATGGGTACAGTGGTCCATATGATTCGATTTGTGGGGCTCGTCTTCCTCGTGGTCTCAATCCACATTCTGTTCCATCCGAAGAGCTATCAGCTGCTCTGGGGTTATACTCTGCTTGGACTCCTTCAAATTATTGTCTTAAGAATTGCATTCCTTCATTCAGTTATTTACTTAATTGGAATGCTTTGCTCTTAGTTGGAATGATATGATGAATGGATGTTCTCATAGGAATTATTGTGCGATCTTCTCAAATATCACCTTGATGCATGCTCTTTAATTCTTGTAAAAATATGTTGTAGAATTGATTGCTTCCAAACATTTACAAGTGCTGGCTGGACCATAAGAAAACGTTACCAACTTTGATTAGTTTATATGGAAATGGAGTATATATGGAGATAATTAGTGCTCATTGTTATCAACAAAACATTTGAGAAGTTGAAACATTATGTTCTTAGGTTGTACAAATTATTTACTACAACTCATTTCAAGTCATTTCTGATTTTAGCTCTGAGTTAGTGGAACTTAATTTTTTTATTGTTTCAGGTACATGCTACATTTCATCAATATTGCAGTTCGTATATTATCCGCACCCGCTCTTCATGCATCAGGTTTTAAGGTAAGTTCCAATTCACTGCCTGAATCACACATTGGTGTAATTGCAAATACCAGACTAGCAACTTCAATTAGTTAGTCATGTCAGTTTAATAGTCTGTACCTTCACCTGTCCTTTTTTATGTAAATATTGTGCATGAGTATTCTTCAAGATATACTAGTTGAGATTTGTGATGTGCATGAGTAGGACCTTGAACTTTCAATTGTCAAACTTATTGTAAATGTGATGTATTAGGGTTCATGCTCACAAATTTGGCAGCGGAGTTCCTACTGGAGTACTCGACAGTCCCAGAGGTACGGTATCTAGGAAAAGCAGCAGTTCTCATGAACATGAACCTATAAGAACTGTACTAACATGACATTTTTTCCTTCTTTTCAGCAAAGTTTACCCACTTTTCATACCTAGGAAAACTGTATGCACAGGCGGCGAGGAAAGTTCATTGACAGAAAGTGATTCGGGTAACTTTGGTGTTGACTCTGTGGATTCTGTCAAGAAACTGTCTTTTGATTCCAAGAGAAGCAATAGCTTCAACTTTTCTGGTGTATCTTCCCACTCCATGGAAAGGCATCAATATTTGCAGAGAGGAATATCACTATTAAAGACAAGTGTTACTGCAATTACTACCTACTATTATAACTCACTGGGCTTGGATGTGCCATCAAATCTTTCTACTTTTGAGGCATTTGCAAAGTTGCTCCATTTGTTATCATCGTCAAAGGCCTTTCGAGCTGCTCATGAATCGAACATCGCTTCAAGGTACCTTATGCTGTTTCATAGTAACAATGCATTCTGTGATCCTATATTCTTGGTTGTCAATGCGGGTAAAAAACTGACCCTGTTTGCTGCTTCCAGGTCAGAGAAACAAGCACAGCAGCTAAACAGATCGATTTGGAAGGCAAGTTCCGGCATATCATCCGACAGCAGTTTTATGGACAGCATGCACACAGCCATCATGGTAAATTCCTAGTTTGCTCTTACTTGTGTTGCATGTAAACTGCAATTCGAGTCTGATGGAACTTCTGTTCTTATCAGCCAAGCACTCTGGACAACCTCCTCCTGAACTCAAATGAGAGCTTCTTGTACACTGGTAAGCTGGTGAAGCACGGTGGTGTGGCAGACAGCATCTTGGATGGCTGGGATCTGGTAGAGCGTGAGGTCCTACCGCCACCGCCCTCGCAGGTTGAAAATGTTGCACAGTGGGAAAAGGCCATGTATGCTGGCACTAAGAAGAAATGAGTCAAATGACTTCCATTTATAACTCCTCTATGAAGACCAAACTGATAGAACACTGCAAGAGGTTCAGTTTAGATATGTACCTGATCATCTCAGGTTCTGGTTCATGTACAGTACAGAACTAACCTCACCCTGTGGCTGTGAGTGTCTTCCGCACTGCAATTTGCAGAGAAGAGAGTGGTAGGGTAGGGATGATCTGCTACCATTTGTATATGTACATCCCTGTAAAATTGTAAATATAACGTTTATATCGTTTACAAAGTAATAAAATGTCTGGAATGCTTATGCTTCTTCCTGCAAGTGAAGAAATTCTTTTGCATATGCTGCAAGAAGGCATCGATGCAACCAATACATCAACTGAAAAGAAGTGAAATTCAGTAACACTCTGCGAAGGCCAGAAAAAAAGACGTCTTATTTGAGAAGAGAAGTGATCCACGTGTGCAACCGACGTGTCACCATCAGGAGACCTTCCCTCCCATTCACCACAAACTCGCGGAGGCCTCGCCTGCGCGCCCCCGCCTCTTCCTCCTCCACGCCCTAACCCTAAAGCTTCCCGGCGTCGCCGGCGATGAGCAGCCTCCGAGCCATTTCCTCCCTCCTCTACATCTACTCCTCGTCCGCCGCCGCGGTACGAGGAACCAGGCGGCTGGGCTTCGCGCCGGCGCTCGGCGGGAGCTTCCGGGTCCCGTCGAGTTCGGGGCCGCCCGCGTTCGTGCTCGAGGAGGTCGCGAGGGCGGCCGCCGGGGCGAGGAGGAGGGCGTCCACGCGCGCGGCGAGCTGGGATTCGGAGAAGTCGCCATACGAGACGCTCGGTATGACGCTATGGCTCTGTCATCTGTGAGCACGATCGGTAGAGTACGGATTCGGAATTAGGATTGGTGTCTGGGCGTTTACTGTGTGGAAGCTGGGGATATACTTGTTTCGTTGTTCATGTGACGCTGATCGACCCATCTGTCAACTGCTTTGATCCAGTGGGGCTTCGCCTGATCAAAAATTGGGAATTTTGTTGCCAATGTTCTCATTTTCTCTTATCATACTCTGTTGTGCCCCTGTTTTGTGGTTTGAGATGTCCAGTCACCTGTGTAGTATGAACTTCGAATTAGAGACTATGCTAATGGGTGTTCTTTGTGTGACATGTGGTTCGAAGAGTTGGGCAGGGATGCAGACGAGGAGACCATTAAAACAGCTTACAGAAGATTGGCCAAGTTCTATCACCCTGATGGTCAGTTTATTTACTGTTGTGTAATTTTCTTATACAGCAGTTCTCCTTATTGCATTTCAGGCATTTTTTGATATATCTGTGTTTCCATACCAGCTACGAATACGATGAATGACTCTCCACTCTGTTGTGTGATGATGTTATGTTGTCTGCCCCAAACACAATTTATGCACAAAGCATGCGTCAATGCTACGAAACTGTACACTTTGACAATTGCTTCATAGTATGACCCTCACTTGAGATATTAAATTAAATACGAAAATCTGGTTGTCTGTAAGTTGATGTGCTGTGGATTCAATAGTAAAATATCGATTGCTTATGTAGTGCAGATCACAATAGGTTTTTTGCACTGAAGATTTGTGTATTCCTTTGTTGTAGTTCTTTTACCCAGCACTTAGCTATTTCTTCACGCATAAAAATCCTGGAGAATATGCATCGGTAGATAAGCTCAAGACTAATCAAAATAAATCTAGCAAGTAAAAGGTTGTGGCTGGTTGTAGTTTACCGATAGCTAAACAAGTCAATTACTGCAGAAAATAGTGTTATAGGAATATAGGTGCAGCTACCTTCTTTTGGATTCATGCTGTTTGACACACATAGTGAGTAGAAAACATTCTCCTTATATTCCATCTGATTATGTCGTTCTTTATAGTTTATGATGGCAAGGGAACCCTTGAGGAAGGGGAAACTGCTGAAGCCCGTTTCATAAAAATCCAAGCAGCATATGAGTTGTTGATTGATGATGAAAGGAGAAGGGCATATGATAGAGAGCATCATGTGAATCCAATGAAGGTATGAATTTCTGTGGCCCGCTTATTTTATGATTTCACTGCATGCAGTTTCTTTTTTGGGTTTGTTTGTTAATTATTGTTGCCACTTTCTTACTCAAGAACTATCAATTTTAGTCACATGATTAGTTCATCAATGCTGTTTTATTCCCATGATTCCGGAACCAAGAAAAAAAATTATAAGGTTGCACCATTCGAAACAGCTAACCAACAAAACTGCCAGAAGTTTCATTCTCCAGAAATGATGCCATCCATCAGCATCTAACAGGGCTTACCATATGTCTTGAAATAGTTAAACACTCTATTGTATTATTTACAACTAGGAGCCCGCAACACTATGAACAGTTAGATAATTATGGTAAGTTAAAGTTGAGAGGATAGAGGCAAGTTGCATAGCAATGTCTGTTTGAAAGTTGCAGTCTTGGTGTTCTGAAAACCATCTTCTCTTTAAAACAGGCTTCTCAGGCATGGATGGAGTGGGTAATGAAGAAGCGAAAAGCTTTTGATCAACGTGGTGACATGGCTGTGGCTGCCTGGGCTGAGCAGCAACAACGAGAAATGACACTGCGGGCACGGCGTCTCTCACGCTCAAAGGTGAAACTACAGCATTAAATGATCATTAGTGCCATCAAGCATCCTGCTCTGTATGTCTGTTCTGAATGTGTGCTTTGAAATACTGAATCCAGGTTGATCCTGAGGAAGAAAGGAAGCTATTTGTCAAGGAAAAGAAGGCATCTATGGAATTCTACAGCACAACCCTAAAGAGACATACCCTTGTCTTGCGCAAGAGGGATATTATGCGCCAGAAAGAAGAGGAAGAGAGGAACAAGGAGATCAGTAGACTTCTTGCGGCGGAAGGGCTTGAGCTGGATACTGATGAAGAAGAGGACAAGACATTTTTAGGATAATAACTTTTGAATTACCACTAATTTGCTTGCTCTCTTCCTCCATTCCAGCAATAGCTGAAGATCCATTGAGTTTCCACGTGATGAGTACAAAAGGCAGGACAAGCTCATAGGAAGCCCTGGAGCATGGAGAAGTATGTGGAGAAATATTGGATTAGATATAATCCTCTCAGCACGGAGTTTAGTACGTATTATCCGGGGGGAAGGAAAATGAGATGATGTAAACTCCACTGGTGCGTGGATTGTAAGTAGGGTTGCAGTACCGTGGTCAAGCAAAATTGTATAATGTATTAATGTACACTGCCTTGCAATATAAACAGCAATCGATGGACTAGCAATACCAGACGGTGCATCTTGTATGACTGAGATATGTATTTTTCTCATTTGTCAATACAAATGCAGTGTAGATACCACATGGTGGCCACCATTTGGCGAGAAATGTATGTGGATGATCCTGCTAGCTTTGTCAAGCCAACATTTCGGCAACAAACCAAACCAAATCCTATCACCCGGCCATGCTAAACTTTAGCTAAGACTAAATAAATTGAAAATAAACATATATATGTGATAGCTGGAATTAATGCACATATATATTGTTTTTAGATAAAAGACCATGTCTACTCATACTCTTTATATCTAAAATGCCACAACAAAGTATTGTTTTGCTGACATCTGTACGCTTCGTCTAACTGATTGCCGGCAAGCAATCAGCCTGCTCCTGCTCCTGTCAATGTCACCATGCAATGGAGTGACAACCGCGCTAGGCCGCTGATCGATGAGACCGTCCATGGTGGTGGCCCGCCGGCTTAGAAAAGGGTTGGTGTTGGTAACTTGACTTGGCCATCAGGGAGCGCCCGCCGTGGCGCGGCGCGGCCGACGCGCGTGGTTGTTCCGGCACCGATGACGCCGCCCGCGCGGCGCATGGAGGCAATGCAGGCCATGGCGCGGCGGCGTCCCAGATGGTCACAACGGCGCAGGCGGCATCATCGCCGTCGTATGCCGACATGGCGGCCGGAGACGTTCTTACTGCCTGTGGCGACATCCGCCATCGTTCTCGCCGCGCGCGCGCCATGCGCCCATGCCATCCCGCACGCGCCGCGCCCAGCAACCCCGTCTCGGTCCTTTCGCCTCCAGGATGCAGGCTAGCTAGATAAGTCGACGAGGAACGCGGGTGGAAGCTACGGACGGCCGGAGTTGGGCGGCGCTCCGGTCGGCGCGCCGTGGACGGGACGGAGCAGGGGTGGACGGTATCTCGGGTACCGACCGGGTGGTCGGTATTTCAAATACCGTCCACCCCCTGGGTGACTACGAGCCGTCCGATCCGACCTGTGCGGCCCGGATCGGAGCTTCTCAAGAGCGTCTTCCTCCCCTGACGCGCTGCGCGCGCGGCAACCGGTGGCTCATGAGGAGAGGCATCGACTCTCGCCTACTTTGTTCGCCTCGCCGGCGACGGCGGCCAGTGGTGGCGCGAGCGTGATCTGACGTTTTGTCCCTCCCAACTGCTGCGTCTGCTCGGCCTGGCTTCTGGAGAGGCTTGTCGCGCGCACTTGACGCCGCCGCCAGGATCCCGGTGAGGACCGGTTCGCAGCGCGCCGCGACGGCGGTGCTCCTGAGAGGCCTGGCGTGCCGAGGCCGTGCGCGGCGAAACCATCTCAGGTGCCCGGGCTCCGAACGGCTCTCATGGCGGGTGTACGTTCCGCGTTCATCCTGCGATCACTGGCCAACTACGAGCAAGCATGTCGACTCCTGCATGCCTCCTGTGCGATTTACTATTGTTGCTGCCACTTGCCACCGGCGATCCATTACCTGCACGTTCTCATCCCAAAAACCTGCTCATCTGATCCTGCAGACAAGTTGAGCAGGCGACCTCGGCAGCTTATCGGAAATCTGACAATTATGCTTAGTTCACATTCACATGTGTTCAGTGCTGCAGGTTCCTCCCTTTCTCTATCTTATTACAGTGTCAACTGTCAAGTTAAACGAGTCCATGTTTGTGTGGTTACTTTTTTAGTCTAGATCAAGATAGATTTAGTCGTGCTTTATGCGGTATTGTGCAATGCTATGCTGCGGATGAACCGGCCAAAATATATATGTTGGGGGTCCCAAACTTACCATGTTTACCAAAACCTGCAAATTGATTCTGTTCTGTCTCACAGAGCTAGTCGAGAACAATGGCGTGGCGAACCGCTAATGTGCTAGTAGGTTACTAGGTTACTAAAACACGAGCCATTCTGGTCAGTGAGAGGAATGACAATGAATGCAGAAATTCAGTCAAATTTGAAGAAACTGAACTCGAGGGAACATTGATGAATTGATTCCGCAGTAGCAAGACAAGACAAGGGTAACTGGAATCATGGTTACTATCATCACTGCTACGATGATCGTGGTCTAAAGTCTGAAATGATTTTCTGCAGCATTGCCTGCAGCCGCTCCAGCGTGCTCTACATATGATCGCCCTCTGGGCCGTGCAGATGGCCTTGTCGTTGCAGTTGATTCCCAACCTGGACCAGATCAAGTGGCTTTCCATCACCTACTCCTACTCGATCGGCCATCGGGCTCGGGCTCGCCGCCGCTCGGACCGTGGCGAACAGCGCGTTCCGGGGCACACTCACCGGCTGACCGGCGTCGCCGTCGGCACCGTGATGAACAAGGTCTAACGCACGATGCAGGCACTGGAATCATCTCCTTCGCCTACTCCTCCTCCAATGTGCAAATCACGAGATCCAGGACACGACCAAGGCGCCGCCGTCGTCGGAGGCCGCGGTGCTGAACAAGGCCGGCCATGGCGGTCAGCATCGCCACCAGGCGTTCTAGTTCTACACGCTGTGCGCGCGGGTGTATGGGGTACGCGGCCTTCGTGAACGCCGCGCCGGACATCCTCCTCACGGGCTTCGGCTTCGACGAGCCCGGGTTGGGCGCCGCCGTGGCCGGCAGGACTCAGAGGGTCTGGGTGCCTACGAGCCGTCCGATCCGACATGCGCAGTGCGGATGGGGAGTATCTCGATCAAGAGCGTCTTCCTCGCCAGGCGCGCACGGCAGCCGGCGGCTCAGCAGAGAAGCAGCGACTTGCTCACTTCGTTCACCTCACCGGCGACGGCGGCCAGCGGCGGCGCGAGCGCGATCAGATGGGGTGTTCGTCCAAGTGCTGCGTTCGCTCGGCCGGGCTTCCGGCGAGGCTCGTCGCGCGCGCTGGACGCCGCCGGCCGCCAGGATTCGAGGCCCCGAGTACCGGTTCAATTCGCAGCGGCGCGCGACGGCAATGCTCCGGCGAGGCTGGACGTCCGCGGCGAACCCATCTCATCTCAGGTAGTCAGGTGCCCGGGCGTTTGGTCCTCTTTGCCAGGGCTGGAGGAGCTCCGAACGGCTGTCGTGGCCAACAAGTAGGGCACGCGAGCTCGGCAGCTTATATAATTATAAAAAATCTGCTGCATTCCCTGCCAGCAGAATTATGCAATAATGTCATGCTGAAGATGAACCGGACAAAAAATGCTGGGGTCCCCAAACTTACCATGCACCAAAACCTGCAGCTTCTGTTCTCTGCCCCCCATGACCATAGGCAGCATCTTCAAGCGTCTGGTTTCATAAGCAGCCAGGGTCAAAGGCGGAGAACACTCTGCTTGAGCCGAGCACCGCAACGCAGTAAGCACGGATCCTCGGGGAGGACGAATAAACATGTATTGTAAACAGTACGGTCCTGTAGGTGTAGGTGTGAGAGATCTCTGAGTCTATAAGGAATGAAATAGATGCTAACTAGGCATAATAGTGAATGAGGCAATCAGCCCCTATTCATGCTTCTCTTTTTGGACGGCGGCCTCTCTAGCCTGCCCGCTATGGAATGATGTAGTTCAGTACTAGTAGGACCTTTAATTTGTACGCATGATATCCATGATCCTACCATTTGTGTCGAATACTTGATCTTTGCTAGGTATTGGACATGAGGATGAGGGCTTGTGCATGATGAGGAAAGTTGCAATTTTCTGTCTCTGAATGTCTGAAACTCTGAACTATGTTGCAACCTATAGCGGTGGCGAGTTCTTGTTAGTTCTTTCCTTTTCTTTGAACCAAACATGCATTTGTCCGTAAGTTGTGATGTTGCATCAGCATTGATACCCTTGTATGATGTTTGACTTCTCTAATAAGAACTAGAATTGCTATGAAATTGCAGCTTCTCTTATGTTTGAGGGAAGTTGAAGAACACCATTGGTTTGATGGTATCGATGTCCTTTTGGAATTAAGAAAAGGTGTCCTAGATGCTCAGAGGTAGTTCAATGGGGGGATGCGGATTAACTAAATCCATTAGATTTTCCTGCTATTTGGATCCAAGCCTGTCCACTTGTGACTTGAGGCGGCTCAGGAGGTTGCTAGGGAGGATGAGTCTAGATTCGTAGTGAAGGATCGAAGTGGCGACCAGAGAGGGGGGAGTGAACGGGAGCCGATAAAATTTCTTCTCAAAACTCGGCCTATGTTCCAAAGTCACTCGCCAAAGATTCCTCACAGGCTTGTCAAGGTAGCGTAGTCACAGCGGACCTACCAACCCTAGGAACAAGCTAGAACAAAATAACAAGCAGAAGCACAACTCAAGAACCAAAACGATTCGCAATCTGCCTGGGTCAGCCTGGACCGTCCGCACAGCGGTCGCGGACTGTCCGTGGTCATGGCGGACCGTCCGTCTAGACAAGGCGGACCGTCCGTAAAATCACCTCAAATCTCCAGTAGCTCCAGGCCCTTTCGCGGACTGTCCGAGCTCCTACCGCGGACCGTCCGCCAGTGTCGCGGACTGTCCGAGGAGGTCTCGCGGACCGTCCGTGAAAACACTTAGCCAAATCCAAGACAACACCGTCGAACTCTTCTGCACGGACCGTCCGCCAATCACATGCGGACTGTCCGGCAACCTCACGGACCGTCCGCCAACCCCGCGCGGACCGTCCGAGAAACACGACGGACGAACAGAATGAACAGCTACAGTAACCCGCAGATCTCTCCTCCCAAATCCATCACAAGATCTCCCAAACGGCTAGAGCTCTTGAGACGAAACTTTGGAGAGATGATTAGCACCCTAAGGGGAAGCTATGCCCCAAAAATCTCGGCCTCTAACTCCCTACAACTCGAGAAATCGCGGATCACACGGAAGAACACCTTCTCACGAGTTCATCCCAAAAACTACAAATCGAGACCGATTCCCGGCGTTTGAAAGGGCAAGATCACACACAAAGAGGCGCAATGCACTCACCCATGATCCCCTCAAACAAATCCGGAGCCAAACGGTCTAGAAACGAAGAATCGAGCCAAGAACGAAAATAGCACAAAAAAGGAACTCGAGGAGAAACAAAGAGATTCAACTAGCACTTGATTTCATTCCAACAAACAAAGGTCAGATTCTATACAAGGCTAGCAACCTCCCAAATATCCTCCCGCTTAGATCGACATGAAGCACGGGCTAGCCTAGAGAAGCAAGAAAGAAATGAACTAGGGTTCCAGAGAGATAACTTGCCATCCCCTCCACCTCCTATTTATATTAAGTGTCCTGGTGAAGGAAAGTGACCATACTACCCCTACAACTTAACTCTACGATACACGCCCTCAAGGGCAAAATGGTAAAGTTGCAGATAACTCCTCCGGCTGGGCACGCCGTCCATCCGGCCTTGCTTCCCTCCGACGCAAGCTCCCGGATCCCGCCACGCGTCCACCGCTTCGAAGCTTCCCGAACGCGCCCGGATCACCGTCTCCGTCACGTTGGGTCTTCAGGCTCGGTTTTGAGGTCCAAACCGAGAAACCCTCCTCCGATGGTTTTGTGGCCCAACCATCAAACCCCGCGTCCAAGCTTCGGTCGTTAGCCGCCACCTTGCACCGGCTCCAAGTCCACGACCTCGTCTCGCTCTTCTTGCACCATGTTGACTACACTTGATCCCGTCTGGCCACCGGGTCCCTCGAACCAAGCCTACTTGTCTCTCCACTCCTCGGAGGCCACTCTAGCTAAGACTTTTCGCGCTTGTTCTTCATCTGCACCAACGCAAACCAAGTCGCACCAACACCTGCAGTACTAGGCCAAGAGTCACTCCACACACCGTTGTCAATCACTCATCACACTGAGAAGCGACCATCCACTGGTCCTCGGACACACATGGTGCTCAATCTCCCCCTTGATGAGTGCATTGAGAACACACATATAATTCATGATAAGAAAAAGGAAATCAGAAAAAGAAAAGAAAAGAAGACTCAATCAAGTGACCAAAGCGAAGAACAAGCCGAAAACAATGTCACTCGAAAGAGAAAGTCTCGGTCCCCTAAGACAAGGGAAACGGCTCAACACAACCGAGACAACGAGCTCCAAATGCCGACCCCTCAAGAAGAGGCAGAAAGGGCTCAACACCATCGGCAAAAGAGCAAAACACAAAAATCAGGAACACAAGGAGCTCCCCCTGCAGAAATGCATACTCCCCCTGAACAAGTGCATACAAACTCAAGTTCTCCCCCTGAACTGAGTATCCCTCTCAATGCAAAGCAATGCATATATACTGAATTGAAACAAATTCTCCCCCTTGTTGCCAATGCATGAATCAAGGCACAAATGCAAAAGATTCAACCTAGAGCTTCTCAAATATACAATGAACAATATAAAATGCTACACATGGTCAAATGAGCAAGTAAGATATTCCTAGGTGTTGTATAAGCATTGCCAACAAAATTTCATTATTGTATAAGCATATGGCCAAGTGGTTTCCAATTTAACCAAGTTTTTAAAAAATTCACCACCTCATGAGCAAAAAGTCATTTTCAAGCCAAAAAGAGCTATATCATGCAAAAGTTGTCCCCTATTCTTAGCAAGAGATCATTGCAAACACCCACAATCTAGTTCATGTCATGTTAAAGCTACCGAGCCATGTGTCTATTTCCAACAAGAGACTTCTCTTTGGTAGACACATGCAACGGTTTAGCACCCAATTTTTACATTTAAACACAAATGACATGATCAACCAATTTGAGAGCATATATTTGAATTTTTAACACTTCTTTTTCAGATTTTAAACATGGTACATGAAATGCCTTTGCGGCAAAAAGAAGCTTATGCCTCTCCACAACATAGACAATGGGCTAAACATTTGCAATAATAAAATGATCTTTGACCCAAATGGCAAGAAATAGATACCCAAGCACAACCTAAGCATGAAAAAGCATTTAGGCTTGAACTCAAACATTTAACCAATTTGCTCATGGGTGAGATCAAGTTTAGCATTTTAAAAGTCATTAGCAAGCACATTATGGATATACAAAGAATCAATCAAGTGCTTAGCTATCCAACACGACAAGACTATCCACAAGTTCATTAGCTCAAATGTAGCAAGTTATATTGGTCACTCCATATAAGAGAAGCTCATCCTATCATGCTTCAAAATAAATATGTACAAGAAACAAGCTCTAAGTATATCACAATGCATCCTATATGACAAAAAAACATGATATACAAATTATACAAGAAGGCTATACATATGCTACAAAGTGAGCTCCAAAACCAACTCAGAAGGGAAAACACACCCCAAACTCCCCTCGCAAACGGGAAAAAATAGCTTGGTCAGGTGGTTTGGTAAAAATATCGGCTAGTTGGTTTTGGGTGGAGACATGGGATAACTCAATATGTCCTTTCTCAACATTGTCTCTCAAGAAATGGTATCTCACGTCTATGTGCTTGGTTTTTGAGTGAAGCACCGGGTTTTTGGCTACACTTATGGCACTGGTGCTATCACATAGAAGTGGAACATGGGTATAACTCAAACCAAAGTCACTCAAGGTAGAAATCATCCAAAGAAGCTGAGAGCAACAACTGGCTGCGGCTACATATTCGGCTTCGGTTGTAGACTGAGCAACACTTGACTGTTTGCGAGAGGACCAAGAAACCAAAGACGAACCCAGAAACTGACAAGTCCCAGAAGTGGACTTGCGATCCATCCTACACCCAGCAAAATCCGCATCAGAATATCCGCGGAGTGTGAGTGTGGAGGAGGCAGAGTACCACAAACCAAGCTCAGGAGTGAAACGAAGGTACCTCATGATTCTCTTCACAGCCTGGCGATGTGACGTCCTTGGCGAAGCTTGAAAACGAGCGCACAGACACACGGCGAAGTGTATGTCCGGCCTCGTCGCCGTCAGGTACAAGAGTGAGCCAATCATGCTCCGGTACGTCTTCTGGTCCACCGGTTCTCCATCTTCATCCGCATCCAAAGCTGTTGTCATCGACATGGGAGTGGACAACGGCTTTGCATCTGCCATCTCGAACTTCTTCAACAAATCTTTTGTGTACTTGGCTTAATGGACAAACGTCCCATCCTTGACTTGCTTAATCTGTAGCCCGAGGAAGTATTGTAGTTCTCCCATCATCGACATCTCAAATTCCCTGCTCATATCTTCAGAAAACTTGGCAACAAGCACATTAGAAGAGCCACCAAAGATTATATCAACCACGTAAATCTGAACGATCAAGATATCTTTGCCAACACGAAGCAGGAACAGAGTCTTGTCAACGGTGCCCATCACAAACCCCTTACTCAGCAAGAACCCTCTCAGCCTACCATACCACGCTCTAGGTGCTTGCTTGAGGCCATATAGTGCTCGGTGGAGTTTGTACACTCGGTGGGGGTATCTCTCACTCTCAAACCCAGGTGGTTGTCTCACATACACCTCTTCCTCTATTACCCCATTCAAGAAGGCACTTTTCACATCCATTTGGTGCAACTTGAACCCTTTAGCAACAACAAATGCTAGAAGGATTCGAATTGCCTCCAAACGGGCAACAGGAGCAAATGTCTCCTCATAATCAATTCCCTCTTTTTGTGAAAAGCCCTGGGCAACCAACCTCGCTTTGTTTCTCACAACCTCACCACTTTCACCTTGTTTGTTCTTCCAAACCCACTTTGTTCCAATAGGATGGCAATTTGGTGGAGGCTCGACAAGTTCCCACACCTCATTCCTCTCAAAGTTCTCAAGCTCTTCGTGCATGGCATTGACCCAATTCGCATCAGATAAAGCATGTCCAATATCTTTGGGCTCAAAGGAGGCAACAAATGCAGAATGAGCAAAGTTAGAGTTGTTCCTTGACCTTGACCGTGTAGTACGTTCATCGATGTCTCCAATCATTCCTGAGGGTGGATGGCGAGCTTGAATGTGTCTTGGTGCCTCACGTGTTGAAATCACCTCCCCCTCAACCGCTGCTTCCACTTGATCTCCATGTACTTGTGTTGATGTCAAAGTGGTGGATGGACCATCATCAACCGTAGTCGTCGTAGTGGAAGTAGTAGGTACAATCGCCATTGGAGGATCACCATCTCCATCATCATCTTCATCATCCCCATCTTTGTCCTCAAAGATCGTCTGTCCCATCTCTTCATCACCTGTACACTCAAAGACAGACGAGCTACATGGAATTGTCTCGTCGAATGTTACTTCGCAAGTCTCCATGATTTGGTTAGTGGCAAGATTTAGCACACGATATGCTCTAGAATGATTAGCATAACCAAAGAAAATACCATCATGAGACCGAGACTCGAACTTATCTAGATTACCCTTTTTAAGAATGAAGCACTTGCAACCGAAAACTCGAAAGTGACTCACCTTGGGGGTTCTCCCATGAAAGAGTTCGTAGCAAGTCTTCTTCTTGAACGCACGAAGGAAAATCCGATTAGACACATAGCACGCGGTGCTCACTGCCTCGGCCCAATACTTCCTAGGAGTCCTATGCTCATCGAGCTTCGTCCTGGCCATAGTACAAATGGTCCGATTCTTTCTCTCCACAACACCATTCTGACAAGCGACATAAGGCGAAGAAAACTGATGCTCAAGACCTAGATCACGGCAAAAAATTTTAAATCGAGCGTTCTTAAACTCCGTGCCATTGTCACTGCGTATAGCTCGTATGCCATCACCATTTTGCTCATTTTTCAACCTCAAGATCAGATCTCGAACAAAACCAAACGTTTCATCCTTAGCCGCCAAGAAATACACCAAGGTATAGCGAGAATAGTCGTCCACGATCACAAGGACATACCACTTCCCACCGACTGAGCGAACGCGAGCTGGACCAACCAAGTCCATATGTAAAAGCTCCCCAGGACGCTCAGTCATCACATCGGTCAGAGGTAGGTGGGAAGTAGCGACCATCTTGCCATGCCTACAAGGTGCACAAACCAAATCCTTCTCAAACCGAAGCTTGGGCAATCCTCGGATAAGGTCAAGACTGCTCAAACGATAGAGCAAGTCGAAGCTCAAGTGACCCAACCTCCTATGCCACTTCCAAAGCTCGGAAGAGGAACCAGCAACGAGACAACGAGCAACACCAAAAGACCTCGAGAAATCAGCAACGAAAACTTGACTCTCGGGAATGATCATGCAAACAAGGTCACCTCGAGAATCAAGAATCCGAGAAGCACCACTAACAAACCGAACCTCAAAACCCTCATCAAGCAGCTGAGAGACCGAAAGCAAATTAAAGCCAAGCGACTTGACGAGAGCAACACGCTTCAACACAAACTTCTCGCTCACCTGAATATCACCTTCTGAGAGCACTCTACCCTTACCATTATCCCCAAAAGTGATGTACTCCCTTGTCATCTCCGGGGTGAGGCTTGAGAACCACCTTTGATCTCCGGTCATGTGTCGAGAGCAACCGGAGTCAATCAACCACAAGCTCCTCAAGCCTCCCACCTGCAAATCAAAAACGAGATCGAGAATGAGCAAACAACTCAACACTGGGGTTAGAACAGAAGGAGTCAAACCAGTGCTGAGCCATCTGCTCAATAGAAGGGTTAGCAAAATCCACTCTACCAAACCTATCAAACTGTGGAAACCTCTCACGCCTAACCGGAGGAACACCACGCGGGGGAAAACGCGGTCCAGGCTCCCTCCGGTAACCAAAACCACGGTCGTCTCTCCTGAACTCGTACTGACCACGAGGAGGAGGAGGCCTGGCGAAACCACCATGTCTCTAAGGAACTCTCCCACGAGGAGCAAAGCCACGAGCATCCTCTCTAGGAATCGAACGAGCAAAACCATCACCCCTAGGCAAAGGTGCACGAGGCTCAGGTACGCTATGAGAAGAGCGGTACCTGTCCCGGTTACCCATTTCCTTCTCACGCCTCATCTCTCTCTTTTTCCTGAAGCAGAACTCCTCTTGGTGACCATCCTTACCACAAAACCCACAGTGGTAACGGACTGGTTTTGGCTTTGGATCAACTTTTGGCCCTGGCTTCTCACTAGGTTTGAGACCACTCGACTCTCCCACAAAGATCACTCGCTTTTGGAAGTTGTTGGCTGGTGTGGTAGAAGCTGGTGGATCAAGAATAGTATCGAGTTTGTTTCTCAGGTGGTTGGGTTTAGGATCAAAGGTGTTTTTGGCTGGGGTTTTTTGTGGAGGAAATGACACACCCTCACAAATCATTCCCTCATTCTTAACCACCGTCTCCCAGCCAAGCCCACGAGAATCACCTCTTCTGAGCTCAGCCATCATCATTTTCAACTGAGGCTCTCGACTTGACATCCAACCCAAGCAATGTCTCAACTCATCATTTTCTTTTTGCACACGATTCATTGCATCCTCAATTTCACTGTTCTTCAAAGCATTTTTATCACACACAGCACATGCAGGTGATTTAGCAGAACATTCGAGACATTTGATTTTAGCAAGAGCATCATCAAGTTTTGCATGCAAGACAGGGCAAGAGGTACAAGCTCCTAGCAAAGCAGATCTAGATTTCAATTCTTCAAGATTTGACTTAAGCAAGTCACATTCTTCAATTTTAGACATATGCTTGTTTTTAAGCTCAACCAATTCATTCATCACAGCATCACAATCATTGCAAGTATGCTCAAAGTATCAATTTCAGATTGAGATTTAGCAAGTGATATTTCAAGTTGAGCAATTTGATCTTTAGAGGCAACAAACAAAGACTCAAGTTCAACAACTTTCTCCTTAGACTCACCAAGCAACGATCTAAACTCCCTCTTCTTCTTGTTGGTCTTACGAAGCACATCATCACGATTATCAAGCAATTCATTCAACCTAGCATTCTCCTCTAGCAAGAAGTTGGGATCTTGATTTACCTCATCCTTAGACTCTGACTCGGAGTCTTCTTTTGCACTCTTCTTGTTGTCGAAGTTGTGCGCCATGGTACAAAAGCCTCGGGACGCCATGCACGCCAAGCCGTTGAAGTTCTTGTTCCTCCGGCGTCGACCTTGATCTTCATCCTCGCTGCTTGAGCTTGATGAAGAATTGCTTGAACTTGTGTCAACGTCGCTCGCCCCAGCCACCATGGCTCGTTCCTTGCGCTTGTACTTGTGCTTGTGCTTGCGGTCACCATGCTTCTTCTTGTACTTGTACTTGTACTTGTGGTTCTTGTGATCATCCCTCGAGCGGTGCTTGTGCTTGCGGTCCGGCTCTGCTGGCTCCGGACACTCGGCGATGAAGTGTCCCATCTTGCCGCACCTGTAGCACGTACTCCCAAAGCGCCTTGTACTCTTGCGGTTCTTGTACATGCGCCCGAACCTCTTGGTGAGCAACGCGAGATCCTCCTCGCTCAGCACCTCGAACTTCTCATCTGGCAAAGAGACAAGCAAAGACAAGGCAAACTGCCGTGAAGAGTTAGCACCAGATCTAGAACTAGAACCACTCATAAGAGCCAGACTATGGGAATCAGTCGGGTTCTCAAGCTTGGCTCTAGCTATCCTATCAACCTCTGAGGACTTGAGCTTTGAGAACAACCCATCGACTGTGAGTGTCAGATAGCTAGCCGACTCCATAATCGCCTCAACCTTAGTGCCCCGTACAGACATATCCAAGCAGTGTAAGAGCTTCAAAGCCATATCATGGTCTGTATACGGGAGGTTGTTAATGTTGGCTCTCATGTTGTTCACTGTCACGGTGAACCTCTGGAACATGGCATCAATTGACTCACCAGGCAAATGAGAGAAGTTCTCATATTCCCTCCGGTAAGTCGAAAAGAGCCGAGCCTTAACCCCACTATCACCTCCATGGGTGATCTCCATCTTTTGCCAAATCTTCCACGCAAGATGCTCTTCGATCACACGATTGAATTCATGCTCGTCAAGCGCTTTGAACAAGAAATCAACAGCTTTTGCATTTGCCTCAAACTTGTCGTTAGCAATTTGTGTCTCTCTCGAAGCAGGGGTGATATAGGTCGTATCAAGAGTGATATCCCATCAAAGAGAGGAGGACCCGAACCCTTTCCGGCGTACGCCATCCTTGGATCTTAAGACTGGTTAGAATCACGAAGATCCGTAACCTGCTCTGATACCAATTGAAGGATCGAAGTGGCGACCAGAGAGGGGGGAGTGAATGGGAGCCGATAAAATTTCTTCTCGAAACTCGGCCTATGTCCCAAAGTCACTCGCCAAAGATTCCTCACAGGCTTGTCAAGGTAGCGTAGTCACAACGGACCTACCAACCCTAGGAACAAGCTAGAACAAAATAACAAGCGGAAGCACAACTCAAGAACCAAAACGATTCGCAATCTGCCTGGGTCAGCTCGGACCGTCCGCACAGGGGTCGCGGACTGTCCGTGGTCACGGCGGACCGTCCGTCTAGAGAAGGCGGACCGTCCGTAAAATCACCTCAAATCTCCAGTAGCTCCAGGCCCTTTCGCGGACTGTCCGAGCTCCTACCGCGGACCGTCCGCCAGTGTCGCAGACTGTCCGAGGAGGTCTCGCGGACCGTCCGTGAAAACACTTAGCCAAATCCAAGACAACACCGTCGAACTCTTCTGCACGGACCGTCCGCCAATCACATGCGGACCGTTCGGCAACCTCACGGACCGTCCGCCAACCCCGCGCGGACCGTCCGAGAAACACGACGGACGAACAGAACGAACAGCTACAGTAACCCGCGGATCTCTCCTCCCAAATCCATCACCGGATCTCCCAAACGGCTAGAGCTCTTGAGACGAAACTTTGGGGAGATGATTAGCACCCTAAGGGGAAGCTATGCCCCAAAAATCTCGGCCTCTAACTCCCTACAACTTGAGAAATCGCGGATCACACGGAAGAACACCTTCTCACGAGTTCATCCCAAAAACTACGAATCGAGACCGATTTCCGGCGTTTGAAAGGGCAAGATCACACACAAAGAGGCGCAATGCACTCACCCATGATCCCCTCAAACAAATCCGGATCCAAACGGTCTAGAAACGAAGAATCGAGCCAAGAACGAAAATAGCACAAAAAAGGAACTCGAGGAGAAACAAAGAGATTCAACTAGCACTTGATTTCATTCCAACAAACAAAGGTCAGATTCTATACAAGGCTAGCAACCTCCCAAACATCCTCCCGCTTAGATCGACATGAAGCACGGGCTAGCCTAGAGAAGCAAGAAAGAAATGAACTAGGGTTCCAGAGAGATAACTTGCCATCCCCTCCACCTCCTATTTATATTAAGTGTCCTGGTGAAGGGAAGTGACCATACTACCCCTACAACTTAACTCTACGATACACGCCCTCAAGGGTAAAACGGTAAAGTTGCAGATAACTCCTCCAGCTGGGCACGCCGTCCATCCGGCCTTGCTTCCCTCCGACGCAAGCTTCCGGATCCCGCCACACGTCCACCGCTTCGAAGCTTCCCGAACGCGCCCGGATCACCGTCTCCGTCACGTTGGGCCTTCGGGCTCAGTTTTGAGGCTCAAACCGAGAAACCCTCCTCCGATGGTTTTGTGGCCCAACCATCAAACCCCGCGTACAAGCTTCGGTCGTTAGCCGCCACCTTGCACCGGCTCCAAGTCCACGACCTCGTCTTGCTCTTCTTGCACCATGTTGACTGCACTTGATCCCGTCTGGCCACAGGGTCCCTCGAACCAAGCCTACTTGTCTCTCCACTCCTCGGAGGCCACTCTGGCTAAGACTTTTCGCGCTTGTTCTTCACCTGCACCAACGCAAACCAAGTCGCACCAACACCTGCAGTACTAGGCCAAGAGTCAGTCCACACACCGTTGTCAATCACTCATCACACTGAGAAGCGACCATCCACCGGTCCTCGGACACACATGGTCCTCACGTAGTGCTAGTGTTTCCCTTCCACAACAATCCTCATCTTGTGTTCATAAAAAAGAAAAAATCCTCATCATGTTTTGTACTAACTTCAATCTATTTGGTTCTTGTTTTTTTGAAGTATATTTGATACTGGCGGTATTTTCCAGCTCTTTTGGACCTCTATTATTATGTTGTCAAAACGAGTAACTTCCACATGGCTCCTCATCTAACAATTTCAGTTATGTTGCCCCCTTGTTTTTTCAGCGCGCGAGGTGTACACCCACTAGGCAGCCAAGGTACTTTCCCCCTTTTCTTGAGTTCCGCTCATGTATTTTATCCTCGTCGTAGGTTTAAGTTTTTGCTTCTTTTTCTGAAAGGTGAAGGACGTGCTTTATCTTTCATTGCTCCTCATGGAGATTCTCTACGTTATGGTCATCGTCTTCACGATTGAGGCACGTGGGCAGCACTACTACTACGTTGTCGCTAATGATGGTTTGAGTGCCCTGAACCAATGGGTCACCTTCATGGGCACCATGAACAGCTTCGTCAGCTACACCCTGGTGCACATGTCCCTAGTGACTGGCATGATGATCGACGGGGATAGCCGGGCGCACCTAGTCTCCCTCAACCTCACTCCTCGTTTGCTCCAATCATCATCTTCTGTGTCGGATGCAACTACTTCCACTTCTGTGCCGGCATCTCAAGGTACTACTATAGTTTTTCTTTTACAATCTTCTCAAGTCATCATCCCCATTGTTTTCTTCTTTTTGTTGCTTGCTGCTAACAATAATCTGCCTGCTGCTTTTCCGTCCAACCATGGGACACACATCTCGGACTGGATAGCCACTGGATGCTTCAGTGGTCTCCTCCTCGTGTTTACTTTCTTTGTGATCTGGGTAAGGTTTTCTCTTTGATCATCGTCTTGCCTCTGGTTCTTGGTCGTCTCTACTCTCTAATGGAGTCACACTATATTTTTGCTCTAAGCCTCTAACTTTGTACGTCTCTCTTGTCTTGTTGAGGCCCCCATGACTATTGGCAACATCTTCAAGCGTGTGGTTCCACAAGCAGCCGGAGCCAAAGGCGGAGAACACTCAGCTTGAGACGAGCACCGCAGCGCAGTAAGCATGGATTCTCGGGGAGGACGAACAAATATCTGTTGTAGGCAGTTCAGTCCTGTAGGTGTGAGAGATCTCTGAATCTATAGGGAATGGAATAGATGCTAACTAGGCACAATAGTGAATGCAGCAATCAGCCCCCATTCATGCTTCTCTTTTTGGACAAATAAACATGATGTTTGGCTTCTCTTATAAGAACTAGAATTGCTATGAAATTGTAGTTTCTCTTATGTTTGAGGGAAGATGAAGAACACCAATTGTTTGATGGTATCGATGTCCTTTTGGAATTAAGCAAAAGTGTCCTAGATGCTCAGAGGTAGTTCAATGGGGGAATGTGGATTAGCTAAATCCATTAATTTTTTTCCTGCTATTTGTATCCAAGCCTGACCACTTGTGACTTGAAACCAATCCTCGATTTGAATATTTGTTCTGTGTTGGGAATCCTTTTGGATCGCCTGCTTTCACTCTTGCCAAAGGGAGATGCTCCATTTATGTGGGGATATGGTGGGAGGAGAGGAGGCCAAAATCCGGCCGAGACCTCCATTTCGTGTAAGGTTCATGATGGAGCGGAGGTTTTCTGTTCTTTGTTTTAGGGCATTAGATATGAAGGCGAGGGATTGTGCATGATGAGGCAAGTTGTAATTTTCTCTTTCTAAATGTCTGAAACTCTTAACCTACTTTAGAAATAAAATAGAAAGTACATTCTACTTTGTTTTAAAAAAAATATTTTTATTTCTGTTGTCTTAGATTATGCCTAATGCTGCTAGAGGAAAAGGAGGATGGATGGGGTAGTCCATCCCCCCCCCTCCCCCCAAATGCCAAAGCAAAACAAACCTGCCCTGCTGTCATGCACAAGGAGACAGGCAACTCTAGGCCTAGGTCAAACTTTTTCAAAAACAAAAGAAAAGCAGCGGCTGATTAGCCCTTCCTGCTCCTACAGTCACTGTTGTCGGGTTCTTTCCTACAAAAGGCAAGTGAGGCAATGGCACGGCGGCACCGCACATCATCATCTCTTCAATTCCCTGACCCCAAACGGGCAGAAATTCTGAAATTTCAATCAAGGAAGTGTTTACAAAACTTGTCCCCATCTTAACAAATCCACACTCCTAGCCAATGCTCAATGTAGTCAAAGCACACAAATGAGCCAAAGAGGCGAACACACAATCAAGGAGATGGTGACTTGCGTGCACGTCCCTGAAGTTGGCTCAAGTTTGGGGGTCCAAGAAAGCAATAAGTACAATGGTGGAAGTTGACTGAACTCTAAATCTCCCTTAGTGTCGATTGCATTGGAGGAGAGGTGCATGCAGTTGTATCAGAGCTAAGTGGGCCAATTGCAGTTGCAATGCTTGCCGTAGAGCTTACCAAGGGCGCATGGACATTGCAATGTGCTTCCAATTCAAGTAGATTTATCTGAGCTGCATTCACCAACAATGTAAATATATTGGAGATTTGGAGTTTGCCCAGGCGGCCAACGTTGTGCTAGTTGTCATCGGAGACGGCGCTGCAAAAAGCGATGGCACATTTGAACGAGTAGACTACGGACGGACCACCAGAAGAGACGGAGAGGGAGAGAGAGAGCCTGCGGGAGGGAGGGAGGGAGAGAGAGAGAGTGTAGGTTGATTCAGAGATGCCTGGGCGAGGTTTCTTTGGGGGTTGAAAAAATTTTCCACCCCGTTTGACCAATAATTAAGGGTATTAAATAAAGTCAGTTTACAAAACTATTTTCACAACCCCGGATTAATTCACGAGGCAAATCTAATGAGGTCTTTGACCGCACGATTAGAGAATTGTTACTGTAGCATTACTGTAGTAAATTATGGACTAATTAGGCTTGTTAGATTCGTCGCGTAAAATTACACTTATCCTTAAAAATATTTTGTAAATAGACTTCATTAAGATTCCACTTAGAATTTTTTTCCGAAAAGAAATATGACCGGGCATGGTGCAGCTGGGCAACCACCGGCCAGCAGGGCTGTCGGGTGCGTGATCTGGCGGTCAGGCGGTCGGGCCGAGCCTGCCAGCAGCCCCAGCACGCAACGTCCGCGTCCTCTTTTGCATCGTGCGGTGACAGCATCTATCCTATTGGCTAAGCAAGTAATTCGTTCGTGCCATGGAACGCATCGTGTCCGTGACAATGCAATTTGCAGTGTGCAAAGTATTCTAGAAGTATATTGACAATTTGTGGAGCACTTCCATCAACTACAAAACTGAAGAATGTGAGAGCAAGAATTGACAGTCTTGAAAGGAAAAAAATTCGGTGGAGACGACCCACCCTCGAGGCCTCGATGGGCGATCCGTGGGCGTCTAGGCGATCCGACGCCTGCCGATGGACTTGGCTCCAACGTTTGTAGTGGACGGCTGGACGCTGCAGCGCTCGGCTCCGGCGCAGCGGGCTTGACTCCAGTCGAGGGTTGAAGTGGATTTCTCCAAACCAATATCCCTGACCGATCTGTGACGAGTAGATAGATGTATTGGCCTGCCGATGGATAATGGGTTAATTGATGATCGCGTCAGCCTTGCGAGCCGGATACCGAAGCCCTCGCTCGCCTGGAGCCGAGCTGCGTCCTTTCCCAGGAGTCGAGCGCTGCAGCTTGGGAGCCGAGTCCGTCGGCAGGCGTCAGATCGCCTGGACGCCCACGCGTCGCTCATCGAGCGTGGGTATGCACGGAGGGCACCGTGCATACACCGAATTTTTTTCCTGAAAGGAAAGTACAAGCACACTTTTTACTTGCCATATATTTTGATGCAACTTCTTCAGCTTTCATGTTTTTCCTTTCTTCCTTTGAACTTGACTCTTTTTTTTTTGCGAAACAAACTTGACTCTTATTTGTTACTTGGACTTCCTTCTGAGTTACTGCAATTTTGTAACAGAAATGCAAATTACTAAGGTTTCGCTAGCAGGAAAAGCTCTGAAGTTTGTCATCATGACCTTTATTGTTACTACTTGGCTATCTTCTCTTTCCACGAGTTTTGGAGATGTAATTTCTTGTTGTAGAGATTGTAGGTTTATCTATGGAAAGAGGAGTATACAATATACAAAGTAATATTGTGATACCTTTGATATATATATGCTCTCATTCACTACTAATATGCTCTTATTCCTGTGGAATATTATGATATATTTTTCCGTAAGGTGTTCTTCATTGACTGCTCCCAGATTTTCGTGTACTGTTCCTATCACATCTTGTTCAGTGAAATTTGGTGCCATGTCCATCTCAAGGGCCTGCCAGCACGCAACGCCGGCGTCCTATTTTTGCCTCGTGCGGTGCAAGAAACTATTCGTTTTGCATGCTGAACTGAATATCATGTCAACTCGTATGAACTGAATATCATGTCAACTCGTATGAACTGAATATCATATCTGACTTAAATTGTAGGGAAGTAGGTTTCAGATTTTTTTTTGCTTGTCTAAGTCGTGTGCATGCAGGGTTTAAGCATGCTGCCTACATTTTGTCTTTATATCTATCATGATTAGATGGAACAAGTGAAAAATGTGAAATTTTACTCCTACAAGCGAGCACATGAAAAATTGCTAGTAAACCTCAGGTACGTTCAGATAGTTTGTCCTGAAAATTGGGGGACAAGAACCATTCACTATTTCAGCACAAAAAGGCCTGGGCGGTGTTTAGTTTCTCAAAAAGTGAAATAGTTTGTCCTGAAAATTCGGGGACAAGAACCATTCACTATTTCAGCACAAAAAGGCCTGGGCGGTGTTTAGTTCCTAAAAAAGTGAAAGTGAAGTTGGGTGAAAATGTCACATCGAACACTGTAGCGCACCGTAGCACTTTTCGTTTGTTTGTGGTAATCATTGTCCTACCATGACCTAACTAGGCTCAAAAGATTCGTCTCGTCGTGTACATCAAAATCATGTACTTAGTTTTTTTATTTATCTACATTTAATGCTCCATGCATGAGGAGAGAGATTTGATGTGATAGTGAATAGTGAAGTTTAGAGAGAGAAAGTTTGGGGAAAATGTTGGAAGTGAACACCGCCCTGCAGGAAAAAAGAAACTGAACTCTGAAGATCCGTTACTCGCTCACTGTCCGTTGCAGTGAGAGGAGGAGGTGCATGCAGTGCAGAGATGCAAAGTTGTTGGGCAACGTCCATGGTGCAGGCCGGCGTGCGGTACCGTACCGGCGCAGCCGCGCAGAGATGTCGAGGCACGGGGGGCGGTGGTCTAGCTAGCCATGGCTTCCTCCTTCCGGCGGATCGAAGGCCGGGCGAGCCGTGGTGGCTAGCTACATACTGAACGTGAACGGTGCCGTCGTCTCTCTGCTGCTCACTAGCGACGACACTACTCTTGCGTATGCGTCGTCATCGTCATATCAGACCCCGAATTGTGACCGTCGTCGTCGGACTCGGACGACGCGCACGTACACGAAGTGGTCAGACAGACGACGGGTCGGGAACTCGGTGCGCGCGGCGCTCGGCCGGGCGAGCTAGGGGATGGCGTGCGTGCGTGCGTGCGTGATGCAGACACGACAGAGGAGCTAGCCGTCGCGAGACTGAGCGAGAGCATTGGGCACGGTGCGCGCCATGCCCATGCGTCGCCACCCCGGAACCTGGCATGCCGGTAGGTGCGTGCAGGACAGGACGCTGCGCTAGCCACAAACGTTGCCCTTGCTAGATGCAAGGGAGCGTGCAGCGCCGTCCTCCCCCCGAGACGTGGCGATCCATGTGTGATGTGTCCAGGACCATGCCCAGGACCAAGGACGAAGGGACGGAAGCAGCAAGAGCTTCCGTGAGGTGGGGTGTGGTCCTCGATCAGCTCCACAGTGTAGATAGATGCTGCATTTGAGTCGCAACGCCGATGCTTCCCGTAGAGCTTACCAATGGGCAATGGCGCGCATGGATTTGGACGGAAGCAAGCTAGAGCGCTTCCGTGAGCTGCAATTATGCAAATGCATTGGAGTGTGCTGAATGGCTGTCGCAATGGCTTCCCGTAAGAGTTTACCAATTGGTGGGGTATTAGTATTACACTGTGCTTCCACCAGAGCTAACTGACCGAGCTGGCCGCGTTCATCAATGATTTAGACGCTATGGGGATTTGGAATCTGCGCGCATCTTCTCACCTTTGTTTTTCTTTACTTTTGCTGCCTTCATGTTCTCCCATGGAAAATGCACTGGAGGAAAAGGGAAGCAAGACTCGGTGTTCCTTTTTATTTTTCAATAAAAAGGAAATAAACATAACGGGCACTTTTTCAAAGAGATTCATGTGTCAAGCTGATGGAAACCATTGCAGTGTGCCACCCCTGGCTTCCCTCCTCTCCTCCATGTTTTGGCTCTTCTCTTTTTTTTTCGATACTTTTCTCTTGCTTGTTCAGTAGGATGTTCTTTTCAACAATCTGCACAGTTTTTTTCTTTTTTGACACTGCTGCAGGAACAAAAAGGCATCCCCAAGTACTCTAGAGTCTAGACTCTACTAGTGCTCTACCAGTACTTCTACTGACCAAGCATGCACAATGAGACAAATACTCCCCAAGTACACATTGCACAGCACACCGGTACAGAAACAGTAAGGGTGGTTTTTTCTTTCTGAAAGCTTCTTTTTGTGTGGAGGGTTTTTTTTTAATACTATGTGGAGTTGCATTGGGGCCTATGGGGAGCACCATGCACTCTAGGAGTAGTTGGCTGGGCATTGCGAAAATAGAACGGTGTACTACACCATGTATTTACCAGGTGGGCAAGTTCCATAATAAATGTGATTCTTGCCATTCTAGATATGTGTCTGGACGATACATACTCGAATGACACGTATGGTAAGACGAAATGTTTTTTTATAGTTTACGAGAACTTTCAATCTGCAGAGGATCTTGCCTGCATTTTAGCATGGACCAAAAGAATGTAGCCACCAGGATTGCACATAATATGGCCAAAGCGTAGGCTCTAACTTGTGACCCCAAGTGCTTCGTCTGTCTAGCAAAAGCTGAGCCCATTACCGCTCCGATGAAAATAGCAAGGCCGAACCACATTATGAAGCAGAACTGCAAAACGACAAATCAAGTAAGGATGGCGAACAAGCCTAAGCAAGTCAAAGGTATATGGTTCCAGAAGTAATCGTCTAACTCGGAAATTATTAAGAAAAAGAATTGCAAACACTGCCACGTACGTACGCACCAGGGGTCGATAGAAAGGTGAAATTATCCCGTGGCATGCGGCCCTCGCCACTGTGTACTGTTTAACTGTTGCTCGTCCTCAAAGTAGGCCGCCGTGCGCCTGTGCCCTGTGGTACCAGTACTTGCCGACGCGGCCCTCCCGGAGCGCGAACCGCGGCAGGGCTGACAGGAGGTTCCCGGCGTCGCGAGATGCCGCGCGGCGACGATCACCTTGGGGCACCGGGTCCGGCAGATGCAGCAGCGCTTGTCCTGGTGGAAGAAGCGGATGCGCACCATGCACACGACGCGGTGGCCGCACCGCCCGACCACGACCCACTCCAGGGGCTCCGTGCACACCACGCAGCCGTCGTCGTCGACGGGGGAATCCCTGCGGGGTTGTTGCCGGGAATGCCGGCGGCGACTTGGAGGAGTTCCATGTCCACGTCGCCGCCGCCTGTGGGACGATGAGGCTTGACGACGTCCGAGGCGCTGCGTTGGCTAGCGGCGTCGCCGGCGGCGGGTTGGAGTTCGATGTCTACGGCAACGTGATCTGGACGAGGCTGTTGCTGCTCCATATATACCTACACGTACGTACGAAAGCACTGCTGCACGTTGGCACCGGGGTCGGGGTAGGTGTCGGGATCGATCGATTTTTGCTAGCTGCTGCTGCTAGTATAGTGTGTGCATCATATCGCTCTAGCGTGAGATGTCGAGAGACGTATGTATATATATATAGCACGAGATGAGTCGCGCGAATATAATCTCGTGTGTTAGTTCAACTACCTTAGGACGAGTATGTTTGCTAGACGAATCGATCTGTTGGAAGGTGATTTTCCTGTCAAGAAAACAAACACATTAGAAAAGCGTTTGAATGACATAAACACAATTAGCTCGTAATTAAGGCAATTAATTACTTTTTGGGTCGTAATCTGGGTCCAAGTGAGTTTCCATATGAGGGCAAGGCTTTGCCCCCACAACACTAAAAGTATAATATAAGTATAAGGGATGACTATCTTATCTTACTGTTACTAATTGGAGGCTACTTTTGAAGCCTTCACGTTGATTCTCACGAGAAGCGCTAGAAAAAAAGATAAATCCTAGAAATTCTCACAAAAATCAGAAACATCTGACCATTGATTCGGTATGCTCTAATTAATATAGAAGATAATAGACATTAGATCTATTTTATTTTCCAAAAAATTACCCACCTCCGCCATTATAAAAATAATCTAAAGTAACCCCCTATATTTCAATCTAAATTACCCACAACTGCCATTATATAAAATAAATTGATATATATGTTTCGTTGTTTTCTTTTTCTCCTTCATGTAACGAACCAATCAAACGTAAAGATTCCCTACATGCTAAGATCCTAGCTAGGAATAATCTAGGATCCGTGATGTTCATCTAATCACGTCATCTATACACATGACCCATGCACATAGCCCTAATTACTAACCGGCCGGCCCTCTAGCTGTCACACGTGCTAAAGCCCGTCCACGAGAAGGTCCGCCATCATCAATGAGCTAAGCGAGCAGCCGACGGAAGCCCTCTGCATCGTGACCTGACGGCAGGCACGTACAATTCGATCTGGAGCCCGGCGCAACTCCTAGCTGTGATTCTACGATCGGGAGGGTCGAGCGATGCAGTAGCCATAACGTAACTCCTATCTGTCGGCGGCATGATGCGAAAGCAAGATGATCAGGGGCAGGATCTGGTAGGAGGTGATCAGTCCAGAAGATGGCGGCGGCGGCGGCAGAGCGGGCGATTAGCTCTTCAAGCCTGGACGTGCACCCTTGGCGTGTTTGATCCATGCCCTGTGGTGTCGTTGTTCGTGTGCAAGGTGAATCGATCTATAGCCTCACTGCCCTCTGCAATTCCATCACTTGCATGGCGCATCCTTCAATAAACAGATTCAGCTTGGGACGGTCCTCTGTATAGTTTGTAGCTGGCCAGCCGCAGGAAACAACTAGGCAGATCCATGTGTGCATACATGTGTGTGTACATGTGGTTCGAGGGTTAACAAGATCGTGCATATATGAGCTCATTGATCTCCACAGTTAAGTAATTGTTAGTAATATGTTTCCACTTAATTTACATATACCAGTGACAATAATAATCCATGCTAAATGCTATTAATATTAAGTGCCAAGAATTATGTAGTTTGCTAAATTAGTAAGTTTGTTACATATCGAGTTAAGAATTACAATATATATCTATGTTAATTGTCTAAGGTAAAGACTCGAGATTTTCAAAAATATATCACTACACTCATAGATCTTTGAAAGAGTTAGTTTGACATCTAGCGAACTGAGATGTGTATGCTGAAACGTCTGCTTATGCCATTGTAGTAATTAATAGTGCATTCAAGAACTTAGATTATATATTACTAATATAATCCAAAGAGATTTAGATTATATATTATTAATAGAATCTAAAGAGATCGATGGTCTCGAATAAAAGGTACAATAGGCATAAGGGTTTTAGCTTCACACATGGGGAGGAGAAAACTTTTCTTACAAACTGCAGGAAGGAAGATTGAAATTGTAAAGCTAAATCCTTGATTAGTGAAGTAATGGCATGTGTGCTACAACAAGAGGTGGCATAAGTCAAGATTCGTGATCAAAATTTGAAATCTATGTCCTAGATTAATTCGTGAAGTGTATTATATCCAAAAAATATAATGTTTATGCTCTTTAAAAAAATCTGTCTCCTAAAACTTCTAGCCCGTGCTGCACGGGTTGATAGACTAGTTAGTCCTAATTCATAATTAGCCATCTAAATCCGGTTGCTAAGCTAGGGTGCTGGAGGGGAGTACAAGCTCTTGCCCTCATCCGAACATGCCATTGGCGCCCGGAGGGACGCCGCTACCCTGCTACAACCTTTGTATCAATAAGTACGACTACATCCTCTTTGGCCGGAGCGTATCTCATGGCTTTCACTAAAGTTGGTAATGATTGGTTAAGATTTCCGCATTAGTAGATTCATCACGTGCAGGTTATATAAAGATCCTGTGGTTTATGTGCTGCTCGCGTTGATATCCAAAATCTAACAAAATCAACTATATCTCACTCTCTTAGCCATGCATGCGTAGACAGCCAGAAGTCAAGCATCACTCATGAGAGTTTGTAGGAAATGATTGACAAGTGACGATAGCTTCGATCGATTTCGATGGAAAGGTAGGTGAACCACTTGTGTGGAGGATCATGTGAGCTCCCACGGTTGGGCTGTGTTGCGAACCTGGGGAAGAACCATGATTTGAGTTTAATGTGTATTGCAGCTTTCCCAATAATTTGTTTGTTCAGTTTAATCTTTTCCTCTAACTCAAGCAACATTAGGAATAACAAACTGGCTAATTAGTTTACTAGATTGTAATTCATGTGCTGGAACTCTGTGATATACTGATATCAACATGGCTATATCTCTGTACTTATCTTCCTTTCTTTTTAAATGGTTCATACGTTGAATACTCTACATTGAATTCTGTCGGTAATGTGTATCCTTCTTCTTCGAAATGGTAGTCATTATATTTATCTCTAAGGTAAATAATTCTGAGACACGGATCTATTGAGCCACATGCTGCATGTATTTTGTCTAATGTAGTCAGTAGGAAACTAGGAGCAAAACAATTGGGTGTTGTCCACAAAATCCTAAAGGTTAATGTGTTGTCCTTGGTCATATTTGCCTAAGATTTGCTTACCTCTTGTGATACATGGGTTGTTTCAATTTGTTAGCTTTAATTGTACCTGAATATGTTGATACATGGTGCTCAAGTAATTAATCTCTATTCCTCTATGCAGATTTTCAATTTCAGCTTAGATTGATACATATCCTCCCATTTTGAGAAGGTGAAGAAATATATTTTTCTTCAGGTAATGTAGCAACCAGCTCCTCTATGTTTTGTGCCTGATGGTACTCTTGCTAGCTAGCTTCTCGGCATGTAATTAATGACAATATAGGTGTACTAAGTATATTTTTGCCTCGCTGAGTATATATGTGTAGCTGCTTTGTATATGTTTTTATCGTTCTCTAGCGTTTTGTGATTAGCAATATACTAGTCTATCAACCCGTGCTTCTGCACGGGCTAGCAATTTTAAAAGATATTATTATTCTAATAGATATATATATATATGTATTAGAAGTTTTGTTTTAAAATAAATCCATGGTTTCTTATCTTTGCCCACTCTCGTTCATTTATAGATATTTTGTAATTCTTATTGTGTCCATAGATTTTAGTTATATTCCATCATATTTAAAGTTTTCTCCCTTTGCATTGCACCTTCGTATATTTTGGACATGTGTTTCTTGAAACATTAGCTGGAGCTATATCAGTTCTAATCTATCGTGATCCCATGGATTAATATAGTTACCTTTTTGGCTTTCAAAAACTTGTCTACCGCAATCAGTAGGACTTCTTTGATGTTATATTAAGTCCAAAGTCTATTACTTATTTTACCTATTGTTCTAGGGCCTCTCTATACATTTTATAGCACGCTCTAGTCAATATTTTTAATGGACATAGTGTGATTATTATATGAAAATATGGAGCAGTCAACTCCTCAGATAATGGATTGATGTAAACTCACTAAACATTTGTCTTATTAGGTTCTATGAATCTAGATCATAGATGAACCCCTACCTTCTTTTGGTGTGTATTTGAACTTCTTGGTGTTCAATATTGTTTATTTCCGGACCGGTCTCTCAACATGGTTCATGATTTTCTCATTTGACCTTAGCTGAATTAATCCACATCCTAATATCTTCAACTACTTTGTCACAATATGTTATATTATTTCATATTCTAAATAAAATGGTAGAAGGAAAATTTGCAATGTCTACAACTGTTGTGTACACTCCTAAAACCACACATCCCAATGATGAAAAAAAGTTCTGGAAGAGAGGAGTTGTATGCTCAAATTGGCATACCTCTCTCTGCAATAATAAAGTTTCATGATATTCTCCAGACATAGGCTCTAGGTTTCACACTGTGGACACATCATGTTCTCTCGTGCATTGTTAAGTTGAATGGGACTGTTAATTTTCTCCCTAGTCTCCAAATTCCAGCGTAGCATGTGTGCCACAACCACATACCGCATATGTCAAACATGCAGATCCGTTCCCCAACTCGATCTGCCCATCATCCAGCACATGCAGTATGTCGTAGAGTCAGCCCTCGTACTCTCCAACAGCAAGGAGGAGTATGCATTAAAAACGTTCATCAGCCAAGTCACCCAAACCATCGCGAGCACCTCGGCACGGCGAGCATCGAGGTGTAGGTCACGTGTAGTAACTGTCCTTCCAAAATCATCAAAGTCTTCCGTCGACAAAACCCTCGAAGGCCTACGTGAGACTCTCCATTAAGGAATCTGGCATGGGCGCATGGCAACCGTTGCCTATAGGACTCCACAGGCCGGGCAGGACATCCGCGCGATGAAGGTCTCCAGGGCCTAGCGAGGAGGGGATGGCAGAAGCTGAGAGGCGCCGCGCTTGAACCGCTGGCGGCGATAGGCGAGCGAGCAGGTCTTCGGCGGGTTCGTGAACCTGTTGACCGCAAGAGGAGGAGACGCCCTCACGGTAGGTTCCTGCGTTGGCTCCGGCCCATGTCCCAACGGCCCATCATCCATCAGCTCCGGACCAGATTCACCAAACCCAGCGCAATTGGGCTGTACCGGCGAAGAAGGGGGAGGGGGAGGCCCAGAAGATGGGTGGGCCTCAACCCCTATCTCCCGGGTGCACCGGCCCATTACCGCAACCATGGTCTCCGATGCTGGACTAGTCAGCGACGACAGCGCCGCTTCGTTGCCAGGCGACAGGGAAGCTGCGGCAGCATCATGTCTTCGAGGGGGGTGATCCCGGACATGGGGGACCTCACCCGTATCCTCCTCGGGATGCTCTGGGGAGTTCTGGAGGGTGGCCGTTGCAGGCACCTTTCGGCACGCAGGGGTTTGAACAGGTCTTCAGATGCATCCAAGGTCGGGGCTTCTTTTTCAGTCCCTGCCCCACAGACAATGGACAGGCCTGGTGCTGTCCCTCGACGTCAACAGTGTCGCTCCGGGCCAGAGCCGCCGCAGGGCCGTGGAGGGCACGGGGGATCTCCCCCGCGGACCCCGTGCTGTGCTGAGCAACTCCGCCGCCGACGGCACGGACGGGGACGCTGGTGTGGGGGCGGCCCCGCACGTGCAGAGGACACGTGGCCCGATCCCCCTCCGCGGAACCGGCTGATGCGCCGCTGTGCCCACGGCCTCGACGGCGCCTCTGGAACGCCGGCGGCGTCTCGTGCGCCTGTGGTACCAGTAGTTGCCCACGCGTCAGGCCGGCGACGATCACCTTGGGGCACCGGGTCCGGCAGATGCAGCAGCGCTTGTCCTGGTGGAAGAAGCGGATGCGCACCATGCACACGACGCGGTGGCCGCACCGCCCGACCACGACCCACTCCAGGGGCTCCGTGCACACCACGCAGCCGTCGTCGTCGACGGGGGAATCCCTGCGGGGTTGTTGCCGGGAATGCCGGCGGCGACTTGGAGGAGTTCCATGTCCACGTCGCCGCCGCCTGTGGGACGATGAGGCTTGACGACGTCCGAGGCGCTGCGTTGGCTAGCGGCGTCGCCGGCGGCGGGTTGGAGTTCGATGTCTACGGCAACGTGTTCTGGACGAGGCTGTTGCTGCTCCATACCTACACGTACGCACTGCTGCACGTTGGGACCGGGGTTGGGGTCGGGATCGATCGATTTTTGGTATCTGCTACTGTGTGCATCTGATCGCTCGAGCGTGAGATGTCGAGGGACGTATTAGAGCCCTGTCCGAGTACGGTACGTTACTACCACTAGTCGGAATTCGAAGAAGCATGGATTCGGAGTACTTAGCGATTTGGCGCGCGCGTACGATAATGGTCGCACAAAAGATTTGGAATTCTCACAAAAGACTCCGACTCCGAGTATGTGACGGTGTCAGTAGTCCCACGAGATGTGTCGCGAATCTTGTGTGTTAGTTCAACTGTATCTTAGGACGAGTATGTTTGCTAGACGAATCTGTTGGAAGGTGATTTTCCTGTTAAGAAAACAAACATAGTAGAAAACCGTTTAAATGACATAAACACGATGAGCTCGTAATAATTAAGGTAATTAATTACCTTTTGGGCTGTAGTCGGTGGATACAAGTGAATTTTCATATGAGGACAAGACTTTGCCCCCACAACACTATAAGTAAGGGGTGGCTTTTTTTTGAGGAAATAGGAGTGGCTATTTTTGCTGATGTAGGATCAATTTTTGCTGATGCACTGAATTCTCCCACTGATGTGTTGCTAATTTTATAGTAATCTTCATCAGCTGCTAGCAGCACTCCCCCTCTTGTACCTTGTGCTGGTAGACACACAAAATTGTACATGAATTTCTCCCCAAGAGTTTATCTTACAATTTCAGCATTCACAGTTGCAGCTTCTAGCTGTGCATTCTTGGCCTCTACTCCATTGACCAAAATGTGTATCAGCAACCTGCTGTTGGCCTTGCAGATATTCAGAGGCATGCACCGCTGCCTGTAGCACTGTAGCAGGTCATTGGTCCCCTCCAGCACTGCATCTTTGCAGCCCCGCGTGCACTGCAAAGCTGTGCATCTCAGACTCCTCTCCTTCATCGCTAACCGCGTAATCAGCTTCATTTGCAGCGCCCCGATCACGGGCAGCACGAGTTGTAGCAGGACAAAACTGCTACATGAGTCTGGGGAACCAGATGGTTGTTGATTAGTCCAGCTTCTTTGAAAAATACTCCTATGCAGTGGGGACCGAGGAAGCTAGCTTCCAAACTGGGGCAGCTCAAAAAGGGCTGTTGCCGTCTCAGAGGCAGGCCGGAGAGGGCGGAAGTCCAACGGTCAATAGATGCCACTGACCCTGTGCCTTTCCTTTCTTGCTTTGCCGTTCTTCTGCAGGGGTGCAGCTCGGTACTCATCAGTTGCAACTTGCAGCTTGCAAAGATGAAACCATGCTGTTTGGCTCTGTGCAGAGGCCGGAACCTCTTTTTTCTAAAAAATAAAATGTAGTTTGGCCCTATTCAGCTGCAGGAAACGAGCATGTGGACTCTGGAGTACCATATCTGTTGGTGATCCTCTGTGCTCGTCAGATGCAGATCAACCATATATGTGATACCTGGAATCAATGCACATATGGAATTTTCTTCTAGAAAAAAGACCATGTTTACTCCTATTCTCTTTATATCTAAAATGCTTAAGTAAAAAGGGAAAGTAATTTGTCTATGAAGTTTGCTTACAAACCTCTTACATACATGATGAAACTAGCCATATGAACCTCCACACCTTTTAAACCGTCCATCAAAAGACCCCGAGGAGAACGAGTTGGATTTTAGTAAAATACCAAAAATGGTATCCAGCCGCTAAAATGTGGGTAACTCCCGTATTTGGATCTGATAACGTACACCTTGCATGATCTCCACTCCCTGTTACAACCCTACCAACCCGAACCAACCACGCTACGAGGCCGTGATCGAGACCGCTCGCGCGCACCCTACACGTACGACTACACGGGTGCATAATCTCCACTCCCTGTTTTGGTACGACGCATGAACAAATTGCCCAGTTCTTCTAAGGAAATCAAGAAGACACGTAGATTTAAAACTGAAAACATGCATATATGTAGTATCATTCAAATCAAAAGCTGAAAATGTACCTCATCTTCTTCATAGAACGGCTCGCGATCTCACTTTAGATTATGTGATTGATATGGGTAATCATGTAGTCTAGAATATTTTATCACTACTATTTTCCAACATGTCATTGACATGATAATGTAATAATCAACAATGACGGTATGCATCGGATGATGCAAAAAGTCGGATTTTTATCCATTATCTAAATTCTTCTTCATAGAAGAAAGCATTCAACCACAATAACCACATTTTCTCTTATTCCTGTTATATGAATTCCAATGTGCTTGCATTGTACAATATTTTATGACTAGTGCGCTTAAATTTTGAGGTAGACAAACAAATTACAAGACATGGATTTTTTTGTTTACAATCAATTTGGTATCATTTTTTAAATTCTTGTTCAGAATTCTAATGAATGGTTGTTTTCATATATTATAAAAACGGAATGTGCATGAATGCTTTTTTAACGTCCAACAAAATGTGAGAATGAGGAGCCATGTTCCAATGAACAAGCTAGTTCGACTGAAGACTGTCACAGATTAGTTCGAATGAAGAATTAGAAAGGCAAAATAGCCATTTTCGTCCTTCAATTATCAGCCGAAGCTCAATTTTATCCCTAAACTACTAAAATGACCAATTCAATCCTTCAACTTTCTCATATGACTCGTTTTTGTCCTACATGTCATGCCAAGTTGGCATGCTTAGTCAGCATTCATACAATTAGGTTTTGTAAAATACCCTTTTCTACCCTCTAGATGATTCATATGTTTGTATTTTTCTACTGTAATCGCTGGTGGTTTATAGCTAATATTGTAATGTTTCTTTTTTATCATATGATGATGAATACAACCACATTTATTCACAAATAAAAATATTTTTTCATACAATGCTTCCGGTTCAAAGTGACAAGGAATAAAAATATTTAATATAAATGACTTGTGCCATACACTGGGTACTCATACCTAACTGACAGGTTGCTGACATGGCGTGACATGTAGGAAAATGAGCTGTGCAAGAAAGTTTAAGGATTAAAATGGTCATTTTGATAGTTTAGAGATGAAAACGAGCTTTGGTCGATAGTCCGAGAACGAAAATGACTATTTCACCAATCAGTAACGTCAAAAAGCAAGAAAGATCGAGCAGCCATGCATGTTCCAAGGAACCAAAGAGAAGGACGTGAAATATAGTCTGTCGTCCACGGCCCGTGAAGGAATTGCAGCCCAGAAACTCCAGCATCAATAGTTACTCCGTAACTAGTTTCATGGTCTAATTGGCGTGAACGAAAGTGCTCGTGCGATCCGATCCCCTGCCCCTTGCATGCATGCAGCCGGCTGGACCGCACCGCAACGACTCGCCCATGAACGCCCAGACTAGCACAGTAGCACGTGTTGTGGATCAAGAGGGCGCCCCATCAGAAACCCTCTGGCTGTAAAGAGTGGCACAAGAAAAGATGTGGCGCCCCCATCAGAAACCCTCTGGTTACTTCTCGTGCCCGTGAGCCGCTCGCGCGCTCCGCCTCCCTGCAGTCCTGCACGATGTCCACTGCCCCATCGGAAGAGGACCCAAGAACCCGCAAAAAGAAAGAAAGAAAGGACCCAAGAGGGTGGTTGCATTTGTTGGAAAAAAAAAGAGGGTGGTTGCCGTTGCGAGTAAACTCTTCAAATATCTACTACGGAGTACGGAGTAGTACTTACTGAATTACTGCTGCTTTGTGTTAGCCTGATCCGTCAAAAAAGAAAAGGGAGCGCGGTCGTCGACGCAGAGGGCTTCGAGTGCCAGCTGCCCAGCTGCTCGTCATCGTCACGAGCAGCGGCAGGAGAGAGAGCGCACACCGCCGCCGCTGCGTGCTCATATTAATTACGTGCACGTAGGGAATCAAATGTTCGTTCGGTTTCGGTCTGCAGACGGTCGGCCGTGTTCCTGTTGCATGCCTTGCCACCGGAAAATCGACATGTACTCACTACGTGAGCGGTCTTCAGGTCAGGCGCCTGCAATGCAATGCGCAGCCCCTCCTGCCAATCGAAGCGACCACGTACCCGTGCGCCGCGGCCAGCGGTGGGCCGGTGGCGCGAGCGCGATCAGATGGGGGTGTTGGTCCAAGTGCAGCGAGGCTCGTCACGCGCGCTGGACGCCGCCGGCCAGTGGGGACCGGGGGTTGTAGCCGCCTTCCGGTTGGTCAGGCCGCGCAGCGCGTCCTGCGTGCCACGCTACGAGGCAAGAACCGCAACCAACAGCTACACTCCCTACCAACCCACACTACGCGGCCGTGATCGAGCTGAGACCGCTCGCGCGCTCCCTGCAAACCTGCTCGAGCGCACTCCATGCAGTCTTCGTGCGACGCATGGACAACCCCAGTCCTTCCAAGAAATTGAACCAAGAAGACATGCAGATTTAAAATTGGAAACATGTAGTAGTATCATTCAAATTAAAAGCTGAATAGGTACCCCATCTTCTTTAGAGAAGACAGCATTCTACCACATCTTCTGTCTGATCTGCTGCTAAAGGTGCTTGTTGCCTTCCACCCGTCAAAAGAGAGAGGGAGCGGTCGCCGCGCTTGCCTTTGGCCCAGCCTTTTGTCAGGCGACGTGTGCATTGGCGACGCAGGCCAAAACAACGGCCAATAAATAATTAGAGTTGTTGCAGGGAAAAGAAGCGCCAGCCAGTGCAGGTCCAGGGCCGGCCGCACCACCGCGTGCAGCAGGCCGCGGCGGCTAGCAATCGACGTGTCCGTCCGTGTTGTTGTGGCCGGAATTGGTGTGGCGTGGCGCGACGGGACAGAAGAGGGGATCGGCCCGGCCGGCGCGGCGCCGTTTGGGGAAGCACGCGCACGCGCCGCCCCGCCTGCAAGAATGGCACGGGACGCGTCGTGCCAGACTTGTATTACGTGCGTGCAGGCCGGTAGGGAATCAAGGAGGTATTTTGTTCGTTCGGTTTCGGTGTGCAGACGTTCGGCCGTGTTCCTGTTGCCTAGCTTGCCACCGTAGGTGTCAAAATCGACCGATGCAATCAGTACGTGGGCGGTCTTCAGATCAGGCGCCTGCAGCCCCTCCTGCCAAGCGAAGCGATCACGTACCGTACGTATCCGTGCGCCGCGGTTATCAGCTACTAGCCGTTTGTCGAAGCACGCAGACGGACGCACTGGTGCTCAGGTGGCAACAGTCCAAGTTCCAAGTCCGTGACATGACACCCGTGGCGCGAGCGAGCAAGTGCGAGACAGCTCGCACGCGTGGGAGAGGGATCGCCCGGTGCACGGCTGTTTGGGCTTCGCCAGCCTCGTCGTGCGTGTCCGTTGCCGTTGGTTCGGCGCGACAGCTGCCTGGCCTGGTGATCGACTGCAACCCGTACGACGTTCCTCCTGCGTCCAGATCAAGCGATTTCGTTTCAGTGCGACCCAAGTAAAAAAACAAAAAAGACGTGAAGATTTGAAATTCGAAATAATTATTAGTGGCAGCATTCAAACAAAAGTTAAAGCTGAAAAGAGAAGAGATGTGTTTAGTTCCAAGAAAAGGTAGGAAAAGATTGATGAAAATGTCACATTCAGACACCGTAGCGCACTGTAGCACTTTTCGTTTGTTTGCGGTAAACATTGTCCTACCATGACCTAACTAGGCTCAAAAGATTCATCTCGTCGTGTCCATCAAAACCATGTAATTATTTTTTTTATTTATCCACGTTTAGCGTTCCATGCACGAGGAGAGAAATTTGATGTGATAGGTGAATGGAGTTTGGAGAGAGAATTTTAGAAAGTTTGGTGATTTGATGAGGAACTAAACACAGCCAAGGTTGGCGAAAGCTCGCCAACTTTTCCACCACGCTACCCGACGAGAGCTTGGGCGGCGGCGGCTGACAGATGCTCTCAACAAATTAGGCTTCGTTTGGATGTAGATATTCAGGTGGAGGAATTGCATTGGGTAGGAATGCCAAAGCTGAGTGGCATTGGAAATGTCTTTCAATGCCAATGCTCTATATAACTGGTTGTTGGAATCAAAGAATAGCACCTAATTCCAATTCTTGTTTGGATGCACAAACCATTGAATTGTATATTTTGAAGAGTTTGAGTATACAATGTTGTACATGTATTAAAATTTACTTTCCGTAGCTCGTGATATACTGGAATAATTTATCACTTTACCAATCACTACAAGCATACAGAAGCTCCCTCAACTACCATTCTTCTCGTTCAACACCAAGAACAATTGACTCAACATGTAGTTCTTATTTTTTTTCCTTCAGTTACATAAGAACCCAACTCATGATATGATATGGGATCTGACATTGTGTAACTACAATGCACATGTATCATTTGTAAAAAAAATAAATCTAGAAATAGCATCCAAATATCATGGCATACAACAACACATCGTGGCATACAACAACACATCGTGTCATACAACAACTCCGCATCAACTAGAGAACGCACACCTTCAATTTTGCCCTGAACGGCAACCAACAGCAGAGAAGCAACTTGAAAAAAAATCAGGCAAGACACGGTTAGGGTTAGGGCTTCTATGTGTGCTGAAATTGAGGGGAAGAGACGAGGGAGAGGCTACTAGGAGGCATCATAGGTATGCACCTATGAGGGATTGTACAAGCAAACAAGGAGGATGCCACCGACCAACAGCTTGTAGGAGTCACGCATGAGGAGGTGGGGGGAGCAAGAAGATTGGGGGCAGGTGGACCGGCGGGGAGAGGGAGATGGCAGAGTATGGCCGGAGATGCGAGGGGACAAGGAAGGAGAAGGGGAGATAGGGAACCTGCGGCGGCGCCGTCCTCCAGCAGTTGCCTCCCGTTGGTTCTCCTCCAGAAGCGGCGCCTCCTGTTTTTTTACGAGGAAAGACGAAGCGGTACGCGGAGAAATACCGGGGAGTGGGGAAGGGGGTGATTCCGCTGAATTCAGAGGGGAAGACCTCGGTATCGTGGGCGGGCTCGCGCATGAGAGGCCAAAAGTTCCGTGGCATTGTAACGCAATTCCGTAAGCAAATATCCAGACCATCCAAACAATGGAATTAGAGGCTGCCCAATACCAATGCTAAATTCTAAGTCCGAATGCCAACGTCCAAACGTAGTGTCAGGGTTTCCCGTTGCGTTAGCCACCGCGTGCAGATGACAGCGGCTAGGCTGGTCTGGTCGGATTGCCGGTAGCGTTAGCAATTGGCAAATGGACGTGTCCGTGTCCGTGTTGTTGTGGGACGATTGCTGTGGCGCGAAGCACGGGACGGATGCAGCCGCCCGCCGTTTGGGGAACCCCGCGCCCGCGCCCGGCGCCGCCTGCGAGAATTGGATGGGACGCGTCGTGCCAGACTACTACGTGCAGCATTGTTGGTTTGGTTCGTTCGGTGTGCAGGCATGGCCCTACGTGTTCGTGTGGTGCGCCGCGGCTATCCGTTCCGTTGGTCCAAGCACGAAGGCGTAGCCATGCTCCGGCGCAACGGCGCGTGCACGTACAAACACGATCCAAGTGGGGTAAGCCCGTGTTGGTGGAGGAGAGGACGAGGCCTCCGGTCGCCACCCTCCTCTCCCCCTTCTTCCTCCCAGTCCCAGGGCGGGCAGGCTGGCCGGCCTATAAAAGGCCCCCTACCTTTTGTGCCCTCTTTCCAGAGATCCACTACTACCTAGGCTCTAGCGTGTTCCTTCTCCTCTCCCATCCACTCTGCTAGTGCTTCCCTTCTACGAGCAGCCATGAGTGTCCTGAGAGATGCTGAGGCTAAGGAGGCAGCTAAGGAGCTCCGTGAGCTTGGCGCGGAGTGCCGGGAGGTTGAGAAGGAAGGTGTGTGGTTAATGCTCACCTTCTTGGATGGCTCTTATTTTGACAAAATCTTCTTGTTTGGAAAATCTTGTACGGTTCTTGTGGTTTTCATTTACCCGGTGCTTTCTCTTCTTTGTTTTTTAGAAATTTTCGGTGTTTTCTCCTCTTCTTGGTGTTTTCTCTTTGTGTGTTGCCGTAACAATTTCCTTCTTCTTTCCTATTTTGTTTCTATTCATGTGGTGCCTCATCCTCACTTTCTTTTCATCTCACACAGTTCTTTTTCCAACTTCTTATTTTTTTGCAGCGCGTGAGAAATCTACGTTCAAGACCGCCAAGGTGAGTCTTTTGCCCATGTTTTCTTGTGCAGTTCTGCGCATGTTTTCTTCTTTTCTTCTGCCTCATGATTTCTTCCTTGTTTCTGGGTTGAATTTTTTTGTTTCTTGTCAATATTTTAGATTAAGGACATCCTCCACCCCCCAATGCTGCTGATGGCGATTCTTTATCCTGTAATCATTGGGTTCACCCTTCAGGCCAGGGGTTGGCACTTCTCACTTACTCACCCGAGTCCTGGGAAGGATGAGGGAAGTGGCCCGGATCAATGGGTGACTTGCAACTTCGTGATCTTCTTTCGCACGCTTGAGGCTTTCGCGATATACACTTTTGTGCACATATACCTTACAGCCTACCTGTGCCTCGGGCTTCGTGATGAGGACGCCCCCAAGCTGGCTCCCTGTTTCTCTTGGATAGCCCCTTCCATATTTTTCTGCGTAGGACATCATTACTACTTCAGCTATGTTACTATTGCTAGGTATTATCCTCTTTTCTTTAATGTATTGATGCATGTTGTTAATCTGCTGTTTGGTGATTAATGTGCCGTTTGTGTTTGTTTTTTCATCAGGTATGGGACTCATCCTTGGGAGTGGATAGCTATGGGGATATTCACCTCTATCATCCTCTTCTTCACCGTCTTGTTGCTCCGGGTAGGGTCTTTTTGCTCTTGTCTTCTTGGTCTTTAATTGAGCCTTGTTATTTTCTCTAATCTGATTTTTTCAGGCTCCCCTAACCGTCGCCGGCATCATGACGAACCTCACCAAGGAGCGTCGGGTTCGACCGTGAGAGCTGGCGGTCTAGAAGCATGGTGTTGAGTTCGACGGCGCCCATGCCTAGCTGAAGAGCCCACACCTAGCAGAAGATGGTGGCGTTGACGTATGGAGTAATTGGATCAATGTGTTCTTCGGCGGCCATGGAGCCTGCCTTGTATCGTAGTAGTAGTAGTATTATATGATGTTTCTGTTCTATTATCCAGTAGTAGTAGTGTCAGTATGTTGTTCTACGGCGGCTATAGAGCCTGCCCAAGTGTCGATCAATGGAATGGGATCAGTAGGAAGGAGTCGGTGTTGTAGTAGGGAAATTATGGGTCCTTCGGTTGGCTGCAGGGGCATATCTGCCAAGCCAATGTATCTTTCCTGCATCTTTAAATGATATGAGTTATGACGTCTACTATCTCCTGATCGCTGCAGATCCTAACCATGTCCTGTCTCCTTTTGCTCATTTCCTTAATCCTTTTTCCTTGATTCAGCATTTCATATGAATAAGGTTCGGAACACTTCCAAGAGTTTCAGTGGGCTTGACAATGCTGAATGCGATAGGGGGCTTGACAGTGCCGACTGAGATGGTGGGATTGACAGTGCCAGTACTAGTAGTTTGAGTTACATGGAGGCGGCAACACATAGCCCAGCAGTCGGATAGAGTACTTGGTTGCATGGTGGCCGGTGGTGCTAATCCATATTGTGGAAATAGTTCTTAATTTTCCAAGCAGTTTTAATCAGTCTTTGTTATCTCGCTCAGGTCACTCTTCAATGCTGTATTTAAAAATCACCTCTCACGATTCAATCTTGTGTTCTCAAGATTGAGCCAAATATGAAAGAAAATCTGCAATGCCTTTGCTGTCACCGTCTGAAAGTGGATTTTGCAACCCTATTCTGCTGCGACTGGATAGGATGGTGTGCCAAATCTGCAACCAAGAAGAGCTCCTGCAATTGCCGCTTCATCATTAAAAAAAGAGCAGTACTCTCATGTTTCCTCATTTAACAAAAAAAAACTTACCCTAATTTGGCATAAAGAGTACAGTCTGGTTTACTCATGTACAGTGTACCCAAAGAAATCTCATGAAAAATGTTATGTATAGACAAGAACGTCAGAGTTTTATCCCTAATTTCATGTAAAAAAACTCTCCTTTGATGTGATGTCTTGCAAGTATCAGTTGCTTACATTTCCTTTTTCCAACTCGAACAGCAGGATGATTGAGTTCTGATAAGCCACTTATTGAGTTTTGCTACATACATATATCAGCGATGAGCCTGAAGAATGTACAAAGTGGCTGTACTGTTGACTTAACAAAAGAGCACCCAAAGGAGTTCTAAAATACCTCTGCCATTAGTTTTACTGTTCTGCACAGCACGGAAATGGTTTCATCAAAATTGCATTAGCCCTGTTTAGTTCCACCAAAAAATCCAAAATTCTCTTTCCAAACTTCACTATTCACCTATCACATCAAATCTCTCTCCTCATGCATGAAACACAAAACGTGGGTAAATAAAAAAACTAAGTACATAGTTTTAATGTACACGACGAGACGAATCTTTTGAGCCTAGTTATGTCTGGTAGGACAATATTTACCACAACAATCGAAAAGTGCTACAGTGCGTTACAGTGTCCGATGTGACTTTTTGACCAAATTTTACCCACTCCTTTTTACAACCAAACACACCCATTGCCTCAATGAGTATGATCAACTCGGTCAAGACAAATTATGAACTTGCAAGTCAACCTGTAAATGGGCCGGAAACCGATATGAAATCAACCTGTATGGATGTATCCATACGAGAGAGACGTGGCTCTCTATCCCCGTCCAACTCACAATAAAAATTACAAAATCCACACCAACCCGAACCGTCCTCCAGGACAATCCATTTCAATCCATGATATTAGCATCAAACCATTTTTAATCCATTGGTTCCACTGTTTGCGATCCATGGATTCCGCACTCGAAGGCCTTGTTTAGATCTCAAATTACTAAATTTGGGAGTATGACGTCTCTTCGTAATCATTGCGTCACTGTAGCATTTCGTTTGTATGTGCGAAAAATTGTCCAAAAAGTGATTAATTAGGCTCAAAATGTTCGTTTTGCATAGTACAACAAAACTGTGCAATTAGTTTTTGATTTTATCTACATTTAGTACTTAATGCATGTTATGACATTTTGATGTGACGAGGAATCTTCTTTTTGCACAATAAATTTGGGTGAGGAATTTTGGAACTAAAGAATGCCGAAGTGCTCCCGCCGCTCGCCGCTTCCCCACCCATGCAGCACACCGCGCACACGGATATTGCACTATACACTGTAGCAGTCCAAATGAAATATAAATATGCACTGTAGCACACGGATATTGCACTATACACTGGAACGACAAGCGAACTACAAATTCGATGGGCCTAAAAATTACAGAAACATAATAATATGCCAACATCTTAAACAATTGCTTCAGATCATGAAAGGGCTATTAAACTAGTGACTATGAAGATGGATTTGCTCCAGTGTTCATGATGCTCCTGACCCTTGTCATCAGACCGCTCCAAAACTTCTCACATGGTTACTTGTTAATCAGGTTCCTTTTCTACCTCCTGATAGCTGAGTGCCTCCTGATACCTGAGCATGAAGTAAAAAAACGAAAGAAGATGGTGATTTTACAACCATATCGTAATATCTACAATGGGAAAAGAACCATGAAGCACATTATCAGTCATTTGCAGTGGTATTTAAAACAATATTACCTGCTCTATATATACACCTTATCATAATATCTACAATGGTATTTAAAAGAAGTTCTGTTCGTACACACTGACTATCAGTTTTAATTGCATGCTTGCAGTTAGAATTGTCTGGTCTCTCGTACAACAAAATGTTATGTTTTTATTGCTGCCAAAAGCAGTCAATTCAGATTCAGATAGCAGCAAGAACATTCAATAAATATAACAAAGACCATGTATAATTTGAACTTTGGAGAAAATGTAGGTTTCACTAACAGCAAGTCTGCAACCAGAGCAGGCCTTTTCATGTACTACATTGAGGCAGAGGCAGGGAAGATCTATTCATGCACTATCTTTTAGCAGACAATCCGGACACATGATCACCTAATCCTTTTTGACCCATTTCTCTGTACTAATACAATTAGACTTGAAAAGGTACTAGATACACGTACACAGACAATCCAGAAGGGAACCAAGAATTACACTACAGCCCTGGATGTACCATTCTTTCCATGTATGAGCAATGTATTTTCAATTCTCGGGAGGATTCCCTCCACTATATGTAGCCAAAAGCATCGGTTTACAGTACGTGGGATGGACAAGCCACCCAACACAACCAACAGTACTAGTGAGTAGTGAGCACTCTAAAAATTCCCACTTTCACTCCGGTCAACACAAGAAATTAAGCCAAGCTACGGCTCCCTCATTTACATCAAGTGATCAAAATAAAATAAGGCAAGAAACTAGCCTAATAACATGTCTTCCTTCAGCCGGATACTCAATTCACCAAGTATTCAACGACCTGGGTATCTGCCTGAACTCCAAATATTCACCTGAAAATAAACCGAAATGGAGAGCTGTAGAGGAGCGACGCGAGGCGGCAGGTAAGCGCGCAGAAGGTCTCGACGCAAGGCCACTGCCCACTCGAACCGCGGCGGCGCTGCTGATCAAACACAGGCACCATAAGGTATGCAGCGGCATGTCCACTTCTATGGCCGACGGGCACGATGCGACGACGGCGGCAATCACCAGAGGGCCGAGGGGGAGGCAGAGGATGTGGCGCTGAGGTCACGGAGCAGTGAACCCGAACAGAGGGAGGCCCGATATGGGCTGTGGCATTTGGGCCGAACGGGCCGACATGTAAAATACCATAATGCCCTTTGCATTATTTCTAAGAATAGTTCCTGGCCCATTAACCTGGTTCCTTCCCATGGGTTCCTTGTTTCTTTTGAAAGGTTCTTACTATTTTTCCATCGTTTGATCTGGACTCATCAACGGGCCTATACAAAATTCCAAACACCATAAAAATCCTCATACAATAAATACTGTCATCAGGTCCTTCACATTGTGAGTGGGTCTATAGAGGACCGGGAACTAGCTTCATATAATAAAATATATGGAGAAGAGAGAGAGAGACAGGATGGATCCCCTTTACAGATGCATACATTGGTGATAACACAATAACATACATCAAATCATTGTAGGACCTATCTATGAAACCAGAGGTGGTTTTACATATTGGAGAAGCCTTAAATTCTTTGATATACCGATGATTAGATGATGGAGGTTTATGTATTAGTGAATTATTGCTGCAAGTATTCTCTATTGCGAGGTTTGGATAGCACCTTAATTGAAGTATTAATGTTAAAGGGCTGTTTCATTCTATGCACTTAAGGTGTTTGATAAAATGTTTGTAAGTACTCCGTATAGAGTAATTAGTTTGCTATCGGTCGCTTCCACTGCCTCTCTGCGGCTCACGGCGGTCCAGTATGTGCAAGAAATCAAGGCAAAGTAAGACATCAATATCCAATCAGCGTTGTAATTATAATAAGCCTAGAATTCGAGTAATTCTGCAATGCACCTGTATTCCTGGACAATGAAGCTAGTATCTGCAGTACATGGTAAATTGGTACTATGGTAGCAACAATTCACGTCTGAGCCTGGCCTGTCGCCGGAGACGATGTTTGTTTTTTACATGATAGCACGTGAGTTGGCGGGGAGAGCAGGGAGCCGGAGGCCTGGGACCTGGAGCTGCTTGTTCCCCCAATTCACGCAATTTGTTCTTTGCCAGCGTCCCAGCGATGGATGGGTCGCGACTTTCCGAGCCGGACACGAAGCAGCCGATTTCCGAGCCGGACACGGGATATCGACACGACACCGAGACGAACTCGTGTTCGCACACCTAGCTACTTTCTTCTAACCCGCTGCCCCTCTCTCTCTTCCATCATAAAAGCCGGCCGCATACACGAGCAGATCGATCCCCACGTACGCCTAGTCGGCATATATACTTCTTATTAGATTCGCTTCACGTATGGAACAGGAGCAGCCTCACCCGGCGACCCAACAAGCGGATTGCGTCGTCGTAGACTTGGAGCTTCAAGTAGTCGGAGCCGGCAATGATGCTGGCCATGGGAGCGGCGACAACTACGACGTCGTGGGCGTCAAAGCCCGTCCGGCCACGGGCGGCGGAGGCCAGGATCATCACCACGTCGTGGACGTGGACCGTCTGCTCGTCAATGCCGCCGCCGGGACGAGCCCCATCGTGGAACCCGACGACGACGACGACGGCGCCGGCAAAAATCGCTGCGCGGTGTGCACGGAGCCCATGAGGGGGGTTGCCTTTGGGCGGTGTGGCCACCGCGTCGTGTGCAGCAAGTGCATGGTTCGCATGCGCTTCTTTCAGCAGAACAAGTGCTGCTGCGTCTGCAGAACCCACTGTCCTAAGGTTCTCGTTGCCAAGGCGGACGGTGTCGCTGACATAGCATCAGTCACTACCCTTCCCAAATTGCCAAGATTTGCCTTTAGAGACGGCCGCGTGGGCAACTACTGGTACCATGGCTACACGGCGGCCTACTTCGAGGAAGAGGAAGAGTATCGAGCCGTAAGGACTGAATGCGAAGGAATAATACCAGCGTTCTACGATCCTTTGGTAAATTTTCTCATCACATGTTTAAATTTATAATATAATAACACAAATTAGTTCTATCTGCATATATGCTTTTCCCTCTCTCTGTTTTTTTTTCAAATTGGATCTTTTATGAATTAAACGTATGCGTTCTTTCTTTTTTGTTTTGCAGCCTGGCTTCTTAGCATATTTCGGATTTTTTCTTGTGCTCGGACCACTTTTTGGAGTTGCAATCGCAAGCGGGGCGAAGCATTTGTCGTCCCAAGTGACAGCCTATGTCCTGGGTATATTCGGCGCGTTGTTGTTTGCTACCGTCATTTGGACAGTGCAAAAGTGCAGACCATACGATCCTGATGTTTTGGAGAGTGCGCGCCTAGATAAGCTGTACGGCAAACAATCATGCGTGTGATGAGCATATCAAGATCCTGTTTGAGTTGGAATCAATTAGCCATCCGATCGAAAAGTTAGCATACTGCTCAATATTTTGTGTTGTCTGCCTCTGTCCACAATAAAGGCCCGTGTCTTGTTATTGTTTATGTCTGCCACAACTATGAATTGTGTCTTTTTTTTTCTTTGAATTACAGTACGCACGCTCACATACATGTGTGCACGTTCACTCCCTTAAATATATAATACAGACTCTCTATATATGCATCTTGTTCTCGATGGTCACATCAGTTCACTACTAAAATTGTAGCACCACTAATTTCTAAAATAAATTTATAAAAATACAAGTGCCCCGTGCTAAGTTAAGAACTTAGTCTGGACCGATAGGTTCTATCATAAAATATCTAATTAATTAAGCTTCGCTCGGTTTGCAACCATGAATGAAACTAATTAAGCTCGATGCTTCTAAGCGTAATCAAGGCTCGCAGCTGGCGCTTTGTGGTCGCCTTTTCTTTTGTTGGAAAGCTTTACATTCCTTTTCTTGAAAGACATGGAACATTCTGACATATAAAAAGATAATATACATGCACAAAAACACACGCGCTCTGCAAGAGCAGACCGCTCGCCAGGGCAAAAATCTCTACCTCTCTATCTAATTATAAAGCAAGGATTGATTCAGCCTCGGTACGTCATAAATTTATAATAAAGACCCTAAAGTTTTATTAATTAACATGCAGTCCCTTAAAAAAAGTTTCTTTAAAAAGTCCCTGAAACCTTGCCACCGATCCCTTCCGTACTTTCCCCACGCCCAGCGTCGTCTTCTCCGCACCACGGTTTCTGATGCGATACAACTTCAGCGATGGCCATGGTTTGCACCTCGAAGTGGAATCGGAATCGAACATAGCACGCATTGGGATTGAACTCCTTTTTAGTCATTGGGAGCAAACTGCTTTTTAGATGCGACAAGTCGTCGAGTTTTCTTCATCCACTCCAACATCCACACCCGCCTGGCCGTTCGCGCGTGAGCCGACGCAGCAGTGGCACCATCTTCCGGATCCACCCTGGCTCGTTCACCGGCACGGCACAGGAGGAGGTTGGCTCGCTGATGTGGCCTCGACGCTGCCGCTCCACTAGATGTGTTAGAGGAGAAAGGAGAGGAGGAGGAGAGTGAGAGTGAGGCACCAGCCGAGGCACGGCTCTGGGTCGGCGGCCGCTCTGCACCACCAGGCTAGCAGTGCCTGCAACTGCGAGGCATGCAGCGGTAGAAGATGAACTCCATCTATGTGCTGCAGGGATAAGGCCTGCAATCTCACGTAAAAGACCTCGTACTTGATATAATATATAATGCACGACTAACAATTTCTATTAGCTAGGCGCAGCTTTTTACATGAAAATCCTCAAATAACTCAGTATTTGGTGATATCTGAGCGTTGCCCGTGATATGTGATTTTTCTTACGAGTGCAATGTGTGCTATCTGACAATTCGTAAGAGGAAATCAGACTGTTGTGCATGTTCGGTGAAAATTCGAGGGCAACCGACGGATTTGGCAATTACCATGTGCGCTTTTCACTGTGATGAACGGGTCGAGGAGCATCTAGATGATTGAATGATGCAGGTATGCTTCGACAAGTTAATTATGTGTAAATCGTCTAAATTGTTCCAAACATAATGGCACAGTCTATAATGTTCTTATTAGTAACTCAGGAAACATTGCCTGATAAATGAAGATATCTTTAGCTACTTAGGATACTACTGTACAATATTCATGTACTCTGTTTATTTCTTGTTCTATCAAAGATTCAAAGCTGCGCAAAACAATATTTTCATCAAACACTGGCACACTACTCCACGTACATTGGAAATTAGTACTACTTGCTTGTTATGAATTTCCTTTTTCCGTCCATTTAAATCAAAACCTCAATAAAAGCATACATACACATTTACATTTTCTGTTTTTAGATGGAATTGGGTCCTCTATTGTTAGTAACACTATGCAGGAGTTCACGGTGGATTATTGGAAGTTTATTCTTTTTTAACTTGTTGTCATATTCCTATTGTTCCTTGTTGTCTCCTTGGCTCATGTAAAATGGACGACCGTTAAATGACTCTTCCCTTATTATAGCATAACTAGATAGATAATTGCTATCGGAGCTCACAATTCAGTTTATCATTTTTAATTGTTATTAATCTATCAAAAACTTTCAGTAACAACGCACAGACATATTTGCTAGTACATAAAAATGGAAAAGACTACGAGCGTAGATTAGATGATGGTCGTATAAAAGATTGTTTTTTCCTAAAAAACAAAATATTGCTCTTTTTAAATCGAAACAAAATATTGCTTTGTGCCCGCCGAGAGCAGCCCGGCTTCGTTCTGGGTGTCCGAGAGGAGCCGACGAAATCTGACGTGGGATGGGTTTAGTTCACAAAAATCACACCTCAAAATTCCACTATGCAAAAAACCATCACATCATATTAAAATATCGACACATGTATGGAACATTAAATGTAGGTAAATAGATTAACTAATTGCATAGTTTTGATGTACACGACGAGACGAATCTTTTGAGTCAAGTTAGGTTATGGTAGGACAACAACTACCACAAACAAACAAAAAGTGCTACAGTACGCTACAATGTCCGATGTGACTTTTCTACCACTCTTTAACATAGCTGTGGTAGGGAAAGAAAATAGGAGAGAGAATAATGCGGGCAGAGTGATGAAATGACATGAAAAAGCGAACGCGTACACTGCTTGGGCCTATCAGTGCCAATCCCTCGCTTCTCATTGGCTACGGCGACCAAGAAAAGTAAATGACCTTGTGGTGGTGAATAAAAAAAACGAGCATAAGGGCACGTACAACGGTACGTTGTTTGCAAAAAAATTTTGCAGAAAGCCCCGGCACGATCGGATCGAGGCGAGGTTGTCGTCTCGTTCATCTACGGCAGGAGCGCATGCTCCCAGGCGAGAAGACGAGCCCCGCGTGCGTTGTACCGAGGAGTTGCCGGTCGTCGACGGCGGCAAGGATTTGCTGTGGGAGAGCGAGCGCGCGCGTGCGGGAGAACCTTTGGCGCGAAATCAGCCGCCAAACTCCCCCAAATCCTCCTCAGCACGCCTTCCTCCCCCAAATCCTCCTCACCACGACAGGGAATCAGGAGGATCTGCGTCGATGGCGGCGTGGAAATCTCCAGCAGCCGCGCAGATGCGGAAGCCGATGGGGGGGGGGGAGCTGCAGCGACGCCGGAGCAGTGGAGTTCGGCCCGTACGGCACCTGTGTTGGAGCACCACGGCGAACAACACTGACCCAGATCCTCCCGATTCCCCGCCCCGGCCCGACCCTCTCCGCCTGTTCCTCTCTTGGCGGCGGCGCCTGGGCGCGCCTCGCCGTTCTACCCGCCCCTCCGTTTCCGGATCCGCATCGCAATGCCAAGGGCCAAGGTACGCCCGGCCCTTCCTTCCCGGTTTCCCTCCCTCCCCCTTCCACCTAAGGGTGAAAATGGTACGGATATTTCCCATCCGTATTCGAGTTCATATTCGTTTGGAGGGGTTTATATCCGTTCGAATCCGAATTCGAATAGTCAGTATCCGTTACCGTTCCAAATCCGAATAGTTAAAGTTGGATATTTAGAATGTCGATATCAATTCCTATATTATCCGTCATAAATGGACACTATCCGTATCCGATCCGGATCCGAGAGAAAAAATTATCTAAATCCGTATCCGGTAATATCCGTCCGTATTCGATCCGTTTTTACCCCCTTCCATTCGCTTCATCTTTGGTGGCAATGCCATGGCCTGATGGAAAAAGGTTCTCTCTTTTTTTTTCTTTCTTGCGGCAGGAAAGGGTATTTCCCTTGGTTTGATTCGTTCTCTCCAGGTATGGATCCGAAATTCCTCATTGTGGATGATACGGACTGCTATTACTACTCGTCGATCTATCTAGTACTCGGTTAATTTATTGTAAAAATTGGTAGCTCTGGCATTGTACATGCTTGTGACATTTTCTAGTTTTGCCTGAACTAGTCTGATTGTTGGGCTTTGAACATTTTCAGTTCTAGCTCTAGTCCACCACTCTATGGACCACACAGTGGTAAAGGGCCTATATTTTATAATAGAAATTTTAAAGATCGAATTCAATTAGAGCTGAACCAAAATACTTACTAGTTTTTAAGTTAAAATTGACTAGGACTAAATTGGATTGTGAAGACGTAAAAATCATCATCCGTTCCCGGCTGGCATGCACAACTTGTACGTCGGTGAATCCGAAATCCATAGAGTGCGGCTAAAGACAGGAAATTAACAAGCGAGGCAATAAAAATCAACAATTAGTTCGTTTGTTCCAACAGAAAGCTCATGCGCGCGGTATTAATTGGTGCACCAGCATCACTAGTTCGTGTGCGCCGTGCTCATACACGCGGGAGATCGTGGGCGTATGTTCCAGCCATATCTACTCTTTGTTTGAACGAACATTCCAGCCATATCTATCAGCTTTGTCACGTACTCTCTTCTTCAATTCGTTCTGAATACGTGAGCATGCCTCCACACGACAACGTACGCCCTGCCCCCCACTTTTTTTTTTTTGAGTGGACGCATTGTGAGTTCCGTTTATGACCGCGTGTTCTCACACGATGCGCGCGATCTACGGATGGGCTTATTCATGGGCTTTACATTGGCGCGCAGTGTGGCTCGTTCACTTTTGGGCTGCAGGCGCTCTCTTGTCGAACTCGACAACAAGATGCATATATAGTCTCTGAAAAATGCGTATATAAAGAGTTTGTGTTATGTATTTAAAGGAGTGAATGTGCACGCCTGTATGTGAGCGCGTGTACCGTAATTCAAAGAAAAAAACGCGATCCATGGTTATAGCAGACATAAACACTAAAAAGACGGGCCTTTATTGTGGACAGAGGCACACATCACCAAATATTGAATACGCATGTTAATTTTTCGAGTGGATGGCTAATTGATTCCAACGTACTCAAACAGGATTTTTTTGCATAATGTCTACTACATATGCCAATAGCTAGGCTCCTGATATGCTCAAATGAATCTAGGTCGTCGTCTGCCATACAGCTTACCTAGGCGCGCATGTTCCAACTCATTAGGAGTGTGTGGTGTGCACCTTGGCACGAACCAAAAGACGGCAGCAACCAACAACGCAACGAATATACTTAGGACGTAGCCTATCACTTGGGACGACAAATGCTTCGCCTCGCTTGCGAATGCAAGTCCGAAAAGCGCTCCGATCACAAGAAAAAAACCGAACCACCCTACGAAGAAAGCCTGCAAAACAAAGAAAGAACGCATACATTTAATTCATAAAAGATCCAAGTTTGAAGAAAAAAGAGAGAGGAAAAAGCTTCATGATACAACTAATTTTATATTATTATATTAAAGTTGAGCGTGTGATGAGAAGATTTACCAGAGGATCATAGAACGGCGGTATTATTCCTTCGCATTCAGTCCGTACTGCTCGATACTCTTCCTCTTGCTCGAAGTAGGCCGCCGTGTAGCCGTGGTACCAGTAGTTGCCCACGCGGCCGTCTCTAAAGGCAAATCTTGGCAACCTGGGAAGAGTAGTGACTGATGCTATGTCAGCAACACCCTCCACCTTGGCAACGAGGACCTTAGGACAGTGGGTTCTGCAGATGCAGCAGCACTTGTTCTGCTGAAAGAAGCGCATGCGAACCAAGCACTTGCTGCACACGACGCGGTGGCCACACCGCCCAAAGGCAACCCAGCTCATGGGCTCCGTGCACACCACGCAGCGATTTTTGCCGGAGCCGTCGTCGTCGTCACTGTCGTCTTCGTTGGGTTCGACGACGGCGTGGTCTGTTTTGGGGCTCGTCCCACCGGCGGCGGCGGCGACATTGACGAGCAGACGGTCCACGTCCACGACGTGGTGATCATCCTGGCCTCCAACCGCCCGTGGCCGGACGGGCTTTGACGCCCACGACGTCGTAGTTGTCGTCGCTCCCATGGCTAGCATCATTGCCGGCTCTGACTACTTGAAGCTCCAAGTTTACAACGACGCAATCCGCTTGTTGGGTCGACGGGTGAGGCTGCTGCTGTTCCATACGTGAAGCGAATCTAATAATCTAAGAACTATATATGCCTTGTTTCAAAAAAAAAGAACTATATGTGCCGACTAGCTAGCAGGCGTATGGGGGTACCGATCTGCTCGCCGTGTATTCGGCCGGCACATGCTTTTATGATGGAAGAGAGAGAGTGGGTGTGCGAACACGAGTTCGTCTCGGTGTTGATATTCCGTGTCCGGCTCGGAAATCTGCTGCGTTTCGGATTTCTGTCGGGCCTCCGAGTCGGAGATGTACCGTCAATAAATCTGGAGGTGGGTTCATTCAATCTACGAGGACATCAACCGGTGGGGCGGTGTCTATCGCGTGGTGCTTAGCAATCGGAGGGAGACCATTCAATTCTTTGATCCACTGTCACGGGAGGAAGCTATCGAGAAGGTGCAGGAGTTCCTGATGTATATATGGTCTCAGGGACGGCAGGTACCCAGCCAGGGACTTCTACCCGCCGCCGCAGTATGCCAATGACGTGCAGATTCACCCAGCTTGGCGTGGGCTGGAGGAGGCATATCAGCTGCAGCATTGCATTGCTCAACTCCCAGCCTCAAGGGAGGCAGTCGTTGGTCTGCCGGAGACAAGTGCGAAAGAGGAGGGTGAGTGCAGCGTGTGCCTGGAAAGCTTTGAGGCGGCCAACGGCAAGCTCAGGATGATGCCCTGCACCCACTCCTTCCATGAGCAGTGCATCTTCAAGTGACTCAGGATCAGCCATGTCTGCCCGCTTTGCCGCTTCCCGCTGCCTACCGAGGAGCGGTAGAGGATGGATGGTAGCTTGTGCCGAATTAAGCCATACTGCAGGTCCAGATCCCAGGCCTCCGATGCCCTGCTCTCCGCGCCAACTCACGTGTTCTCATGGAAAAAAAAAACAAACATCTCCGGTGAGAGGCCAGGCTCGGACGTGAATTGTTGCTACAATAGTGTACCAATTTACCATACTACGTTCGTTTCAAATTACTATTCGCTGTTAACTTTTTCTCGTAACGTTTGACCATTCGTCTTATTCAAATTTTTTTGCAAGTGTCATTTCTTTTATTCATGGCTTACTTTATCATCACATATACTTTAGGTATGACTTATTTTTTTTCATATTTAGACAAAATTAAATAAGACGAATGGTCAAACATTGTGAGAAAAAGTCAACAACGAATAGTAATTTGGAACGGAGGACCCGTTGTTGACTTTTTTTCATGATCTTTGACCATTCGTCTCATTCAAAAAATTTGTTCAAATATACAAACCAATAGGTTATACCTGGGCATTGCTAAAGAACTCCAAAACTAATGTATTACCTCTCAGGAGGTAATAGATTAATTGGTTTAAAAATTGAAAAATCTAACTTCCATGCTTAGGCATTAGATCTATTATTTCTAACCGTCCGTCTAACAGACGTGGTGGACGTGTGTATGTGTTCGTAGACGTGTGTGTACGTTGCTGGTTGGTCCTGGTACCCTGTGCGTTCTTTTTTTATGGACCATGTACATTTTGTGTGTCTGTGCGATGCTGGTCGCATAGACGTGTTGGCCTCGTTCTTGGCCATGTGTACACTATTTGTATGGCCGTGTTGGCCTGGCCTGCCTGTGTGCCCGTGCATGTGCATCATTGGCCAACTGCATGTGTCTGCAGATCAGATAATGGGAAGTTTACTAATAAACAATCAAATGCGTATATGTTTGTGTATATTTGTGAAATATGTTTGTGTATATTAGTGAAATTTGATAAGGGAAAAAATATTTAGTAACACGAATGAGAAAGACATAGCAGATCGAGCATGTACGAGTAAGTTAATTCTAAGATTTGTTTCTGGCTTTCTTCTTTTGTAGGCTCTAATGTTTATGTCGATCTGTCGTTAGATTAGATTGGAAAATAATATCAATTTATTTTTTTTAAATAACGTGGCATGGGTGACACATTAGATGAAAAAAATTGTATGATGGGTGAGCGGCGACGGCGAGGGGTCTGTACGTGGCATGCCAGCGAGTTTGTTCGCGAGGAAGAGCGGATGAGGGAGGTAAGGTTCCGATAGGCGAGGCAAGAAATCCGGAATTTGTTTTTTCATCTTATTTTAATTACCTTTAATTATTTTCTATTCTAAAAATTAACGGTTGTGATTCATTGGATGTCTTACCTCTTGGGAGGTAACCGGTGTACCGTAGCATTGCCCTATATTTAAAGTATATACGATGATAAAAGTCACATACAAAATAAACGATGACCATTCGTCTTATTCAAAAAAATTGCTCAAATATACAAACCAATAGGTTATATTTAAAGTATATACAATGATAAGCAAGTCACATACAAAACAAATGATACTTGTGAAATTTTTTGAATAAGACGAATGGTCAAACGTTAAACAAAAAAGTTAATAACGAATAATAATTTGAAACGGAGGGGTAGATAGTAGCTTCATTGTCCAGAAATCCAGGTGCATTGCAGAATTACTCGAATTCTAGGCTTATTATAACGCTGATCGATTGGGTATTGATGTCGTACTTTGCCTCGACTTCTTGCACATGTTGGACCGTCGTGAGCCACAGAGAGGCAGTGGAAGCGACCAATAGCAAACTAAGGCCTCAAGACCATGGCCTACTAAATCAGAAAAGTGGTCGCGTGCTAATCCATTCATCGTCGCATTGTGAATTCCCGTTTGTGACAGCGTCTCACACGATGTGCGTGATTTATGTATGGGCTTACTCATATTGGACCATTAGATACTAGCTTCATTGTCCAGGAATTGCAGAATTACTCAAATTCTAGGCTTTATTATAATAACGCTGATCGATTGGGTATTGATGTCTTACTTTGCCTCGACTTCTTGCACATATTGGACCGTCGTGAGCCGCAGAGAGCCAGTGGAAGCGACCAATAGCAAACTTAAGGCCTCAAGGCCATGGCCTACTAAATCCATCCATGTGGCCGCGTGCAAATGCCATTCATCGTCGCATTGTGAATTCCCGTTTGTGACAGGGTCTCACACGATGTGCGTGATTTACGTATGGGCTTACTCATGGGCTGCTGCTCTCGTCGAACTCGATGGAATCTGCTCGTCTGCTGCCTATTTCTTCTTCTTCCTTCTGTTGCCTACGGCGTGCTGCTGCCGGGCCCAGCTTTGCGTTGCGTTACTTTCCATTACACCTTCAGTGTAATTACTTACTCCCGCTACTATCGTACGGACTATCCAACACTATGTGGGCAGTACAGTATAGCATCAGTTGATCTGTTGGTGACTGTTTGAGCTCATTGATTCTCTTACCGATGGTACCCAGAGCCCCCTTGGCAAACTCCGCGAATATTGGCCATCATGTATAGCAGTAACCAATAGTAATGCCTTTTTTGGCTCCTACTTCTAAGCTTATGTGAACAGAGATGCACAAGTCACAGAGATGCAGTATATGTTCATGCTCTTCAAGCTTATGTGAACAGAGATGCACAAGTCACGTAGTAAGTGGGGCATGAAACCAATGGCATTTGCCCTTGCGTGAACGGCTGGATCATGATTCATGATCTACTTCTAATGTAGGTGCTGGTTGCTCGACTCCTAGGAATGTAATTATAGGTAGATTTAACTTTTGAGTTGCTTTCCTTGGAAGGCGTCCAAAAGGTTGCATTGATCCGGCAGGTTCAAGATGCTGAGGATCACCGGTAATCATGAACAAGTGCATTTGCGAATTGATGATGTGCTGACAAGAGTGGCAGTACGATAGCTGTTACAGCCAAGGACCACAGGCCCCACGGCAGGCCTTCAGTCCTTCGCTACTGAACCAAGATCATTATGACCCACGAGTCCATCCATGACCCATGTGTGTTCTACTCCGACAACCAAAGGACTGTCCTCCAAATGCTTACCTGGCAGCACCATGGCCCCACCTGGTCAGTATCAGTGCAGCCATCCGACGGCAGTTCGATGCCCTATCGGCGGCTTGGCGCCATCGCGACCGTCCGTTGGTCATCGGGTAGCTGCCAGTCCACCGCAAATTGGAGATGATCAGATTCAGAATTGTGGACTGGAGAATTTCTGGCTGCGAAAATTGAAGGCTGCAGGATGGACCGGTCCGGTAACGACCCCTGTGTTTCGTTCAATAAATCTAGTGCCAGAATGTGGTTTCTATAGGGGGCACTAGATATCCTGATATCCAGCACATGCTGCGGCGAACAGCATGTGACGCACGACAGTAATAGTCAGACAGGCCGAAATCGAATTAACTTCACATACACGAGCAGCAGATGCGGATCAGCTGCAGGATTACATGCATGTTGCAGCTACAGTATCGAGGCAACAGGAGCAACGGCGTGCAGTACAATTCACAGCGAGATGTTTCAGTGAAAAAACTTGATGAGTGAACAGCAAAGGCATTGGTGTCGAACTCATGAAGAAAGACGGCAATGGTTGATATCAATCAATCAATGGGTGGATCGAATCCTCTTTACGCTAGCAGTTACCAATCAAACAAACCCTGGCTACAGGGCTCTGGAAAACCCACGGAAAAAATCGGGACCAACAGACGGAAAATCGGTTACATGTACACTGGGGGAAGGAAACCAAAGGGAAACTCACACTGTTATGGAACACAGGTCATCGCAGACCGTCTTCATGTTAGGCCTCTCATTTACAGGAAGGATACACCTAAGTGAGATCGACAGCAGCTCATCCATTATCCTCGGGGATTCTTCCAACCCGTTGATGTCCCGGTCAAAGCAGTCGGTTCCCCGCCCTTCCCTGTTGCACATCTGAACCCAGTCAGTTAGATCAACAGCGCCGGATTGGCCTGAGATGATGTCCCCTGCACTTCTCCGCGTCAACATCTCCATGACAATCACCCCGAATGCATACACATCAGCCTTAAACGATGGTGCGGGCTTGGCTGCATTTGCCAATTCTGGGGCTCGGTACCCTAGTGCTCCTAAATTCAGTATTTGCTCAGCAGTGCCACTTGGAGTCATGAACCTATGTAGACCATAATCCACCAGCTTCGGAGACAGGTCAGGACCAGTCAAGAATATATTAGTTGGCTTCAGATTGCCATGAGGCAGGCCCTTCTCATGGTGTAGGAACTGGAGGCAGCGAGCTAGGTCGATGGCAATTCTGAGCCGCTGAGAAACTGACAGACGGGAGTATCTTCTGGGAGTTGACTCTGCATAAGTCAGCAAAGATTATATAATCAGCGACTGGAAGTAAATCTTATGTCTGGTGAGGAATAACTAAAGAGTTTGATGCAACATCTATGATATTATACAGTAGTTGAACATTTTTTTTCTCCATGAGACAATGTAAGTGCACAATTCTCCAGAACAAATGGGCAATTTATATTGACCTAACAAGAAAAACTGAAAAAGTTTGAAGGAAATGATGGTTAAAATGAAGATGAGCATGAGATAGTTACCATAAAGGTAAAGTGCCAAGCTATCGCCATTGACATAGTCAGAAATAATTAATCTCTCTTGCTCCTTAGGACCCCAATAGAAGGCTCTCCATGAAACTATATTTGGATGGCTGATAGTGCCAATCCTCTTTACCTCCTTAGTGAACTCCTTTTTATGCTTCACAAGACCAACACGCAGCCATTTCACTGTCAGGACATGCCCACTTTGCAGAACAGCCTTGTATGTTGTTCCATGACTGCTCCTTCCAAGAACCTCTGCCGGTGCACGTGAAAGGTCCTCAGCTGTGAAAACCAAAGTGCTGTCCATGAAAATCAATTCTCCAACCAACCGATCTGGTGAGTATACTTCAAAAGCTACAGGTTCCTCATGGAATCTGGAGTCCGCAAAGTGTGGTGATGTAGGCAATGCAGCCCGTGGGGAAGACTCCCGAGCCTGGACTGCAGCAGAAGTCTCAGCCACACCTGAACTTGTGGACTCAGTGACCTCCTTGGGATCGGTGTAGCCATATTCAACAGAGGCTTCAGCCAATAACTCTTTCTGGGCAGACATAGATCTAGCTGCAGCCGTTAAGAGATGGTCATTTGAGAAACTCGTCTTACTTGGTATAACATTATCTTTGGGTGACTTGAACAGATTTGGGCGGCTTATTCTCCCCTTTAGATCCCTGATGGTAATCTGACCTCTAAATCCATTTCTTCCACAAAGCTCTTGAGACCTGACCACATAGAGTGCTAGGGCTATGAAGATCACTAGCAAGATAGCTCCAATGCAGCCAACAATAAGAGCAACTTTAACACCGGCCTTATGTCCATGAGATGTTCGGCTCTGAGAAACTCCAGTGTAATCATCATTTCCTGCAGGCAGACCATCTGGGAAAACTAACATATCGTTTCCAGGTCGGAAGCAAGATAAAGGGAACTTTTCAACACTTTTAGGAACAGTTCCTTGTAGATTATTGTAAGATACATTGAATATCTTAAGACCATTTTGAGGCATATCCGGAATTCTGCCTGTGAGGTGGTTGTGTGATAAGTCAAGATACTCCAGTGCTTGAAGCTTGCTTATCTCACTGGGAATCTCCCCAGACAATTCATTCGTCGCAAGAACAAGAAACTCAAGTTTTTGCAAGTTAGAGATATCTGGTGGCAATGGTCCAGTCAAAGAATTACTGGACAGATCAACAATCTTAAGAGCAGGTTGAGATGAGAGAAGTATTGATTCCGTTGAATGGGTGCTCTGAAATGGAATAGTTCCAGTAAATCTGTTTCCAGAAAGATTTAATACTGTCAACGCTGGTGACATGAAGAAAGTAGGCAAAACAGACCCCTCTAGTGCATTCAGACTGAGATCAAGGACAGATAGCTTCTGATAGGTTCCCAACACAGAAGGGAGAGACCCTGACAATGAATTGTTCCGCAACTTCAAGGAGACTAAGTTCTGAAACTGGGCGGCATCATTCGGGTAGCTTCCCTCCAGTTTGTTTGAACTCAAGTCAATAACCTCGACAATCCCATCCCAGGAACGCAATATAGCTAGCTCCCCAGCAAACAGGTTTCCACTCAGATCAACTGAGGTACACTTGCCAACAGTGGCTGGTAATGATCCTGATAGAACATTAGAGGAGAGATTCAACACCTTCAAAGTTGTAGAGTTAACAATCGGCAGTGACCCTGCAAAGTTTAAGGACCATGTGTCATTTAATGATAAATGTCAATAATCAGAGTATCTGCAAATAACTGTAAGCAAAATAGGATACATGGAAGTTGGGATACTATTAGTGGAGCCAGTGCATGATCAAATGTCAAGATAGCTCTAAATCTCTAGCGTATATACATTCCCCATAGTAAATCTCATGCCATGCAATTGAAATAGTTTGTAAAATTCTCGAATGAACTGTGAAAAGTCTGGTAGCTGGCTCAGAGCCAACAACAGGTCTACATTAGAAGAAATCAAGAGCCAGCATGATAGTTCATTGGTTAGGCAAAACAAAATGTTTCTTCATTCATCAATCACCAGGCAAAAGCTGTCAGAAACTCAGAAAATTGTCAGTTAATGCCTAATACCTTGCTTAGTTATATAACTAATTCCTGCAAATACAGTGGATGCTATAAAAGCAAACATATGACTAAAATGAGGGGGAAATAGTTTCCAAAATCAATTGTGAACCAGCATGCATGCAAGTACAAGGTTGCTGACGATATCCGGAAATTGGTACATTTTCTACACCGCGACATGCAGCATCGATGGAAGCTCCTGTTTTTATTTATGCTCGTCAAATCCTCCAAGCAAATGGAGTATTCCAGATTCAAGATGCAGCAATCATTTTGCAATGTCGTCATAAGAAATCGGTTACCATCAGGTATGGATATCTGCGAATGCCCACGATCTGATTTGCAGCATGGCATGGGAGCCATGGGCCATCCGCATCATCAAGGGAAGCAAACAACACAAGAAACAAACTAATAGATCGCCACCATTCAATTTATAGTGGGATTCCTACTCTGACGGATCACAAAATTCAACAAAAGATGTGCATTTCAGTAGAAAAAGGAAGGTACCTGAGAAGCCATTCCTGCTGAGATCAACCTCGACAAGCCGCATCGAATTCTGGAGGAGTGCGTCAGGCATCATCCCAAACAGCCCATTGCCAGCAACCCTGAAAATCTCCAGCGAGAACCACGCGTCGAGCCTTGGCACTGTACCACCAAGCCCATTGTTGCTCAAATCAAGGACCGCCAGGTTCTTGAACGCCCCCACAGTCTCATTCCGGAAGAAGCCGCCGTCCAGCTTGTTATGGCTGAGGTTGAGATACTTGACCGTATTCCCGATGCTGGTCAAGCTGTCCAGCTCCAAATCGATGCTGCCGGTGAAGAGGTTGTCGCTCAGATCGATGTGCTCGGCATTGCGGAGCTCTTTGAGCAGATCCCCGGCATTGCCCCAGAAGGAGTTGTTGCGGACGTCGATGCGGCGCAGATTCTGCAGCTGCCGGATCCCGTCGGTGGGGAAGCCGGAGGAGAAGTTGTTGTGGGAGAGGTTGAGGTGGACGAGGCCGGAGAGGTCGGCGAGGCGGCCCGGCATGGGCCCGTAGAAGCGGTTCCCGGAGAGGTCGAGGTGGCGCAGCGAGGAGAGGGAGCCGATGCCGGGGGGCAGGCGGCCGGAGAAGGCGTTCCCGGCGAGGGAGAGGTTCTGGAGCGCGCGCATGCCGGATAGCGTCACCAGCTTGAGCTCCCCGGAGAGGCCGAGGCCGTCGAGCGTGACGCCGACGACCGCGCCGCCGTCGCACACCACGCCCCGCCACGCGGCGGGGCAGCCCCCTCCGCCGTTGCCGGCCTCGGTGGTCGCCGGAGGGGTCCAGGACCCCAGCACGGGGTCCCGGTCCCGGTCCGCGATGCCCTTCTTGAACTCGAGCAGCGCCGCAACGTCGTCGCCGGCGGCGCCCCCGGAAAGCAGCAGGAGAACGAACGCGAGGAGAACAGCCATAGATGCGGGGGGAACTGGGAGACCTACCTAGGGTTAGGGTTTGTAGGAGGCGGAGGAGCACGGAGGGGAGGTGGTGGCGGCGCCCGCCATTGGAGATGGAGAAGAGAGGTGGTAGTGAGATGTGTGAGAGAAAGGCCAATTTTTTGGAAACGGGAGGGGATGGGTGAGTAAATAACAGGAGAGAGAGAGGGAGAGTACAGACTGGAAAGTCACAAGTGGTTGTGCGGAGTGGTAGCAGTGGTGGTGTGCTTAGCAGTTTATTAAGCTTAGCTGTGTGAGACTGGTGTTTACCTCTCTGCTTTAGACTGTTACTGTGGCCTGTGGAAGTGTGGAGTGGAGTGCTTGGGTAACTTTGGATTTGGCTGCTGCTACACACTAGTACAACAAATTGCAATTTTCTCGTGAATAAAAAAGATGCTAATCTTAGGTATTTTACTATGCATTTGCTTATTTTTCTTGTTTTTGGTTCTTTGTTATGATTTATGCTTGTTGTCTGCTCTACTATGGTCTATAAATGCAATAATCTATTTCTTTGTCCAAACAAGGTGTTTAGAATGAGTATACAATGAAATTTGGATATTTGTTATCTATATGTGCATCATTTGGCCGGTGCCTTATGAACACATCAAGTGACAAAGGAAAATTTAAACAACCAAGAAGGCAAAGATTGCTCTCCCATCCCGTTCATCCAAATCAAAACTCAAAAGGGGGGCAAAAGAAAACAGAAAAGAATCTGCAAAATGATGTGTGCAGGCACTGGGTACTGGTAGGAAAGTAAGAGCCCCACATGCCCCTAGGCTGGGTTCAGTCTTTGGCCCCTTTCCTCCAGCTCAGGTGAGCTGCCCCTGCCTGGCCGGCTTTCCTTTTCCTCACCTCCCCCATATGCTTTCTTCAGAGCACTCAACAGGCCATTGAGGCCAAGCACGCCAGCTGCCACATCAAGAATTTCAGAGCAAAAATGGGAAAAATCAACGCGTATCAAATTCACATTTCTGGTGACGAGGACAGGTTTGACGTGATGAGAAATGGAGCTTAGCGTGGCGAGGTTTTTTTTTTTTGCGAGGGAGCGTGGTGGTATTAATTTCAGCAGCCCGCGGGGTCGCATTTCAGAGAGACATACTGGCCTTAGATTCAGGGGCATGTCCACACGTCCAGCCACTAGTGATTTCTGATTTCTGTACCAAGGTATAGATGCAGATCATGGGAGACTCTCTCTCCCTCTAGGAAACTTAAAAATTCGCAAGACAAATACTCCCTACGTGTATGATTTAGATGTCATTTTGGACAATGACACGGTCTCTGAAACATAACTTTGACTTCTTATTTTTATAAAAATATTTATTAAAAAATAATATATGTATACTTTTATAAAAATATTTTTAAGATAAAAATTTATTATTATGATTTTCACATTTCCAAATTCAACGACTTAAAAGTTATTCATGATTTATATTTTCAATATTTGATTAAAATCTTGTTCAAAACGACATCTAAATCTTATACAGATGGAGTACACAATCACCTATTAAACCTTTTCCTAAATCACTCAGCTAAATGGAATCTATGACATTTTCTGGAGCTTAAAGTATTTCTCAAGGATAACAGAGGAGAAAGAGAACAGTGCATGACAGATCCCCTAATCTAAAAGTGTGCTACACAGATGATACCCTAATCCAGCCGGAAGGATGCTTGCTGTTAGGAGGAAAATATGCCCTGAAAATGACCGCGTGTCTCGTATCCATCAATCCATCCGGCGAGCGCGATGGGCGTTGGAGCCTCTTCAACACCCGGGAGCTGTCGTGACGGGGACACGAGTGGTGCCTGGGAGAAAAAATCATTAGCCGCGACGCGGAAAAAGAACATGAGCCGGCTTGATCAGGGTCGCGAAAAAGCGCTAGGTCAGGACAGGGAATATATTTTTCCAGTTTAAAAGGCGGCCGCGGCATGATTGATTGGAACCGCTGCACAAGTCAAATATTCCTCCAAATTTCCTCCCTTTGATTTTCTAGTTGTGGGATGTGCATGAGAGAGAGAGAATGTGTGTGTCCTGGCTAGTCCTGAGCTGGATGCAGGGCCTGCATGGGATGCCTATGGCGGTGCAGGGGCCGAAAACGGTACTCCCTCCGTCCCATAAGCATTTTTCGATTTTCGTGTATCACATTTGACCATTCGTCTTATTCAAAAAATTTGTGAATATATTATTTATTTTGGTATGACTTGGTTTATCACCAGGTATACTTCAAGTGTAACTTATTTATTTTATATTTTTATAAATTTTTTTGAATAAGACGGATGGTCAAACGTGATATCTGAAAGTCAACAAATGTTTATATTGTGGGACGGAGGGAGTAGTGTATACAAAGCCATGTGTTAGAAGAAGGTGTCTCTGATTTTGTTTTTCTAATGGAGTCCATTATCTGATTACGTATGCACCATATGACCAATCGCAGAAAAAGAAAGTAATCATCGGGTTTGGATGCTCTCAATCCAATTCCCACATCGCACATACATGCGCTGGGTATTGTCTGTGTGAAGTGACGAGGAAGGAAGTTTCTTATAGCATGATTAGGGAGGTTCACCAGTATACTACAGTAGTATAATCATGGCGTGTTGTTCTGAATCGCAATTCTCGGAGAGCAAATCTGAAGAAATATGCCACATTGGTTTTTCGGTTGATTTGGCACCTAGCAGCACTGCTAATTTATGCAAGGCGTCGGTAATCAGGTGACGTTTCCACACGTACTGAACCGAAGGAATACCGAGTGGAAATTGGTTGGTTGGGAGTACCAACAACCCAATGCACATGAGCTGTACGTAACCAAACCAAACCGTGTACTAGACAATGACAGGCGGGACAAAAACAAATGCGTTATTTTTTCTCCACAATTACATGGCCAAACCAATACTCTTGCCGAAGTCGGTGAGTTTGAAAATGGTTTTTTGTAGTGCAGAAGAGAAGGGTGATAATTGTGGCAAATGAGAAAGGACAGAAAAGATACAGGGAGCAGTTGGTGGCAGTACAAAAGGCGGGGATTAACCAGGGCACTTTCATCACTGAAAGAAAAAAAAAGATGAGACCGGGGACTAACTATTCACGCAACTCAAGGCTGTCATCGATGGGCAGGGACAGACAGACAGACAGAGGGCGCCGGGCAAGCAGCTTTGCTTCGGTTTGAATCATCTGATAAAAAGTAATTTGCCACTCGATCAGTTAAATGATGTGTTTTTCCTGCGTCTTTTGCAGCTATAAACCTGGGGGCCGGTTTGGTTAGCTTATGAGCCAGGCATGCATCATGGTGGTTCCATGTTTACTCTGAATAAATAATAGCACATCAATAGCAAGTTTGAGGTTTGAGTAAAGTTTTACCGGTACGTAGAAACCCCGCCATGGATACAGTATATGGAGTAGTGGAGTACACTGTACAGTACTGCTACTACCATCTTTTGCCGGTGGGCCCATGCTCTGACTGTCCGCTGTGTCCGCAAGGAAAAGACGGGTGGGCCAGACATGTCAGAAGGATAAGCGTCGTGTACTCGTGTCCGACTGCCAAGTCACACACACCGCCTCCGCCACCCTGATCCTGCAATTTTGCTTTTCCAAAAAAGCCTAGTAAGCTTCCAGAGGCGTGGCAGCAGGCACGCAGACAGCGAGAGAAGAGGGGATTAGTAAATTTGTTTGGAGATAGATAAAGAAGGCGAGAGAAAAACAAGTGTTTTCCCGGCGGCGACAGGGAATATCTGGAGGCGAGCGGCGGCGGATCAGACGGCCACAGACCACCGCCCCTCCCGCTCGCGTTCGCGTTCCATTCCGTGGCGCCATCCGCGCGCGCGCCTTTACAGGGGTAGTCCTAATCCTAATCCCCGCGGGTTACAGCGCATCTCCGGCTTCGCTTGCCTTGGCATGCTCCTCGGCTTGCTTTGCTTGCCGTGTCGCCCGCTCGCCGCGACAAGCTGCATCTGCGCCACGGCCCCGCGCGCCCGCCAGCTTGCTTTCTCGACCTGTCGCGGCGAGGGTTCGATGCCGACCTTCCGAAACGCCGCGCGCGCCCGTCGCTGTCCTGAGGTTTTCTCTAGATACAGTAAAATGATGTCTTTCTTCCTCAGCTGCTTACTGTCTATACTACACTACTGTACATGATGGATCGAGAACAGAGTAGGTCAGTGCTAATCGATATCCAGCCTCATGTGCCATGTATTTTAGTATTTATTTTCTGTATATATTTTCGTAGTAGCACTAGGTAGTTTCCACTGACATGCCTAACGAGGAGACAGAAGAGTGTTTTTATTAATAAAAAAAATTGTAAGCGCGCATGTAGTATACTAAGAAGAAAAAAAGGGAGGAGCGAGGGCGAGACGTGGCCGGCTAAACAATTCGGGGTTAAAAGGTCTCGGCGCGTCCCGAGCCCCGACCCAACCGAACCCCTCGTGGCGGCGCCACGCGATGCCAGGAGCACGTGGGGCCGCGGACCAGCGCGAGCCCGCCCGAGCCGCCTCCGTCCATCCACACCGCTCGCTCGCTCGCGCTCACGCGGCGCGGGCTGCATGCAAGCGGCCAAGCGGGGAAGGGAAGAAGAAGATCCGAAGATGCCGTGCACCTCGGCTGGCACCGCTGAACGAGACCCGAGGACTAGACTAACCACCGGAGAGACAGCTGCTGCGCGCGCATGATTAGCGCTCGTGATCGAGAAAGCCGGGCGCTGCATCGGTATTAGCGTAAAGCGGCTGGGGGTGGGGATAGGCAAGGCACGGCACGGCAGGCGGTGCAAGTGTGGAACCGAGCACCGGCGCCAATCATGCGTGCCCCGGTGTACGTGTACCCTCCTCCCCTTGCCTTCCGAAACGAAACGCTTTTGGTGCGTCTTCCGTGAGATCTTTGGTGGTGTTTAAATCTTAGAATTGAGAGGTTGAATTTGGGAGTAAGATGTTACTTCGTAATCAAAGTCATCGTATCTTTGTTTGCAATTGTTCAGCAGAGCCTAATGACCAAATGACGCTCACTCCATAAGCAAAGAGCCACACCTTCATGCTGCGGTAGTAGAGTAGGATAGTCTGGCGCTCTATCTTCGGAGCCCGGGACGGGTGGACTGCCGCCGAGTTCGCAGGTGGAGCGCACGCGCCCGCACCACGGCACCACCCGCCGTCCCGCCCCCCAGTACGCTCGGCTCGGCCCGGCCCCCACGGCACGATGGATCTCATCTCATCTGCATCGCGCCGGGCGCGTCCCCGCCTGAATCCGCAACCGCATCTGTCGTCTTCCCCACAATCCCTTGCTCCCCGCTTTGTTTTTGTCCCCCGGCCCTCACACATCACCCACTCGTTCCAATCTCTCTCTCTCTCTCGGCTGGGCTCATGGGTACGCACGGCACGTACACGCGAGCCCCACCCGACCCATGCCATATGGGCGCACAGCATCTGCTGCAACGGCCATGCCAAACGTGCAACGCAACGCCGGCGACCACGAACGAGCATGGCACGGGGGCCAGCCACCCTTTCCAAGTGGATGGATGGACAAGGATCTGTATCTGGCAATGCCCGCTCGGCACAGTCAGCAGATCAGCGCAGCTGTCCCCTTGAATCATGGGGACGAAGACCAGTCTCACTTCGCTGCAGCTTTCTTCACCCCGATTTGCCTATCCATGAGAAAAGGCGGCACGATGGATGCGAGATACAGATGAGTAGATAGATGAGGCTGGGAACCAAGAGTTGAGTTGGGTTGTAGTTCTTTCGCCTTCGGAGACTACTCCAGCACAAACACAACAAACAATGTGGATTGTTACAGTTACAGACTACAGTTTGACGGTACAGGAGTGGGGGGAGATCCTAGCAAATGTACAGGATTTGGATCGGTCAGCGTCTCTAATAATCTGGGGGCTGGGGATGGGAGCTGTTGTGCCTTAGCCTTGCTCCTTGTAGGGAGTCCAGATCAGCTTGCTAACGTCGACGTCCAGGCCGCCGCGGCCCGCCGCCTTGAGGTGGCGATCAAGCACCTTCGGGTCCGCGCAGATGACGTGCTGCCCTTTGCGGTACTGGATTAGGTCCAGGCTCTGCAGCGTGCTCAAGATGTCATCTGCTTTTATTGCCGTCATATCACTAAGTTCCTGCATGAAGAGATTGTTAGAAACAGACTATAGGAACCATATGATAGAAACAGTTTGTGATAGCGGCTATATGTCATTTGGATTCAGAAACATCTATGGATGGTAGAGGAACACGTTTTATGTGAATTTCTTCATGAATTTATTGTATGCAAAGTTAACTCTCAAGATCTGCTACGACCATGTGCACTCTACCAACACACACTGTGGTACAGGTCAGAGACAAGAAGGAAACAACAATTGACGTCCAGAATACAATTGTTCCATGTACTATCATCAGATGGTCTGCTTTGCATACGTCCAAACGTTTTCAAGGGCTGCAGCAACATAAACAGGAAGCCACAGGCAGAAGAGCCAGAGAGCACATGGATCAAATGTCCTTCCATGGAGGAAGTTTCTGCAGATTTCACTGGTTGCACGTGGTTCTGTCAACATACACTGGGTTTTACAGTTTTAGAAATAAAGTTATTCTGTATACACTTGTTACACAGCTTGAGAATCTGAACCTAATATGTTTTTTGCTGTAATCCTTATACCTCTGACACCACAAGTTACAACTGACTATGATATGACATTACTTTTTAGTTTTTACAAGTTATGTGTTCTCTTGTGATATTGCAATGGTTTCAGAAACAAACATGATTCTCCTAGTCCTAGAAGTGTAAAAGCCATTGACTGCTCATACATCAATTCCTTTAGCAGTTTTTTCAGTAAATAAAAATTCTACTGCATGCAAAGGTCAAACCAGTACAACAATCTACTGCCTCCCTGAATGGCAGGGCCATAGTACAATATGCTGACGACTAAAATCCCACAAATATCCAGCAAAAACCAGATGTGGATATGTACCACAAGATGGCCCGCTTCACATGCTCCCAAAAGTTTCAGGGCCCAGATAAGACGTCCCGGAAGCCTAAGGTGAAAAGCCAGTTTTTATACAAGATAACAGCGTGGAGGAATGTACAGCTGACTCCACCAGCCGTCTGACCCAGTGCCCCACTGATCCTTTAGGGTATGTTTGGAAAGAAAGAGATCAGAACTGAACTTAACTCAAACATTCCTGAGGTGATCTTCTTCGTCCAAACAGACCCTTAGCATATATGAAATTCCTTACTACTTCTAAATGTCCTTATTTGGGGAATGCTTGACTAACGCAGCATTGCTGCGCAGCCACCTACTTGCTCAAGTCTAATCTATCAAACATGGGGCAAATCTTTTTTTTTCAATGGGTTTGGTAGTGTAGTTCGAGTAATTATAACCAAGAGAAAGCAACTCTTTCTAGAGCTGCCGTATCATAATTCAATCAGCTTCTGAAATTTGAACAGCACCCAAAAACAAGGAATATCTGGATGGGAGGAAGGGTGTTACCTTTATAGATATGTTGCCCTTATGTTTCTTCAGAATTTCTAGAAGCACTCTGGTCCAATAACCTCTATAGCTGAGCAGACCAAGATCAGAAAGAGGGCGCTCCGGTGTCCCAACTTTACCTTCCTTCTTAGAAAGTTCGTATGCTACAACAGTAAAGACAGTTTTTCCATGAACAAAATGATAAGAGTACGGAAATAGCTTTTAGCCCACTAAATAAGCAAAATATAGAGATCGAATATTGGAGCATACAATATCAGAGGCCATACTTACAGAAAGCAATCAGGAACTTCCCATATCCTTTTCTTTGGTATGGGGGGAGGGTGAGAATGCAAGCCAGATTATAAGATTCTTCAGAGTGCTTTTCCTGCAAAGAGAAAATCCCATTTATCAAAATGTAGCTATATGTTTCTAGCATTCAAGTATCAATCTCTACTTACAAACCATATCTTGTAGTAGAAACTACTGGAGGAGCTTAACAAAAATACCATTCAGTTTGTTAGTAAAAACAAGTCTCACAGATTCGTATCACTGTGAACTTTACCTTAGAGAAATATCCCACCATATGACATCCCCGATCATCACATTCACACAGGACATAAAACAAGAACAAATCAACGTCGTAGTACAATGTCTTGTGGTCGAGAAATAGCTTGGCCAGATAACAAAGGTTCTGTCCATAAACCTTGTTCTTCTTGCCATCAACCTGTCATTGTGCAAGCATTTCAAATTACTATCTAAAGAGTAAAATCAGGCAGTTTGACAGCATGAATTCTTCATTCATACAAAAACTACTGAATGTTACCAATAATAGCACATACCTCCTACATGTTCTTGAGTAGTGCATGTCTATAATCATGTTCCTAAACATTACAGCGACAACTTTGATAAGGTCTTTGCATTGACCAACCACAACTGACCAAAATATTTTGGTAGCATGTTTTTCCAGATCCAGAGAAGTGGATAAAATTGCTAACAAAGTGAAACCATGGACTTCTTTTACATTTTTCTAGAAACTCGACATTCTAGCCTGCCCCCACTTGCTTGGGATCAAAAAGGCTTTATTATTGTTTACCGCATTCCACCTAGAATGTGAAAGCTCTGAGCCAATAAGTACTACTATGCCACAATAAGTATAGTAAGCAACTATTTGCGGAACTGCAGCTTATGCCATTTTCTCAAAATGTATGCTCAAGAATGGCAGAAGTTAACCTTTGGTACACAATCAACAAAATATGTTCATAAGACAAACAGGATCAAGAACTAAGACGCCGGATAGCAAAATACTTATGGAAGAAGTTAAGATGAATACAAACTTACTTCGAACATCGACAGAGTTCCACTTCTATAGATTTCATCACCTGGGGGATGTTTAAGATCACACTTCTTCTGTAAAAGCAAAGAAAATGGTATTAAGAACGGTTATGCCCTAGCCCTATAGAATTTTAACATGCATGAGAGTTCTGCTGAAACTTGAAACAAACCATACATGTGCAAACGCAGTCAACCCCCTTGTTTAGGGGGTAAACAGTGGGCTAATCAGTTTTTCTGTCTACGCAACCACATTTGCCTATTGGCATTAGTGGGGATGGCGGCTAGGCAATTCTGGTGATTAACATGTGTAGGCAGCCAACTCCGCGATGAAGCGTCTGGGCACATGATGAAATATTTGGACCACTGCTCGGGCACCCATCCACTGTTTTAGGTCTCTCTGTGCTTGTGGCCTTGTCATAAGTAGTATATATGCTATTAATAGTAAGCACTGTATGATTACTTATTGAAAATTGATTAATTGCAAGATGTGCCAACCTGCGTACTGTATGGCTAATTTCAAATACAGCTATATGTTTGCGCATACAGTACAAAACCACCTAGACCTTCTAGTTTCTGTCTTGACTTCCTAGTTCGTACTTCCTAGTCTCAGGGTGACCAACCATCTAGCACCTAGCGTTGAGACAAACACGAAAGGAGCCAAGTAAACACAAGAGTTTTGATCTCATAGTAGCAGCATGTATCTAACAAATAGGCAAGGTACAGAGCATAAACAAGTATAGCTCACCATGTGCCTCTGAAGCTGTTCTTTGCGCTTCATGAAGTTGAGGCAAAATTCACAGAAAAACAGCTTCGGGCAGTCATTGTACTCTGGTGGAAAGGGAGAGAAATACCATGTATCTATCTCATATCTCCCAAGTTCTATCTTCGCGATATTTTTCACCTTTGTGAATTCTTCATGTTCCCGCAAGCTGGCTGCATCAAGCTCCTCATGTCCTTGCTACAAGAGCGATTGAGGTAAAATGAGCAAGAAATATTTTTCGCACCAAATGCATGGAGGGCTAATGCCTCAATACCACTCAGATAATAAATCTTCACATAACACTTCTGCAGCATACCTCGACATGTGTTTCATCAATTTTACGCTTCTGGTGTCTAGTCATCTTTAAGCCTGTTGCCTGGATAGACATGAAAAGATAATCGTATTAAGCATAAATATTACAAATGCAGTGCTGTCAATAAAAGTTGCGCACATTGCTTCATGAAAGTTTTCGCAATATAACGGTGCAGCCACTGACTAAAGGCAATGGTATAGATATCATTAGTATGTGCAGCAAATAGCGGCCATTTCCCTTACCTTATCTTCTACTTTCTCATCAACATCTGTCTCGACAGTATCAAGATCAAGTTGCTCAAGTTTAACCCACTCATCGAGTCTTCTATTGACTGCAAATTCAAATTATTCAAGTTAGATTAGTCCTCAATTATCTGAACAGGCTGTGGTTATTACAAGAGACTGGTCCTTAATTTCCAATTAAAATTTTCGATTAAGTTTGTTATTATACTAAAATTCTCGACTGAAATGTGCAAACAAATGAAACTGAAAGCTCAATTCATCACAAAAACCCTTCGAATTGAACGGCTTCTGCACCCAAGCAACCAGTGAGCTGTTAACACAGATTTCCCCAAATCTAAAGAGCCCAAAACCTAACCCTAGACAAAAAACATCCTGATGTGATGCGAGGCAGAGAGGCTCCTTACACTCGGTGTAGTGGACGTAGTACTCGTAATCGGCGGGGGAAGAGGAAGAGGAGCCCTTGCGGCGCTCGATGACCTTGACCGGGTGGAGCTTCTGGTCGCGCCACCGGCACATCACGCGCGTGCCCACCTCCAGGGGCAGGTGCGCCGCCCACGACGCGGACGCGGCCGAGGACCTCAGCCTCCTCTCCATACCTCCTCCGTTCGGGGCAGCGCCCGCCCCGTTGCACGCCGTGCCGCCGGCTCCGCCGGCGGCGGCGGAGCCGTTCTCCGGCGCGGTCGACGCTTCCATAGAGCCCATGTCGTCGTCGGAGCTGGAGCGGATCCGATGTGAGCGGTTCGGGGTTGGGCCTTCTGGACTGTATTGGGCTTTGGTGCTTGGGTTATCTCTTCTTGATGATCGCGGTCCGGATGAATCCTTATTGGTGGGACCCGCATGTAAGAAGGAAGGAGGTGTGCGGGCTAACTTGAGCCACGTCGGCCCAGTTTAGTAGGTGATCATTATTGGGCCCTGCTAGCCCTAGCTCGACGACATTTCTTCACTTGTTTTTTTTTACTTGCTTTTTTAAATAACAATGATCTTTTGTCTCACAAAAAGAATAACAATGATCTTTCATCTTCGCAGTTCACTTCATGGCCTCATGGGAATTGTTCAAGTATCTTTAGGCAACAATGTAAGAATAAGGAGTAAGGTATATTATTCATTTTGTATCATTTCTTCTTGTGAACGTTGCCGAGGACCTAACACGGCTCCATGGTAGCAAGGATTATCACTCAACACAATAGACCTCGCAATGTATAGCTCAAATTTGTAGTATACTGAGATGATTTTTGCATGCCATCAACGTTACTATGCCCAAAAAACAAGTGAATTAGATGACTATATATGAATCCGATTATGAAAAGGAATGTACAAGTTAAATTTCACTGTGAAAAACCCCGGTAAAGATGTGCATGTACTCCGTACTTGTCACTCGAAAAAAAATCATCATACATCACGCGAGATGAATTTTCTTTCCCACGGCAAACAAGCCAGCCCAGAGAGACTCAAGAGGATAGTCCCCTGTCCTTGGCCAGAGCCTCGGCTGCCCTGCTCCCGGACACCAGCGCGCCATCGAACGTGGCCGAGCACCAGTGGTCACCGCAGACGTACAAGCCGTCGCCGACCCTCGGGTCCCTCCCCGCCGGCGTCGTGGGCGGCGTCTGGTCCGGCTGCGCGAACCCGATACGATACGTCCTCAGATGCCTCCACGTCGCCACCTCTCCGGCGCCGAACCACCCGCCGAGCTCCCGGACCACCTCGTCGGCCAGGTCGTCGTCCTCCCGGCCGGCGAACGAGCCGACGAGGGACACGGACACCAGCACCTTCCCCGCCGGCGCGTACGACGGCGCCACGTTGCTGGCGAAGAACATGTTGTTCACGATCCCCTTGCCCGACCCGTTGAGGAGCAGGATGGGGTCCTTGACCGGCGCCCGGTCGGCGGCGAAGTAGAGGCACACGGTGCTCCTCTCGGATTTCTTGGGCTTCTCCGGAATGGATAGCTGCGGCAGGAGCTTCTCGGCCTCCGGCTGCTCGACGGCGACGACGACGCCGAGCTCGCCGGGGATGGTTTCGCCGGTGTCGAGCGTCACGCTGGACCGGTCGATGGCGGCGGCGCGGGCGTTCAGGCGGATTGAACCTGCGGGGAGGCGGCCCGCGAGCTGCGACGCGATGGCGCCGATGCCGTCCTCCGGCAGCGCGTTGTCCCCGAGCGCGAGGCGCTTGAACACGAGCTCGAAGAGGCGGGACGACGTGTCGAGCGCCGGGTCGAAGAATATCCCGGCGAGGAACGGCCGCAGGAACCGCTCGACGATGGACGGCGAGAAGCCGAGCCGGCGCAGGTGCTCCGCCGTGGTCGTCTCCGGCGCCGAGAGGATGGCGTCGTCCGGGGTGGCCGCGGCGCGGAGCCGCGCGAGCCCGACAAGGACCTTGTCGGGCAGGGTGCCGACGGGGGAGAACACCGCGGAGAGGGAGCGGAGCGGGAGGCGGAACGGGTCGGAGAGCAGGTAGAAGGGCTCCCCGGCGCCGGTGAAGACGAGCGCGCCGGGGTAGAAGGGCCGGAGCCGCAGCGCGGGGAAGTCGAGGAGGCGGCGGCACTCCGGGTACGCGGTGAGGAAGATCTGGAAGCCCCGGTCGAGGCGGAATCCGTCGACCACGTCGGTGGCGACGCGGCCGCCGAGGCGGTCCGAGGCCTCGACGAGCGTGAACGGCACGGAGAGCGAGGTCAGGTGCGCCGCCGCGGCGAGCCCCGCGAGCCCGCCGCCGACGATGACGGCCTTGCGGGCGGCGGCCGGCGGCGGCGCGGCGGAGGCGGCCACGGTGAAGCGGAGCGCGGCGGCATGGCAGTGGGGGTGCTTGGGCGGCGGCGGCGCGGGGAGGAGGTGGGGCGCGTGGACGTGCATGGGCGTCGCGACTTGCGGTTGCAACAGCGGCGAGTGGCGGGAAGCGGCCGCGCGGTTTGGCCATTCGAGTGGCTTAGGAGCTCGTCCATGGAGTTGTGGATATGGTGGTTTGGTGCGTGGAGCTGGTGTTTGGGTGGAGAACGTAGCTGAGATACTGCTTTGTGGGGTCATGCGTGAGAGGGTGTTTGAAGGCTCGGTCCAGGGAGAGAAACTAGTGGTGCCCCGCGTTATCCTCTCTGAATCTGACGATGCTCCACAACGAACAGGAGAACCACTTACAGGATCAGATCGTGCTGGATCTGATCGACAAGCAGAGGTCGAAATTCCTGTGATGGCATGGGCACGAATGCTGGCTTTTCCTGTTCTAGATTCTCCAATCGAGCACCCAGCCCACTCTGCTGGTCTGATCACATACATGGTGGTGACGAAAAGGCAAGAGATGAAACTGTATGCCCTCCGTCCTTTGGCTGCCTACATTTCGTGGCCAGCGTATGCTGCTACGCCTGAATGCTGATTTCCAATCTCCTTTTAACGGCATGTCAATATGGCATGGGGTGGACTGGAGAATAGGGGGGCGCAACTTGCCGGTCGCTCCACAGGAGACGCGGCCAGTGGCCGACAGCGGCGACACGCCACGACCCACGACCACGAGCGATGGGCGCGGCGTCCCCCCAAGAGCCGCGGGGGCGTGGGCTCGACTCGTGGTGGCGTACGCGCGCGGCATCAGAGCGGTAGCGAGTGACGCGGCCGCGCGAGAGCGGCACGGCACGGTGTCGCCGCCCGCACGCCACCGGCTCGTCCGCGGATCGGGGAGGCGCCGTACGTCCGCCACCGGCCGCGCGCCGCGCGCGCGGCTACGGCATTGGCACGGTCCCCGTCGTGGCACACGACGCCTCGGCGGGGGTTAGGTTAGCCTACGTGATCACATCTCGTGGCGTCGCTCTCGGGTCGCCTGGTCTCGGACCGCGAAACCAATGAGGAGATCATGCATCACCACGATCAGAATCATTTCCATCGCTTTCGCTACAGCTGACGACAAAGTTGAAAGAAGAAATTGATCGGAAGGAGGTTTCGAGGGAAAGCAAGGAAGGAAATTGCCCGATACGAGAAGTCGAGAAGCATCCACGTGCCGATAGATGGATAGAATAAAGTAATCCACCCTCGCGTTCGTGCGTCCATGATCGGCGGACGAATCTTGTGCGGGTAGGCTACGTCTTTCCGTGCGGCTGCAAAGCATCTTTCGTCTCTTTCATTCCCGTCGTGCAGAATATGCCCAGAGCTTTCTACGCTTTCGTCGCCCACCTGCCTGCGCCCGCATAGATGTAGCAAAGACATGGACGAACCCAATTCGTCCCCTTTGTAACAACAGATAGCACCTACACAAAGAAGATAAGGTACGGTGTGTGAAGAAAAGAAAGAAAGAAAGAAAGAAAGAAAGAAAGAAAGAAAGAAAGAGAGCAAGCTTCTTCGATCAGATCATGGCTGTCTACGTACTTCGTTGGCGTAAACGGCAGTGGCATTTTCGTTTGTTCTATTTGTCCAAACTCTCTTGTCAGACGGTGAGCTCGGTCAGAGTCCAGAAGGTTCAGGACTTCTCATTTTTGTTTCGACAATGGCTAGCTGCAAGCTCCAATCATGGTCAAGGCCGGATTTTCTTAAATCCATTATCTAAAAAAAAGCTGCAAGCTCCAAACGAGACCCCCAGCTTGTCCTAGCGAGAGTTGCCATCAAAGCACTCGCCGCCATAGGATCGTAGCGTAGCAAGACCGGCTGCGGCGGCGGATGGACTGGATGCGATGGATCAGCCGGGTGTCGCGGGTGTTCGGATGCTGGATGGTAACGGTTACCCGGGCGCTTTCGGACATAGGCAGACGCGGACACGCAGTTGCCCGTGGGCCAGGAAAAGGGGCTTCGCCCGTGTTTGTGTATCGTGCTGACGGTTTTCCGAAGGGGTCCGGCAGCTCTTTAGAAATTTATGACTGAGTTTTCTGCTAATATGTTCAAAAAGATCAAACAGCGGAATGTGTTTTTTTCTTTTTTATTGCTTGCTTAACAGCGGAATGTGTTTTAGGACTATACGATACGAGTGCGATCGAACGATGTGTCGATTATTGGTTGGTGGCTGGTCGCTATGGCGACGAGGCTCACATACAATTGTTCGTATATTCTTTCTTTGCTATCTTACATTGTCTGTAAACCTAGTGTCAGCAATCTTGACCATGACCCATAGTGTAGAATTATTTTTGATCATATAGTGAAAACAAATACTAAAAGACCAAAGAGTGTATTATTCTGTCGATGATTACAAGTGAGCGAATGGGAGAAATCCCAACACGTAGCCTAAACAATATAGCTTGTATTGCTTGTGTATCGCTCGAGGAAAAAACCTAGACGAGCTGTTGTGGTAAGGCAACTAACGACTAGCAACGCAGAGCTACCTCTAGCTGGTGCTCGTCTTGTTGTGGTGTTACTATGTGCACTAGTGATTTGCGCGCGCCTGATGGCGGCACAATTATGTACCCATTTAGCACATTGACACGTTATAATATGATAAAGACATAATAACATATAGATGACATACATATATAGTTGTTCCGAAGGTTTTATATACAAAGAAGTACTTTAATTATACATCAATTCCATAAGCGACATGTCTGGCAGTATAAGAGTTGAGACAGAAGCACATAATTTACAAAACGAGAAACGAAATCTACTTTTACTGCTATGACGTAGGATGTTAATGGGGAAACAATCAATCGGGGAATGCAGTTAATTAAAACTTGGATGTATAGTAATATATAAGGTCCATAGGTATGGTGCATGATTCACAAATTGTTATCTTGCAGCTTCATCAGTAGCTTTAGTCTCGTTGGACATATGGGCAGACACAAGGCGAAGTGGAGCTTCAAGTTTTAGAGCTTACAGGAATAACAATAGTAAATTCGGTAGTATAACAACAGATGGATGCCTATATAGATCACATAGGATTCATCATTCAAACCTAGCAGCAAAAACCAAAATGAATCGCTGATAATCGAAACAATTGAGAATTTTGGAAAAACTGCTAACCTGCACCAAGTCAGTAGCCAAAGCAGTAGTCAGCTCTTTACTAAAGTATTGACATTTTTTTCGAATTTGAAAACTAAAGAATGAGGGACCCTTTAGTAAAATACACCCACTAATATAATACATCAAATAAAAATTCTCAGTTTTACATCATGTTCAAGAAAAACGAATTGGAATATACTCACATCATAGTCAAACAGTGCTATGCGTTATAATTCTAGTGCAGTTCATTGACAGTCAGGTCCAGATAAACACCAATAGATTTATAACTTTGGAGACAAATAGCTAAACTTTATGGGAATGCATGTTCTTTTTTAATGCATAGACTAAGAAGTTATATGGTTATATTTCCTTTGAAGACAGCAGAGGGAGACTGAAACATAGTATGGATTATAAAAATATAAGAGCCCTCAGAACTGGTTCCAAGTAGCACAGTTCCTTTAGTGTTAAACCTATCAGGCCATACCTATGTTTGCACCTCAAAGCTTGATACGGAACAGTATTACTTAACTCCAATAATTGGGTGCAGACTAATTGTTTTTTTAGAAGGAAGTAAATATGTGGTGTTTTTGAGATGTCATTTCCATAGACTGAATTTCAGTAGCAATAGCTGCTAAAGCAAAGTTATTGCAGTACAAGCTCTTACCATGGAAAGCAAATACATACTCAGAAAAAGGGGTTCAAGACGCTTGACCCTGGCATCATGTCAAACATTCAGCAAGCAATGGGAGTCGGTCGGAACCTGAACGTTAACATCTCAGCCAAATAAAACTCAAAAGCATAGTAAACCAAGCAGGAAATAATAAGGCCAGGTAACAGACAGAGGTATTCAAACTGCTAAGCATAGTAAACTTCTAGAGAGGGAGGTAACATCAATGGCTTACCGGTGGTTAGCCACTCTACTGTGGTCTTCTGATTCCTGAACCTGCAAATAACAAGACATGCAATGGTGTTAGCTATCTTTTAAGCCAACTAAAATTTAAAAATTTGCGCATCTACAAAAAAAAGAAAAATCTGAGATGAGAGATAATTTTAATTTAGCATAACGTTGCTACTCATACATATTTTGATATGTACAACAAGAAAGTTTAAGGTAAATCTGCACATCCTGTAGCAAGACACTTGTGGGAAGGGGATGTAAACTAAAAGAAAACAACTCAACATATCAAAAATAATAGAAAGTTAAGGTCGAAGATTAACCTGCAATTACACTCAAGAAAAAAAAAGAAAATGTATTGTAAAGTTAAATTCTTGCGATAAAAGCCCAACAGTAAAGTTAAATGCGCTGTTGTGTCAAATGAACTAATTTGTTGATATATTTCATAAACCACATACAATTCTAACTATTGTTGTGTCGGTGAACTTAACAAAAAATCAAAGGATATCCAGACCGCCATGCATAGTAGAAGGCACTTCTGAGTGGTAACTTAAAACATCCATTAAGCTCTGTCCAGACCCAAAAAAAGACATAAAACAGGGTCGAATTAAACTGCGGGCAACTTGGCTAGAATGTTGAATGATACTATTGGTTAGCACATAATTAATAGAACACATGTGGTATAATGTGTCAATAGCTACCTCTTAAATAACAAAAATATTATATATAATGAACAGAAATTATAGCTACGTAATTGGACAACATGAGAGCTGAACAAAAGATATAAAAAGATAACAGAGGTCATACACTCGCATTGCCGGGGAACCAAGATTTGGTTGATGAAATTAAAGAGCTTAAAGGGCATGTCACTTATTAATACACTAAAAAACATCCCCTGGATTAGCCTGACAAGAGGAAAAGGATGCATTCAAAAACTTATTGCGCTTCAGACAGAACATAGCACACTAAGTTTCGTCTACCGATGGGCATGAAACATACACAGATGGAAATGGACATGTGAAGAACTGAAAACATCATGTGCACATAAACCAAATAACTATTTGGATGTGTTTATATTATTACAATCACATAAAAGAACATAATTTAATATTATTGGAAATAGCAAAAAATAGCACATGTGCACTCACTGGACCAAGGCACAACAATCATATTTCAAAGAGGATAATTATCTATGATGGCTAAACAAGAATGTATATTTACTGAACTTCAGTAAATCTTTGAATGTACATGGTCGTCCACATATTCCCTAATTTTAATCTTTAGGAAAATTAACGCACCCCTAAATTAAAAAACCATGCCAATATGTCAGAAGTAAACTCATGGACCATATATTCACCTGCCTATCATGTACATAGGATGGCTAAAGAGTAATCACGGTGCAGAACATGTTCTCATGTTAACCTAGCACAGAAAAAGCAATTGTTAGTCAATAAATTCCATAATGCAAATCACGTTGCCATAGAGCAGGAAATAAGTCGCTGTGCTTCAACAATTACGAATTTGTAAGTTAACATGAAAGGCATGCTGGTAGCGTAATAATGTAGTAGGATGTTAATCCTGTTTTTTTCCTTTATGTATTTTAATTCATCCACATCAAGTGCAATGCATCAACAAAAAAATAATAGCTAACAAATCTTACCTAAAAGCACTCTATGAACTGAAAGCGTTCCAGAAACCACCAGCGGCAACGAAGAACACCATACACAAACCAAGAATTGGTACTCCATGATAATCTCAAACTCGTCTGAAGAGGGGAAAATTCTTTCGAAGGCCCAGTACCAGAACCCACACAAAAAAGAACCAAAAAAGCAACCAAGAACGCTAGAACACCTGGTCTAGCTGGTTGCAGGCTTAGAGAAATTTGATTCTGCATATATGTAAGAAAGAAGAAAGGGGAAAAATGCAGCAGTTGTCCTCTTATCCAGTGGATCTGAACCCAGAAGAGGTTAGGGAATAGAAATCACCACAAATCCAGAAGGTGGGAGGGAGATCGATGGCACGGAGATGCTCATCATATGAAAAACCAGGAAAGGAAAGCAGATGTTCATCGTATGAAACAGCTGGAAAGGAAGCAACACAAAGAGGGCCTCGATCTGCTTCAGCTCATGTTGCCCGCCACTGCCGCAGTACGCCTGCCGCGTTGCTGCCGCTCGTCGCTCGCATCCGCGTGTCGCTGCCGCCGTCTGCATGCTTGCCCACCGTGTTGTCACAGAGGTGCGGCAATTAGCGACTCTGGTCACGCGCCGCCGCTGCAGTACGCGCCACGGCTGCGGGCGCACGCGCTGCCACTGCAGTACGCGCCGCTGCCGTCTGCCTGCTCGGTCCGCCCGAACTGGCTGCGCTCGCCATGGCCGTAGCTTCGGCCGCTCACCGCCGCTGTCGTCTGCATTACGGGGAAAATATTAATCAGGTGAATCTGGCATGATATCCAACACAAATAGATGGGAGTGAAAAAAACTGAACATGAAAACAATCGTCATCTGAATCTGATTGGCAAGAAAATGGCATCAGCAGACTCACACAGCCATGGGAGGGATGACATTATTCTTCCCGTCACAGCTTCTGCTTTCCGTGGATGAGCAGCTCCTGCGCGAGCTAGCAGGGAAGGGAGGCAGAGAGAAGACGATTCAGATTGGGATGAAATGGGGGAGGGACAAACAGATATTTTTTAGGCCAACCAGTAGTGAACCGGACAGTCTAGGTACTTCTGGAGCCTTCTTACCAACAAACTAATGACACGTGTGCGCAGGGAGGTGAAGAGCCAAAGTGAATGAAAACCGCCGGATGTAAATCTATTGGACAATAGAATTTCTGCTATCGTGTACCAACTGGGAGGCCACCGACGCCGCCCCGTTTCATAAGGAGATTGGGATGAAATGGGGGAGGGACAAGCAGATATTTTTTAGGCCAACCAGTAGCGAACCGGATAGTCCAGGTACTTCTGGAGCCTTTTTACCAACAAACTAATGACACGTGTGCGCAGGGAGGTGAAGAGCCAAGGTGAATGAAAACCGTCGGATGTAAATCTATTGGACAATAGAATTTCTGCTATCGTGTACCAACTGGGAGGCCACCGACACCGCCCCGTTTCATAAGGAGAATGTCTAGCGGCCATCCGGGGCTGAATTCGTTCTATTGCAACTAGTGGCTATCACTATAGCATGATCAATTATCACAAAACAACAATGAAGAATGCCTTAATTCTTTTAAAAGCTTATCATGTCTTGTTCATATATTCCACACATATATAATATGCTTTGATTATTTTTTCCATCGACTTATCATCATTTGTTTGTAGATTTCAAGTTGGTCAAGAAAGAAGTTCATAGGAAAACCAACTTTAGTTTCGTCCTTAGCAGCTGCAAATCTGTTTGACTACTTAATATTACTCCCATCTTGATTTGGGTTCTAGTTCCACCACTGCTGTCTCATCCGGTCCGATGCATCATGCAGCTACTTTTAGCATAGATATTGCCTCTATGCCACAAGATATATGTCATACATGTGTAAAAATGTATTCCATTGGTCCATCCATTCAATTACTTTGTCTATTTCTGGACAAGCAACTTTCTCAATGGCTTTCTAATAGTTTTTATTCATATTACCTAGAAAGTTAATAATGAATGATCAAGCCTGATATCCTACATGGTCTAACTATTTTTAATTAGATCGTCATCTCCATTTTATGCTAATACAACTAAACTTAATGAATGCTTGACGGTTGGCCTAACATTTGAAGCTAACGAAGAGCTAACCTTACGATTGAGTATATATAAAGGGAAAAAGGTCAACGGGGATAAAATACCTTTATAGAAAGGGTAAACGTGATGAAGGTCAGTATCCCCTTCTCTCATCAGCACTAAATGTGGCAAAATCAGCTGAAAGCCACACGTTGAGTCATGCAAAGTTACTCTTGGAGCTAAAAATTATGAAGGGCTGAATCGCACACAGCATGCCCACAATAGAACTGTATTTTCCGCGAAAGGAAAGGTCCAAACTGACAAATGGTCTCAAAAAAATTTCTCCGACCAATCGAAATTTTGTTGTCTCTCTCTCCAGTCTCTGCATCGTCTTCCTCGGGACTTCTCCAAGGTGAAACCCTAGCTCCTCGCAACCTTCCGCCGCCGCCGCCGCCGCCGCCGACGATCGCCGGCAACAGCTCTACAGGAGAAATTGGGCGGTATCTGGGACCTCTCAATTGGGGGTTCCCCCTCTTTCTATCCCCTTCCCCTGTTCTGCCGCCTCCCCAATTCGGTGTGCATCAGAGGCGACATCACAGCTGGCGATAGGAGGCGTCGCCGCCGCTGTCACCCCGCCCTCTACTTGCGTTGAAGTGGTGGGGTGCGGAGATTCCTGGGCCAGTCTCTCGCTGGTAAGTAACCCTTGCTTGGACGGATGATTGCTCTGTCAATATAAATCTCTCTTCCTCTTCGTTTATTTGCGGATTAGTTTGTTGCTCAGTTGCTTGCCAATTTAATATCGCCAAGTATAGCGACTATAGTTTAATCCAAGCATCCATGGTTCGATCAGGTTATCCTTTCCTTCATCAATTCCCAAAAGGCGGGTGTTTACTTTCCAAAGAAATTGGGGGTTCAACTGAATCACATGCTCCACGTTAAGGCCTCCCCTGAGATTGATGGCAGAAGGAAGCAGTAGCCGTAGGAGGAGTGCTTTCTCCCCTGGCTTGGCTGTGTTATTGTCTGGTGATGAAGCTAAGATTAGCCCCCAGAAGACGCATTTGGTGTCCTATCATGATGAGATTGGCCACCAGGCTGTTGAGAGGACTATAGAGCACATTCTTGATCTCCCTCACAAATCAGTGGTCCGTCCTCCTGGACCAATCGATGCGATCTTTGTGCGCTCGGTGTTGAGGAATCAGGCTAGAAAATTTGATCTTGACTGGGACAAATGTATCCATGGATACCATGGTAGTGTCTTGATTGTGGACAAAGGTGCTGGTCAGCATAAGGTGGTTCTTGATGATTCAAGCATCTGTGGTAAGTTCAGGAGTGTCAGGGGACCATTACTTGTCGAGAGCTCTGCCCCATTTAGCAGTGCTAGGGCTAATGCCTGTGTGTGGAAGGGCAAGTGGATGTATGAGGTGACCCTGGAGACTTCTGGAGTTCAGCAGCTTGGATGGGCTACTCTCTCTTGTCCTTTTACTGATCAGAAAGGTGTTGGTGATGCTGATGATTCATATTCATTTGATGGTCGGAGGGTGACTAAGTGGAACAATGACCCAAAGCCATATGGACAGCCATGGACAGTAGGGGATGTGATCGGTTGCTGCATCAACTTGGATGCAGGAGAGATCTCCTTTTACAGGAATGGGATATCTCTTGGTGTTGCATTTGATGGAATTCGCAATGTGGAACCAAGGAAGGGCTACTATGCTGCAATATCCCTCTCAGAAGGCGAGCGTTGTCATCTGAACTTTGGCTCCCATCCATTCAGGTATCCTGTTGATGGGTTTGAACCAATGGAGGCGCCACCACGCTCTTGGAAATTTACGACATATCTTCTTAGATGTTTGTTCCGATTGCTAGAAGTTCAAAATCTGGAGAAATCTGAATCAGCATACTTTGAGAAACTGAGGAGAGTCAAGAAATTCGCATCACTGCAAGAACTTTTTCAACCAATTTCAGAAGCGATCTGTGCAGAAATTTTTAGTGCTATTGAAGTGAGCCAAGGTTGCCTTGAATATATTGCCTGGGGCTCGCTGACCACTCTTCTCATAGATGTTTTCAGGGCACGTGAGCCACATGATTTCTCATGCCTTGATCAGGTTCTCGACCTTTTCCTTCAGTTCCAAGGTTGCACCTCACTACTGCAGGAGCTTATCGTGGCACTTTCTTGCATGTGCAAAGCTGCACCACTTGTGTTGACAGAATGCCCATATTCTGGGTCATATCCACTTTTAGCGTTGGTTTGCCACATTCTTAGGCATAAGGATGTAATGCGTCTATGGTGGAACTCAGAAGATTTTGCATTCTCATTTGAAGGGTTCCTTACAAGGAAGATTCCAAATAAGCATGATTTACAGTGCCTCGTGCCATCTGTTTGGTGGCCTGGGTCTTCTGAGGATGAAGTTAGCATGACACTGACGATGACAACACTCTCAGATGCAATCAAGAAGGTAAGTTTTCCTTGCCTCTCGGGGATTTTGCTGTAAGCTGTCATTTCTCCTCCAGATAATTAGGAATTCTGTGTTGGACAGAGAAGTATGTTTTTATTTCATCCCGTTCATTTGATACATAATGTTGCCACAGCTACAAAACACACTACCATGTTCTGTGAGCCTACCCCATCATCAAATAATATTTCAGGAATTCAAGTTGACGGTTTTTATTCTATTCCTGAATTGAATCATGTTGAGTTGTTGACACATGGATAGGAATGCTACACCATTCTTTAGTTTGATTAGCATGATGTTTGTAGCTGACCTAACGGATTCTTCATTTTTCTTAGTGAATTGCATTATTGTATCTGGACAGCTATAGCATTTGTGAACCTATTCAGTTCTGCTATCTTTTATTTCCTATACTTTTATGTTATTAGATTAATTTGGAATTCTTTTCTTTGTTGTTTTTGGGATTGACCTTTCAAAACCTATTATCATGCTGCAATCTTTCCTTGCAGATTGAAGAGATGCATCGCGATCTTTGCAGCTTGGTAATATGCTTTATTCCACCAGTTTCTCCCCCTCAGCCTCCAGGCTCTGTATTTAGGTCCTTTGTACATAGTTCGGTACTGAAGGCTAGAGGTGGAGATCATAGGATGGTTGCCAATGGGACTTTCAACAACACTGTGCTTGTTTCATTGTACACCGTAATCCTCCATTTGCTGTCTGAAGGATTTTCCATGGATTCTTCTGGGTCTGCATCATCCTCTAAAGTGAACTGTGGGAATGGTGTTGGATTTCTTCATAAAGGTGGAAAGCGGAAGTTCCCGACACAATTACTTTTCAGGAATGATGCCTACTACAGCGTAATTCCTAGAATTGGTGGATCACCAAGTATTTTGATGCATCGCCAATTTGATGATGTGGAAGATGAAGTGCAGTGGGACGAAGGCTGCATGAATGATGAAGAGATGCGTGTAACACACACTACAGTACAGAAGCCTTGTTGCTGCTCAGTCACAGATGTCACGATTGGCCTAAGATACAAAGAAAGTGCTAAGTATGTACCATCGACTTCAAAAGGCCCATGCAAGCCCATGCCTGAAAGACCTGTCCATGTTGCTGCTGAGTGCAATGAGAGAAGTCTGAGTGATGAGATTGAAGACAAGCCTAGCACAAGTACTCAATCAGAAATTGAATATGGATACCAAGCACTGCATAATCTAGAAAGCATGCCAATGGCAACTCAATCTTCATCTGAAGCACTTAAAGAGGAAGAGCTGCTTGATGTTATGTTATTGTTATATCATCTGGGCATTTCACCAAATTTTAGGCAGGCAAGTGATGTTTTTTGAAGCATTCAAACACACATATATGCTGCAGGAAGGATTCCTATCTTTGTATGGAGATATTCATAATCCACAAACTTAATGACATGCTGTTTTCAGTCACCTTAGTCTTGTATATGTTCAGTCACCTACAGACTGCATGTATTCAGTCACCTTAGGTGTTAACATGCATGCATTTTGTTTTTTAAAATATGCGCAATTTTCGTCTGCCAACGCACGGAATTTTTCTAGACGACTTCACATTCTGATGATGCTATTGAACATTGGATCCTCATGTATAAAGAATACAAGGGCATATTATATTTTGACTTAGTCGTCAAAGTTAGACTTGACAATTGTTTTCTCACAATATATAGCACTTATAGCTAAAAACCAATATAGTGTGAAAGCATTTTGAAGTATGAAACTATGAATCTACTTGTATAAGCTTTATACACCACAAATACTTATAATTGGACTTAGTTTGGTCAGAATATACAAAGTCTTTCAAAACTCAAATATGCATTGTATTTTCAGAAGTAGGGAGTATCTACTTGTTCATTAACTTCTCACATGACTGACATTTGTTATCCTTTGATATTCATAGTATTGATTTTAATATATATTATAGTACTGACTTAAATTTGTTCCATACAGGCGTTTTATTTCATGTCTCAGCAGTCACAGTCCATTTCTTTACTAGAAGAAACAGACAGGCAGATACGAGAAAAATCATGTGCAGAGCAAGTAAGGCGTTTGAAAGAAGCCCGGAATAGCTATCATGAGGATTTGGTGGATTGTGTACGCCATTGCGTTTGGTATGATTTCTGAAATGATAAATCTTCTATGTTTTTCTTGCTGCCATGACAAAACGATTATTTTATCACATGCGTCAAAGTTTAGAAATGTGCTGCACACACGATTTTTAGATTTAGCTGTGAATTTGTTATCTTGGGTATTCTTAAAGTTATTCACAATAGATTCTACTGGTTAGCTAGCCAGTAAGTAGAGATGAAAGAAATTATTTAAATTTTTTTATGCCTTGCAGCTGTGTAACTTATGCAGATGTTCAATAATTATGTCAGATACTATTTATGCAAGTATCGCAATGAGAGTTGGACATGTTAAGTGTTGTTTCAATTGTTCTTTGGCTACTGAGTTAATCTGCTGTTTTTCTTATGTTGCATTCAGGTACCGGGCCACTCTTTTCTCTCCATGGAAGCAAAGGGGAATGTATGCAACTTGCATGTGGGTTGTGGAGCTTCTTTTGGTCCTTAGTGACTCAAAAACCATTTTCCAGTATGTTCCTGAGTTCTATGTGGAATCACTGGTAGGTTTCTTGTTTCCTTTGGCTTTCTGTTTTTTTTTATCATTCACAATGAAAATATTTACCCAAGAGGATCTTCTTTTTATTATCTCTGCAGGTTGATAGTTTCCATGCCGTGCGAAGGAGCGATCCTCCTTTTGTTTCACCTGCAGTATTCCTCAAGCAAGGGCTGGCCTCATTTGTATGTACCGTTCATCTTTATGCATCTTAATTTATTATTTCATTACCTTCTTGTTTGGTTAAAACCTAACGGCAACGATCTTTGTTGCTGATATTAATGGTATGGAAGGTTTGCAGACAATAGATCTTAAGCTCAGAGAGCTTAAAAAGCCTATTTTAAGTGGTAGTTTGTTTGAGCCAAATCATGATTATTTCTTGATAGGTTTCAGCGTGCTGTTAGTCTGAGTTATCTAAGGGTTCTGTTTTATCATCAATAGGTCACTCTGGTTGTCAAGCACTTCGATGATACGAGGATAGTGAATCCAGACTTGAAAGATCTTCTTCTTCATTCAATTTCAGTCCTCGTGCAGTACAAAGAATTCATGTTTGTTTTCGAGAACAATCGGGAGGCTATAAATAAAATGCCAAGATCACTTTTATCAGCTTTTGACAACAGATCGTGGATCCCTGTTACGAACATACTTTTCCGGCTCTGCAAAGGCTCAGGATTTGCTTCCTCTAAGAATGTTGAATCTTCATCATCTGCAACTTTTCAGGTTTCTTTAAATATGGCCACTTATGTTTTATTTTTGTTCCTCCTCCTATAGATTAGGTGTGTGCTACTGCATGATTGTTATGCAAATCATTGATTTGATTGTTTGGTTTCTTCCCTTTGAAGGTTCTACTTAGGGAGACATGCATTCATGAACCAGAACTGTTCTTTTCCTTCCTCAATCGGCTTTTCAATACACTCAGCTGGACAATGACCGAATTCTCCATGTCCATCCGAGAGATGCAAGATAAACACCAGGTGGATTTTCAAATTATTGTGTTTTGTTGCCTGTGTGTTGATTGGTGCAGAGGACTCATATCCTTAACTTCTTCTCTTTGATGCAGCTGTATGCTAGAAATGAAATATAGTGATAAGAATCATTTTCTGAAACTTGGTTGCTCCAGTTATTCCAATACGATTTATCATGAGAGTAATCAATGTTCGTTTTTTCCTATGGTGTGGCTGTGCAACTATGAAAGTTTGACCAAACATGTATTATTTTCAGGTTGCTGATCTGCGGCAAAGGAAGTGCAGTGTAATTTTTGATATATCATGTAATCTTGCGAGGATCTTGGAATTCTGTACCCGAGAGATTCCTTCTGCATTCCTCATGGGACCAGATATGAATTTGCGGAGGTTGACTGAATTGGTTGTCTTTATTCTCAACCATATCATATCAGCAGCTGACGCGGAGTTCTTTGACATGTGAGTCAACAACATCTTAATCTGAAGTTTCTGAAAATTTTCGAGTGGTAGAATGTCCTTCTTGAACGTCTGAAAATATGCAGCACTTTTGTTCTTGTAAGTTGATGTATGATCTTTGAAAGCTGTATATATTTAATCGTGTTCACGACCTATATAAATTGCCAATGCTTCCATCGTTGGTAGGTCTGGTCTACCTTTATATTCTATGGTGCATTTATCTCTTGATCATGCAAAAAACTAATGTTGTGTGTACACTTTACAAAAGTAGGTGGGTATTTTTTAACAAGTAGGAAGCTTGTATATGCAGGACACTAAGACGGCCAGGGCAGCATCAAGAGAAAACAAATCGTACTATGATCTTGGCTCCTCTTGTAGGCATTATCCTCAATCTTATGGAATGCAGCAGCACATCAGGACATAGGGAGCTAAATGATGTGATTGCAGTGTTTGCAAGCATGGATTGCCATGCTACAATCCATTTTGGGTTGCAGTACCTGCTGAGCTACAACTGGGTTAGTTTGCTTTCCTATCCTTTTCTCCATTTTGTATCTGATTTCCTTGATCAGCTTGGTTTTAAATTTTTATGTTATTTTGTTTGCTATTTTATTGACCTTGGTGTTCCATTGTGCATGTATTTATATAGAGTAATGTTCTCCGAGGGGATGCCTCCCTTGCGAAGCTAGCACAGCTTGAAGAATTCTCGCATTACTTCCGACACACTATAATGGCTGTGGATGGTGAAGAGCATAGCTTAAACACGGGCGACGAGGAAGAGGATGACACTTGTTGCATTTGCTACAGCTGCGATTCGGATGCAACATTCCAGCCATGCCATCACCGGTCCTGCTTTGGCTGCATTAGCAGGCATCTCCTGAACAGCCAGAGGTGCTTCTTCTGCAATGCAGTAGTAACATCAGTTACAAGGATAGCCGATTTGTGATGCACTCATGGTCCTCTTGGGTATTACTAATCCAAAGGAAGGTCATGCCGTTTTGTCTATCCATTTTTCTTGACGGCGGAGGTGCCAACGGCTCGGAGATGTTTCCTCTGCCTTTCAAGGAAGACTGCCTTTGTGCAAAAGGTCAGAAACGGTTCCTCTTTTTTCCTTTTGTAAAGGTCAGGTAATAGTAGAAAGGATTCAATAACATTATTGCAGAAGGCGGCTTCTGTACAAGGTGGGAAGCCAGTACCACCGAAAGGATTCTCGGAATCGCGAAATTTTTGTAGTTTGTAGGCAGATTCCACGATGTAAATATGAGATATGAAACGGAGAAAGGGGGTGACAGATAACATCAACATTTTGTAATTAGTAGCCAAAATAAAAGAACTAGATGCTTTATATTGGAGAGAGCTCTAGTCTTCTTTTTGTTCCTCCCCACGGTGGTGTAGCGCCAGAGTAAATAAAATCTGTGTCCGGCCTGTTTGTAACATGCTGTCACCTGTAATACTTCAGTGATGAACCTTCAGCAAAAAAAAAAAGAGTCAAGTTGCTTCCTCAAATGGTATATGGAATTCTGGATACGCCTACCGTCGCCTACACGCATACTGGAGGACGGGTACGCAGTTTTGCACGACACAGAAAGAAACGTCTTTCTGGGAATACGTAACGTATCTCACAACCGTACCGACGTGGAGGACCCACCTGTCATAGGCGGGGCACGCCAGCTGGGACCCTAGAAGCACACGGCACCGTCCACGTGCTACCGGGGCCACCACGTCTCGTGATCCCACGCCTTGCCTCACGGGACCCGGGCCGCCGGCCGCGCGCCCCGCCCGACATGCGGGCCCCACGTGTCATCCCCCACCGCCCATATCTCCCTCTGCCTCTCTGCCTCTTCCCCTCCACACTCCCATCCCGCTCCGCGCGCCTGTCCCGTCCCCTTGGGTCGCAAATGGTTCTCGCGCGAGTCCTCACGCTCCCGCTGCCCACCCCGTCGTCCACGCCCCACCGCCGCTTCCTCCTCCCGCCTCGGGCGGCGCGTGTGCTCCCCGTGCGGGCCGCGTCCTGCCGCGCAGCGAGCGCAATGACGGCGGCGGCGGCGCCCCTGGACCCCGCCGCGGCCGCGGCCGCGGCCGTGGGCGTCGGGGAGGAGCTGCCGGAGGGGTACGATCAGATGATGCCCACCGTGGAGCCCGCGCGTAGGCGGCGCGCGGGGGTGCTGCTGCACCCGACGTCGCTGCGGGGCCCGCACGGCATCGGCGACCTCGGCGACGAGGCGCTCGCCTTCCTCGACTGGCTACACGACGCCGGCTGTACGCTCTGGCAGGTGAGGTGACCAGCGCCGCGCACATTGCCTCGATGTTCCGCTCATTTTGCTGGCCAATTATGTATTGCGATCGGAGTGTTTTTAGCGAGCTTAACTGCGAATTTCCGAGGGGCTAGGATCATGGAATCCTCTTCTGCGGTGGCAATTTTGGGCCGCATCGATGCCTGAAGAGGTGGGGCTGTGTGACTGTGTCATCGTCCTCCTTACACTGTGGGCTTTGGAACGAGACGGATATAGTGGCCCATTGCCCAACAACACGTGGGATGTGCTGGGCTTTTTGTTCAGTACGTGGACCTAGTGTTGTCGTCCATTTTTGTTTAGTGACTATGAAATTTTAGCTGTGAGGATAGTTGCAGGTTGATTGAAAGGTTCATTGGTATCTGAATCTGACTATCTGCTGATGTGATGGGACAAGGAGGATTTTCATATTCATACCAATAAAACAAAAGAGGAAAAAAGGTTAAACGTTAAAATAAGTGAGCGAGAAGTGAGTACTATGAAACCATAGTCCAAGAGAAGGTAATAGCATACCATGCATGCAGGTTCCAGTGCGGAAATTTAAGTCAATATGCTTGCTGTACATTGTAATGTTGATGCTGCACCGTCTAGAGCCATGAAGTGAGTAAATAGAAGCGATGTTTCCACAGAAGAGTTGAGTCTAACGATTGGTATTTATTTAGTTGCTTCTAGCCTCCCGACTAACAATCCTAGTTTTTCTGCACAATCAATTGGTGTTTCATCTTCGATCTTTGGATAACTTAGTTGAATTTTTGAAAGCTAACTGTTTGATCGGTCCATATTTGTAGGTTTTGCCACTTGTTCCTCCAGGGCGGACATCTGGGGAGGATGGATCTCCTTATTCTGGACAGGTGATGCTCTATGCAAATAGGATTGACTTCTGTTGATTTGGAGTTAACTTGTGTGTAGCTAGGCTTTTGCCCATTTGTGGCAGTAAATTGAGTTGTACTTGCATGGATTTGCATTTGCAGGATGCGAACTGTGGTAATACCCTTTTGATATCTCTTGAAGAGCTTGTAAAAGATGGTCTTTTGATGGAAGACGAACTTCCTAATCCCGTGTGAGTGTTAATTCCTTGATCACTTTGAAGTTCATTTATAATTATGTTCCTTACTGCCCTGGGTCGGGGGTGTTGGAGGATGGAGTTAAACTTTTTATTTATTTTTAATTAATGACAGGGATGTGGAGTATGTTGAATTTGATGCAGTTGCAAATCTGAAAGAACCTCTTATCGCAAAGGTTAGTCATCAATCTTTGCTTATTTATTACGCCTTTGTTTACTTCTTTTATTTGAGCTTAAAATTGCATGTGTTGCAATAAAGAAGTATTTTTCATGCTGCTTGTTCCTTATGATTGACAACTGATCCTCATTCATGTAACTGAACACTGGCAACCAAGTTCAGACATTCATTTGTTTTGTCTAGAAATGGTAAAAAATTGAGCTTTGGTGTTACTTATAATGATAATAATATTATTTGAATGTATGAATTGATGAAAATCAATCTTTTGCTTCATTGGCTTCATTGAAAATCATAGATAAATCTTTTTCTTCTAGGCAGCAGAGAGGCTCTTACTGGGCCATGGAGAGCTCAGAACGCAATATGACTGCTTCAAGAATAATCCAAATATATCAGGCAAGATTTTTTGGAACATAAAATTTCAAACCATGCTTTTCTTAGACTTTCGTATTCTCCTCTTACTGTGAATAGCACAGATGCCTACTGTCAACTTTAGGTAAATTTGAATGAGAATATAAATCCTGAAATTGTGTTTTATACGAAATAAGGTTAATGATATAAGAAAAATATTACCTTTTATAATTAGTACTAAATTTTCACCTCAGTAAAAACTGATGTACTCATACATAGATGGATATCAGAGAACTGCTAATTATCAAATAGGTGACAGTCTAGATTTGGGGATATCTTTTAAAAAATGCATGCCTTTCCGCTCAACAAATACTTATTGATGGACAGTATAGTGGCTTACTGTCTCTTGTGCCGCCAGGTTGGCTTGAAGATGCAGCACTTTTTGCTGCTATTGACAAAAGCATTGGTGCATTCTCCTGGTACGAGTGGCCTGAACCTCTTAAAAATCGCCATCTTGGCGCCTTGGAAGATATATATCAACAACAGAAGGACTTTGTAAGCATTTGAAACCTGTAGTACTTTCTTTGCAATGATTTTTCTTAAGCACAAAATGTCAATAGGTTTACAAACTTCATGTGTTTGCAGATAGAGACATTTATGGCTCAGCAGTTCTTATTTCAAAGGCAGTGGCAACGGGTTCGTAAATATGCACAGAAGCTGGGTATCAACATCATGGGTGACATGCCTATATATGTTGGCTACCATAGTGCAGATGTTTGGGCAAACAGGAAATTATTTTTGCTGGTATATCTCAATATTTTCTTGCAACAATCTTGCTTTTATTGTTTGAAAACTTGCAATAATTGTGTTGTGGCTCTTGACTGTTGTCTCTGGTTATAGGACAAGAATGGTTTCCCCACTTTTGTTAGTGGTGTTCCACCTGATGCATTTAGCGAAACTGGTCAGCTATGGAACAGGTAGGTCCTTTGCTTCACTATCAATGAATTTGCCTAGTCCTTAGTTTATTTCATATTCAGTACCATAGAAAAGGCATTTCCTTATGTATTACAATTCTGCAGTCCGCTGTATGACTGGAAAGCTATGGAGGCAGACGGCTTTTCGTGGTGGGTAAAGAGGATTAAACGAGCTCTTGATTTGTATGACGAGTTCCGTATCGACCATTTCCGGGGGCTTGCGGGTTTTTGGGCTGTCCCTTCTGGTAAGCTGAATACATCAGGGCACTGCGTCCCTGCATATTAAATGTCAGTGCTGTAAGTGAATCTGTTTTATGGGAACATGTATTTCCATTTGCTAACTTAGCATTCGTGCATAATGTAGAAGCAAAAGTAGCTCTAGTTGGAAGCTGGAGGGTGAGCATCGACCTGATAAACATGGTATTGCATTTTTCCTTCTCAGAAAATCTTTGCTGCTGATATGTGTTTTCCTGTTTTCTTTGGCAGTAGGCTGGACCGAGGAATGCCTTTTTTGATGCACTCTTCAAAGCTGTTGGCAGCATAAACATAATAGCAGAAGACCTGGTATGCATCCAACTATCCAAGTCTTTTCTCTAATCCACTAGAGTCCGATATCTTATGCATGGTGGTCTTTTAGTGGGCTAATATGGGTGTAGGAATTAGAAAGAAGTTCTCATCGCTTGTAAGTTGTTACGACCTCATTCAAGTAAATCTGCACAAGTATACATGTTTTTCACTGAATCAATGTTAATATTGATACACGGAACTAGCTGTGGAAATGTTAAATGTTATTTGAACTGGGAAGTCCGAGCGGATATGTTGATGCTCTAATATAATTGAAGTAATATGCCAGTTAGAACGTTTGATTCTTCCGTGCTGATGTTTATCTCATCACATGATTGCTACTTGTAGGGGGTGATTACTGAAGATGTTGTCCAGCTAAGGAAATCAATTGGGGCCCCTGGGATGGCAGTTCTACAGTTTGGTAATATCACCAAGGCAGCTCTGAGAGCATACTTTTCTTACTGATTAAATGTTTAGATGCTCTAATTCCATTTGTATATGTGGAACAGCCTTCGGAGGTGGTTCTGACAACCCTCACTTGCCGCATAACCATGAAATTGATCAAGTTGTGTATACCGGAACACATGATAACGATACAGTTAGTTCCAAGTTTCTCTTCAACTGCTTTTCATTTTAAATATTTTTTGGAGGACTGCTAGTCAAACAAGTAAATATAGAATCTTTACACGCTTCAGTAATTTCCTCAATAGGTTCTTGGATGGTGGCAAAATTTACCCAAGGAAGAGAAGCAAATTGTCAGTATCTTCAATTTTTCTTGAATGAGCATATTGGTGGCACTATTGGTCATAATCTTTATCTCTTTACTTCAATTTATTTCAGGTGATCAAGTATCTACCAGAAGCTGGGAACACTGACATCTCATGGACACTGATTACTGCTGCCCTCTCTTCTGTTGCAAGGACTTCCATGGTAACCATTCAGGACATTCTTGGCCTCGACAGTTCTGCTAGAATGAATACTCCAGCTACACAGGTTATTAGCTGCATCCTCTCAGACCTTCTACTTGTATAAATCACATATATACCAAAACTACAGCATTGAAGGGCTTATTATTCTCTGCTTTCCCCCACAGAAAGGAAACTGGAGATGGAGGATACCAAGCTCTGTTGGCTTCGATAGCCTTAACCCTGAAGCAGCAAAGCTGAAGGAGTTGCTTGCGCTGTACAATCGTCTGTGAAGGCTGCGATACCTTCTACTACTGTCAGGAGTCCCTTTCATAAAAGCAGAGTTTTTTTTTCCCTGAATAAGCGTCTCGTGTTTTGGTTGTCTGAAAGCTTGCGTGCGTGAAATCCTGTACGGAACGTGAAGTACTGCATTTTTTTCGTGAGGGTCTATGCAAGTTTTCGAAATGCACGTGCTATGCAAATTCTCAAAAAAAATAATCACAATTTTCTTTTAGAATTTTTCGTGATCTATGGATTTACATGATGTGAGTCCATCACCATGCATTCCCAAGGAATGATTGAGGGTTGGTTTCTTTCTTTTGATGGTCTCTAGTTTATTCAACTGCTTGGTCCCTCGCCATCCTCTCTTCAAAAGAAGCCGCCACCCATGAAAGCCACCTTCTTCTACCTAGGACCACCGCCTATATCTGTTCGTTTGGCTTATCAGCCACCAGCCAGCAGTATTTTTTCTCTCAGCAAAAACCAGCATCATCCAGCCAAACAGGCCGACTATTACACAACTAATGTATTTTGTACGGCCAATTGATTCAATTGTTCCACATATCAAATTTCCTAACGAGATACTCCGTAAGATTGAATAATCAAGGTAGTTCCCGACCATTCAACGGCACTTGGGGCGGGGCTGAAATGCTATGGCGGAAAAAAGTACAAGCTAAGCATCTTCTCTAAGCACCTCTATACACGTGCACCACCCCTCTGTCTTCACACTAATGGAAAGGCAAACTGATCAATTAGATGTTACTATAACAACTTCTTTATTAATTTTACGAAATCAAGTAGCTCACCAGTGGGATCCGTGGCGCAATGGTAGCGCGTCTGACTCCAGATCAGAAGGTTGCGTGTTCGATTCACGTCGGGTTCAAACCCCCGATTCCAACCGGATTTCCTTTTTTCCATGCGCCTTTCGATTTTTGCGCTTTTTTTTTTGGGCCCAACCCATTCAGAATAAACCGGCCCATAAGCCTGCCTGTGGCGACTGGCGACCCCCAAACCTAAACCCTCACCACGCTTCTGGATCCTTCTTTCCCCGTCTCTCCCGACCTCCCTCCCTCAGCTCCCCTTCCGCATCCGCACGAACGAAGCCGCGCGAGCGAGGAGCAGACGAACCTTCCCGACCTCGAAGCCTCTCCCCTCCGAGCCGCAGCCATGGCGACCGTCATGCAGAAGATTAAGGACATCGAGGATGAGGTAACTAGTGAGGACCATCGCGAGTTCGAGGCGCTAGGTTCCCAGCCATCCGTCGCGATGACGGTTAGATTTGTGCTTCCGGCCGGTTACGAGCTGTATGGCTCTAGGAGTAGTAGCTTAGGGGAAGTTTCGAATTGAAATGGTTTCGTTGCGGAGTCGCTGTATCTGTGACATGCCGCTGCTTTTGCGATCCTGTAGATACTTGGCAGTTTGGGATGCGGGGAATACTAACTAGAATAGCCGGGGTTTAGATTTCTCCAGTTCCGATTTGAAATGTTGGATTTCGCCTCGAAGAGCCTGTTCGCGTTCTGGTGTGGTGGGATTTGTTCTGTTCATGTAGCTGTGAGCTTTGGATTATCGTAGTTGTCATTATTTGTGAGAAAGGATGTTAACACTAGTTCCTGGACTTGGGTTTCAATGCTAAATTCGGAGACTGGAGTCTAGTTAGATTTGTGCGACAGTTTTTAGTCTGTATTGGTTGAAATGCTTCCAGCCGCCTGGGAGAAATGATACTAGTTTGGATCAGGATTGTGTTGTTTGCTGATGGATTCATATCGAGATGTCTGGCCGTCTGGAACTGATAAGGCTGGCATATTCAATTGGTTACCTGTGGACTTATGGCCAATAGTGGCAAGTAGTGGGGCTTCGATGCTAAGCTATTATTATGTTCTGATGTTTCTTCTTGTTGCATTGTTGGATTTGATTGCTTTTCTATGTTTGTGATGAGAAGTTGAAGGTTTTAGGTAAACATTAATTAGTATGCACACTGCATAGTTGCAGCATGTGTTCCTGTTGATGAATTGACACCAAGTTCCTGCCGATACACATGTTACTTAAGCTTGTCAATTGAAAATTATTCTCGTATATCTCCTGAGCTCCTGTTGCTGAGTTTGAAGGGAAGGAAACCGAGTTGTTTTCTTAACTGCCAATGACAAACATTTGATCAGTTTCTGATTTCTGATGTTGCCTCCTCTTTGACTATGCAGATGGCAAAGACACAGAAGAACAAAGCCACTGCTCACCATCTTGGTCTTCTGAAGGTAATTTAAACTGTGCCTTTATCTTTCTCTCAAAACACCTACCTATGGTGAATATCTGTCATCCACTTTGTTATATCTCATGCTGTAGCTGTCTAAGTTTCCTAACTCTTAAGAGGCTGACGTCCGACAGTTAAACTGTTTTCTAATATTCATGCTGCCATATTTCACAATTAAGCATGATCCAATACTTCCATCTTGTCGTTTGATACTCATGAAACTGTCCTTTTGTTCAGCTGATATTTCTTGTATGTCAGCAGAGTGTCTTATTAGGTGTTATTCATTTGGCCAGGCTAAACTTGCAAAGTTACGACGGGAGTTGCTAACTCCGACATCCAAAGGTGGTGGTGGTGCAGGAGAAGGATTTGATGTCACAAAGAGTGGAGATGCACGTGTTGGTTTAGTTGGCTTTCCTTCTGTCGGAAAATCAACATTGCTGAACAAGTTGACAGGAACATTTTCTGAGGTTTGCTGCACTAATGCCTTTTGCTTACATTTAAGGAATTGATAAAGGTTTATCCAGATTTAGCTGCTCACCTTATGTCATTATGTATTGGACAAGGGAAAACACGATGCCATAGCCATACCTTGCACAATGTTTTTGTTATATTGTATGATGCTATGGGTATGCTCCCTAGGACTCTGCATACATGTTAGCTTGAGGAGGCACCTAGTAGCTTGAGGAGGCACCTAGTCTGACTTTAGTGACTGATCCATGTCATTTCTGAAATTGGAATTATTAGTAACAAAATTGTCTAGACTTGCTCTTTTCGACCTTCCTACAGATTAATATGTTCTTATTTCCTTACCACTATTACTGTTAGTCAATTTTCTGTATATTAAGTACCTTTTTGTTCCTTTTCTGTTTCAAAAGGTTGCTGCCTACGAGTTTACAACTTTGACATGTATTCCTGGAGTCATCATGTATAAAGGTGCCAAAATCCAGGTAATTGTTTCATTCGAAAAGGAAACTACAATTTTTTTCTGAGCGTGTTTAGTCTTGATTAATATTTGGTTGTTCCTTTCAGCTTCTAGATCTTCCAGGGATCATTGAAGGTGCTAAAGATGGAAAGGGTAGAGGAAGGCAGGTAATTTTTCAAGTTCCAAAAGTTTCTGAACACTACTTCTGCCTTAAAGCTGATTGCAAGAAACAACTTTTCTTTTGTGTTGGGCTAATAACATGTATATGGCGTATATGGGCCTATATGGACTTAACTGGGTCGTTGCATAGTATGCAATCCTTACATAATTCCATGTACTATTTATGTGAACAATGTCCATCAACATTTTCTGAATTCATCCAAGCACCTAGCCTCCCACCTATTGTACAATCATCTGTGGCTACAATTTTATACACAAACCTGCACTGGCACTTCTTATATCAGAATTGTTTATACTGTATAAATAGTTCGATATTTGAATAGCCATTTAGTAATCATTAGTATATTTTACTCTCTAGTTAAGAATGCACAGATTTATTATGTATATGACTAGTTATGTTCTCCAAAGTACTAGGGGCATGTAACAAAGCTATGATCTTGCAACAGAGGCTGAATAAGTTCTTCATCCTGAATATCCTGTGTTATGGTCTAAGTGAGTTTTTCTTGTATAAAAATTATCAATGTTATCAAATTTGCAGATTATTAATGTTGCGGCATCTGGTCTTATTTACCTTTTTATGCTACTAAGAATGAAGTTTCTATAATCTCTCATGCTTTAGTTGTCTCTACGCACAGCTCTTTCCCCCAAATAAAATAGCTGTGCTTCACTACAGTCTCAGAATTGCCTGTGCCATTCTCTGTTCTATGCATTCTGGATTTTCCATATCTCCTTAGCTTAATAGTTTCTTTGATCTCAGGTTATCAGCACGGCTAGGACATGCAATGTTATTTTGATTGTTCTTGATGCTATAAAACCAATAACTCACAAACGTCTCATTGAAAAGGAACTTGAGGGATTTGGCATTCGGTAAGTTTTCCACATCAACACTTTTGACAACTACTGGTGTATCATACCTGTAGACCGCTTGGGCATAGTTCTCTTGTAGTGTTTTCTTGTTTTTCTTTGTTCAAACTTGCATGACATGAACTAGCATTAGCAGCTGCTACCTACATGGCTAGATTCTGTTTTTCCCCCCGGTTATTTCACTCACATTTATTCAATTACACCAAGGGTACCCAAGTCTGCTTAATCATGCCAAAGTCTATGTCCTCTATGTTATCATGCTCCTTTTACTACAATGCTCTATTATGATTTGTGTGTCTTTGGTTTCTTGGCTAGTTCTAGTTCTCCGAGTTCTTTTTTCTTGTACCCTATATTCTTACCCACTGAAGTTTTAAACTGTCTATTCTTTTTATTGGTGATAGGTTGAACAAGACACCCCCCAATTTGACATTCAGAAGAAAGGATAAGGGTGGAATCAATTTTACATCAACAGTGACAAACACACACTTGGACCTTGAGACAATAAAAGCCATCTGTAGTGAGTACAGGATCCATAATGCTGATGTCTCCCTGAGATATGATGCAACAGCAGATGATCTCATAGATGTAATTGAAGGAAGCCGCATTTACACTCCTTGCATCTATGTTGTCAACAAGATTGATCAGATAACTCTTGAAGAGCTGGAAATCTTGGACAAGCTTCCCCATTACTGCCCGATTAGGTGATCATTTACCTGGTATCTTGTTATGTTTGATTCTCTTGATTTTCCTCCAACAGCTAAAGCACTTTCTTCTGTTTTTTCTTTTAAATTTCTCACAGCGCTCATCTTGAGTGGAATCTCGATGGACTTCTAGAGAAGGTATGGGAATACTTGGATTTGGTTAGGATATACACAAAACCAAAAGGGCTGAACCCAGACTATGAGGATCCTGTTATTGTATCATCTAAGAAGAAAACAGTGGAAGATTTCTGCAACAGAATCCATAAGGATATGGTGAAGCAATTTAAATAGTGAGTGTGGTCCTATTGTCTTTGCTTAATATGTTTGTACTCACTTTTTGACCCTCAGACTAATCGCATGAAACATTGCAGTGCTCTCGTATGGGGTTCCAGTGTCAAACATAAGCCTCAGAGAGTTGGCAAGGTATGCATAACCAGCTGCATTGTGCCAGGTGTTTGGTTCCACCACTGATCCATAATGCATATCTGCAGGAGCATGAGCTTGAGGACGAGGACGTTGTCCAAATCATTAAGAAAATATAGATATATGGTGGAATGACAGCTTTTTTGCAAAACTGGAAGGATCAATGAGGGTTTGGAGTAGTAGCCTCATCGGAAGAGCTTGAACACTGCCTTTGCTTGCTGCGATGGTCATTTCTGCTTTGTTAGGTGTACGTACCTATTCGAGTGTATCACAAGTGTCTCAGCTTCGTTTGGTGTACGTACATTTTCTAATGATGGCCTGCATGAAGTTTATTAGTATAGTAGATTCCTTATTATCCTGGTGGTGATGAAAGAACGTGGGGACGTATTGGTACATTATTATTTAGGATTTGATCCCAATTGCAGATTGCACGACTGAGTGGGTTTTTTTTTCTTGTTTGGACGTATTGGTACATTGTTATTCGCTTGGTTTAGTTGCTGCTTTGCTACCAATAATTCAGTGGCGTATACTAATTCTTATCGAGTTATTGGTTTTGAGTCTGATCCTAATCCTGTAGTGTAATGGAGTATGGAGATGGATGTGCTGCGAGGATCCAACGAAACTAGTAGACCACCGTACGGATCCACGATGTTCCGTTGCATGTGACGGTGCCCTGTCCTGTTGGGAGTTAAGGTGGTCGTTTGGGGGCAGGTTGCGAAACGAGCTGTACGAGCATGTTCCTCCTGAATGATTGTGCTTCGTGTTGCTCTGGACGACTGGGCGTAGTAGATCTCTGTTTGGTATTGACTTGTCAGGTTAATCGGCAAGCTGACTTAAACCGGGAGATCCTACCTCTCTGGAAGATTGGGGCATCTGAATCAATCCTATCGTTTGGCCCATGTTACCCTGGGCACTTGGCTTATATAAACTATCACCAAATATGGTATGCCAAACTGTTGAGAATCACAACAGTACATTGCCTCACATGCAACATCTGGTTCAACAGGAGAATGTCATGTGTGCAATGTTAACATCAGAGAGGTACAAGAGGAAAAGAAGGGGACGCGTTTATCCTGTCATTGGTCGAATGATTGTCCTCTAGAGCCGAAGGGGACTGGGAACTGTGCACCTTAACCGAGCCATTTCTATCGTGTCCGTTGCTGAGATCTCCTTCGAGTTCCTTGCTTTCTTTAGAAAATTATTAAAATTGGTAGTTATTGGTAGAAAAAAAAAACACCGCCTCAATAAACAAGGAATGTCCACATGCAATAATTCTTCTGCTCTGGCACCTTCCAAAACCAAACAATTTTTTTTAACTTAGAAGGATTTTTACTATTTGATCACAAAATAAACCGGAAGTTAAAGATCCTTCAAAATGCACAATTATAGAACACAAATTGCGATTCAACCTAGGAAACAAAATGCACAATTATAGAACAATAATAATACAATGTGTTGTATGTAGTACCTGCAATACATATTTACTCATCGGGAGGGGAATAGGGGATCAATCCTCATACAATGCTCCTGCTTGCTATCAGCAAAATGGTACTGCATTACAAAGTACAAACATGAGGCGGAGATGGAGGTAAAAAACAATAATAATACAATGTGTTGTATGTAGTACCTGCAATACATATTTACTCATCGGGAGGGGAATAGGGGATCAATCCTCATACAATGCTCCTGCTTGCTATCAGCAAAATGATACTGCATTACAAAGTACAAACATGAGGTGGAGATGGAGGTAAGCAGTACATCTCACATGGTTTTCTGTAACCAATCAATATATATTGAATAGCTAGCTAGAGATGCAAGCACATGGGCGGAGAACATGAAAAGGTAAGTTGTTGATATCACAATATAATTTTGCAGAAGAAAGGTCAGTCACTCAAGAATATAAATAAACATTGGATGATTAGTAGTTGGCAACCTGGTTTATAACTATTGTTCTATGCTCCATTTCCATACCAGGTTTCATATATAGAGATTATGGTGGTACTGTTCTGATTAACTAAGAGCATAAGACTATTTAAGTAGTACAAATTCCACTTACTAAGATTGATGTAGTTAACCTTTAGAAACAATCTTAAAAGAAAAGGTTTGGACATAGGTATTAAACTGAACATGAGCACTCCGAAGACACATCGAAATGAAATATTTAATTGAGGAAGCATAACAAAACGTATTAAGTACCTTATATTGTTGAAGGATACAAGGTATAGTTTCAGTTGGACCAATGAAGTTGACAAGCGGACCTGGACACAATATAAACGAAAACAACAACAGTGTAAAAAAGTAGAAAAAAATCAACACTCAAATGTTGGCATTATGGCAGATGAATTTATGGAACGAATAATCCTACTTACAATTTTGTGGTATGGAAAGAACTGTGCATATAGGCTGCTTGTTAAAAGCAGAATTATCCAGAAACATAGAGTAAAAAAGTGCAAAATACATTTATAGTAAAGGTAGGCATTGCTCAATTTCATTAGCAAACATGAGTAATTTTCATTTCCTCTCATATTGGGAACCTATGTATGGATGGTAAATACTGATCTATTAATCAAAAATGCTGAAATGCACATCAAAGAGTGGTAGAAAAACACGAAATTGCATGCGTATACAGCCTGCTTCTTCTTATTTGGTTGGGTAATGCTTGATTGGGTAATGCTTGATTGGAATTCGTGTAGTCCTAATCCTTAACCCTTTCTGTAATCAATAAGTTCAGCCTTCAATATATGTCACTGTCCAAACACACAAAATGGACCATATATGCATTGCACAACATACCTGGAGAGTTGAGAGAATTTTGAAGCTGCTTATACATAATTAAAATAAGAAAAGGAAGAAAGGACCAAGTGCCCTGTAACTTTGAGCACTTCTATCTATCTAGCCAGGTCCTTCATCCTTGTTGTCTGGCTGTCAGGCTGTGGCTCGATGCAACGCTGCAACCTGTGCAGGCCTAAGCTTCAAGCCTTCAACAGCTACCGCACTGCACGCTCCGCCTCGACCTCGCGTGCACCCATATGGCACCGTTCTGCCCGGCGTCGCTGTGCACTGGGATTTGATTTGGCCGCAATTGCCTCTAGGCATCATAGCCCCACACGGCTTAGAGCTGCAGGCCTTGCACACCTCTGCTCCACAGCGAGGCGCCGCACGCTGCTCTGCCTGGCCTCAGCCCTGCGCACTTGCAGCCAGGTCCGGCGCGTTTGTGAGGATGGAAGCGGGCAGGGGCCGGTGGGACGGTGTCCGGAGGAAAGGGGATGAGGCTGGATTGGGACCGGAGGAGAAGACAAAGAAGAAATTTTTTACCTCTGATTGTTGCTGTGTGCCCTGTATCTGCATCTAGCAGCTGCTAGCGAGGGCCTGCAGGCTTGCTGCCGCGTCACGCTAGGTCTCGCCGCAGGTTCCTCTCCTCCGGCGCCGGCGACGCCATAGCCATGCCACCAATGCCTACCACATCTACCTAACGAGGGAGGACGGGGAGGCGGCCAGACGCCATGTCACCGCCCCGATGCGCCTCCGCTGGCCACCAGCGTCGACACACTCCCGCCATCTACTGCCTGGACTGCCAGCGCCGGCCGTGACCAGGGCGTGCTTCTGGCTTTACCGTAGACCGCGCGCCGCTGCGGAGGAGGGCGGCGGCTGTCAGATCAGAGGGCCACACGGGATGAGGGTGGGACCCGAGAGAATAGAGAATAGAAGCAAAGATTTTTCTTACCTCAGAGAAGTATCGTGGGGGAAGCAAGCCCTCGTGTGCCGCCGGCCATCTCCATATCTTCCGTGATGGACTGATGGATGCCTCCCTCCTCCACGCGCCCGGCGCAGCGCCGCCGGCCACGGCACCGAGTCGACCATCCCGTCGTCTGCTACAGCTGCTTGCGCCAATCGAGCCGAATCGCGTCGCGTCGCTTGCACCGCCCGGCGCCGGCCAGCCGAGTGCCGCCGCCGCCGCCCTCGTCTTGCACCACGCGCCGCCGCCGCCACCGACGAGGGCAATGTCGCAAGTTGCCGCCACGAACTGAGGGTTGGGAGCCAACCAGACGAATCGTCCAGTCGTGGCCGTGTGGAGCTTGGAGGCTGGTGTGGGCGGATGGGTGGAGCTGGGGTGAGGCCGCGAGGGAGAAGAGATGAACGGAAAGAGGACCGTAGTGGCTTCTGGACGAAGACGGAGGCGGAGTGCTTCGCGTGACTTCCTCTGAATCGGCCGGCGACACGTACCCACGGGGAAGACGAGAGACGACCGATGAAACCAAGACCGCTGGATAGAAATTGAACGGAGTAGATTTTTTTGCCGACGTAGACCGCCTGGGCGGCCGCCGGACCCGCCCAGTTGAATATGTTCTATATATATACTACTACTACTACTACTACCATCATATCTTATCACCGCTTGCTTTGGATCAGTGGAGGCCTTTTTTTTTATACTTGATCAGTGGAGGCCTTGAAGCAAACACACGCTTTAACACGAAACAGACAGCGCCACCGCAGCAGGTTCTCCATTTGCACGACGAAACTTAACGAAATGACTGATAGGATTGGCCTACTAGGCTAACAAGAAAAAAGTCCCACAAACGCATCTGTTGATCCGAGTAATATAATTAGTCCACTGTATATAATCAGTAAGTAATTAGCGATATGAACCCTCCACCCCGATCCAAATTTTATTGGCATGAAAATGTACTAGCAGTAGAAACCATATATATTCTCTTGAAGCACAGTACTATAGTTCATAAATTATAGTGACCAACTGACCATGAGTCCATGACACTTCATATTGCTACTATTACTACCATCTTATACTATGTATTAGTGTATAGATGGTATTATACTATACACATGAAGATGAAAGGACAACTGCTAAGTGACGCGGAATTTGGGGAAATCATTGACTGACTTAAGCGCCGGAATTCAGAACCCGCGGTGGTCGTCGTCCTCCGAGTAGAACTCCAGGATCTCGGACAGGTCATCATCATCGCCGGCCGCGGAGTCATCTCCACCGTAATCCACCCCCTCGCCGCCGCCGCCGGCCTTGGCCGCCAGCCACAGCAGGTGCTCGAACAGCAGGGCGTCCACGGCCACCGCGACGCCGCCGCCGGGTGCCCGCCTCCCCGCGGCCGCCAGCAGCCGCCGCACCGGCCTGGCCTCCAGCACGGCGGGGTCGACGTGGAACACGCTCTTCGCCCGCTCCCTCGTCGTCCCGACCTCCACCCTCACCGCCGCCGCCGCCTCGTCGTGCGCCCGAGCGGAAGCTGGGGCGGAGTCGAGCCGGCGGTAGCCGCCCCCCGGCGCCGCGCGGTGGGAGCGGGTCAGGAACGCGTAGCAGCCCGCCGCCGAGGGCCGCGGCGACGGCGCCTCATCCTCGTCCACCCGGCGGCGGCGGTGGTGCGGCATGGCCGTGGCGGTTCCTTCGGCGGCGCGCGGCGTCTGCGTCTGCAGTGAAGTGTTGGTTTGCTCGGGTGCTTTTCTTTTCTTGGGCGAGAGCGCGAGGCCATCATTTATGCCGGCGGGGAGGGTTGGGTTTGGGTTTGGGTTTGGAACTAACGGTCGGCTGGTGTGGGAGCCGGGTTTCCTGTCCGGTTGGATTCGGATCAAACGGGACGCCGTACTGCCGTGCCTGCTTGCTGCCTGCCGGTTCGTTACGGGCCCGGCGTTCCCAATCACATCACCAAACTTCTTAAAATTATCTCTCCAAACTTTACTATTTACCTATCACATCAAATTTCTCTCCTCATACATGGAACATTAAATATAGATAAATAAAAAAACTAGTCTTTTGAGCCTAGTTAGGTCATGGTAGGACAACGATTACCACAAATAAACGAAAAGTGTTACAGTGTGCTACAGTATCCGATGTGACATTTCCACCAAACTTTCTCCTTTTTTTTTAGAACTAAACACACCTAGGGATTTTCCACTGTCTACAGCGTGATTTTTTTTTGAGTTGAAGTTCAGAATTCGTGCGAAAATCAAGCGTTTCGTGTGAGTCCTGCTCTAGATACTCGTCGTCGAGAAAGGAAGTGGCACTGCACAGGGCAAACCCTCTACTTTTTTTAACCGTGAGTCTCTTTAATCCTGTATCCATTGGTTTGTTTCATGTGGAATTGTTCCGCATTCTAGATCATGGCTGGTAGCCTAATCAATCGCACTAATAATTCAGTATTATAATATCCGCGCCGGCACGCCACTACTAACACACACCTTCCTCCCCTGTCTTTTTAGATGTTATCCAAGCCTATTATCATTATTGTATGATAATACATAACAGGGTTAGATCTGTGGCTAGCGTCGAATAAAGCAGACATCGCCCGTGGTCTGGTTGGTCCTGTCTTGTCGCATGGGAACCGAGTCACCGAGACAAAAGGCCGAATCTTCTTGGCATGATGCAGCAATGCCCGTCAAATGTGCAAACTAACAGCAGGAGTAAACACGTTTGGTGAGCGAATTGCCCGCTCTCGCCATCGCCAATTCCGGCGATCTCCAGGTGACGGCCGCTCGTTGGTTCACCGCCTGCGCGTACGTACACGGTACACTTGCGCTAGAAGCAAATCGGTCAGGTAGGTCATGTCTCGTGGTCCGATAGATTGCCCTTCGCGACCGGCGACCTCCGCTCAAATCAGCTGCACTGGAGTAGCCGTCGTCCTTCTTCCTCAAAATATTAGTACTGTGTTATGATTTGATTTTAATTAACTTGATTCTTAACATTAATATTAGTATTATGATTTGATTTTTTTATTAAATTCGATTCTCAAAATTAATAGACTAAATATCAGGCTCATCTTACTGTCCTCTACTCACTACCGGAACAACGGAACAATAGACATTGACACCGGTTGGGAAAGCACCGGGTTTCCCAACTGGTGCTAATATTCCGGCCCACCTTTACCATCGGGTCAAATAACTGGTGCTAAAGGTGGGGGCATTAGCTAAAAATATTTGCATATTTGCGTGCTGCGGGATTCGAACTCGAGACCTCTTGGCTCGCGCGCACCCACCTAACCATCTCACATACACGGCACACGTGATAGGATAGAAAGTGCGCTCCTTTTGAAGTAGCATGTGACACCCCATTATCACCGGGTCGTGTTTACGAACCGGTGCTAAAGGACCTTTAGCACCGGGTCGTAATATCACCCGGTGCTAAAAGGTCACCCTTTAGCACCGGGTCGTAACACCACCCGGTGCTAAAGGAGGGGGACCTTTAGCACCGGGTCATAACATCAACCGGTGCTAAAGGGGACTTTTAGCACCGGTTGGTGTTACCAACCGGTGCTAAAGGGTCTCCGGGGGCACCCTAATTTTAGTCTCGGTGCTAATGTTGCATTAGCACCGGTTCTTGAGTGCACCGAGACATACGAGGGGTGCGGATGATGAATTTTCTGGTAGTCACTGATCATGCGTACGGCATACGAGCAATCCGAAAAAATAAAAAAGAAACACGGCCTATACAGATGCCACATTGTCTGCACGGCATCGGTTGGTCGGCTCTTTTTTATTCGATTTACCACAAGCAGCAGCCGACGTGGCGTGACACGTACGCTCGCTCCGGCCGCGGGGGGCTCCTCCGCCCAACACGTGTCGCCGGACGTGTCCGCTCGCACGAAGAAAACTCCCGGCCTGCCGATCCATGGCCGCCGGACTTCCAGCGCGCTCGTCCCCCAATCACTCACCATTCCCCAGCTACGAGTCGATCTGCTGCAACGATGAGCGGCAAGATCAGGAGGGGCCAGGGAAGAGACGGCGCCGGCGCCGCCGCGCGGCCGGCGGCGAGCTGCATGGCCGCCACCATCGTCGCCGCCGTTGTCCTGCTCGTGGTGGCGTCGGCCCTCCTGTTCCTGCTGTCGCCGCCGCGGCCGGGTACGGCGCCCGGTGGCGGGGAAAAGGGCCCGCCCCGGGAGCCGGTGGAGCTGGCCATCGGCATCGCCGGGCACGAGCGGTGGCTGGACGCGCTCCGGGCGTGGACCAAGCTGGCGTGCTTCAAGCTCCGCCGGGCCGAGCCGGGGTAGATCAAATTAAATTGCCACCGATTCTTCTTTCGCCATGGATTTCAAGATAATAATAATCGTGAATCCTCACGGCGTTTTATTATTGGCAAAGGTACGGTGTGCTGCGGAGCCCGGCGTCGGTGAAGACGGCGGCGAAGGAGAGCCTGGAGATGGGGAAGGAGACGGTGAAGCAGTCGGCGGAGTCGGCGGCGAGGGCCACGGAGGAGGCGCTGGAGAGGACCAGGGAGAAGGTCAAGAGGAAGGTCTCGGCTCGGCCCAGCGATGGAGACCTCTGAGCAAAACTTTTTGTCCTGTTTGTTAACCCAGAAAAGCTTGAGCTCTGTACTGGCCCTGTAGCGTGTAAAATCGACAAGAATGTACTGTACCACGAGTCGACAACGTAGTGCAAGCTTGCGACGTGTGATCTTTTTTCCGTGTTTAGGTCCCAGATTCCCAAAATTCTCTCTCCCAAACATTATTATTCATCTATCACATCAAATCTCTCCCAAACTTTACTATTCATATGTCACATCAAATCTCTCTCCTCATGTATGGAGCACTAAACGTGGGTACATAAAAAACTAGTTGTACGGTTTTGACGTACACGACGAGACGAATTTTTTTAGTCTAGTTAGGTTATGATAGGACAACGATTACCACAAACAAACGAAAAGTGCTACAGTACGCTACAGTGTCGATGTGATATTTTCGCCAAATTTTCTTTCCCCTTTTTTGGAACTTAACGTGTGACCTTTTTTTCCTGTACCAATGTTGGTATGAGATGTTAACCTGCTCGACGTGTAAATGCGGAACGATGCTTGCAAATTCAGTCAGCTAGTGATTGGGTTGGCATAAAGGATGCAGACAGAAATCAAGAAGAATCCAGCCAACTGGATGAAGAAATGTCATGAAAGAAATGGCCCTGCAGTAGTGTACCACTGTACCATGGAATACTTCCTGGAGCAGAGATACCAAGCTTGCACTGCACAAAATCTATATCAGCGAGAGGGATAGGATGGGCGGATGGCAAAAGAAAGGCAGACTCATCTGCCAATTCATACCAGGTTTCACCTTTCAAACAACGGCAAATAAAACGGATTAATTGCCGGCTTACTCAAGTATAGCATAATTTAAATTTCCTGACTCAAAGAGAAGAGAGATTCTCCCCTAAGAAAAAACTAGAAATAACCGTCCCGTCTGCTGCTACATACCAGGCCTATGAACACAAGAAAGGTACACAGAATATACACCGCCAAGGGAAAACATTCATTTTCCATGTCGAAGCTGATGGACTTGCGCTCATTCAGGGCAGATTTCCCTGAATATGGGCAGCCTGCGGTGACTAGGGTGATGGGTGTACAGAGCTTCAGTTACTTCCTCCTCAGTTGGCTCTGCAGGTTCAGCTGACGCCTGGGCTTCAGGTTTTGGCGTCAAAAACTCCGAGTTGGTTGCTAGGACGACGCCATCTTCTGGTGATCCGAGGTCGGCAGGCAGCTTGGCAGAGTTAGAAGAGGGGCCTCGAGTTGCTGCAATAGGATGATCAGTGCTCGCATGATGCGGAGAGATGAAAGGAACACCGTCATCGAATCCTTGGAAACCTGGCGCAGCACCAAGCCTGCTGACCTGTGCAACATGACACAAGTAAAAGATCTGTCAGCTGAAAAACAGTGAGGGAATTGGATTAAAAGAACCAGCTAGCCACGGCACACATTTTTGCCTAGGGCTACTTTTATTCAATGATGCTGGATTAACATGCTCTGCTGTCTGAGATTTGTTAAATGGACAGGACCATCAGGTAGAACCATAGTTATTGTGTTGCAAAGGAAATAAACCTGATTCCACACTTTGTCAAAATGCCTGCGTCAATAATAGGCCACAAAAGAATGTCTGCGGTTCATCTAACAAGAATGACTGGAAAGGAACTGAGAACAGGAACTTATGCTGAAGCTTAGAACATTACTGGACAAAGTTTACTATGAAACAACAGGCGCTGTTTCTTCTCTGGTTAGCAAGAACACAGCCAGTAATGAATTGGAACCTCATCCAAAACAAGTATGATTGTTTTTTTTCCAGCAATAATGCCAAGCAATTATACACTGTAGCTAAATAACGTGAAATCCATAACCCACTTTCAGAAGAGCACAGACATTGAAAAAAAACCAGTTCCACAGCGATGCATCTCTAGTATCTGTAGCTATAACGGTAGTGAACTGCAGAAATGTAGTCAAACGCCACAAAAACTGTGCTAAAGCTTGAGAATTTTGAGCATGTCCAGTTATCCACAGGCACATTGCTGAAGAAAGCTAGCAAGAACCACATCCAAAACATTCTAGTTCTAAAAGAGACATTTTTTTCATTCCAGCAAGAATTACAAGCAACTAAGCACAGAAGCTAAAACAATTAGAGCACAGACAAATCAGCTTTCAGAGAAGTGAGGACATTAGTATAGATTTCCAATTTCACAGTAATGCATGTCTACAAGCTGTAGCTATTGCCATGAGCAAATAGTAGTGAACTAGCTATAGAAAAGCATTGCCAGTTTTAGGGATCTACAAATAAGATCTGAACCAAAGGAACAACTACAGGTAAAAGGTCAAAAAACATATGAACCTAACAAACAAGCAAATTTAGCATGATTTTTGGCATTAGAAACATATGTGCCACCGATTCCAAGTAAACATCTGGGTTACATGTTGAGTAACATACACTAACAATAAAATCACAAATCACAACTGATACATAAATGCGGCGGCATGAATTAAGCAGTTTGTTGCGTTCAACCAGATTCAGCAATGCTTATTAACATGGCCCTAATCATGCCTGTTAGCATTTGGTTTTTCCGCGTTTCAAAAAAAAAAGAAAGAACGTAATATTTCCCTAAAAACATGTTAGGCAAAAGCAGAAAGCATTGAATCATACATCCATGACATTAACTAAACTAGGGGTCTAACCGTTACAACAAATCTGAAACCATTAAAATTTGATGGCATGAATCAATCAATTTGTTGCATTCAACCAAATTAAGCAATCTTTATTACAACACAGCCCTAACCATGCCTATTAGGTTTTTCACTTTTTCTGCATTCCAAAAAAATTAAAACGTGATTTTTCCCTAAAAACAGGTTAGGTAACTCCACAGCATTGTACGGATTTCATGTTCTTTGAGATCAAAAGCAGAAAGAATTTAAGCATGCATCCATGACATTAACTAACCTAGGGGTCTAGCCGTTACAACAAATCTGAAACCATTTAAATATGATGGCATGAATCAATCAATTTGTTGCATTCAGCCAAATTCAGCAATCTTTATTACAACACAGCCCTAACCATGCCTATTAGGTTTTTCTGCTTTCCAAAAAATTAAAAAACATGATTTTTCCCTAAAAACAGGGTAGGTAATTCCACAGCACTGTCCGGATTTCATATTCTTTGAGATCAAAAGCAGAAAGCATTGAATCATGCATCCATGACATTAACTAAACTAGGGGTCTAACCGTTACAACAAATCTGAAACCATTAAAATATGATAGCATGAATCAATAAATTTGTTGCATTCAACCAAATTCAGCAATCTTTATTACAACACAGCCCTAATCATGCTTATTCGCATATGTTTTTCCATATTTCAAAAAAGATAAGAACATGAATTTCCCTAAAAACAGATTAGGCAGTTCCACAGCACTATCCAGCAGATTTTCGTATCCTTCGAGATGAAGAGCAGAAAGCACAAAATCAAGCATCCATGGCATTAACTAAACTACCGGTCCAACCATTACAACAAATCAGAAACCATTAGTACTTGATGTCCTCATCAGCTAGGCGTTTCTGACGGTGACAAACCGGACCGACATGTCAGTGAAACTAGATCTGGAGAGCAGCAGAATTACCTCATGTTTGGAGCCGTAGCGGCCGCCGCCGGCTGCCCAAACCCCATCATCCGCCGCTGCGTACGCCGTCCTCATCTGCGGAGGCGGCGGCGGCTGCGGCGGCGCTGACTGCGGGGAGTAGAGGAGGACGCGGCTCTCGAGGTCCGCGGAGGCGGCGAAGCAGGCGCGGCGGTAGCGGAGGAGCGAGGCGTCGAACCCGAGGTCCAGCCCACCCGAGGACGACGAGGAGTACCCGGAAACGCCGCCATCCCCGGCGGCCACGGCGTCGAAGGCCGGCGTGAGGTAGGTCCGCAGCGACGGCGAGGAGAGGCGGCGCTGCCGCCGCCGCGCCGCGGACTCACCAACCCACCTGCTGCCGGGGGACGCGGGGACGTAATCGAAGTCCATCGCGGCGAGCCCGTAGCTCTCAGGACCTGCGCGGTGAATCAGGGGACGCGAGGGTTATCAGGCTGAGGGGGGCGAGAAGATTTGGGAAAGTGAGGGTTTCGCGGATTGGTGGTTTCAAATTTAACAGGAGACTAGGGCTCTTCCGAAATTGTGCCCCGGATCGAAAAAAAATCCGCATCCTTTTTACTCTCCGCGAGCCGCACGCGACCGACGAGGCGGCCGTTGCGGACTCACGAAGAATCCGCGGCGTGCGTTAGCAAGAGCAAATTGGTTTTGCGTGGTTTGGGGATCGGGGAAATCAAATAAAATTCGTAAAATTTTGAAATATAAAAGTTGGAGAAACTAATGAGGAAACGGGTTTTAGTCGAATCACAGAACGCAATGCAGCTCGAGCTAGCAGTTCGTCAAGTCCAAAACCTAGAACAGTGCTGCACAAACTGGCAGATCAAGATCTAAGAATGGGGAAAAAATCAAACTAGTCGGGAAAAATTCATGAACAGATCAAAGGCCAGAGCAACCCGGATCTCCCGGACACAAACAAAAAGAAATGGAGATAATCCTCACCAGAGAAAATCTCGGTAAGAGCGCTTGGGCAAGCTCCCGAAGATTTAGCATTAAAAATAAACAAATAAAAAAACACGGCAAAAGTCCAAACTTCAAAGTTCAAACCATGAGGGGAATGGAGCAGTGGTATGAGGTTGATGCTCACCTTGCATCGGCGGAAGCCTCTAGAAGCCTCCCTCAGTGCTTTCCGCTGCTCTCGCCCGCAAGGTCACGCAGCCATTGGTGCCTGCCGCCTGCTGCTTATTCGCTTCCGCCGGGCGGGAAGTGAAGACGAAGCGAGGCGGATACAAAGGAAAGGGAGACGGGCCAGGTCAAGCACACGTGGCCCTGCTCCTCCTCGGATTCCGTTTACTTGGGCCTGTCATGTAATGGGCTTGCACTTTAGTTTACATGGGCCAGGACATAGCAGTGCAAACCATCTTCGTAGGAAAAGGATATACAGTATGTGACTGGAATTATTCCTCATTTTTGCAGCTCATCTTGTTATTTTTCGCTTAAAGGGTTTTCATTGAGAGAGAGAGGATACAAGGCTCATCATATAGAAGCCAGTTTGGCAGCTTGCATGATGTAGTCTTTGTTGAAAAAGCTGACAACAAGATGTACATACATATCTATGAGGCCTGGGAAATACATGATGCATTCAGTTTTGGAAATGGACAACAAAATACAGGTATCCAAACCACAGGAATCATACACTGTATTTAAGCTCAATCTAACAAGCTGAACAAAAGAAACCCATTACATCACACTACACACAAATTCGATATACCTCACGCCCGGGTAGAACTACAAGAGTTAATTACACAAAGAATATTACTTATTCTATATTTTGAATACAGGCTGTAAACACTTACACCACCACCGCCGCCCTTTTAATTCCTGTATGCTAATGCAACCACACCAATGCATCATTATATACACAGCAAACAAAACAAACTATGAGACCCTTGAGGTAGGCACACTTCATGGAAAATAGGAGTATGAGGCAGCCAAATTGTCTATGCTGAGGAGCATAGCAGGCTTCCTATTCCTGGCCGTTTGGCCCTCAGAACAGGAGAGGCTTCATTTCAAAGGCTATTAAGAAGAGCCCGTTTGCAAGATGGCTGCTGAGAAGTTTCTGGCCTTGACCCTGGTGAGGTCAGCTCTAACACAGACATCAGAAAATTCCTCTCCTGAAAAGATTGAAAAATACAAATGTGAGCAGCTCTACCACATATTTGTCATTGTTATTTCTACTTCAGCTACGAGATATGAATCTCAAGCACAGGTCATAGAAAACGAAAGCTTACGCTAGCAGTAAATTTTGGAGTAGGCATGTCATCGGTGTAAGGTTGGAATGTTGCAACTGTATGAGCAGGGGAAGTGAATTCCATAGACGGAAGCTTACTATCTTTCGCAACCACAGCAATTCTTGGGGATGAAAATGTTTCTGCACCTGCTTTACCTCGGAGAACTGTGTGAGCAGGGGAGGTAAACTCAATACATTGGAGCCTGCTATCCTCGGCAACCGCATTAAGGTTCTCTGGTGCTGGTGTTTCTCCACGTTCTTCAGTTTGAAAATTTGTTAGAATAGGAGAGGTAGATTCCATGCATTGAAGACTGCTTTCTTCAGCAACCTTGCTCAAATTTCCAGATGCTTCTTCTTCTGCACCTGTTTTAGCCTCAACATTTTTAGTGCATTTTCTTTGATGTAGATGAAACAGAACCTACCCCCAAGTTCTTATCAGCAGAGTTGGTTACCTGGGCAAGGTTCAACACTTCCAGAAAGCGCATTTCCACAAAGACTATTATCTTCTTTGCAATGATCTACCGGGCAAGCTTCCATCAATTCATCAGGGGCCATGCCTGATGTTACTTCCATTCTAACTTGTGATGGACCAAAAGACTGATCATCATGCACATCAATCTGCCCATTATGCTCCCTGTTCATTGAAATGATGATACATAAGAACCAGAAGCAATATATTGCACCCAAAGGATGAGAAATTATCCACCATTTACCTTATGTTTTGTTCATCTTCCTCTTTACTTTCATAGGGGTCTATGATAAAATCATCAATATCTGTTAGAACAGGAGATGTAGATTCCACACGCTGAAGCCTGTTATCCCGGGCAACCTCGCACAAATTCTCAGGTACTGCTATTTCTGCACCTGTTTTAAACTCAAGAATTTCAGATAATCTTTCTTTCATGTAGATGCAACAGAATCTAGCTAAGTTATGATCGATAGTGTAGGTTACCTGAGCAAGCTTCCATACTTCCAGAAAGCATGTTTCTACTAAGACTACTAACTTCTTTGCAGTTATCTACTGGGTGATCTTCCATCATTTCATCAGGGGCCATATTTGATGTTACTTCCATGCTAACCTGTGAAGGACAGCTACAGTGCTCATTGTCCACATCTGTTTGCCTTTGTCCATTCTGCTCCCTGTGCATTGGAATGATGGGTAAATAACTGAAGCATATATTTGAAAAAAAAAAGAGATGAGTGTTTATTGATCATTTACCTTAACTTTTGTTCATCTTCCTCTTTACTCTCATAGGGGTCTACGATTAAATCATCAAGCTCCTCTAAGAGGGAAGCTATTCCAGACCCACTATTTTCTGACATTCCATTGTCCTCGTTTTTCACTAAATGATTTTGCAGTTGCTGAAAAAGTCAGGTATAGAACAGTTATTCAACAATAAGTAGCAGGAACATTAGGTTGAGAAATTCACAACAGCAAGTTGGTGCGGCCACCCATACCTGCCATGCTTCATCCATGCTTTGGCTTGTATCCTCAGTGTTGATTTTTGTTGCAAGGGAGCTAAGCAAATCAGCTTGCTGCAACAAAATAGCAACTTTTGGATCATCCTTGTTCATGAAATTACCCTCCTGCTTCACACCTGGAATTATTCATGCAGAAGTGATTCAATCACTGACTAAGGAGACACAGGTAAATAAAATATTCAGAATCAAGGATAATAGACTTACACTGTTGTTCTGGACCAAGTAATGGTTTAGTCGTTGTGACAACAAGATTTTGTGATTTCACTGTATTCACAGTATGTTGATTATTGGAAGAAATGGTAGAAAGAGGTTGCCGGGCATCTTGTTGTGTGCCTTTTTCCTGTCCAAATAATCTAATATTTGGTACAATATTCTCCTTCAAATCAGAACTGCAAGACCTAGCAGCAAAATCAAATAAAACAGAGTTAAAAAACATGTAGCCATTAAGTTTCTTAGCAGACATAACATCAAGTTGTGATGGAATTTTGTATACCTTATCTGCTTAATGGGTAGTGAGGACCCCACTGCACCAGGTGTCACGCATCCTGTTTGTGTGAGAACCCTCTTTGCACTTGTGTTCGAACATGGTGTACCATTTTCTTGCAATGGCTCGTCATCCTTTGCCCTCCTTTTGCATAAAGTAGAAAACCTATTCTTCACTGCATTATCAGTTCTGTTGTAGGTAAAACAAGAAACACATTAGTTTGCATGTCTCATTGTTTATCCTTGTTTTCACCTTTGCAGGAAAATGTAATTTAGTAAGAAAAAACTCACCTTCCTGATACAACCTTAGCAATTTCAGTCCACCTGTTACCAAGAAGTTTTTGAGCCTGCATAACAATAACGAGCAGATAAGAATAAACAGTTCGATAGCAAGAAACAGGGGTGGAGCTATGGCTTGTCACTGGAGTCACCTTGATGAATTTTGAAAGTTTTAATGAAACATGACTGTATATGTGTTAATAGTTCTTAGTGATCCTGTCCTAGTTTACACAAGACCCTGGTGATCTAGACAATGGCAAAACAATGTGTACAGGAGCTTTCTAATTTCCACATGCCACCACAGCAAATTTATCATAACACAAGGCTTAAATGATTGGAGATGATGACACATATTAAACAGGATATCAGACACATATTAAACAGGATATCAGACACGTGTCATGGTAAACTACAATACACACGCATTGATAACCTGAAATCATGCAACAGACACAGGTTCCACGTGTCCACGGTCACAATCATTTCTATTTTTGCAAGAAGGCAGTAATATGTGGGATAATATTACACACATTAAACGGGATATCAGCCACGTGTCGTGGTAAACTACAATACAAGCACATTGATAACCTGAAATCATGCAACAGACACAGGTTCCACGTGTCTACGGTCGCAGTCATTTCTATTTTTGCAAGAAGCCAGTAACGTAAAGCAACGTGGGGATGCTCTCCGCATGTTCACATCACAAAATTTAATCATTTCTATTTCAACGGTAGAAGGGCGTTACCAATAGGAAAGGCTAACATCTAAATTCTATGGAAGATCATAAGCATTCGATGCGGCAGTTTCTAGTTTTAAGTAAATTCACTAACCAGATCTAGCAATTAAATTGCTATTAGAAGACATCAAAATCTCACCTCACACAATAGCATATCCTCTTCCCGGGACCACCCACCTTTCTTGCACTCTGAGTTCAAATAATTGTACCATCTGCAGCAACAACCAAGCAAAAAATGGAATCAAACAAACACCCAAACAATGTTAGGAACCTAATAGTTCTAACCAATATTTACTCCTCTGTCAGAACAAAAGGGTGCGCACCTTCTCCTGCACTGTCTGGCCGTCTTGTCCTTGAATTGCGCTGCTATAATCGTCCAGCTACAGAATTTAAAAGAAAAACTTAGTGATTAAAACACCAAGGCAACAAGGAGACAGTTACGTCGAGGATTTGAGGAAAGAATGCATACTTATCGGTGCCATGAAGCGCGATTTGAGCACGGAGCACGCTATCCTCCTACAGGAAGGAAGTTGCAAACATCAAAACGAATTCAATCCTAAAAGAGAAATCAGAGACCCAGCAGTCCAGGGTAGCATGAAGAGCATCGGAAGGGAAGACAGGCTAACAAATTCCAAACATTTTTTCACAAGGCAATGGAAAGTTAAGTAAAATTAGGTACGAAATCCATGAAGCAAAGAGAAAATCCCCGTTATGTACGAATTACTCCCAACATGTGAAAAGCCACCTTATTCCCCCGAACAAAAAGAAGCCCAATAATTGCTTCGTACATGGGTCCAATCCCGAACCCGAGGGCACTAAAATTGGGGGTGGAGAAAAAGGCACGCGCACGAAATTCTGCGAATTGCGGGGCAGGCAAACACGCCTACAGACGAACAGGAGCCGCTTCCGCAGACACACCTCGGCGCTCCAACTGACGATGTGGCGGTCCTTCTTGGCGGCGGCCCCCGGCGCGGCGTCCGGCACGGCGGCGCCGGATGAGGAGCTCAGATCGGGCCCGGTCGCCATGGCTCGAGATCCCGCATGTTCCGCCCGCGGGCCCCCAGCGGCGTGCGACGGCGGCTGGCGAGCCCGGCCGGCCGGAGCGGGGCGGTCCGGTGGCCGGCTAGGGTTTGGGTTTGGGCGCCAATGGAGGAATTTTTGAACTTGGGGTCCGGAGGAAGCGGCCAAGGGAGAAGGGGAGGAGGAGAAGCCAAGGGAAGAGGGTGACGGCTGCCGAGTGGATGGGCGAGGGGAATTTTTTTGCAGTGGGGGTTGGGTTTTAAAAGGTGGGCGGTGGCGGTGGCGGTGGCGTGCGTGGAAGGGAAAGTCCTGTTGGGAACTGCAGCAACTGCTCCTGTCTGTGGAACGGAACGGAACGGGCGGCCTTGCAGAGTGGAGTGGGACTGACAGTGCTAGGAGTGTGTGGCTAATTGGCTATACATCATCGTTGGACAAATGCAGCAAAGTACGATCAGGTAGAGTTTTGCTATGGGAAATTCGGAGGTTATTTCAAATTGTTGAGTTGGTGTAGAGGTTTAGATTTCAAACCCTTTATAAACAGTCTTGTAAGGATGTGGATGTTTTGGCAGATTAAATACTTCAACCAAATCAAACAAAGTTCATACATGAAAAAAAAGGAGAAGAAGAAAACAAGGTATGAAAACAAGTTCATCCGAAACGCCATATTTACATAACTAACGTTATTATTTGTGGGTTCTTTATTATTTCCATTCAGACCACACGGATACAGATTTGGTGTAGTAATACACGTGTAGTAATTACAATGTATTTCTATACTAACTTTTGATGATAAATTTTAGAGGTACATACGTGCGTCATGTTTACATAGCTAGATATGGCGTTACTGGTTTTACTCAACCATACCAAATGTAGCTAATTTGTCCTGCCTGCGAAAACCGGTTTTAGCTACTTTGATGGGGGGGAATTGTTGACATAATTGAGTTTGTCGTATATACAAGACAACAAAAGGAGAAGAAGCTTATCCGAAACGTCATATTTACATAACTAGAGACCGTTAGGTTTACGTTACTATATCCATTCCATACGGATAAACCTGGGCTTTTTACTATTTTCATTTAGCAATAACACCAGTGTATTTTTATGCCAACTTTCGATGGTAAATTTTAGTGGATCTATACGTCAATTTCACATAACCGGATATGGTAATGGCTAATTTTACATACTAATTTTACTCCAACATACCAAATGTAGCTAACTTTCTTGCTCTACCACCAAAATTGAGTTTGTGGTATACATATACCGTCTCTATTGTTATTTCTCTTTGTGTATCACTTGATGAATTGGGTTCACATGAGTTGCATCATGCATGCTTCATGGCATAGGTGAGCAGTGAGTTCGTGTGTGACTCGTTTTATGGTGCCACGCTCCTCCTACGCCTCATCTACTGTTTGTAATGGTACTGAAAGGCTATACCCAAGCATACGACTCTTGTGAAATTGATTCATCTTCGTGCACCGGAAAAGGTACAGCGGTCACCTCCTTTCAAATTTTGAAATTTGAGTTTCAGCCTTTGTTTTCATTTCATTTAATCAAGTTGCTTTCACCTTCGGTTTACCCCGTAACAGATATTTCCCATGTGTTTTTCTTGTTGAGTTATGCAGTGTAGTACTCCCTCTGTCCCACAATATAAGCATTTGTTGACTTTCAGACATCACGTTTGACCATCCGTCTTATTCAAAAAAATTTATAAAAATATAAAACAAATAAGTTACACTTGAAGTATACCTAGTGATAAACCAAGTCATAGCAAAATAAATAATATATTCACGAAATTTTTGAATAAGACGGATGGCCAAACGTGGTATACGAAAATCAAAAAATACTTATATTGTGGGACGGAGGGAGTAGTAGTATATGACTAATCCAAGCGTCAAAGCACTTGAATCAGATACGGTCAAAGCACTTGAATCAGGCGGCAGATTATTGGATTCGTCGAGTACTCTGAAGCCTGACACTGACAGACGTGCGAATAGCCAGAAGGGGATCCTCTACGTCAGAGGAATTGCAGCCCTACGTACTGTACTTGTACTAGCTACTAGGAAATCGTTATTGAGAAATTAATAGTGACACGTTGATGTGAGATGTCTCACAAGTCACGAGTGCCGTACCCACCTGGTTGTCCCTGCACATTTTATGCCATCGTTTGAAAAACACGGCCGGTAATTTTGAACCGAGCATTTGGAGTCGGATAACCTAACTAGAACTGTAGTGGTTAGTGATAAGTCATCGTTCCTCCACTATATGCGTGGGTGATTGCAACGCCCTGGCCATCCGTTTCGGTTCCAAGCCGCTAATTTCAAAAGGGGTGCAACGGCTAACCCAGAATCTCCGGTCACCGTCACTGTCAGTGTTCAGCGACTTCAGTTTTCCTAACGTGAATGGCCATTTCGAGCAACAAATCAACTGTTTATATGCTAATAATTGACGCTAGGAACAGGGGCAGAATTTGTGAACGGAACGGATAATTAATGTAGAAAAATTCTCAGGAAAGGAGACCGGAGGCTATCACCTATCAGAGTGGCGTCGTCAGCTTGGGGAAAAGCTATCAGGTGCCGTCGCTGCGATCAATTGCAAAGAGGCTTTGGATAGGGCAGGACCGCAGGCAGGAGCTGGGCGAAAAACAAAGTATACACCCGCGAGCTGCAACTCGCTCAATTCGGGCCTCTGATCTGGTATTGATATTTGCACTCTCTTGTCCTCTTCTTACGTATTGATTGAGTATATATTTTATATTTATTTGGTGTGTCAGGTATGCCCACAGTGAGCAAGGAACCGATTGGACTGATCGGTGTTGTGCAGTGAGTCAGTGACTGGTTGAGTAGACATAAAGCAACTTTTTTATCCTGTTCTTGGAAAGCTTGTTTGTCCTTATCCACGCTTTTGTTCTGTACTCAGAGTAAACAATACATAATTCAGTTGTGGCGGTTCTGTACCGCGGTACATCTAAGTACATTTCTAAGGCATTTAAGTTCAAATTTTTACCGTTGAACGACGGATATAAAAGATTCTAAAATTCATGTTTCAACCTGTGACACGCTCGTGGATGTGGTACATATGAGTTATACACTGAGAAACATCGTCTCTACAACAGAGGTACATCTGAGTTCAAATATTCACATATGCTCAGTACAACCGCACTATTAGAAATATAATATATGAAATGTCGAAATCAGAACAAAAGTAATTGATATATGTTACAAAATCACACAATAAATTAAATAATATGACATGTAAGTAAATCATTCTAAAATAAATCTGTCCCAGGTAATAGACTGAAAAACCAACATGATGACCCGATGGTGCCTTGTACATTCAATCTAAAATCTAATTGTGTGATTTGCACCAATTAATACATAGCCAAAGTACACTATAAAGGCGGACTTTTTCTTGATTGCAACATCTTGTACATTGACATTTCACTAGTGAAAAGCTGAAAAGCAAATCACCTGGATCATGCCAGGGTGATCATGAGGATTATTCCCAGGCCATGATGTACCATCTTGCATGATCCAGCCTTCCTCAGTTGTCTTCTGAACCTTGGCAACGAAAACATTTATCCTCACCTTGTATTCTTCATAGTCCCTCTGTATAAATACAACACACGGTTAGCATAAACAGCAAAAGACAGAGCCAGTAGTAACAACGAATGATGTACAACTGTGCAAACAAGATATACCTTCATAGTCCTACGCTCATTGACATAAGATGGGTGTATCTTGTCCTTCCAATAGTCAAGCTTCCACCACATTGCAGTACATGTACAAGCTTCCACCACATTGCATCTAATGTTCAGCACTGCATACAAAAAAGGGATAAAATGAACAAGAGGCGATGCAAATGAATCACCTGAACACATAACAAAAGCTTGCTAAAAGTCGATCAACACAGGAAAAGAATTGTTACAAGAAATCAAGATAATATTTTGTTTAGTAAAAAAATAAGATAGCATTTTCAACTCTACTTGCGTTTTTTCGTGTTGCACGTACATGAAGAGTATAGTGTAATAAAGCTACATCAACAAATAATATATGCTCCACAACTCACAACTTATACATCAATAAAAGCCTACTACAAGAAGAGCTTATGCGGAAAGAACTCACAGTAACAAACAAGATCATTTGCTACTACGTACAAGAAGAGCTTATACACCAGAAAATAAAAGGCCTAGTACACTCTGTTTGTTGCGATAGCTCTAAAAAGTTCCTTTGAATTTGTAGAAATAAGCAATTAGCACTCCTCGGTCTAATGATAGTTATGAGCCTAGAGGAAGCTAATGGCTACTAAGAAACTGAAGTACCAAACAACAGAATTCTTGGATACAGACAATATATATGTCCAATATTTGGTTAGTTGCAATTCCTTAATATTTGAGCAACCTAGCTGATGTGTGATTGCTTAACCTGAGGATATGTAAGCTTAACGATGATCCTAAACATATAATTAATTCTCAAACTTTAATTAGTGATGTTGTGAATACTGATTTTTCTATTAAAATATAAAACCTTAAACATTCAGCACCAAAGCCAATCTAAAGACTTCATATGTGATGCTAAACGAAATTAAAAGAAAAGATCAGACAGAGAAATGTGCAATGTTCATCGCTTCACCTCCACCATCTCCAGCCAAGCAACAAACAAAAAAAAGTAGGTGGAGAAAGGGGATTGCAAGTTAGGAACTAGCATCTGATGGCACAAAGCACAAGAACGTGCATCATGCAGATGTGCATGTACCTTGATGTCGTCGCATGCTACATGCCTACATCTCCAGCACGGTGAATCTGTGCGGAGAGAGGGACCCCAGAATGGATCTGAAGTGGTGGTGGATGATGGCAGGAACGGCGTAGGTGTGCATGTACTCGACGCCGCACCGTGGAGGCGCGCCGGCCAAAACGCGAGCAGCGGGACAGCGATGCACCGGTGCAGGGTATTGTTGCCCATCGGGCATGTACTCGCACACAAGGACGCGCTCGCCGCCGTCCGTGTAGAAGCCGAGGAGGTGGACAAGGTTGTTCTGGTTCCGCGGGACACCAACGATAGCTCAGAGACGACCGCCGCCTTGTGGGTGTTCCGCGGGACACCTTTCCGTCCCGTCTCACCCGCCCTCTTGTCGACCGCCGGGCCCGTCTCTCACTGACCGACCGTCGTCGACCGCCTGTCGGTTTCCGCCGCGAATCCCGCCGTTTCCCTCTCCTTTTCCCCCTCTCTTTTTCCCTTTTTCCTTTTCCCTTCTTTTCTTTCTCCCTCTCTTTTTCCCTTCCTTCCCTCTCCCTCCCCTTCATCTGTCTCCTCTGCTCCCGGGCGCTCTGCCCCGCCCGTTCCCCGGCCAACCTCACTCTCCGCTCAGCCCTCTGCTCTGCTCGTCGCCAACCGCCTGTGCCCGGCCGGCCCCATCGCCTCTCCGCTCGTCACGCTCGCCGTCGCAGCCCCGCCACCACCTCCGCTCCACCGCACGCCACCGCCGGCTCTGTCACGCGTGCTCTGCCCGTCCGACCGCTGGCCGCCTGCGCGCACGTCACCACGGAGCACCGACCTCACTGAGCCACACCAGCGGCACCGACCACAATTGCACCGCCGTACCCCCCCTGCGCAGTCCCGCCGACACGCTGCCGTGCCGTCCACCGTGGGTCGCCGACCGCTCCGTCCTCCGGCCGGCCCCACACTCCGCTCGTCCCACTGCTCGCAGCCGTGCCGCCCTCCACCGTGGCCCCGCCACCACCATCGCCGAGCCACTACGTCCGCCCAAGCACGCTGCGCATCGAGCACGCCGACCACGGCCACCGCCGCTCCGACCGCCGTACGCAGCGCTCGCGCGTGCACGCCACCGCCCGGCCCGCTGCCTCTCTAGCTCAGTCGCACCCCGTACACCCAAGCACACACGCCACCACGCGACACCAGGCCGCCCTCGCCGTCGTACCAATCACGGCCGCAATTTCCGGCCGCCATAACTCCGCCCGCCGACCTCCACCGCCGCCCAGGGCCCCTCCCGTCGGCCCACTTCCCCCGCCCCTCTCCACGCCTATAAGTAGGCCGGCCAGCTCCCTCACCCCCACCTCCCGCTCGCAAGCCCTCCAGCTCACCTCCACCGCCGCCGCAGCGCCGCCACCCGCTGCCATTGCCGCCGCCGCTCCTGATCCCCGTGGGCAGCTCACCTTTGGCCATCCCCGCCCAAGGTGAGACAGTGGGTGGACCCCTCTCACTGCCCCCTCCCTTTCCCCCTGTCCAATTTCCGCCATCGCCGCCCACAGGGCCGGCGAGCCCAGCGCCGCCGCCGCCAATCCCCTCCCCTGCTCGCCGCTCTGTTTCGGGGAGAAGAAGAACGGAACATTTACCCATAACCCCCTACCCTTTCTGCTATCCAACCCACAGTCAAGTAAACAGGACCCCCTCTCTCTTACGCACTTTCACAGAACCCCCCTGAGCTTTTACCAAATTAACCCGCAGTCCATATATACTATTCCCCCTCTCTCTGTTATTTTCACCAGGGACCCCTGGACCTTTCGGTAATTACAGATAAGTCCTTTCCCTTTAAAAACAGCCCTAACCCTCCACTAAACTCGTCATTTCATGCGCCAATTTAATCCCGTTTGACCCCAAACTCCACCACAATATTCACCAGTATACTTTCGCCAAATCCAACCAGTCCATTCTCAAAAATAATTGTGTCATCATCATCCGCTCTCATTTTCCGTTCTCTCTTTCGGAGCTCAATAAAAACTTTCTCTTTTATTTATTGTATGTTTGTTTGTGTGTGCCGTAGACTCTGCTATGAACGAGGAAGGACTCGAGGAGGAACGGGGCTACGAGCAGGAGTTTGGAGGCCAAGACCCCGGGCAGGAATCCCCCGAGGGTTGGAAGAACGGCAAGTGCAATCCCACCCTTTGATGCATACTTTCGCCCTAAATTTTATAAACACAACCCATGGCCCGTTTTATCAAACTTGCATGTTTTCACTGCTAAACCCGTTTGGATAGCCATTCCTTGATTGCTATGACTGCTTCCTTGATAACCTAGATTAATGTTTGAATATGACAATGCTCTGTTTAAATGTTAGTCACTGCTAGAAATGCTTAGGGATATTTTACTGTCATGCACCCCCTTTACAATCACTTGGTGTTTACAAAAGCAGCTGTGTGCGTGCTTTAAAATAAAAAGAGATGATTTGTGTAATAAAAATGAGTACCCGTGTGGGATGAGACAGACGGTATTTCTGTGTGAAATACCGAGGTGAGCTCGAACCTGTGTGGTTGAGCATGGTGGGAGTTGTCCATCTTATCACAATTTTTGGGATGATGTTGATGTGTCATCTATCCTAACCCATTTTATTGTACCACCGCTCGACCGTTGTATGTGGCAACGGCCTAGCATAAATCCCACTAGTTGAGCTGCTGGTTATGTGGTGTGCTGGTGAGCAACAGAGGGCCATGGAGCCGGGGATACGATCTATGTGAGGTATGCCCCTGGTTAGGACCTCGTCGGTAGGTGGCTAACCCCTGGTCGCGTCTGTGATAACTCGTCAGTTTAGCTATGGTGGGTAATGGCTTTGATAGGAGCTGCACTGGCACTACGGTGTCCATGTTGTGGTAGCCTACTTGTGGTTGTGTACACCTCTGCAGAGTTAAAACCTATCCGGATAGCCGTGTCCACGGAATTGGGCGAGTTACGGCTTGGTCACTTCACTAGTCCCCTGTTTTGGTGTAAGAAAGTGTTTGATGTTTGTTGAGCTGAGAAAAGCTTTGGCATAGGCTACGACAGATGGGAAATCTGGTAGCATTAAAATCTTGTATGAAAAAGTACTACATCTACTGGTCCTATCAAAAGAAATAATTGTGAAAACCCTTTGCGAAAATCAACCCTTTGCATGTGTAATAAAATTTGCTTTGCTGCTAAATAAACCATAAGCCTTCCTTGTTACTATCCTGTGCATACTTCTGTTGTATCCCTTCCGTGGATGTGGTTGTGCTTGCTGAGTACGCATGTACTCACCCTTGCTTATTTTGTTACAGAGGCAGACCCGGACTTTGTGCCTGAGGACGTCGTTTAGAGGGGTTCGTTCTGCACCCAACCTTTGCCTGTGTGTTAGGGTCACCCGCTGGAGGCCGCATGCGTTGCCACTCTGATGAAGACCTCTATGTTATCAACCTTTTTATCTGGAGCTTAGTGTTAGTTCTGTTTGTCGTGGCCGTGCAATGCCACCGTTTCCCGTAATGTTGTTTTTGTACTGAACTACCTGTTGTAATAATGTGAACCAGCATCCTGGGACTGATATTTGTATCACATTAAGTTCTCTCTTTCGAGGGAATGCTTCATGGAGCGAGGCGTTCTTGGTGGCGGCGCAGACAGGGCAGACCTCCGCGGCGGCCTCGCAGGCGCGGCACAGGCACAGGTGCCGGCACGGAAGAAGCAGCACGCACACGTCGCCGGTGCCGCAGGACTTGCAAGGCGGCGACGGGCAGCCGCGGGCCGCCGCGTCGTCGGCGACGACGAGGTGGGCCGCCGAGGGGGACGTCTCGAAGCAGCACGACTGCGCGTCCTCGGCGTCGCCGAGCGCGGCTAGCTACCGGAGCCGCTCCTCCAGCTTGGCGTTGCGGCACCGTGTGCGCTCCAGCTCGGCCTCCGTCGTCCGGAGACGCCCCGCCGCGGCGCGCTCAACAGAGGCCACCACTGCGCGGACGTGGCGCCGGCGAGCCTCCTGGAGCCCCACGCTCATCCTCTTGGTCTGCAACGGACACAAAGGGAACTAGAATCGGAGACCACATCCACGATGACTCAAATCAACGGACTACATTCCTGAACGTCGGATCATCTCCAGCGCTCGGCAGCGGGAAGAAGGCAGAGTCGTACGTACCTCGACCCGGACAAGCGCGTCGATCTCCACGCCCTGGTTGTAGAGCTGCGATAGCGCGACATTGGCCGCCCGCCGCACCGCGCCCGACCGGGTGGCTCTGCACGTCGCCGGCAGAGCCTGGCCATGCGGCGGCGCCGGCAGTGGCAGGACCAAGCCGCCGCACTCTTGGAGCCTCGCCGCGACGCGTGCGCTTCCTCGGCAGGAGCGTGTCGTAGTTGCCGGATCTGGTGTCACCCCCCCGCCTCCTGCGGATCTGAGCCCGGCGGTGGCGGATCCGAGCCCAGCGGCGGCGGATCCTAGCCGATGAGGACCTGCAGAAGCTAGCCGTCGTCACCATCGCAGCGTGGAATAGCAGATCCACATCCAAGGCAAGGGGATATGATGTCGGCGGCAGCCAGATCGACCCCGTTGGCGGTGGATCTAGCCTCGACGCCGGTGGATCGGGCCGTTGTGTTGAGAGAGAAAGGGAGGAAGATGAACAGGATAGGAGAGAGAGTGTGGACGGTTCAAATGATTTTGAACCAGGGAGAGGACAGGCTAGTACGGGGGCAAGTTTATGGATGAATGCACGACTTTTGAATTTTAAATTCCAGGAGCGCTCGCCGTTTCAGTTCCCGATGGACAAACAACACGAGAAAAAGGACATACGGTATACTATACATTTTGTCAGGTACACATATACTTGATGCGACTTGATCCTGACACCCGGTGCAGAATCACGAATCTAGAGGATAGAGGTTAGAGGGAAGGTATGGCTGGGATTAAACGTGCTGCAACTCTATGGTACATAGAATCTTCATTCCACACTGGGGTGCATGTGCGGCACGGTGCGTTTGCCCTTTTTTTGGCTTGCAACTGGACTACTGTAGTCTGAACTGTGTCCTCTGACTGAACATGCGCCGCTTTTCGCTTCAGCCTTTTACGTTGGTCCGTCAGGCTCGGACCCTGTCAGGGCCGAAAGTATCCAACGAACCATAGGATCCTATGCTATGCAATGCAAGTGAGGAGCAAGGACTGCGGTCAATTCAACAGCCGGCCTCTGCCAGCTGCCCCCACCTCGGGCCTGCTCTGAACTTGCCATGCTCACCTCAATATCCGCGATCGTGTCGCTCGCCTTGCGTGTTCTGAAAAGATGGACGCATGGCAATGGCATGCCTGGACTAGAATGAGCGTGCATGTTTTTCAAAAAAAGATTAAATGAGCATGTTTTTTTTAAAAAAAAAGAGAAAAGAATGAATGTGCATTCGTTAACTGTGCAGAGGAGCCGTGAAAGGCATACTTGGTCTCTCAACTTCTCAAGGGGTGAAGGAAGCAATGCCAAGCTCAGAGTTGCTCCTATATAAAGATCCTACTAATAGGTCTACCAATCAAAACACCAAGGGTGTCAAGCAGAGTTCAAATCAAACTCACCATAGTATAATTCAAGTCCTACTTTTGGCAAGTGACTTTTATACATGTATGCGACACAAACCTGACATGAACCATGGTCCCTTGAGAAATTATGGGAACATGGAATTTCAAATTAAATTAGCCATTATGAAAACAGTAATATGGTGGTGACTGCTGAAAACAATGGTCGAGAAGTGCTTGGAAAGACTAATTTGGTATTTATGCGTGAGCATGAGCGAGTAATTGTGTTGATACACTACACATCTCTGAGAGTACACAGTCATCAGATGCTAGCCGGCCAATAACTTATACCTCCATCCAAGCATATTTGAGTTGGACGACCCTCAAATGCCCTTATATTAGGAGGATAAACAATGGCTTTAGTATGGAATGCCTGGTCGACTGATATGCCGCCCTTAGGCAAGAATTTATACTTGTGGCCAGCTATCCACAAGTGCCGTACGCCTTGTCCCACCGTTGGGTACACCCGAATCGCGTGGTGACTGGTGATGGAGGGCTCCGAAGTCGCCTGCGTGCTAGCTGCTCCAGCTCCAGATGTTGGTGTGGTTCCGCTTGGAGTACTCGTCGGGTACAACGCAGCCTGAGTAGAATAAGTTGGTTGTTCTAGTCAAAGATGGAGTTCTCATGTACTGTACCCATGAATCGAGATTAATTCCAAATAAAAGTTTTACTGATGATTCCTTATTACGCTTGGTTAATTGAGTTTTCAAAAGAAAAGAAAACGCTTGATATGATAATAATAACGAATCATGCTGCGAATACTCCCTCCGTCCCACAATATAAGCATTTTTCGATTTTCGTGTACCACGTTTGACCATCCGTCTTATTCAAAAATTTCGTGAATATATTATTTATTTTGCTATGACTTGGTTTATCACTAGGTATACTTCAAGTGTAACTTATTTGTTTTATATTTTTATAAATTTTTTTTGAATAAGACGGATGGTCAAACGTGATGTCTGAAAGTCAACAAATGCTTATATTGTGGGACAGAGGGAGGGAGTATATATAATTCTACTGTACTTAACAGTAGAGAGCATGCAGGTAATACTATACGCACCTCGATAAGTTTTGTTGGGATGAAACAAGACGGGAGAGCCGCCGTGGCGAAGGGCGGAGCGGCGGTGTACTCCCCGATGAGCGCTATGGGTGCCTTTGGTGGCCGGCGGATCACGGCCGCGGCGGCGGCCTCGTCCCTGAAGACGACCACCACGTAGTCCAGGGGCCTGAACGCCGCCACCGCCTCGATGTCGCCGTAGGCGGGCTCGAACGCGGCGCGCACCTGGTCGGTGAGGTCGTCGTGGCGGAATCGGAAGAAATCCAGAAACTGGCCGAAGACGCAGCGGCGGTGCAGGCCGGACGGGTCCCCGGAGAGCTGCCCGGCGAAGGGGGCCAGGAGGTCGCGCGATAGGGTCGCTGCCTCGACGGCGTCGCCGTACAACCGGCGTAGGGTTGCGATGGTCACCGACACCATGGAATCTTTCTTCAAATCCGATCCTGCGCTTGTTCAACTTGTCTTGTGTTTCTCTACTCCACAACACCAGGACAAAGCAAACGTTCCCGGGTATATAAACTTATCGGACACGATCTCACGCAAATTGCAACAGAAAGGCACACGACGTCTGGAGTCCTGGATATATATACTTCTGGGCCGGCCCATATCCCCATACTGGGCCCAGGCGCATGACGAGTGTTTTTGTCAAGTCTATTTCGTCAGTTTGAATTTTATTAGTTGGAAGGCACATTGAGCTGTCAAATGCAATTGAGGGAGCAAAACTTGGTCGCTCCAACATGTACATACAGCACGAAAGAATCAGCAAGTACGAAAGAATCAGTAAGTACTGCTGAGGTTAGAAATGAAGCTCACGTACACAACATGAAAGGATCATCAACATCAAGTGTGGCACAAAAAATCAATTGCATCCCTCAAGGATCATCAACATCAAGTGTGGCACAAAAAATCAATTACATCCCTCTAGTACCAATGTACCATGCACAATTACATCCCTCTAACACCATGCACAAGTATGTCGGAATCAACCAAAATCCCTCTCACAGCATGCAAACAGTCAAAAAAAAAAACAAGCAACGAGCCAACCTCATGTAGAGTAGTCCCGATCATAGACCAACCGATTGAGGATATCATCCAGGATGTGACCGGCAACCTCTGCTCCCAGCGCGAGTTGGCAGTCGAGGAACCCCGTCAACTCCCAGCTCCCTGTTGGCTCCAGCAGCAGCCTTGCCGCACCAGTCCGGGACTGGAAAACACCCAGGGCCATACTCCTCGGCCGGTAGATTGCCAGGCCCTCCAGAGTCCCGAACCCTTCCAGAGCAAACCACAAGTCCGTCTCTCTCATGCCCGGCCTGACTCCTAGCAGCAGCACAGCTCTGTCCGAGAAGCAGCGCCTACGCCCAAGCAACACGTCAGGGTGTCTTACAGCACACAATCTGAAGAGTTCTCCGGTTAGATCTCCCGTGGCCAGTCCTGCTATCTCGTCCAGTGCCTTCAGCCTTAACGTGACCCACTTCGTCACGCGCTCAAATGTCTGTGCACTGAAGGAGCTCCTCAAGCTCGGCTGAATCCGCCGTGCCTGGATGGGCTTCTGCTGCTGGAAAGCGGCGAGCCAGGACTCCTCTGGCTCCCGCACCAGTGCCTCGGCATCCCCGGTGCTCCGGAGCACAACAAGCACGGCTCCCAGAGCCCGGTGAACAATCACCGACTCGATCTCGCCCACCGGCACACTGCTCTGGATGGCACTAGCGACCTCTCCAGCATCGCAAACCTGTGTCTCCAGACCGCTCAGAAGAACCACTCGGCCGCCCAGATCATTAGCTGCCGTCAAGAACGGAGGAAGCAGGAGCAGCTCCAGCGAGGTCTCCTCCAAAGCATGAGCGCCAGCAGGCAGAGGAATGAGTGAGGAGTCGTACATGTCCAAACCGCTCTGGTGCAGCAGGGGCGCCCTCAGGCCGGCCGCCTCCGTAGACAGAGCATCATCATACACCAGGATGCTGATGTTGTGTGCTCTCTGCATGATCACTGCACAGGCGGGTGCCCGGACATCCAGCACTTCCCGCCCGATGCGGGAAAGATAGGACGCACCCCTATCCACGGATGAAACAGGCCCTCTGGTTCGGAGAAAGATGCATCTCAGGTGGAAGTCCCTTTCTGTATCTCCCAGAAGGTACTGGGGGGGGATCAGTGATATGAACAACTCAGCAAAGGGCAGCCGTCTCGCGTGGTTGTCTTGCACGCCCAGAATGTCCAAAGGTGTGTAACCAGCGCCAGTTGCCTGCACAAATGCACAGTAACAATTGGATAAGCATGACTTACACTTGATGAATATGTTGTGAATGAGGTTAAGCGCCAAATAATTTGAGCACCTATAACTAAAATGCAGTGATAATTCTGACAGAAAGTTACTTAAATAGTAAACACATTGCCCTCATCACAAGGAAACACTCCTAGGATCACAATGAACGACGCACAATGACTAGGTACCAGAACAATTGATGTAACCAACCAACCAAAAAAAAAAGGCAAGAATCAGGGAGACAGCAAGATGTGTTCCTGTTTTAGTTTCTATTGCAGACATGGAAGAATCATGAAGTCAATATGCCGTCCAAATACACAATTTGTAGATTCTAGCAGTGTTTCACCACTCAAATTTTGTGCCATTTTCTGCCTACCGGTGGCGTCAGCGCAAACTAATCCACCCCCAGACCTTTTTTAGCTTAGTCGAACAAGTTCCATACTTTGGCATGGCTGTCCGTTTCACCCTGAGTGCCTATGTGCCTCGGATTTTGCTTTGAAAGTTGAAACTATTAGTGATCTAGTTAGGATGCATTGTGAAATTGATTCTACTTTGTCAAGAAGCAATTCTTCCCAACAAAGTAATTGCATTTGACTATTTCCTACCAATCACTCTGATGCTAGTTCTCCCGTGTGCATTTTTTTTGGGTGAGGAATTGCCGTACTAGTTTGAACGTGTAATTAGGAGCTGATAGGTGAAATCACATTCAGTCGCTTGTAAGGAGGGGACATGGACACTCACAGGAACACAGTATTGAAATCCCAGTGGAGGTGCCATGTTAGTCGCGCTAGTACAGTCAACGGCTTCAGAGAATACCACCAGCCCAACACGCTGCCCAGTCTCACTGTCTCGGACCAGAACAGCAGCAGTCACAGATAAGTGTCGGAAGCTCTGCAACAGATCATTTGGGCTCATGGTCGGAGCCACGCCATCCACTAGCACCGATCGCTCTAGGAAGGCTGGGTCCTCCACCACATCTGGCTCGACCGTGGAAAGCACTCCAATCAAGTTCATCAGATGGTTGAAGGCACTGTTGCCTGCCTGCGTTGGCATTCAAGAACAAATTCAGCAAAGAAGAGAAAGAGCTGTAACAGAATGAGTCATGAAAGCGGGCAAAACTCAAAGAACAGCAGCAAACACAATCGGATCAAGAAAAGAATCAGTTGGCATGTCATGATGCATGCATTGTAACCAATTACCTACCTTACCATGACAAAATTATGTTAAAACAGCACAATGGAAAACATTTTTTCAGTATCATGACATGTTGCCAACTCATGTAATGAAAGATGCAGAACATCAACATCTACAAAAAGATCCAGAACATATTCAGGGATTGGAATACTATTACCCTGTTCATTTCAAACTGGAAAGTGGAAACCAAGCAGAGTCTGAAACTGAGTTACACTTAAAATGGTAAGTGCAACATAGTATCTTTACGCATTACAAAATTTAGTTTCACTGAATCGTTCACAAGCCCAAAGCAGTACCAGAGTGCTAGAGACAAGCATAGAGCAACGTTCCTAATGTTTATGTGAATGTAATGCAATTAAACAAACACATTGCTCAATTTAATGTATAATATTGACTTCCACATCCATTGAAAAACAGGTCACATACTAACAAAAAAAAGAAAGAAAAACGGGTCACACACTCACACTATAGAGATAGAGTAATCATCATGTGGCAAAGCTACAATCAAGTCCATGATCTGAACATACGCGGCATCCAAATAGAATCCATTGTTCAATCCAAGAGTATAACTCATTGGACAGAGATAGAATAATTCAGGGGATTAAAAGGAAGTGACATCCACATCAGGATACTCACTTCATGCAAGCAGTTCAAAACATTAACTGCAACTTCATACAAGCAGAACTACACAGGTCGAGCAATGATACTACCAGCAATTGAACTGAACACATGATATGTACTTTTGGAATAGGAAAAGTAATCATCTCATGCAACAGTAATACTAGCTAGAACCCAATCCTTCAAAGGCAATTCTAAAAAAAATCGTTCAACGGTAGTAGAACACATTGGACAGAGATAGAGACATTTCCTCAGATCAATCAGAAATCGAGTCAGCAGGCATAATTGGAACAAGAACAGAAGCTAGCTGAATTGTAGCAAGAAACGATCAAGCAGAATCGAATAAAGAACAAAACTAGAAGAACTGTAGCAGTAACCGATCAACCAGAGAACAAAGGCGTTGTACCAAGAACTGAAGCGAGAAGATTGCAGCAAGAACAGAGGCCAGCGGAACTGAAGCAAGAACAGAAGCGATTGAACAAGCGCGAACATGGAAGAGGCGAAAGGAAATGGATCAAGGCCAATAGATAAATCAAGCGACGAGGGGAGGCGAGGCAAGAAAGAAGCATTGATAGATGCAAGAACCGGAGCATAGACAAAACAGAAACGTCGCAGGAACAAGCGCAAGCGGACGACAACGCGGAAGCCATCCCAACCAAGAAAGCGATTAAACGAGCAGTAAGGGCGGAAAGAACGCGCGGACAAGGTAGAAAGCAGCAATAACTCGATCTCCGACGAGTTACCTGTCGTGACCGCCATAGCCCGGCGAGGTTGCGGTGGCGCGCCGGGGTGCCTCCGGCGGGAGGACTCGAGGTGGCCATTTCACGAATTGGTTGCGGAGACTTGGATGAGACTTCGCGAGGTTCTGGGAGGGAGATTACGTTCAGACGAGAACCGATCGAACTGCTGAAGAATGACTGGGGATTGGGTTCTCGTCTGCGTGCGCTTGCGCTGTGTTCTTGACTTGTTGGAGGAAGGCGGAGGGCGAGTCAGTTTATATTGTGGCAGAGCTCGGCTTCCCCACACATGCACACAGCAGAAGTTTTGATTCAGACGGGCCGGCCACCCCGCTCGACGTCTCATGGCCCATTTGTATGGACCTTGGTCCCCGATCAGTTCTTGGGCCTGAAAGATTCATCACGGAACACAGTAAGTTGCAGCATTTACAATTTTATACATGTTCCTCCACAGCCGGCTAATTTTATGACTTGATTTCAGTCACCTTTTTAACGAATCACATTGTGATACGTCAGCATATATCCTTTTTTTGTAGAAAACAGCACAAATAAAAATCTGACTGACAAAGCAATACGATATCAGTCAAAAACCAAAAAACAAATAGAATAAGTGACTAATAACTAAGATATCGGTAAAAAAAATAACTTATCAGTGACTTGACATTGTTATGTTTAATGTGTTAACCGTTAACGGAATTGAGAAGCAAATCCTGGTCCCATTCAGCTTACCACAAGAACCAAGATAAACCAAGGATGACACCTGCCGACCCCCTATCTTTTTCACTGCTGCTACTAGAAACAACGCGCGCCTTGGCCTTTGCTGGGCCAGTGGTAGCATGCATGGGAGCCTGCAAACTGCAACATATCAGATACAATGTAGTTAATATATGTCATCATATTCTTTTAATTGGAAGAAAGCAACGTGTATTTAAGGGAAATATATTTTGTGTACGGATATTACTTCTGTAAATTAAAAAAAGTTTGTTTTGTAGTTGAAGTCTATAAATCTCAATCTCATCATTTGGAGATCCTGAATTGTCTTTCCTCATCAGTAAGGGATGAAACAGAGAGTTCTTACCAGGAAACCAGCAGTGCTGTCATTGTGCACTTGGTTGATCTCTGAGACCCAAGAAACACAGGAATGAGTTTATCTTTTTTTTAAACGTAAATTGCAGTGTCTCTTCACATAAAGCAAGTAACTCGATACTAATTTCTAAAAAAATGTAGTTCCAAGTTCTAAGATATCCAATTCAAAAATTTGTGAGGAGATGGCCATTTTGGCTAGAAACACAGCCAAATTGGAGCGGGCCAGTATTATTTTTTTCTGCAAATTTCGAGCGAGATGGCTTAGTGCAGTGTAAACGTTGGAAGAGCAGCAAATGATTGGACCGAGTAGTGCCAAAGATGAAACATAGATTATCATATTACAAATCCAACTTCAGTGCAGAAATGTTTTTTTTCACACGGGTTACTAAAGGGTGATAGTTTAAATTTGATTTCAAAAAACATTAAAGAATAGTACTTTTTGTGTGAGCTCATAAACAGAACATCCTAATTCTTTTGTATTGTGTAAAATCCATCCGAATTGGGTGCAATGTGAATATTTCATTACAGAAGAGACCAATATTACAATGACTTTTATGCCAACTTAATTATGAGCAATCAATCTATTGATAGATCATATTACCGTGAGGTTGTGGTTTCTTGACAGCTCCTAAATTGTTGGTCCAACTCTGCAATTTTCTTCTGCAGATAGGCTACAGAAACTTTCTTGTGTTAGTCTTGCAATTTATAGAGATCTTCAGAAGAATCTCATTTAGCTGTATTTAAAGAAGCTGAAAACATGAATAGATATCAAACTATCATTCATCTTAAAATCTTAAGCTTGGTAGTCACATACATAAATATCAAACTATTATTCATGTAAGGAAGCTTGCCAGTACATCTGTTGAAAATGACAGGTGGACCTAGATAGTAATCAAATCTACATACTTATTCTCCTAACAGGTATTCAATTTTCTGTCAAAAGATAATACACGAAGAATGAAAAATTAGGTACCACCTCCTAGCACGGCAAGGGCTCGAGCTCGACGACTCGTCGTCTCCTCGCCGGTCATTGCTACCGGCGCTGCTCCAGCAGCGGCTGTCGCCCTCTGTGAAGTCTACGGCTGTCGATGACGTGCGCAGCTGCCTGCAGAAACAGCCACGGCTTGGCAGCTCAGAGAAGGCGCTCAAGCTCATGCAGCAGAACATGTATGAAAGAGTAAACTCTAGGATTGAAACAGTAAACGATGGGATCTGGGAATATCCATGGCAAAAATTGGAGTGCCAGGATCTGAACCAGGGAGCAAGAGGAAGGAAGCAAGAGAACTCAATAAGATATCCAAATATGCCCATGAACAGGAATTCAGTGTATCTTTACAACATTGAAACCTGAATCAGCATAGTGTCATATAATATAAATGAGGTCTAAGCATAATGTTATATTCAGTATAAGAGGCATGTTTTCACAACGAATTTATCGGATAGATGGGACTCTTCTTCTTCAACATTTAGCTGCCATTATGTTAAGACTACATTATTAGTGTCGTGGCCCAGTTGCCTAAAGCTTCGGAGAGCCTTTTCAACATAAAACTAAAATAGAAACAGGATTTTTGCTTTGCCACATGTACTAACCATGTGGCGATTCTTAAGATTTTTAGGGGCTGATTGCTTCAAAGGACAAAAGTAGTAATAATGCATATGAAGCATAGCACTCATAATGTACTAACCAGCCTGAGAAGTTCATGGCAATATATATGATCTATACCCTACCCGCCATGATGTTGATGCTGTACCTTTAACGAAAGAACTGCAGCAGAATTGCTACTTTCAGGGGATGCAGTTTATGAGGCATGGCACATTGGCACACAATCACAGGCAAACAAGCACAATCAGCCATTTCATCAAGCAACTGGAAGGCATAGTTGTTTTGGTGGTAGGCGTCATGACATGGACATGGTAAGCAACTGCGTAGTCGGCGGAGCAGTACCTCGGATTCTCGGAATAGGAATGCTAGCACATGGGCATTTGCGACGGCGGGGAAGGGGAACGGCGCCGCTTCCTTTCTCTCTCCCTCGCGTTCAGATTCATGACGCTGGTAGCAACGAGGACGACGCCGGCCGGTGCCAAGGTCGATCCAATAGTCAATGACGTCGAGGCTCAGTCCTCTCGGAGCCGGTGCCGCGGAGGAGCTCGGGGCCGGCGCCGGCGGTGCCGCGGAGGAGCTCGGGTCCGGCGCCGCGGAGGCCGCCAGCAATCCGCGATCCACGCTTCCGTGTGCCAGTACCTGACATGGCTCGCCGCCGCCGAGAACTAACGGCCGGCGACGGCGTCGACACGAAGCTCCGCCGGGGAGGCACGAGCCGCCAGTTCGCGGGGCAGAGATGCGGCTCGCCTCCGTCACTGCGAGGAGGCAGGCGAGGGCAGGGACAGACGCGGAGGGGAGAGGCAGACAGCGACAAACGGGCTCTGGCGAGAGGAGCGGCGGCGGCAGCTCGGCGCTTGTGGCTTGTCGGCGCAGGGACGCGAAGGTTCGCAGCTTCTCGGGTCGCGATCAACCGGGTACGAGGCCGAATAGACCCGAATCGGACGGTTCAGGTTGAGAGTTAGACGTATCCAACGTTAACGGGCGACGTGGCCCGATCCTCCGCCCGTTTTTCTTCAGAGAGATGGCCCTTACTCAAAGCATGACCGTTTTTGGGATGGTTTATTTTGATGCCAGCCCCGTTACTGCAAGTGCAAACTCCGGAGATTCGTCTCCGTCTCCGAGACGGTTGTCGCGTCCGACACGGACCCGATCCCCGCCCTCAAGCCCCCTCCTCATATAACGCGCCTAACACGGCCGTATCGAGTCAAGTTCGCGATAAGCACAATACAAATACAGATCCCAACTCCCAAGAAGATCAACAACCGCGTCCGATCCGCGAGCAACGACATGGTGACCCTAGCGAACCTCGGCCGCATGTACGGCGACGTCGTCGAGAAGGCGACCCTGTCGCGCGACCTCCTGGCGCCCGTCGCCGCGCGGCTCTCCGGCGGCGACCCCTCCGACCTCCACCGCCGCTGCGTCTTCGCCCAGTGCCTCGGCTTCTCCCGGCGGCCCGACGACGTGCGCGCCGATATGGCGCCGTTCGGGGACGTCGAGGCGGTCGCCGTCTGCGGAATCCTGCACAACGCGGTGGTCGTCTTCAGGACGGCGGCCGGCGCCGAGGCCGCGCTCCGGAGGCAGGCCGAGACGCGGGTCGGGTGGTACAGCCCCGTCCCGCCGCTCCATTGCGGCTTCCCGGCATGCTTCATCCAGCCCGGACTCATCGAGGTCGCGTTGTACCCTCTCACGACTGTGGCAGCATCCGGAGAAGCTAGCAGCACAATGGCGGCAACACAGCCGGCGAGCATGAAGGCAACGGCGGCGGCGGAGCTCACGATGGACGCTGCCGCGGCGCCGCCGGCGCCGCAACCATTGGAGCAAAGGCCAGTGTTCGTGTACCACAACTTGCCGAACGGGAGGCCAAGGAATAAGGCCCGAGGGCCGCCGGGCAGCAAGGAGTTCGTGCCCTTCTTCAAGTCGAAGGTGAACGGGCCGAGGCTCGGAGAAGACGGTCGGCTATGGGTGGATGGCCACAAATTCACCTATGGAAATCGACCATGCGTCCATACCGGTCGTTCAAGTCGGTCCTCCAAATCACTATCAGTGTGCTTTACAAGATACCGACGCTTTTTGAATTTGTTTCCCTGTAGGCTCTTTAAAATGTACGGAGTAATAAGGTGTGGCCAGCTGAATGCAACGTATGATGTTTAGTTATAGTTTATCTGTTTATTTATACATGTGCTCTATTTAATATCAATGTTGTTAGCTGAAGAGTGAACTGAGCGTGCAATTTCTGACGATTACAACACCACGTACAAATTACTACCTATGTTCCAATTCCAGAGTACTTTCACTGTTGAATTTTTTTTCCGTAAGACCATTCATTTTATTTAAAAATCTAGTCCAAACATACGGAAAATAAGTCAAACTTAAAATATAAATGATTGAAAAGTACATTAGGTGACGTTTTCTTACAATAGCCCGTTCGGCATGTTCAGGTACACGAACACTGGCCTTTAATATCTATTTATACATGTGCTAACAACATTGATATTAAATAGATGTGCTCAGTTTATTTATACATGTGCTCTATTTAATATCTATTTATACATGTGCTCAGTTCACTCTTCAGCTAACAACATTGATATTAAATAGAGCACATGTATAAATAAACAGATAAACTATAACTAAACATCATACGTTGCATTCAGCTGGCCACACCTTATTTTAAAGAGCCTACAGGGAAACAAATTCAAAAAGCGTCGGTATCTTGTAAAGCGCACTGATAGTGATTTGGAGGACCGACTTGAACGACCGGTATGGACGCATGGTCGATTTCCATGCCCTTATGATAGTAGGTGAATTTGTGGCCATCCACCCATAGCCGACCGTCCTCTCCGAGCCTCGGCCCGTTCACCTTGGACTTGAAGAAGGGCACGAACTCCTTGCTGCCCGGCGGCCCTCGGGCCTTATTCCTTGGCCTCCCGTTCGGCATGTTCAGGTACACGAACACTGGCCTTTGCTCCAATGGTTGCGGCGCCGGCGGCGCCGCGGCAGCGTCCATCGTGAGCTCCGCCGCCGCCGTTGCCTTCATGCTCGCCGGCTGTGTTGCTGCCATTGTGCTGCTAGCTTCTCCGGATGCTGCCACAGTCGTGAGAGGGTACAACGCGACCTCGATGAGTCCGGGCTGGATGAAGCATGCCGGGAAGCCGCAATGGAGCGGCGGGACGGGGCTGTACCACCCGACCCGCGTCTCGGCCTGCCTCCGGAGCGCGGCCTCGGCGCCGGCCGCCGTCCTGAAGACGACCACCGCGTTGTGCAGGATTCCGCAGACGGCGACCGCCTCGACGTCCCCGAACGGCGCCATATCGGCGCGCACGTCGTCGGGCCGCCGGGAGAAGCCGAGGCACTGGGCGAAGACGCAGCGGCGGTGGAGGTCGGAGGGGTCGCCGCCGGAGAGCCGCGCGGCGACGGGCGCCAGGAGGTCGCGCGACAGGGTCGCCTTCTCGACGACGTCGCCGTACATGCGGCCGAGGTTCGCTAGGGTCACCATGTCGTTGCTCGTGAACGCGGTTGTTGCTGATTTTCTTTGGATCTCTCGGGCTTCTCGGCTTCTCTCGCCTTGTTTTGTTGCCAACTTGACTAGATCGCGGCTGTGCCACGGGCGGACCGGGATTCGGTAACTTTGCTTCGTGACGGCACAACGCAACTTTAGGCCTCTTATCCACCATGCGACATGCATCCAAGGGCCGGAATCATCTACAGGCAAAATCCAATCTTCTCCAGATATTTTTTCTCATGGAAAACACGGAGAAGCCGGGAGCGCTGCATTCGCGCGATGCGCCGCCGCCCCCTTCTACCCGCCGCCGCAGCACCACCCCAGGGAGCGACGCCCACTACCGCAAGCCCGCGAGCTGCCCTTCCTCAAGCCACCGCCCCCCGGGTGCGACGCCCCCATTGCGCCTCCTCATGCGGCCAGGAGGAGAAGGAGGTCCGTGTCAAATGGGAGGGAAGAGATTGGTCGAGGAGAGGAAAGTTCACCGATGTGGCCACGGATTGGTCGAAGAGATTGGTCCTCACCCCGCACATTCGCCTGCCGCCGCAGCAGGGATTTCACCATGTCATACAGCTCCTTCTAGACTGCTTGCGTCGTTCAATGGCTGCCACCAATTGTTTCCGAATAGCAATCAAAGTGAGCTCAATGGCGCGATTCGATCTCCACCGACCTGCAACTAAACCAAATCTGGGGGCAGTGCCTCACGGGAATGATATGGCTGCAGGAGCTAAGAGGAAGGAAAGGGAGGGATTTTTTTTCTGGAGGGAAGAGGGCGCTGCCGCAGAGAGAGACGGTCGGAGCCGCGCCGTCCATCGAACACACGCGGTCACGCGGAGAAGGAGAGAATAACGAGGCTGACAGGTAGGCTCATCAATAGTTTTTGCTTTCTTTTTTTGTTACGATGAAGGAGAGCAGTTAGATTTGATTTTAAGTTAGATTTGATTTTAAGGGTAGGGATGGATGGGAAAGTTACGTTGTGCCTTGCCAGAGCAACGTTACTGAATCTGCGTCCGCCACGGGCGCCGTAGCGTTATATATGGAGGAGGAGAAGACGTTGGTTTGCTCGTGCACCGTATCGGACGCGACATCCGCCTCGGATACGACGTAGGGACACACGGAGGTTGCACGGAAGGGCTGGCAGTCTTGCAAACGCCCTCCGATAGAGAAGTACGACATCACGATTCACCATGAAATCGAGCATGCCATCAAGTCAATGCACCGTGGATCTCTTTACCTTTCTGCCGTGGTACGAATGATGAATCAGCAAGTAAAAAGACCGACGAAAACAATGCTTGGCTTCTCTGCAAAAGTCTCTGGTGTCTAGGGGTGGTTAAGGGCCCTCACTTTTGCTAGTTTTTAAGCTAAATTTTGTTAGGACCGGACCAAAATAATACTAGTTTTTAAGCTAGATTTTTGTTAGGGCCAAGTTAGATTGTGAAGGAACAAACGGACCATGATCCGTTACCACCCCTAGTGGTGCCAAACGTTAGTTTTCCAATATGTAAACCAACAAACCAATGCATTTAATCGGTATGGAAACAATTATGTAATTGTTCCTAAAAAAATACATATGTCTAAATTGTAAGAGAAATAGGTATTGATGACAGACAAAGGTCAAAGGTGCATGTATAAACTGAACAGAAGAGTGTCGGATCGATCGGCCGGAGACCTACGCCGGCGGCCCTATAACGTTCGTGCTCTATGTTTGTTATTGCTAGGTGCTGTCTCGATGCCGTGCAGCTGTAAATTGTCAACGTTTTGTACCTTTTGCAAACTCAAATGTTTTTCAACAGGAATGCAATATTCATTCGTTCATAATGGGAAATCAAAATGAAATTAAAAAATTGTACGTTCAACTATAGGCTTCAAGTTTGGCTTTTGTTGGCAAACACCCAACTAAACAGTTGAAAAGATTTTCTTTTGGGGTTTATATCGTTGCGTGCTCTCGTTTTGATTATCTAGTTAGGAGGAAGTAGATAGGTGAGGAAGTTATCTCATAGTCCTAGATTTCATCTTATTGCAACAGAGCAACGAACGGGTTTATAAAATCATGGCTAGCTCCAGCGAACAAATAGTATTGCCGTGCTCAACATAGTTATGAACAGAAGCAGCAGCCCAGACAAATTCACAACATGGCAGCATACTCGTTACTCGTGAAACAAAACGGTTGCTTCGTTCATGCATTCATAAAAAAACGTACAATTTGCATTGGCAACCAAATTGATCCAGAACCAACTAACCAGTAGGTTGGCCTAGAGGCCAAACGAGAGAACAGCCAAGCATACCAGCATACATTTGTTGAGGTCCAAAAGATGCCAACGCTTGAAATTAAACAAGAGTGTCAGTGGATCACAAAATTGTCTACCATCGCAGGATTCTGAATTCAATACCACAATAACTCAGGGACAACACCTAAAATGTTCATTTCACGTTTCAACCAGTTGCTGTTGCAAAATCCTACGGGCATCTTACTCTTCATCATCCTCGCCATCATCGCCACCGCCAGAGGCCTTCTTCTGGTTCTTCCTCTTCACTCTTCCAGCAGGGCCACCACCGAGAGGGCTGGTGAGGGAGAAGTCGATGTGCTTCTCAGATTCAACCCTGACCATGAATGACGGAATGTTGACGAGCTGCCTTCCCACCCTGTGAAGGTTACAACAAGGGGACAAAAAGAATGTCAATCCAAGTTGGTACAATAATCACCATTGCAACACTTCATGGAAAGGTCCTCTATACATCACAAGAATAAAGTACGGAGTACATTGTCTATGGAGCATATGACTATTCAGTGATACATGCTACAAAACATCACATTATGCAAAACAGCTGTATGCAAGGCACTCTATTTTGGCGCACTCAATATCTACAGACAGTAGCCAGAGACAAGATTGAGGCTGACAGATTTGAGAATGGCAGAAACAAATATTAAAAACCAAAAATGCAATGGAAATCTGACAACAAATCACACATTCAAAGAATCCAAGAGAAAACAGAAAAAACATAACTCAATCATCCAATGGGCACTCAGAATGAAAAGGACATAAAGAGTCATTGACCTTCTGGCCTCATAGATACATTAGCAAAATTGACTCCTCATTGTGCCGCAGAAAACACACAAATATACATAAACATTACAAATAGTAGGGCAGAAATTTCAAAAACCTGCAACAAAAACACATTTTAAATAGTAAAGGGCAGTGGAATCACGATCAAAACAGTATAACACCAATTATAGACATAACAAAATTTTTATACCATAACTTGGAAACTGCATGAATAACTGCTGGAGAAAATGCTGTAGAAACCATTACACATACACACTCAATTTTCACCAGGATTACACAGGAAAGACAATGTAAGAACCTCGCTATAAGATAAACATTGCAGAAAAGGCAAGTGTCAGACAATACAATTTATATTATGGTAACAGACATAAGCATTGAAAGGGGCATCAGAGAAATATGACTGCAACATTACACACAAAGTGTCTCAGACGACCGTCGTGAGAATTGCACATGGTATTTCATCATATGGCCCAACTAAGATCAACTGAATCATTACAGTTAATATACAACCAGTAGCAGCAAAACACAACAAAACTAAGAGCAAATTGGAATCACGACTGCAAATTCAGAAACAATACAATTTACATTATGGTAATAGTCATAAGCATTGAATGGGGCATCAGAAAAATATGACTGCAACATTACACACAAAGTGTCTCAGACGACCGTCGTGAGAATTGCACATGATTTTTCATCATATGGCCTATCTAAGATCAACTGAATCATTACAGTTAATATACAACCAGTAGCAGCAAAACACAACAAAACTAAGAGCAACCACTATTGCAAATTCAGAAACAGCATGACAAAACCCAACTAAAATTTTCCTATACAGCATCAGAAATTCAGAATACACAATTACCCATTCAGCCCCTTCTAAGCAGTTTATGAAAAAACTGCAGAATTTAACGCGTAAGTGATGGATCAGGCGTGTGTAAACCAACCTAATGTGGCGCTGCCTTATGAGGACACGAGCATGGTGGATGGACTTGGCCATGCCATTCTTGAAGACGATGGTCTGGAGGCGGCGCTGGAGGAAGTTCTCAACAGTGAGGGCAAGCACGTAATCGAGCTTGTTCTGACCCTCACCAAGGAGACCATAGCGGTTCATACGGCGGAGGAGCGCCTCACCCTCAAAGATACGGCGAGGGTTCTTCTCATCCAGGGTGAGCAGCTCCCTGGCTGCATTTCTGATACGGCTCAGGGCATACTGCACACGCCACAGCTCACGCTTACACCTCAAGCCGTACTCGCCAACCAGCTTCAGCTCGGCGTCAAGGCGCTCCTTCTCATACGGACGCCTTGGCTTCTTGAAGGTCTTCCCATCTGCAACAAGCAATAATTGTCATAAGCAACTTATAGCATTGAGAAAAATTAGCTTACAGATAGGACTAGAGAGGAACCTGTAACTAGATACAATAAAAACTCGTTGTACCAGAAAGATACAGTATTCAAAGCACAGCTAAAATGCCTATACTTGAGGGAGTTCATAACCAGTGCCAGGGTGAGGAGTAACCAAAATTACAACTGAACATGTGTAAATACACTTTTCAAGGAATCCAACTCCAGTCCCTTGCTTGTCTCAAGGTGTTTCTAAAGAGCACCTTGATGTTTCTTCTGAATTGCGATCCAACGCAGTTTGATCCTAATATACATATTTCAAACTAAATACATATATGCTAGACCCACTCACAGAACCCCAATCATCTGCTGATCTAACCAAAACCAAAAGCTTATGTGACATCTGAATACCGAATTGGTACCAGTGCGCGCATCTGAAAAATAATCATGTTCACCTTCTTATACTACACATGCTCATGCTGTTACTCAGAACAAAAACTAGCGCTGGTAACAGAGGCCGAGCATTTCCTTTTTTTCCAGAATACAGCATTACTAGATAGAAGCTCCTAATGCGAACAACAGCACGAACAGGATCGGTCTACACAGCTGAGGATCGGTCTAGACAGCAAGGCAACACGCATACAGTGCAGTGAGGGAGGAGAGATCAGATCATGCAGTGGAGGAGGGGTCATCTTACAGTTGCGGTAGAAGTTGACGTGCACCATGGCTGCCGCGGCAGGGAGGTGCGGCTGGTCGTCGAGCTGCCCGCCGCCGGAGGAGGTGTGGGAGATGGAGGCGCGGGGCTGGGAGACGAGGTCTTATAAGGGAGGTAAACCCTAGGTTTGTTTAGTTGGGCCGGGCTCGCAAAGCTTGTGTCCATACGTTCTGTTTGGTAAGCCGGGATCCCGAAACCGGCCCACAGCCTGTGAAAAGAGAGAAGCTCAGCACATACGGGCCCAGTCACGCCCGGGAGGCCGGGAGCTCGAGCTCGACGCCTCCGGCCTCCCTCCGCCGCGAACCGAGCAGCGAGCTTTTTCCCGCGCCCGACCGCCCGCCCGACCGAGCGATGCCGCCGCGGAAGCCGCTGACGGCGCTGCTCAAGTCGGCGGCGCGGCCGGGGCACCTGCTCCAGCTCCACGCCCTGATGCTCAAGTCCTCCCACTTCCCGCACCACGCCTTCCCCACCGCCAGGCTGCTCGCCTCGCCGCTTGCGCCGCCACGCTACGCGCTCTCCCTCTTCGCCGCCGTCCCGCGGCCCACGCTCTTCCACCACACCGCGCTGCTCCGCGCGCTCTCGGCGTGCCCCTCCGCGGCCTCCCTCGCCTCGTCCCTCTCCGTCCTCGCCTCCGCGCGGGCGCGCCTCCCCGGCCTCGACGAGTTCGCGTTCCAGCCGCTGCTCGCGCTCTGCGCGAAAATCCCCGGTGGCGCCGAGGCGGCCTCCGTTGGCAAACAGCTGCACGCGCTCGTGCTGCGGTACGGGTTCCTCGACGTCGTGAGCCTGCGGAATGTGCTGTGCCACTTCTACTGCAGCTGTGGGAGCATGGCGGATGCGCGGAGAGCGTTCGACGAAATGCCGGAGTGGGACGTCATATCTTGGAACACGGTGATCGGGGGCTATGTCAGGGCGGAGGATGTGGGCACGGCGGTGGAGATGTTTACCACGATGAGATGGTCTGGCATGGATGTCAGCATGACTGCTGTGATCACCTTGATTGGGTGTGGCTGGCGAGGGGAGTCGGTGCATGGATTCTGCATCAAGGCGGGCCTCTCCAGTGATGTGAAGATTGCGGCAGCAATGGTGGGGATGTATGTGAGGGAGGGCGGCGTTGAGTGTGCAAGCAAGGTGTTTCATGAGACGAACAGGAGAGACTTGGTGCTGTGTAACTGTATGGTGGATGGCTATGCAAAGGTAGGGCAAATTCAGGAGGCAATGGACTTGATTGGCAGGATGAGACAATCCGGAATGAGACCAAGTTCAGGGACGCTTGTGGGCGTGCTCTCTGCGTGCGGAGCATCAGGGGCATTGCTTGCTGGTCGCCGCGTCCATGAGATTGCTCAGGAGGCAGGGCTTGAGCTTGACACTGCGCTTGGGACGGCACTTATGGATATGTACTTCAAGTGCGGGTGCCCTGACGAAGCTGTCTCAGTCTTTGCTGCAATGCATGATAGGGATGTGAAGGCATGGACAGCGATGATCATGGGCTTCGGGGTCAACGGGCAGCCAGGTGCCGCCGTCTCCCTGTTCTGCAGGATGGAGGAAGAAGGCGTGGCTCCTAACGAGGTCACCTTCCTCGCGCTCCTGAGCACTTGTAGCCATGGCGGGTTGGTGCAGGAAGGGAAGGAGTTCCTGGAACGTATGGTGCGGGATCACGGTCTATCTCCCAGCCCTGAGCACTACGGCTGCGTTATTGATCTCCTGGGAAGGGCAGGGCGGCTAGACGAAGCTTATGAGCTCATACGAAGCATGCCGTCCCAGGGTGATGCTACGGGGTGGAGAGCGTTGCTTGCAGCCTGTAGAGTCCATGGCAACGTGAAGCTGGGGAGGATGGTGCAGGCGCAGTTGGACGCCATGGGCAACTACCATCCGTCAGATGCCATTCTGCTGTCGAACACGTACGCATCAGAGGGCAGGTGGGATGAGATAGCTCGGTTGAGGCACTTGGAGGCGCAGAAAATCTCTCTGGAGAAGGAAGCAGGACGCACTTCCATTGTGGTGTCTAGCTAGCGTATCCAGGCTTGTTGAACTAAAGTAACAACCATCTGAACTCAGTGGCATTTCCAGTGGGGAAAATGAAGTTGTGTAGACAATTAACAATGTCAGCATCAGACACTAATTTTTGTTCAGAGCAATCCATACTTGTACAGAACTACTGATACATAGTGATTAAAACGTTTTCTATCATCAGGTAATTCCTTTGTGAACTTCTGCCTCATAAGTATGACACGATAGGCTAACAAAGATAGATTGCTCCCATCAAAGTAACTAGTTGGAGACCAAGTTCATCTGATACAGAGTGGAATGGTATTTACACGCTTAGGCACACAGCCGCATAGATTTCTTTAGCACACTAGCTACACTAGCAAGATACAACTAAGAAACTTTTCAAATTGTGGCCATATCTCTCAATTCTGTACTTGTTGAGCTGTTAATGGTTGCCGACGCCGTCTTCCTCTCCACTACCTGTAGTGCCACTGCTACATTGCTCATCTTCCATTCTTGGAAGGATTGGATATACATGTACAGGCAATGTGGCCATTGTTGTTGGGTACCTTGCCTGTGGCCGGGTCACATTATTAGAGATCCCCTGATCTTGCGGTCGCTCGTTATCTTCGGTGGATGCTGCTTCAGGGAAGAGCTGTAGCTCCCGCCGTGGGGCAGCATAAGATTGCTCAAGGACTGCTGGTTGTTGCAGAGGGAGTGTCATCGTTGCAATGATAGGTGGATGCGGCGAATGTTGCAGTGCAAATACTGTGGATGTGGGATGAGGGGCTGTAAGATTTGATCTAGTCAAATCATGACTCCACATAGGGTTGCCTTCCAGACGCATCCTCAGCTCATTTTGCAGTCCTGAGATTTCATTGCGGATAAGGTTGTTTTCATCCAGTAGTTCATTTCTCTCCAATGCAACCTGTTTTGTACCATGAAGGAAGCACCTACTGAATCAGTGGCAAGGACATAGAAAATGGTGACAATGGCATGAATTATTTGCTAATACTATATTCTGAAATGGTGTTACCCAGAATCAATTCAATTTTACATTAATGAAACTGGGGCCAATAGGCTAGCAAATTCTGGACACAGCAAAACATAATCCCGGTTTATTGTTCATAAAATAATACTACAAGGGGATCATCAGATTAATCAAAGTTTCATGACTAATTTAACTGATATCCCCCAAGTCACATGACATGCATGGTGGGATTCCTAAAATGAGAAGGCCGTACTTACATAACGAGATTCATTCTTCAGCGCACCATTCTCCTGTCGAAGAGATTCTACTTGTGAAAGTAGATTTTTCAGTATTCGTGTAGTGTCACTCAATATGCATGCCTTCCCGTTATTCTGCCTATCAGGTTCTGAAAAGAGATGGCATACGATGCTTAGGAAGAATATAAATGTATTTTTTTTAAAAAAAGAGTAGTTATAGAGTTGGGACAAACAATCGATAATAATATATACATGGATCACTCGGTGCAAATCGTCTGTAGCAATGTTAAGGGTATAGATTGGATTATCAGTCAATATTGACCAAGGACCATGCAAACACATTTTTCTTGTTCAGCCCATGACTTTCTGAATGATACAAAACTCTGAAACTTAAGATTTGCAAATCCCAAACTCCATCTTCAGGCACACAATTTCACTAGAGATAACCAACAAACAGCAGCCATTGGTCTGGAGGAAGTGATATGGCATACAGAATGACACTCCACACCCCAAAAACACAAATTCTTCAAGTTACAAACAAACACTCCAGTAGTCCAATGTCATGCAGCTAGGAATGATGATGTTGCAGATTCAATTTGCAACAAAGTACATACCTAGCATGTTTCCAAGCTCACCAAAGAGATCATTCTGCTTGTCCCGCTTACGTTTCTCCCTCTCAGATTTATGAACTTTCTTGGGAGCCTTCTTTTCACACTTGTTGTTCATAATAGGCCTGTCAAATGTTCAACATCAGCATTAATCGTGCCAAATGTTTTGTAGCAGTTTGGTTAATTTCTTTTAGAGAACGGTTCAAGATGTAGTAGAAGTTTGCTACATCAAGAGTCATGCTCCAAGAATATAAAAACCTAAACCACTCTCTGGATCTCCCTTATCCGCAACTTAAACATAAGAGAAATTCTAATTTCCTGAGGAATTACTTCCTGTTCAGTAACAAACCTTCACATCTGAGATTTCCATATTAGTGTTTGGCTCAAATTTCTCATGAAGCCAATTTTTTTACTCGTACATGCAGGAGGAAACTGTGTATCATCATTGTATTAAAGAGAGATTTAAAACAATTTGTTACACATGATTAGTTCTAGATTCATCCATGGACAAGTGAAACACAGCGACAAACCCTATGACTAAGGATTGCTGTATAGCTACTGGACTTCCGCACGACACCTAATGAAAACTACAAAATGTGTATGTTTCCTTTTCTGCTAAGTCACCGAGGTCTCACCCTTGAACGAGGTTCTCCGTCGGGGCCACGCCGGCGCCATGCGCCCTATCTCTGGGCACCATGGCGATCAAGAGACTTGATCCGATAACCTTCCTGCACAAGGGCTCCGCATCAGTTCCCCACACCCTAACCGCGACATCATCAACATCAATCGACGCCTTGAAAAAAAAAAGCATCGAGGTTGTGGGGAGAAACTCCTTGTACCTCCCAAAAACTACCTCGAATCGAGTCCAGTACGGATGCGACGCGGCTGGATTCGATGGCTCGGGTCTGCTCCGCCCTTTGCTTCTTCGATTGCTGCGAGGAGAAGAGGGGGGAGGAGGGGGCCAGGGGCAGGGAACAAGAAGAAGAAAGGAAACGAGGGCGGGCCCCACGAGTAGTCGTCGATCCCCTCGGCGATGGACGGGGTCGAGGAAAGCCGCGTGGGTGGAATGCGATGCCTGGCTCACTGACCCGTGGGCCAGGTCGTGGTGTGGGCCCTCGTGATGGTGGAAAGGGTAGCTGGCGGATCCGGTGGGCTAGACGGCGACACGGGGGGGGCGTGTGGGAGGCACCCACCCCCGCCCCCGGCGTGCTCCGCCCTGGCGCGTGCTCCTGCGTGGAGCCCGGATGACATGGGCACGTCGCCACCACCAGCTCGTGCATGTGCCAGTCCAGGGCCACACACCGCCTTCTTTACTGGACGGAAAAAAATGGTTTGATTATTGGGCGAGTGCTTGGGTTATACTTGTACACGTGGGTGCCAATTGGACAGAGTTTTCTTTCAGATTGAAAAATGATTCGGAAAAATACTTTATATACAACAACATGCAAGTGACGGCTTCCACAGCTCTTTCAGTCCGCCGCCTACGAGTCAATTTCATCCATGCTCGTTATGAAGAGTTGGATTACTCCAACAGTCCAAATTAGTACTGACAATCCTTCTCCGAATAAAAATTTACACCAGTTTCAAACTTTCAATTCAACGAAAACAAGGTTGGTGAGCGGGCAGGATCGATCGCGCCAGGGAAAATGGGAAATCGGGGACGCGTGGTGGGCACACGCGCCCAGGCGGCGCCGTTGGCCCGGGACGGCAGTTTCCCCGGCACCCACAGGATGGCTCGTGCCTGCGGCCCCCGCCCGCGTGCCGGATTGCCCCTTGGCCCGCGTCTGCGGCCTCCGCCGAGGGCACCAGCCACACGCCTACCCGGCCACAGCCAGCCCCCAAGGGCCATCCGCTCTACTCCGATGCTAGTGCGACGCCCATCGGTCTCCAAACCCAGCAGATCACGATTATACAAGACTAAAGTACTGCAACTGGGACCATGAGACCAATGGAGGACAAAAGCCTGCATTAGGTTAAGCGCAACGACCGTCGGAAGCACTTTTACTTGTACTTTTCAAATCTAGGTTAGCAAATAGCGCAGACGTACGCCCTTTATAACAGTGAACTCTAGAATGGGGATAGAATAATACGTAATGAACTCTAGAATCTGCATGCTCACTCGGCGCTATTGGACGCTACCTAACACCAGGACGTCAGGGTGTGTAGGAGGCGTCAATTGCCCAATTGGACTGATGGCAGGAGATCGAAGCAAGGACCAAGGAGCATTCAGGAATCAAGACACTTCTCATGTACTGTATATGAACAAGTCGCCATTTACACAGCATGTTTTCTGGTAACATTTTTCATGGATAAGTTATGTTGCAAAGATGATATGTGAAAACAGAAGCTAAACGAAGATGTCTTTTTTTTGGCATCAAGAAGAAACTTCTCCCTCACGATTCATTTTTGTGAGGAGAGTTCATATTCATCTAATTGGCTGCTGACGGTACTTCCAAGCCGGCGTCTGCCGGCTTCTTGAAGTTAAGCTGCGCTTGCCTCCTGGGCTTGGCAGGGTCTGAAGACAATACAAGGATTAAACCCCTCATACAGGTATTTGGGATAAGAACCACTGCCTAGACAGAGATGTGGAGCAGCGAAAAGAACAAACCTGTTTTGGTTTGCTTGTTGGAGGAAAGAACTGATGACTTCCACTCATTGTATGCTGCTTTCTCCATCTTCTTCTGCCTCTTGTGAGTCGGTAACTGGCATCAGAACAATCAGACATGAGTCATCCAAAGAAGAGGCTTAGAAGAAAATTTCTGGCAAGAAAATAGTCCATATAAACATCACAAGTAATATCAGCAGGAAAACGGTTGCTGATGCAACTATACCATGCTTTAACACATCAAAACATAGGACGATTGTTATTTGGTTCAATGCTGCATGTTATTAGGTCCTTAAGTCTAAAAAAAAACTACCGGACATTGTTTTTTTAACCCGAAGTTCAGATATTGTTACAGAATGTTACAGAAGAAAGGACTAAATCAGAGTCTCGGAATTTCAGACTTCAGCCATCTAGCATATAGATAAACATCTATCTGATCGCATTTGTTGATGACTGAAGTTACTTGCCTACTGAAACCAGGATTATATATGTGCTATAGAAGCCTGCAGCCTGGGTTTCATGCAGGCAGGACAAGTGTAAGAAACTTCAATGGTAGTGAATTACACTGCAGGAATAAGTTCAACACGAAGGCCAGTAAAATTATATGCAAAATCATTGTTCGCAAGGCAAGGTGTCTCAGTGAATCATGTTGTGCCTCATGGCATGCAATCCACAGATAGGCTAAACTTTAGTAGTCTGCAAACCTTACTGATAGCTTCATTATATGCATTTGAAAAATAAAGTTGATAAAAAATTCACAAGCAATAAGCAGTTATCAGGTACATACATCTAGTTCATCTTGGTCGTCCTCTGAGGACTCATCAGATGAATCACTGTCATCTTCATGTTTCCTTTTGCTCGGCAAAACATCCAACAGTTCTACAACAGGGTCGAAATATAGAGGTTTATTGAGGAGCTCAGCAATATAAAGATGTACAAAATTCCAAGGAAAACTACAGTGTAGCATGCACTTTCACATATGTAAAATGAATGACTAGCTTAGTGATGTAAGCAATGGATTTAATAATGAGTATGTTGGTACCTCTATTCCCTTTGATGGACTTTGGATCCTTCTTCTCCTTGGCTATCCCAAAAACATCAAAGCACAGGTCTCCCATTGATGTTGAAACCTACAATCAGAACTGAAAGTCAGAAAAGAGCATATGTACAGTATACTATTAACTATTGCAAGTAAACACACAGCACAAGTGCACAGTGAAGAAATGCACACATAGAAAGTTGATATGAATAAACTATATTACCGTTGTAAACTCAGTGCTGGATGTACCACATAGATCTATCAGCTTTAGTTTGTCAACTTTGAGCTACAAGGAAAACAAGGAAAGATTCAGCACTACAAAAGGCAAATAGTCTATAGAATCGCATTGCTGAAGAAGAACAAAGTACACTGTTACTGAAAGTGGAAAGCACCTTGTGCCTCTTCGCGCATAGATAGAATGCTGCTGCAGTAAAAACTGGACGACCAAAGTCAGTGCTTGCCCGGCGAGAAGGTGGCAACGCAGCAAGGAAGCGCTCCTTATAACTGAAGCAGGTTGATTCAACCATCAGTTGTCAGTATAACATTGAGGTATCGCTCTTTCCAAACTTGAGGATATGTCATCTGAAGTACATAATGGCATTATCTACACCTCATAGAAGTCTCAAGATAAAATTCAGAGTCAATTGAAACGGCTGTCCCTAAGAATTTCGGCTAGACCTAGAATTGAGGGCCTGACAAGTGACAATTGACTATCAAGTACAGGATGTAAGTGCGATGAAACTGACAGGAGAGACAAAAACTTACAGTGACAACCCCTTCTGAACGAAAGGTATCAGCCTGACACAGCCAAACTGGATGCCCAACTCGCGCACATCCAACGTTGTCCTACAAGAGCAAAATTCCACTATATAAGTCGCGAGTCACAATTTGACGCGCCAATCGGCGAAACAGAAGTGAAGAGAAACATACTTGACACCAAGACCATTCTGCAGTGCATTGAACGATCTGATATATGCCTTCTCAGACATCCCGCTCATACGCACAGCCTCCGCCCTGTCAAATATCACCTGGAACCTGTGCAATCAGCAGACGAATTAGCACGGGTCAGACCAGAATCTAGAAGGTTCCCTACATGGGCAATTCATCGAACAATTGACCAGCAGACCCAAACTCACTTGGACGCGGCGATCTCCAGGCAGATGATGGCCTTGCAAACCTCCCCCTGCAAAGCACAGAGGGTCAGAGACGGGTCCGCGCGGCGGATGGAGGAAGTGAGCTAGGATGAAGGCGGGCAGTCCGGGGACGCTTACGATGCCGAGGACGGAGGAGTCGAAGTTGACGTCGCAGAGGCGGCGGAGCTCGCCGGCCTTGCGGACGACGGGGCGGGACCCCGAGAGGCCGAGGCGCGCGGCGATCGCCGACATGTCCATGGCCGCCGGCGCGTCTGTGGGGAATCGGCGCGGGGAGCGGGGACGCGGGGCGGGACTGCGGGAGGAGATTTTGGCATTTTGGCGGGGAGGGAGAAATAGCTGCGATCTGGGCGGGCGAGGGGATCGTTTTGGCGGGCGAGGGAAATGGCGGGAGGCGGGGATTGAAGGCTTTCGCGCCTATGCGCTGCATCGGGGGGTTTTCTCTCTCTTGTGTTGTGTGAGGCGGCTGGGGTGGGACCCGGTGCGGGTTGGCGACTTGGCGGGCTGTGTGACTGTGTCAGCTGTCAATGCCTGAATGGGCTTATGGGCTGAACTAATGGCCCACGGCCCGGTTCTTTGTCAGGGCAAAAGGGCATCATTGTTTAGACGAAAAAGTCTCGCTTACCTCCCTGGATACAGGACCAAGTTCGCGAAACCACCCTAGACACGAAAACCGGGTGAACTACCTCCCTCAACTTTTAAAACTGTTCACCTTGCCTCCTTGCCGTGGTTTTAAGCGGTTTTCAAGGTGGTTTTACCTTTTTCAATTGAAAATAAATCTCGTAAATATTTATTAAACCACAAAAAATATCTCTAAACTTCTAAAAATTATGAGAAAAATCCTAGAGATGGATTGAGATGCAAAAAATCTAAATAAAATATTTAAAACTAGTGAAAATGACTACAAAATTTTCTAAAATTTAAATTTAGTTCTATTTTGCTAGAGCTAAATCTAAATTTTAGAAAATTTTATTGATATTTTCACTAGTTTAAATATTTTATTTAGATTTATTGCGTCCCATTGCATTTCTAAAAATTTTCTCAGAATTTTTAGAATCTTAGAAATATTTTTTGTGGTTTAATAAATATTTACGAGATTTATTTTCAATTGAAAATGGTAAAACCACCTTGAAAACCGCTTAAAACCACGGTAAGGAGGCAAGGTGAACGGTTTTGAAAGTTGAGGGAGGTAGTTCACCCGGTTTTCGTGTCTAGGGTGGTTTCGCGAACTCGGTCTTGTATCTAGGGAGGTAAATGTGACTTTTTCCTTGTTTAGACGGTGGATAATGGGTCAATTTCAGATGTTTAGATGGATGGTGGAGTTCAGATTGAATTGAAGTTGAAAAAAATCTAAAGCAACCCTCTTGGCTAATCTGATATTTCATCCCTGACACGAAACTTGAAGTGACTGACACCATGATTGAAATTGAACATGATGTTTCCGCTAGCGACACAGATCCTTTAGTATGGAACATTGTTCTTTTCATGTAAAAAACCCTAGTATACGAAGAACAAAATGAAAAGATAGTATGGAACATTGTTTTTTTCATGTAAGAAACCCTAGTATATGAAGAACAAAACGAAAAGATGATTTCCTTCTCGTAGAGAAACAAGACCTTTAAAAAGAAATTAGAGAAAATTCGTTACGTATTTGACCAAATATGGCATTCGGTTCTAGTAAATCTATCATTGATATACTCAATAACACTAAGCGGAAGGAAAAGGGATTTTTTATGAGATGGTAAGTGAAAATGACTAATCCACATGAGGTTTGAGGATAGGTTATTGTCTTATAATGAAAATTTATTCGTCAAAAGCACATGATTGGCAGAGCGAAACCACGCGAGCACGGTGAAAATGAGATGGTTAGGATAAAAGCGGACGAAGATATTGATATTTTTCACTAGAAGGAATAATAGATATAGAAGCGAGAGAAAGAAAGAAAAAATGACGATTTGGAGTTTGGATATTGCATAGACAGTTTCAATCAAACCCACGCAAACCATTGAGAATCTCATCCATTTGCCAAAGATGTGAGATTATCAAAAATGCACATCAACGTCAAGTTGTCTTCACCGGGATAAGTAAATACGCACCGACTATAAGAAAATAGGGTATAAAATCATGTCATACAAACCTACAAAATTCCATTAATTTGACTCGAACTTGCATGGCAGCCGGCGAGTAAGTTATAAAATGTGCACAGTAAAACAATATCCTGCTAGGGCTTCCTTTTCTTCAGTGATAAGAAGTCACCGGGATAAGTAAATACGCACCGACTATAAGAAAGTGGTATAAAATCATGTCATACAAACCTACAAAATTCCATTAATTTGACTCGAACTTGCATGGCAGCCGGCAAGTAAGTTATAAAATGTGCACAGTAAAACAATATCATGCTAGGGCTTCCTTTTCTTGAGTGATAAGAAGTTAGATATATATGTATATTTGCATATCGCAGCTACTGTTTTTTTATACAATATAAACCTATGAAATTCCATTGATTCGACCCAGACCTGGACGGTAGTAACTGTGCCTAGCTCAGGTTTGCTATAGCGAAAGATTCTTCTATTGACACGGACGGCCGGCCACGGGAAAAGATCATCCAAGGTAGGGATGAAAACGATTACGGAAATTCCCGATCGACCGAGTTTTGTTTCCGAGATTTTTCCGTTCCGATAAAACGGAAACGATACACGTCGGAAAACGATACGGAAACGATACTGGATTTATACCGCCGAATAGCTCTATCGACCGAATTAATCGGAAATTTTTCGATGGAATTCCGAATTCGGCCCAGTTAAATCATTGAGGCCCAAAATGCACAGCTACCGCTTCAACTTCGCCTAAAATTTTCTTTGTCGCAAATGAAAATGAATCCCCACCCTATATATCTCCATTGTTTTTATCTTTTGATGTACATGCATAAATGATATATAAATATGTAGTAATGTTGGTTGTTGAAATTGGTCTATAAAGTTTTCGATTTGAGGTTTTCGACGTTTTCGATATACCGATTGTTCCATTATCGCTATCGTTTCCGAACTTATCGTTTTCGTTTCCGAGTAAAAAAATATGGTTAGGAAATGATAATGAAAATTTTCGATCGTTTCCGATCGGTTTCATCCCTAATCCAAGGATCTTGCAGGAAAGACGCGCGCCGTGCCAACGATTACAGCCGGAGCCGGACGCACGCACGCACGGGCACGGAGACGAACCGCGCCGACGCCTGCGACGCCACGCCACGCCACGCCTCCGCCGGCCGTCGCGGGCCACGAGTAACAACACAGCCACACAGGCCAGACCAGCAAGGCACCCACGGCCCCCTGGTACGGTACGTGAGGTGAATCCAGCTATCCCATCACGAAGCCCCGTTCGACGGGGCATGCATCGCCCGGGCGGAGGACGACGAGGAGGAGGAGGCCGCCAGGAGGGAGCCCGCCGCGCGTCCGCCCGCCAGGTGCAGCAACCCCACGCGTGCCTTCCGCGCGCGGCAGGGCCGGGGGCGGCGGCTGGTTGTTAAAGGATCGATGTGGCGACCAGAGAGGGGAAGTGAACGAGAGCCGATAAAATTTCTTCTCGAAACTCGGTCTATGTCCCAAAGTCACTCGCCAAATATTCCTCACAGGCTTGTCAAGGTAGCGTAGTCACGGCGGACCTACCAACCCTAGAACAAGCTAGAACAAATTAACAAGCAGAAGCACAACTCAAGAACCAAAACGATTCGCAATCTGTCTGGGTCAGCTCGGACCGTCCGCACAGGGGTCGCGGACTGTTCGTGGTCACGGCGGACCGTCCGTCTAGACAAGGCGTACCGTCCGTAAAACCACCTCAAATCTCCAGTAGCTCCAGGCCCTTTCGCGGACTATCCGAGCTCCTATCGCGGACCGCCCGCCAGTGTCGCGGACTGTCCGAGGAGGTCACGCGGACCGTTCGTGAAAACACTTAGCCAAATTCAAAACAACACAGTCGAACTCTTCTGCACGGACCGTCCGCCAATCACATGCGGACCGTCCGGCAACCTCGCGGACCGTCCGCCAACCCCGCACGGACCGTCCGAGAAACACAACGGACGAACAGAACGAACAGCTACAGTAATCCGCGGATATCTCCTCCCAAATCCATCACCGGATCTCTCAAACGGCTAGAGCTCTTGAGACGAAACTTTGGGGAGATGATTAGCACCCTAAGGGGAAGCTATACCCCAAAAATCTCGGCCTCTAACTCCCTACAACTCGAGAAATCACGGATCACATGGAAGAACACCTTCTCACGAGTTCATCCCCAAAAACTACGAATCGAGACCGATTCCCGGCGTTCGAGAGGACAAAATCACACACAAAGAGGCGCAAGGCACTCACCCATGATCCCGTCGAACAAATCCGGAGCCAAACGGCCTACAAACGAAGAATCGAGCCAAGAACGAAAATAGCACAAAAGGGAACTCGGGGAGAAACAAAGAGATTCAACTAGCCCTTGATTTCATTCCAACAAACAAATGTCAGATTCTATACAAGGCTAGCAACCTTTCAAACATCCTCCCGCTTAGATCGACATGAAGCACGGGCTAGCCTAGAGAAGCAAGAAAGCGGTTCCAGAGAAATTACTTGCCATCCCCTCCACCTCCTATTTATATTAAGTGTCCTGGTGAAGGGAAGTGATCATACTACCACTACAACTTAACTCTACGATACACGTCTTTAAGGGCAAAACTGTAAAGTTGCAGATAACTCCTCCGGCTGAGCACGCCGTCCATCCGGCCTTGCTTCCCTCCGACGCAAGCTCCCGGATCCCGCCACGCGTCCACCGCTTCGAAGCTTCCCGAACGCGCCCGGATCACCGTCTCCGTCACGTTGGGCCTTCGGGCTCGGTTTTGAGGCCCAAACCGAGAAACCCTCCTCCGATGGTTTTGTGGCACAACCATCAAACCCCGCGTACAAGCTTCGGTCGTTAGCCGCCGCCTTGCACCGGCTCCAAGTCCACGACCTCGTCTTGCTCTTCTTGCACCATGTTGACTGCACTTGATCCCGTCTGGCCACCGGGTCCCTCGAACCAAGCCTACTTGTATCTCCACTCCTCGGAGGCCACTCTGTCTAAGACCTTTCGCGTTTGTTCTTCACCTGCACCAACGCAAACCAAGTCGCACCAACACCTACAATACTAAGCCAAGAGTCAGTCCATACACCGTTGTCAATCACTCGTCACACTGAGAAGCGACCATCCACCGGTCCTTGGACACAAATGGTCCTCGGTTCTCACGCCGCGCCACCGAATGCTTGGGTAGGGAGCCGGTGGCACACGGGCGCCGCGCGGTGCGCGTCGGGTTTACGTGCGTCGCCGCCACGGTGTCCGTGACCGCGACCGTGTCGAACCGACCGACCCATCGGGCGAACGCAACGCCTCGTCCGCGGCCGGCGGCATTTGCCTCTTGGGTAGGGAGGCGCGCGCCGCCCCGGAGCTCCTCCCGCTCCTGGCTCAGCTCGGCCGGGTCGCCATCGCCTCACACTAATTCCATTGACTTGCGCGTATACGTACGTACGTATCAGACAAAGACGCGCGCCATTAATCTCGCTGCTGGACAATTCAAATTACGCGGCGAGTGTTCATGATTGCCCATGACACAGTGGCGACGGAGGATATCGACCGTCGAGTTGGTGCCATTCCGTCCTAACCCGAGCCGACTTTCCTCTCCACAGAATTGAGTGAGGTCCGTCAGCAGCTACAGCACTGTTTACTGCGTTGCACGACAAAGCCATCACGATGTTTGGTACGGGTCTCTGGACGTTACAGCGGAATGGTGTGCGGCGGCGGCGGCGGACTGATTCGCACGCCGGACTCGACGAGATCTCACGAGGAGGAAATCTGTGGACACTGCACTAGGCCGGTGCTGAGATGCCGTACCATGGGTACTGGAGCAAGACAATTACGCGGCTCTCCAATTGCGTCGTGTGAAGCTTTAGCTGGGGGGTCTCGGTGAGCAGTTAATGAAGAAACATGCCATGTCGGCCAGCCTGGGCAAGCTAGCGAAGCAAGCTCGCCGAACTGCCCATGGCCCACGGCGGCAGATCAGGATACACGCGCTGCTGCACAGGCCGGTGGGCCCTGTTCCATGCTGCCTTTTCTTTTCTTTCTTTTTCTCTTTTTTTTCCTTATCTTTTTGTCTATGTATATCTTTTTCCACGTTTCTCCACGGGTGTGACGCGCTCGGCTCGCGGCTTTGCGCACTGGCGCTTTGTGCCATCACGGGGGTTTAAACCCGTGTATGATCAGTGATTTACAGGTGAAAAATGCAGTTGGAGTTGTCACTAGCACGTAACCTGTGACACTGTAACGTGCATGCTCTCGGCAACCCCTCCTCTCTGTAAAGCGAGTGACCACGCGAGAATCAACCAAGGTGTTATGCCACTGTTTAGGTCAGCTATAGCATTCATGGTCTGCACTCGATCAATCACGAATGCAAACCGTCGGGACAAGATGGGAGGCTGAGAGCGACAAAATGCACTGTTCAGTAAACTGGCGTGAGCTGTAACGACTCCGTTGTCTTCTCCTTGGTACACACTGCACGCACAGTGACATCGTGTTCGAGGAAACAACACACATACGAAATGTGCTCTGGTAGCATCAGCAACTCCAGAGGTACGATTCGAGCGAATGGGTCCACAGAGCTGAGTGAAATACTGTGTTGATTACACGGAGCAATTAGCATCTCACGTACCGTATGCAGTGGGTTTTGTGTGTGTCCGTTGAGATGGTTATGATCGGTTGCACTTCTAGTACTCGAGGAACCAATGCGATCTGAAACTAACAGCACGGGACGTTGGGACCTCAAGGGCAAATTGCTGTGTGCCCCTCTGGATTGTCTGTTAACTGGAGATGGGTTGGCATGTAGACAAAGGCATTGGTGCAATTTCTGGGATTTGTGCGTCATTGTCTTTGTTTAATTAAGATTTTGTGTCATTGTCAGAAGGAGAAAAATCACCAAATGCATATGTACATAGCTTCAATGCAAGCACTGAATTTTCTAGTTTTTTTTGCAGGTGAGAGAAAAATGTCACTTGCAAAATGTCTCAAATTCAAAGGTATTGGGGCCACGGGCATTGAGTATGTGCTCCATCTTCTCCCGGATCCTCACAGCATTCAAGTCCCAGCTGATGCAAAGCTTCTCGCCAGGGCGACTGGGTCAGAGACCCTCCCCAGGTTCAGCAGGAGTTGTGAATGCATGGATGCCATGGCATTGGCTGCAACATGGCCATTTGGCAATTTGGGCATGCTGGGTGCCCATGGATGGCTACCACTTTAGTCCTTTTCACCGCTTTAGTTCCTGAAAAAAGGGTGAAAAGTGAGGTAAAAAAGTTATATCGGACACTGTAGCGCACTATAGCACTTTTCATTTGTTTGTGGTAAACATTGTCCTACCATGACCTAACTAGGCTCAAAAGATTCGTCTCGTCGTGTACATCAAAACCATGAAACTAGTTTTTTTATTTATCCACGTTTAGTACTCCATGTGTGAGGAGAGAGATTTGATGTGATAGGTGAATAGTGAAGTTTGGAGAGAGAATTTTTGAAAGTTTAGTGACGTGGCTAGGAACTAAACAGGGCCTTGAAAATAAAATGAAAGGCAGTGCATCTATGATTGATTGGTCGTTGGGTGCATGGACTGGCTACGAGGCTGTGTGCCTGTGTCGTCGTCGTCGCTGGGACTGGGAGTCAAGCCGAGTCAAGCCCATCACACATGTCGTGTATTTAAGGAGAGCCAAGTTCTTTCATTTCTTTTTCCTGAAAGAATACGCTTATTTTTAAAGAAGATAGAAACATCACATTGACTTCGAAGAGCAGTAGTACAGCTCAGTCCAATAGTCCATAGAGCGAAATTAAGAAATTGTTTCTCCAGCTAGCCAGTACTGCTTCCGGTTTGATGATTGAGTTGCTGCAATGATAGTAACACTTAGCAGATAATACAGAATGTTTTAGCTTTCTTTTGAAGCAAAAAAATGCTTTAACTTTTAAAGATGAATGCATGTGCTGTTCATTTATTCAAGAATGGTGAAATATTAGAGTTCCTCAGGCCAACACTGTGTGCTAATTTTGTGATATGGCGCAACTAATGACATTTTTCCATGATAAACATGACACTGATACAAAATTTTAAATTTGATTACAGTAAATTTGTAATCCAAAATATTCAAATAATTATGCTAGTGCTCAAAATTCCCACGTACTTCGAAGGTGTTTAGTTTCAGGGACTAGAGTTTAGTCCATGTCACACCGAATGTAAGGATGATAATTAGAAATATTAAATATAAACTAATTATAAACTAATTGTATAAATGAGGGTTAATTCAAGAGATGGATCTATTCATCATAATTAATTCATTATTAGCACACGGGTTATTGTAACATTAAGCTTAATAGATTTGTCTCACGCATTAGTCCTTATTTATGTATTGAGTTTTTAATCAGCATATATTTAGTAATTTTAATTTGCATCCTTACCGAACAGAGACTATTCAATCATTATCCTTATCCATGGCACCAAACGAACCTACATATACAAGCTTTAGGCTGTATAAACAGTCTAACAGAACCTTTTGTGAAAAATTGTCATTGTTCTCTTGATTCTTTTGGAGCGAAGGCAAAATATCTGCATGACTTTTCTTTGTGTGAATATGTTAGCTATGAATATTCGAAACCATGCGCATTTAATTTGAATACATCTTGATATATCTGGCGTACCAAACGGAAAAATTCATACCGAAGGTATTTAGCTTCTGGAGAACGGACACGACATGTGCAATGTACATAGGTTTTTAGCTTCTACAAGCACGTATATTAAAAAATGCACCCAGATTAATTAATGTTATATTCGTATATTACGTACGCTCATTAGTTATTGTTCTCAGCAATGACATTATACGTAGGTACAGGTGGATCTTTCCCCAATATATTGGCAGTACATATGTTAACATTTTATTGAATTATTTTGAATGGAATATGCATATCTGAGAAGTTTTGTTCTAATTTGGCAAATAAGACAAAATACCATAAAATACTGATATGTGCAAAACTCCAAGGCATGGAAAGTTGGAAAATACAAATATCTGCTATGTTAGTGATAGCAATACAATTTATGACAAGTTTGTGACATAGTGGCGTTAATTTCACACACACACAATATGCAGCTTGCACAGGGGGATCTACTCAAGTTGTTGCTCAAAAGGCTAAAACCAAAAGGCCCAAGAACATACTCAGTCTTAGTAAGGATAATAACATAGCAGTGCTTCTACGTCCTTTGAAATCTAAATGAAAACTATGCAGATCCTAAGTGCAGTACTTAGATCAAGCGACTAATTCATCCGCAACAACCGATTAGTCACTGACATGCTTTAGGATCTATGCAGTTTTCTTTAGGCGACGGCGGCGCTGTGACCACACTCCCTAATCGCTTGAAGTGATTAGCTTGCGCTGCATCACATGAGCTTGAGCACACTAGCAGCTACAGCTAGAAGGGATAATCCATGGGGGTGGTGTCAAGCAAGCTGGCGCTCTGGACTTGGTGGATGTGGCTGTCGTCCTCGAACAGCCAGGACTCGATCGCCGACAGCGGCATCTGCTGTGCCGCCACGGCCGGCTTCGTCTCGTACTCCGATAGTGCCCGAGCCATGGCCGGCGCTGCCGACGCGACGGCGGCGCCACCGTACGACACCTCCGACGCGTCCGAGGATCCCGTGGACGCGCTCTCGGCGCCGCCCGGCGTACCCGGGCCGGCACTGCGGCCGCCGCCGCCGCGGCCCTTCCTGCCGCCGCCGGCCCACCCGTCCAGCATCCGCGAGATGTTCTCCGTGGTCAGGACGTACGGCCCCGCCGAGGGGGAGCACTGCGAGGCGCCCGACGAGCTGGACGCCGGGCTGTCGCCGCCGCCGCCGCCGCCGCCCATGCCACCGGCGCCCGCCGCGTCGCCGCCGTCGTGCTGCTGCTGCTGCTGCTGCGGCGGCGGCTGCTTGAGGTCGCCGAGCGGCGTGAGTGCCTCGCGGAGCGCGCGGCGCGCCATGTTGATGTCCGTCTGCAGCCGCCTCTCCCACTGCCCCTTGGAGGACGAGGCCGGCCGGTGCGCCGGCGGCTTGGCCGCGCTGTCGCCGCCGCTCTGCAGCTTTCGCTTGAGGTGCGTGTTCCAGTAGTTCTTGATGTCGTTGTCCGTGCGCTCCGGCAGGTACGACGCGATGGCCGCCCACCTGCAGCACCGAACCGCACGCCGATGAGCCTCCATGCTTGACACAAACGAGCTAGTACGTCCTCCATGTCGTCCATCCAAGAAAGAAACAACACGCACGCGTCATGTTCGAATCTATCCGTACCTGTTGCCGAGGAGAGCTTGGAGGTGGACGATGAGCTTCTCCTCCTGGTCGGTGAAGTTGCCGCGCTTGATGCCCGGGCGGAGGTAATTGGTCCACCGCAGCCGGCAGCTCTTGCTGCACCGCATCAGCCCTGCACGCAGAATCCGATCGAACCAGTCAGAATCCAGATCGCATCATCCGTACAAAGATCTAAGCATGGGTGATGATCATCGCTAAGTAAGCAGCAAACATCATATCATACCGGTTCTGGTTGGGACGGCGCGCCAGTTGCCGGGGCCGTGCTCCTGGATGTAGGAGACGAGGACGAGGTCCTCCTCCGGCGTCCAGGGGCCCTTCTTGACGCCCTCCTTGTCGCAGCACGGCGGCCTCCCCATGGTGATCTTGTCCACCACGAGATCGATCGAGACCTCTTTCTTCACAGTACACAGCAGACAAAGGAGCAGATGGTGTGGGTGGGCGGGCGATGTGAGTGAGCTAGCTGAGGACGAGGAGGTGGTGGGCAACAGCGAAAAGGCTAGCTGCCAGCCACCGGCGCCGTACGAGAACAAGCGCGGGCCGGGATGAGGCAGATCGAGCAGAGCTCGCTGGTCCCTGTCTTGTGGCGAGCAACTGTGAGCTAGCTAGAAGAGGCCAGCAAGTGTTGGTGTTTTGGTGGTGGTGGTGGCTTGAGGACAAGGGTCCAAGGGGGGAGGTGCAGGCGTGTATATATAACGGTGGCCAAAGCACAGCGCTGACCTTTCGTGCTGTGTCTGTGTGTGTGGGCTATGGCTAACCTCGCCGGCCAGGATGCCGAGACAGCAAGGCTAGCCGCAGCAAAGATAGCTATGGCCGGCTCAGTTGAAAGGGCGAGTCGAGTCAAATGTAGAGAGAGAAAGAAAATTAGAGAGAGAATGGGGTGTAGAGAGAGACGGAGGAGAGAGATGAGCAGTGGCAGCAGCGTGCATTTACTCTGAGCTCGTGGCAAAGTCAGCCTGGTGGTGGGGCGATACAGCACAGTGCAGGGAGCAGTGGCTGTGGGCGGCCGGCCGGGCCTTGCCTCGATCATTGCCTGGCTAGCGGCCTCGCCGGCTCGGCTCGGCCGCCCGCCCGCATCGCCACGGCCACGGCTTGTGGCGATGCCGCGTCGCATTAACGCGCCGGGCCGGGTGTGTGTGTGGCCGCGCAGCGCAGATGGCATGTTGCAACGCACTTGCTGGTTTCCATCCCCTTGGCCGTATGCGATCGATCGGGGGCCCCTGCCGTGTAGCGTGTTGCTCTTGCTCCCCGGCCGTCCCGTTTGATCCTGCCCTACACCTGCCGGGCCCTGCCCTCGATCGGATTCAATGCGAGCTCCACCGGCAGCGGCAATCTCATGTGCGTGCCCTCCAATTTCCACGCCTCCCGGTGATGCACTGCAGAGGTTTGGGTACTACCCTCGGTATCAAAAAACGACCGGGTCAAGAGATGGCTACGGGCTACTGCGACTGCGACTACTCTCGCTGATCCAGTGACGTCTCGGTCGTCAAGGTTCAATTACAGGTGCGTTGCATGGCCAACCACATTTGTCGCGTCTCCGCAAAAGCCTCCCTATGCTCGACGATCGATCATACGTGTCTCTGTTTTGGCGCTTGGTGCAAGCGTAAGCAGTAGGTGCTTTCTCCTGTTTCAATTCTCCTCGATCTACTAGAACGTTGGTATATGTTGTCGTTGAGCACTCCCTGATGCGGTGGTGGCATGAACGAAACCCGCTAGTACGTACACGGAGCAATGTTCATCGCATATTCGCATCTAAACCTGCTAGAGTACTTCAACTTTTGTTCTGGCTTGGTATTCTTACACAAATTCTTGTATACATGCGCGTGCTCTAATGCTGGTCCAAAGATCGAGTGCTTTCTTGCTTGATGAGCAATTGTTTTGTTTTCTCTCCGAACCATGCTGACTGACTGACTCCGGCCGTCTCCAACTCCGAGGTCACTGGCCATGGCGCGCGCTCGGGGTGAAGTTTGACGGGTGCTGCGTCGCGTCGTCACTCGAGCACGTTCGTTCGTTCCCCCTTCCCCGGACGCGAGCGACGACGCAATAAAAGTGGGCTTTCCGGTGCAGCCTACCGACGATCCCTGTGAACAGGCAGCTAGCAGCCTATACTGGCAGCACAGTAGAGGGCACATGAATAAAGTGGCACTAGGGCAATGAATGCCTCGTGTCACCTTGGTACTTTCAGCGCCATAGATACGTATATTTATATATGTGCAGAGATGTATACTTTCAGTATATGTTATATATATAAATATAATATACAGTATGCATGCACGCGGTTATTAATGTGGCGCACCAAACCGCAGGCGGCAGGCCGGGGCCAATGCGGGGTGGGGAGGACCGGAGGCGGCCGACCGATGGATGGATCGACGAGAGCCGAGCAGCAGGGGTGCTGTACTGTGTCTGTGTGCATGTGTAGAGCTAGAGTAGCATAGCACCGGCACATGCGCGAGCCGGCCGGCCGGTTGGCTACAGGAACTCTAGAAGGTCAACGAGCAGGAGTAAAGGGTCTGTGACGCAAAGTCAACACAGCGTCCACGGGACAGCAGGAGTACAAGACTCGCTTGGATTGGATGGGATAGCAGGAGTGTATGTAGTTGTAGGCGCCCACAAGTAGCTTGCTTCTTGGATTGCGTCTCGGACCAGGCAGGATCACAGAAGCAGGATATATAGGACGTTTTTACACCAAAATACACAAGTCCTCCACTATTTGATCAGGGTAAGCAACAAGATAAGCTGTACGTAGGATACATTAAGGCTTGGACTAGATCAGCGTGCACCAAGCAGGTACGACTGCCGAACCTACGGGTACAGCATGTCAGCATGGATGGCTAGCACTAGCAGAAGACTTGGTCAGCCGAGGATTAATGCAATGCGGTGTGCCGCCATGCGGCGATTCATCAGCTGCCATGGCTGCTACCGGCAGAGCACGAGACGGCTATCCAAGTACACCCGCAGCATTCCGCGAAATTAACTGCCATCAAATGATAAACAACTCCACAGATATACAGTGCGTACAAATAATATTTTCACATTCTTAAATCGAGTCTAGTTGCTAGGCCACAGAATAGATGGTCAATCATAATAACAAAGCATAGATTACGGATTATAGTGTTAAACTAGTCGACCTTGTCAACCAGTCGGTCCAAAGTTAACAGATGAAAAGGCGGAGAAGATGGAGGCGGCATTGTTTGGGAACAAGACAACAAATGACGACAGCATCACACGTGGAAGGAAGAGAAAAATGTATAGTGGAAGGGAGACATGGCACACTGGAAGTGTAGCAAGCTTGGTCAAAAACCAATCAAATATGTCATATATGTATACTCCGTATATACTTAGGGTAACTACCAACCAGTTGGTTAGTTAGGTCATATCAGAGCTAGTCGCTCAACTGTACATGTGTGATTAGTCATGACTAATCGATGATTAGTGGGCGGATCAATTCAGTAGGTAATATAACCAAATTGAATTGCTTGATCCATGTCCATAGACAGATTTATTAATTAACAATTAATAAGTCATGATAAATTCAACAATATGAATAGCGCCTGAACGTCTTGTGGGAAAGTTGTTATTGGATACTATCAATTTGTTGCAACATAGGAAAGAAGTATTTGCGATATGGAGAAATATCATCGATCTGCAACACTTAAAATATACATTTGAAATATCCAATACATGCATGTGTTGCACTCTTGTTCTGCTATTAGATCAAGTACAGAAATTCCCACTGCAACGTCCCACAATATTTCACATAATATCCATTGACAAATCTTGATCTAGCAAGAGAAGAACCTTGCAACATTTAAAGTGCGACAATGCAACATCATGAAATCAACAATGCAATATAAAAAAAGTCTGAGTGATGGAACGTCTTAAATTACCCCATGAAACATAAGAAATCAACAGATGAAACAGAAAAAAAAAGTCATTAATGGAAATATCAAAAATGAAATGTTAGACCATCTCAAAATTAACCATGCAACATCTGGAATTTCCAAGTGCAGCAACGGGGGTCACTTAATTCAACAGGATGATGTCCAGACATTTTTACTTCATTAGATGCGCCATCCAATGCCGCCTAAGCTCACATCGCTTGGTTAAGTCTATGGAGCTCCACCATACCAAGGTTTTCACCACCAAATAAAATCGGCACCATCCTACCATAGATAGATTTCCTCGCCGCATAATTGATACCTACTACAAAGGTCGAGCTCATCGCCTAACCACCAGGTCCAGCTCCTCCATCACCCAAATTTGTTGCCCTATCAGCTAGGATTCGAGCTAATTGGCGTCCAAATCAGCGTCCTACTGTAGGGATCCGTGCTTTAGTGTGAGGGATCGATGTTCCATCCAACGAGATTAGATGACACTGGATGCCGAGGAGAGGAAGATAAGTCTTTGGAGTTTGGAAAAAACATGGACATCATTAGCAAGGAAGGGGAATGGATTGGATGGTTTGTTCCTTTGCTTTCAGAGAGACGATGTGTGGGGGAGTAGAAAAATAGATAAAAACATGAGGTAGGAAATATATATTGAAGCACGTGAGGTCTTTTGTCTATCTGATTTTTGTCAGCACTCCGTACATACGGCCGTCCTAGAGCATTATTACCGTTAAATAACTACAATAAATTTAGAGCGAACCACTTGATAATTTTCACGATCTAGGTGTAAATATAGGAAAACTTTAAGGATTTTGTTGGCAGTTTTTTCCAAGCATACTCCCACCGTCCCAAAATATATATAACCATGGGTGTGTTTAGTTCAAAAAGAGGAAGATAAAGTTTGGTGAAAATGTCACATCGGACACTGTAACGCACCGTAGCACTTTTCGTTTATTTGTGGTAAACATTGTCTTACCATGACCTAATTAGGCTCAAAAGATTCGTTTCGTCGTGTACATCTAAACTTTGTAATTAGTTTTTTTATTTATCTATATTTAATACTCCATGCACGAAAATAGAGATTTGATGTGATAGATGAATAGTGAAGTTTGGAGAGAGAATTTATGAGAAAGTTTGGGAAGTGAACACAGCCCATATAAAAGTACCTTTGAGTTTTCCAAACCATTCTAGTTTCATCAAGATTATCGAAGAGATCAATAATCACTACGGGAAACCCCCCGTTTGCCGAGTGCCCCAAAGGCAGTTATGCACTCGGCAAAGCCTTTGCCGAGTGTAACACTCGGCAAAGGGGTTACGACATAGCTCGTGTCGGCAAACAGGCCCTTTGCCGAGTGTCTTCTGTCGGGCACTCGGCAAAGCCTTTGCCGAGTGCAAAAGCCAGCACTTGGCAAAATAAAGCACTAACGCCGTCCGCGGCCGGCTGTTAGTGCTAACGGAGCCTTTGCCGAGTGTCGCACTCGGCAAAGACTCCATCCTTTGCCGGGTGTCGCACTCGGCAAAGGCTGGTTAGGGGCAGGCCCTGGACAACCCTTTGCCGAGTGTAAGGGCTTTAACACTCGGCAAAGGTTGCATCTTTGCCGAGTGTTAAGGCCAATACACTCGGCAAAGCTTGAACACTCGGCAAAGGCTGTTCCAGAAATGACAGAAACAACCTCTTTGCCGAGTGTTAAAGCCAATACACTCGGCAAAGCACCTCTTTGCCGAGTGTAACACTCGGCAAAGCATCAATTTTTTTTTCCTGTTTTTATTAATTTTTTGCGTTAAAAGGACCCCTCAACAAAAACATCACAGGCAGTTTCTAATAGGCATTACAGGCAGTTTATAATAGGCAACACAGTCAATTCATATATATATATAGCCACTAAACCATCAAACAACCATAAACAAACACATATAAGTCACTAAACCATCCAACATCACAGAAATGTCACAAATTCAATATCCAAACATCCAACATCCATCATTCATATGTTTACAAAGTCCAACATCCATCATTCACGGAAGAGGGGGTCCGAACAACGATCTAACCGCCCGCGCCGCAAGGTCTTCGTCTTGAGGGCCGTCATTCGACGCGGCTGAGCCAGGAGTCTGCCCAAAAGAGATTAGTGGTGTGTGTTACAAGATTTTCGACAGAAATGAGTTGTGAAATGAAATCATAGGGTTCTCAAGTGACTCACGGGAGAAATAGGCACACGTGGTGGTGGAGGCGGTGGTGGCATCGACGGCGGCGGACCTTCACCCACGCGCTGGCCAATGTTCTGCAGGTAGGCAAATACCTGCTCCTGCCACGCTCGGTTCGTCCGCTCGGCCTCCTCCTTCTGCCTGTCTTTCTCGGCCTCCGCCTCCCGTATCTGCTGCACCTCCAACTCCAGCTGCCTCCGTCTCTCCGTCTCTTCATCCAACCGGGCCTGCAATATTCAATCACATTGTTATAATACATTACAAACGTAAGCAAACTTCACGTACAAAGATAGAAACAGAAATAACCTGAAGTGCCTGCATCTCAAAGTGTGAACCGGGAGGAGGCTGGCGGATAGGCGCGGAAGAGCTCGTGCTCCTGGCTCGAATCTGGGAGAGCGTGGGGGTAACGGCCGTGTCGATGGTGCTGTTGGCGATCAAGTACCGCCCGTGCTTCTTGCCTCCTCCCGCCCTCATGACCACTTCTCCATCAATGTCGTGGGCGGTCGGATCCCAGTCTGGCCCGTGGACCTCCTTCGCGACCTCTTGATATGCTGTGAGGCGACTGTGGACGCTGGCGTTGCTGTATGCCGCAGACCCGTCCTCCGGGTTGTACCGGACGTCGGAGGTCGCCTTGCCCTTGTGGGCCATAGCAAATGCCTCGAGCTGTGAGCAAGGCACACCACCATGTGACGCCGACTGAAAAAACAACCAATATGAATTAGTAATTACACAGAGTAGAGTGAGCGAATATAGAAATGACTCGGCATACCCATTTGGCCCTATACTCCTCGAGGCTAAGGCTGCCCTGATGGTGTGAGACACCGGGCATCAGCAAACGCCGCTCCCGGCAAAGGTCGTGCTGAGCGGCCCACTCGGCGCTGCACCACTTGTCGACTATCACCTCCCAGCACGTGGGATGCGGGGCGCACCACCACGGAATCGCCTACAAGACATCAAGTGTACGACATATAACAAGATCGAATTTAAAGTACTTAATCTTAGAATAAAACAGTATCGATTTACATACCGCCAGATACTGCTCCTTGGTCAACTTCATGTTTCTTGCCTCCGTTTTCTTCACGGAGATCTTGAGTGCCGCGAAATAATCAATTACGGCCTGCACGCGCGCCTCGTAGTGCAGGTCCTTGACAAGCTTCCAGCAGGCTGCATGTGCCACAGCATCCGCCGAAGCCTCCTGTCCCGGGGCGCATCTGTAAAAGTCCTGCGCATATATACACGATGAATGTTGCATTATTTGTAGATTGTTCAATGAAAGTGCTGTGTTGAGCAGTGTAGTGCAACGAATACTTACCCAAAGCTCTTCCTTTACCCGCTCGGCCTTGTTGTTGAAGATCCTGCGCTCCCGGTCCTCCCGATCGCCAGCGGCGATGTAGTGGTCAAAGGTGTAGGCCGACTCCTCCCTGCCGCCAATGGTCACCAGACCCGGAAACAGCTCCCTGCAAAGAAGACCCAGGATGCCGTTGACTTTGCGGGCGTGACCAGCGCCTGGGGTGACCATCACCCAATTCCTGCCCAAGTGATTAAGATAAATTGTTAGTCCATATTGTGATTTCCAACATATGAATATGAAACGAGAAGGTCTGTGTAACATCTAAAATTACTTACCTTGGAGGGCTGGGTGCGATCACGGGACGACGCTCCATAGGTATCGGACGCTTCGGGAGTTGCGAGGGGCCTCGCTGCCAAAGGGCCAAGTTCTCAGAGGAGGTGGAGCCCTCTACGTCCTCGACCTCGTCCCCGGGGACCTCGGCCCCGTGCTCGTCGGCCCCGTGCTCCTCGTCCTCGCGGTCCTCGTGCTCCGCGGCCCGAGTGTCCACCGCTGAAGGAACAAAGGCTTCGTCGGACGAAGACGACGAAGGTACGGGGGTCCGCTCTCGCCTCTTGCCCTTGCCTCGCCCCCCGCCTTTGGCCTTCTTCTTTCGCCCCTTGCCCTTGGCACCAGACGACCCAGCTGCCTCGGACCCCCCATCTTTAAACTTCCGGTACAACGACATGATGTTCCTCATCGCACCGCCACGACCCACCATATTGGTTCAATCACCTGCGATCAACAAAAACATACAATTATTAGATTTCACATATAAACATAAATTATTAGAAAAACATGTAATATATAAGAAATATGACCCGACATAAACTATTAGAAAGAGATGATGCAATATATAAACGTACTTTTATTAGAAATAATCATCCGGATCAGGATTATCTGGATCAACGGTCGCATCATCACTATCGTACATTTCGAGATGTTCATGGTCGTCCTCCAAAGGCGGAGGAATGTCGTCGTCTTCGTCATTGCCTAATTGTAATCGCTCTAGTAACTCTACCTCCTTAGCATTATGAACCACATCTCCAGTGTCCTCGTCAACAAACATTTCTGAGTCTAAATCCATTCCGACCGCTTGGGTTAAGTCTATCTCAAAAGACCCTTCTAGCCCATTTTCTTGAAAGAACTCTCCATCATAGGTGTTTGGATCTATGTTATAATCTTCATTGTTTGGGACTGGTAGTTTACCGTGTGGCGACACTTTGTATACAACGTCCCAACCCTCAAGCCTTTTGTCCTTTTTGCACGGGTATGACAAATAATACACCTGGGTGGCTTGTTGAGCCACTATATAGACATCATCTCCAGGTAAGACAGATGATTGTCGAATTTCGACTAGCCCAAGACTAGGGGTTCGTCTCACCACTGAAGGATCAAACCAATGACATTTGAAGATAACAGGAGAAAGATGTTTGCTTCCACCAAAATTAAGCTCGTATATTTCTTCAAGTCTCCCATAGTAATCGGCCCCATCAGAGCCTGGAGTATAGACTCCGGTATTTGTAGTCCTTCGATTGGGCATCCTCTGCTCATGACTTGTTGTGCGAAAACGATAACCATTCACGTCATATCCGGTAAATGACTTGACCTTATACGCACAACCATCGGCGATCTGTCTCAACTCGGCACTCATAGACCCATCGGATTGGCCCTGCGAGTTCGACCAGGATAGTTTGTTATATTAATGACACGACTTCAGTAACGTCGAATTTAGGACAAGATTGAAATTAAGTGTACCTTCCGTTTGAACCAAGAAATAAAATCTGGGTTTCCATGTTTAAGAAGGTCATCAACTTCGTGTGGGGTAGGAGCCCTCCTATTACGCCAGAATTGATCAAGAAATTCCCTGTATGAACGAGAAACAAGAGTGTTGGATGCAGAATAGTGGCTAGGTACTCGAAAACAAGATCGTTCTGAACTTACCGCATGTATGGCTCAACTTCGGATAGATTGGTGAGCACATAGAGCATGATAGCGCGCCACTCTGCATTTGTCAAATTTTTGTTGGTGCCTTCACTTGCACTTCCTAGTTGCCCTCGGAAAAGGCTGAGGTTCGATTCAACTTCGCCAACATTATAACGAGGCGGTGGATTGTGCACGTTAGGGAGGTTGTCAGCATAATACTTCGTCGTGAAGTTTGACACCTCCTCGAGAATGTATGCCTCTGCAATAGATGCTTCAATCTTGCATTTATTTTTGCATTTAGTTCGAAGAACCTTCTGACATCTTTCAATTGGATAGCACCAGCGGTTCTGCACAGGCCCTCCCATTCGTGCCTCATACGGAAGGTGCAGAATCATATGCTGCATCGGGTTGAAAAAGCCCGGTGGAAATATCTTCTCCAACTTGCATAGCAACACGGGAGCAAGCTTTTCCATTTCTGCAAGCATGGTCTTCGATACTTCCTTAGCACACAGCTGGCGGAAGAAATTGCTCAACTCCGCCAGCACTTGCCAGACATGCTCGGGGACATAGCCTCGAACCATCACCGGAAGAAGCCGCTCAAGCCATATGTGGTAGTCATGACTCTTGAGCCCGTTGATTCGTAGAGTAGTTAAGTTCACTCCCCTCTTCAAATTCGCTGCATACCCATCAGGAAATTTCAATGTTTGGAACCAACTTAGCACTTCCCTCTTTTGGTCATTATCGAGAACGAAATCAGCCTTAGGTTTTTTCCATGTTTTGCCGTCCCTGGGAGGTGGTATATTTAGCTTCGGTCTATTGCATAACCGCTGCTGATCCACTCTAGCCTTGGTATTGTCTTTGGTTTTATCAGGAATGTTCATGATTGTACCCCAAAGTGCCTCGGCAAGATTCTTTTCAGTGTGCATCATATCAATATTATGTGGAAGCAGAAGGTCTGGCATGTACGGGAGCTTCCACAGGCCCAACTTATGAGTCCAGGCATGTTGCTCGCCATATCCCACAAAACGGCCATCCTCCCCGACCTCGAGAGTGTCTAACTCTGCACGAACATCCGCACCTCTCATCATCTGTGGTGCAGGGTCTAGAACCCTTACACCTTTCGTGAAGTTCTTGATATCTTGTCTGAATTCGTGTTCAAGAGGGAGAAATTGACGATGTTTGTCGAAGCATGAATATTTTCCACCCTTGGTCAACCAGATGAACTTCAGAGATGCCTTGCATATTGGACATGGGAACTTCCCGTGGACACACCAGCCGCAGAATATCCCATACGCCGGATGATCATGCAGGGAGTACTGGTAGAAGACATGCATTTTAAAGTTTGTTTTTGTAGCTCGATCATATGTCCATACACCTTCCTCCCAAGCCCGGTCCAAATCATCAACAAGAGGCTCCATATACACGCTCATATTTTTCCCCGGGTAATTAGGAATAATTAATGACAAAAAGATGTTCTGCCGTTGAAATAGGACACCGGGGGGGAGATTGAGTGGGATCACGAACATTGGCCAACAAGAGTATGGGGCAGCCGTCATTCCATACGGGTTGAACCCATCTGTTGCCAACGCAACACGCACATTCCGAGCCTCTCTAGCCTTGTCACGATGAATCCCATCAAAGTGCTTCCATGCTTCACCATCGGATGGATGTACGAGCTTATCAGGATTGTATCGCACTCCACTTTTGTGCCATGTCATCTGTTTCGTGGAGTCCTCGGTCATGTAAAGCCGTTGGATCCTCGGTATAGGTGGAAGGTACCGTAGGATATTCACGGGTATTTTGCTTTGCTTCTTCTTACCATCAGCACCGACTATCTCCACGAATCTAGAAGCCTTGCACTTCGGACATTGCTTTGCGTCCGCAAATTCTTTCCTAAATAAGATGCATCCATTCGGACAAGCATGTATCTTCTGATACGGCATCTTAAGTGCATTTAGAAGTTTTTGTGCCACGTACATGTTCTTTGGCAGAATGTGACCTTCCGGAAGGAGGCCGCCAAAAACTGTCAGGATGTGGTCAAAGGCATCTCGACCCAAGCAAAACTGGGACTTGACGGCCAACAGACGTGCAACGGCATCCAATTGAGAAACTTTAGTGTGCGAGTGAAGTGGTTGTTGTGCCGCTGACAACATGTCATAATAAGCCTTTGCAGTGGCCTCCGGCTCCTCCTCCCTAGGTCCATCATTGAAGTGTGCTTCGTCGTAGTCATGCAACATGTCCCCTACCCCTGCCTCATCATCAAACTCCTCGATGTGCTGCCTCACGGCCTCGTCTCTCACACGATCAACGGCTTCACCATGGCGTGTCCACCGAGTATAGTTCTCCGTAAATCCATTCCTGACGAGATGTTTACCCATGACAACTTCTGTTTGGCGTTTACGATTGTCGCAAACCGCGCATGGACAGAAAGTAGTTGGCACCCCTTTCGCATTGGCAAAAGCTTGCTTCAAGAACGCCTGAGTCTTGGCAATCCATTCATCTGTACATTCACCTTTACTTGAGCAGCCAGTGTACATCCACTCACGGTCATCCATCCCTTTACATATCACCGAGCAACAAATTTCTTCCATACCAAATTTATAATAATAAATGCATCTACCGGATGCTAGCTTTATGTCTAATAGGTAAAGATAGGTCCTAATCCCACCCGAGGATGTGTAGACGGGTAGTTTCCATGCTCTACTCCTATCCAAGACGGAATTTCAGCAGCACCTCCCCGCTGTTCTCCAAATACACGTCCAATTACGGAGATTGTGTATTCGGAGAACAACAGGGAGATGATGCCGAAACTCAGCCTCGGTACGAGTAGAGCATGGAAACTACCCATCTACACATCCTCGAGCTGTCCAAAAACGTGGACAATTCGAAACAGATACGATTAGACATATGCAAAGATTCACATATTCACAACCGTATCTCTTTCGAACGGGAGACGCCTAACTAGGTTACGTGACACAGTTGTGCACAATCTTGGCCTGCTGTATTTAACTGTACGTTATGAATTCTTTGTCATGTCTTTGCGTATCCTATAGTAAATAAGATGTCATATCATCTTATTTACTGTAGGAATTGCAAGAACATGGAAAAGAAGCCACACGGTAAAGATAAATACAGGAGACGAAGAAGGTACACAACTTAAATATGAATCTACGAATTAAATACTGAGGGGGTATGGTTTTGCATGTGCTCACCTACGGGCTCGACGTCGGGCGAGTCGGTGACGCTCGTGTCGGTGCAGATGGCGGGGAACGGCTACGGGCTACAAGCCGAGGACGGGCTACAAGCTGAGGACGGTGCAAAGGGCCTCTTCCTGAAAAAAAAAACGAAATGTTGTCAAATTAAAAATTCGGCAGCACCTCCCCTGCACGGGGAGGTTTCTGAAACCCCATCCTGCAAAAAAACACGGCACGAAGGCCGACAACCACATACACAAGGAATCCATGGCACGAAGGCCGACAACCACATATATATATATATATATATATATCAAAATTCTATCATCCATTTGAACGGGGTGGCTAGCATTTCTTGTTAAATCAAAATTCTATCTTCCATTCATATACATATATATATATGTTTCTATTCTATATACGAAAATTCTATCCTATGTATGAAAAACAGCAACTACCACATCCTACCACAAACAACAGGAAATTCACGTGCAGGCAGCAGGAAGGGGAGAGGAACCTTGCACAGGCGGGAAGGGCAGGCCGGGCGGCCGGGCGGGCGGGGCGGCCGGGGCGTACAGGGAATGGCGTGCGGTGGAGCTACAAGCCGACGATGGTGCAAAAGACTCTCCCTGAAATAAAAATAAAATTTTGTCAAATAAAAATTTCGGCAGCACCTTCCCTGTACGGGGAGGTTTCTGAAACCCCATCCTGTAAAAAACAACGGCACGAAGGCCGACCACAACATATACAAAGATATCCACGGCACGAAGGCCGACCACAACACGATCACAGGCACAGCTCCTTACACGAGCACGGGCAGTGGTGCGCGGGCAACACATACATCGATTTCCTCCACATTTCATTCATTTCGACTCATGTATCCAAAGAATCTAATCTAATCCAATCTACTTACTACTGTAGCGATGACAACTAGAAGCAAATATTAGTAATAACAATTTACTAATCTAATCCAATCTACTAATCTAGCAGCAATAATTAGCAATATTTAGACGGTGAGTGACTGACCACCAAGATGCCGGGGATGGAGGGCGGCCGGGCCGGGGCAGAGGACGGCCGGGCCGCGGCAAGGGCAGCCGGGGATGGAGGGCGGCCGGGCTGCGGCAGGGACGGCCGGGGATGGAGGGCGGCCAGGCCGGGGCAGAGGCCGGCTGGGGCAGGGGCGCCGGCGTGGAGCGGGCAGGGGCGCCGGCGTGGAGGCCAGCGGCGGGGAGGAGGCCGGCAGCGTCCGGGGCGGCGACGGCTCGGGGCGGCGCGGCGCCGGGGAGGAGGTCGGCCGGGGCGCGGAGCGGCGGCGGCGTCGGGGCGGCGCGGTGACGGGTGGGGCGACGGCCGAGGCGGCAACGGGCGGGATGGAGGGCGGGCGGCGGCGGCGGTCGGGGCAGCAGTGGCGGCGGAGGCGGCGGAAAACGGCGGCGGAGGGAGCGGGGGAGGCGGCGGTGGGCGGGGCGACTGTGGCGGCGGCGCGGCATGTGTGCGTGTGTGTGGCGGCGTGTGTGTAGGGTTGGGAACGCTTGGGCGGTTAAGTCCCCCGGCGCACCCCCCTCTTTGCCGATTGTCGTAGATCTGACACTCGGCAAACAGATCGGCCACGTGGCCGCGCGTTGGCCGCTGACGTGGCCGCGCGCGGCCGAGGAGGTGGGCCACGTGGCCTGTTTGCCGAGTGTCTGGCCCAGGGCACTCGGCAAACAGGCCTTTGCCGAGTGCGTGCTCGGGGGCACTCGGCAAAGGTGCCACGTTGGCCAATGACGTGGCCCGCGCGTCCGCGGTCCGGCCAGCCCTCGTGGCCTCTTTGCCGAGTGCCCCCGAGCAGGCACTCGGCAAAGGTCCTCTTTGCCGAGTGTCCCCGACCTGACACTCAGCAAAGGTGTTGTTTGCCGAGTGTAGCACGCGGCAAACATTTCCCAGAACATTTGCACCGTACCAAATTTTTCAAATTTGATCAAATACACATCAAAATATCTTGTCAAATACATTCAACAATGCACATTCGATGCTTCAATGAAATGTTTTCATTATTTCATGCCTATATAGCTCATAATTTCTTCATAACTTTCATTATTTCATGCGGAGAAGGGCGTAGAAATAATTTTAAAAATATCAAATGGGTCCGAAAAAATATGATAACTTCAAATGAAGCAATCTACGTCATCTATTGCCTATAGAAAAAGTTATGAACTCAAACTCTAATTCAACTTCACTTCGTTTCGAAATCCAGCTGTCTCCTTCTCAACTCTCTGAAACTTTTATGGGGATATGCTCCGATTGGAAAGGGTCGTATATATAAACTTTTCAAAATCATCTCAACTTTTTCCCACAGGCTCCACATAAGATATAAAGAGCCTTTGACAAGTATCACTAGAAAAAAAATAAAGTTTGGACCCCAAAAACATAAGTTTAAAAACTAAGGTCCTGAGTTTGCCGAGTGTTTACCAGGAAACACTCGGCAAAGGCTAGCTTCGCCGAGTGTCGAGTGGTGAACACTCGGCAAAGGCTAGCTTCGCCGAGTGTTGCCTGGTAAACACTCGGCAAACCCACCAAGTTTTACAAAAATATTTTTAAATTTTCAAACTTTTATGTTTGAATTCCAAGTTTTTTAAGAATATTTTTAAATTTTCAAATTTTTTTGCCGAGTGTCTAAGTAGACACTCGGCAAAAGTCCAACCCCGGGCCTTGCTGGACATGTGCAGTGCACGTGCCACCTCTTTGCCGAGTGTCGGCTGGAGGACACTCGGCAAAGCTGTGACGATTCAAACGGCCGCCAACGGTCATGGCGCGCGCGGCACGTGCTGGACACGTGCCGCACCTTTGCCGAGTGTCTTTGACCTGACACTCGGCAAATGTGCTCTTTGCCGAGTGTCTTTGACCCGACACTCGGCAAACCAGGGGCCGCCCAAACGGCTACGGACGGCCGCGGACGGCCGTTGGCGGGCGTGTCGCCTGACGAGCACGTGCGCCTTCTTTGCCGAGTGTCTCCGGCTTGACACTCGGCAAAGCTATGATTTGCCGAGTGTCGCTGGCCTGACACTCGGCAAAACACCTCTTTGCCGAGTGTCCCCTCTATGCCGAGTGCCTTGCCAAGGGCACTCGGCAAAGTCTTTCTTTGCCGAGTGCCCGACAGAATGCACTCGGCAAAGGGCTGGACACTCGGCATATACCCGGTTTCCCGTAGTGAATAATATTTATGCTAAAATAGCACTAATTTATTATAAAGTATATTCTCATAGTCTACTCCTTTTGATGTCGTAGATGTTGACAGAGGGAGTAAAATGCTAATGAGTGTTAATGCAAAATACGGAGTATTCCTTTATCAAGAAAGTAATGTCAGGTAGAGGTGGATGTGTGTGAAATGTAATGCTTGACGGCCACACCTATCGTCCAAATTTAACCTAGTTCCGCAGTGGCATGGTCCATATTTAAGCTACTACTCCGTAGTAGAGCACTGCCGTCGCGGTACCATACCAGATTATTTGGGTCTCCGGACAGAGAAATGAAGCGGTTTCCGTCTCAGCTTCAATGCATGATCGTTCCTTGTCCTAAATAGCAGGACGTCGTACGACGCTATTAAGAAAATGTTTTTGTCGCGGGGAGCCAAGAATGAGGGTGACCAGTGTACTAGGACGTACGAGGCAATTGTACTGTGATGCCGATATCATCCGTACTGTCATCTATAGTATCATCTTAATTCGTATAATTAAGTGGATCGGTTAGGGGCAGGCAATAGCCATCATCCCTCCCTTTCCAGCTTGAATTCTGTACAACGTTGTTGTGCCGGGCGTGTGCTTGTTGTGCTGCATGCATCAGAAAAACTCTCATGAGGAGAGATCACTCTCCAGGGAGGGGGCTGTTAGGAGTTGCATCCCGCTTTCTTTTGCGACTGCGATGCGTCACATTATAGAAGGAGCACCGGCCTCTCCCTGTGCCGCCTAGAATTATTCTGGCTTCAGCCTTCAGCGACGCCTGACTATGTAGCAACATCAACGGAGTACTCCCTCTATCTCAATTTAAGTGTATTTGTAGAATCCGCTCAAGAAATTAGTGAAGATAAAAAATTACGTTACTACCCCTATGTAAATGCAACAAATAGACTGACAACATTTTTTCATTTTTTGGAAGGCAACGATGCCTCCACGTTTATAGCCTCAAATGTCCCAAAAGAACAGTAGTGGAAAAAACTAGAACTTTCTTTGGATTTTGGCCATGGATGACCAGAGTTTCAGATTTTTATTTTTTTACAAATAGAGTTCACATGCTGGTGCATTGGATGAAACAGAGTGTTTAATATGGGATATTTTCTGAATATCAAAGATACATTTAAACTGGGGACGGAGGGAGTAAACAAAGAAGCCCATCGATTGATTTGGGTGCATGAATTGGATGAAATAGACTGTTTAATATGACATTACTCCACTAAGATATCTTTACTCTCAGCCTGTTTGGTTGAAATGTGCCCATCGATTAATTTGGGTGCATGAATGTGAAAGTCATGGGCTAATTTACTCCAAACTGCTGCTGTCAAGAGATCGAACTGCAAGCCGAAAACATAGAAAACGGTGAGATAGGGTTCACACGCCCACCCAGAGACTGACAGTCACCAAAGGTACATACTGATGCGCCGACGGAAACGGACTCCGAGTCAATCTGAAATCAACCCCTCTTCGTACCGCAGCTAGGGACAGGTCCGTAAGTAGTTACGACGGGGCGTAGCTAATCGATCTGTTAGGTGTCTCTGTCAGAGCAATGGAGACGACGAGGACCGCGCGTTATAAGGCCACTGGATTTGGGTTGGTCTCTCTCTGCTGCTGAGAAATGAGACGATGATGACACCGCGCGGGCACACGCCATGGATCGAGGAAAATTGAGCTCTGCTCTGGGCCTCTCCGTGAAGTACGATGGAGATCGGAATTAAGGGAGACGATGGGTCTCTCCGTGAAGTTGATACCGCAGCAGCAAACGTCAGAATTCAAGACCGCCGTACCGTACGTCCTCTCGCCGGGGCGGGGCGTCAAGCTTTTGCTTATCTTTGGCGTACGTGACCCCTGCCCGTCCGTTGCCGACGACTACTACATTGTAATGGTGCCAAGGTTTTCAGGGTGACACTGTTCGTACCCAAAATTGGCAGGAATTGAAGTAGGCGAGATAAAGGCCAAAATAGCCAATTTAATATTAACTCTTATTATTCCGCAAGTTTGGCATATATAACCATTGTGCAGGACATGGAGATCGTTTTGAGAGATTCTGGATATGATTTCATCATTGAGTCAAAGATTGGCACAAAAAGGCATCAAGATAAGGTCAAATCATGTGTTTGAATGCACCAGGATGAAAACCTTGTCGAGACGATCGAAACGGACATATGGATCACGAGTCCGGATGTAGGAGTTATGGTGTCAGGAAGTTTGCCTATCCGGGCACATCCGGTCTGACCGGATTTGAGGACCGGTCTGACCGGTTTTGGCTGCTGTGCAGCGCGAGAAATCCGGTCTGACCGGTTTTAGGCAGATTAGTCCGAATTAGAGTTGTAATTTGATTCTAGGTCGGTTTGTAACATATTTTCGACTTCCCATGGGTACAGACCTTCCCACCCTATAAATATAAAGGGCTATGGCCGATTGAGGGGGATCATCCACAATCGAATCAAACATTATCTTTACTTTTTCCTTCAAACCCTAATCTCTTCCAACCTTCATGCTTTTCATCCTCTGATCTCCACGGTCATAGATGACGTCCTAAGGCTTGCTGGTCGACCTAGGACACGCCGGCGACGTCCACGCCCTGACGGGGTCCCTCCCGGGCGAGAGCTTCGACGGCCTTTGCTAGTTTGCTCGTAAACTAGTCGTCCTTCGCCACGTAAGTGCGTTGATTATCTCTTTACTGGTTTGCTCGTAAACCTAGTCGTTCTCCAGCACGTAAGCTTGGTAGTTATCCTCACGAACGATTGATCCGGCAAAACCCTAGGAAACCGGTCTGACCGGATTTCCAAACCGGTCTGACCGGTTTGGGCGACGCCCTGCTGTTCGGTCTGTTCGCGACCCGTGCGTCCAGCGCTCTCGTGTGTTGACCGAAATTTACGTCAACACATTTGGCGACTCCGCTGGGGAAGAAAGATCCGGTTGCTCAAACCGTTCTATCAATCCCTAGCCTTTTACCTAATTGATCTATTACTTTGATTCGCCATTGTAGTTGAATCTGGTTTTTTGGAACCGATTGCATCTACACCTATTTCTTTGCATCAGGCTGCTCAAGCCGTTTGCATTGTTTCTTGCTTGGTACTAAATATTAAAGATTAGAAGAGAAGCAAGGTTTTGGTCATTGATTGCTTCGATTATCTTGAATATCTGGATTTATCACAAGACTGGAAGCATCAAGACCTATTATGGCGGGTTATTCATATGCACCACAACAATATTACTACGCCACGCCTGAGGTACATCATGCTAGTACATCATATGTTTCTAATGATTATTTTGCTAGTACCACAAATTCTCATGTTGATGTTGCTAGATATGATACTAGTAGGCATATTGCACCGGCTAGTAATTGTTCAGATGGAGTTTCTTATGTAGATTATAATTCTGAATTTTATTTGCAAAAGCCATTGCCAAATAATATGCATGCTTTAAACTTTAATACTACTAGCAACATACAACATTATCCTCACACATCGGTTGTGCAACAAGTTCAAGAACCGGTGAAAAGTTACGAAGGCCAAACTAACATGGTGAGTTCGGCCAATTATTTTAAACCTTGTGTACAACCTCAAACTCATGATCAATTGGCTAGCATATTAAGAAAACATTCTAAAATAGAATTGAGGGGTTTAGAATATTCAAGTCCATATCCTGAGCATTATAATTCAGTTTTGTGCCCCAATAATTTTATAATACCTAATTTTGTTAAATTCTCTGGAAAAGGGGAAGGGGCTATGCAACACATAAAACAATTTCTCATACAATGTGGAGAAGCTAGTTCTAATGAGATATTGAGATTAAGATTATTTCCATTATCATTGACTGGTGTCCCTTTTGTTTGGTTTGCTAATATGACACCAAGTTCCATTCACACGTGGTCTCAATTAGAAAATGTTTTTACCGCTTTTTTAAAGACTCTAATGAGAAATATTGTGAAACAAGTGTCGCATATAATGGCATGAATTATAACGTCAATACTTACAATTTGGCTCCTTATGCTAGCAATAGTTATGGCCAAATTAGTGAGAACTCAACAAGCATATCACCAAATGAGAAAATTGGACATGCTAATTTTAGCTATCCGGCCAGTTATTCTCAACCATCATATGCTACGCAACATTCAAGTTCTAATGATCATGATTTGGCTGAAAATGTTTCTAATAACTCTAGCCAAATTAATGAAAATTCAGCAAGGATTGGTGCTCTTCTTGAGGTTAATTCAGGTGCTCGGTGTGCTGAAATTGCTAGCATTAAGGCAGGTTTGGCTGCATTAATAAAAAAGGAATTCTGAATTTGGGAACCTTATTACCTCGTCTCCTGATAATGAGAAGAAGAACAATTCAGATTTGTCTAATAGTTCGGTACTTACAATAACCGAACAATCTGAATCTGTTCTACCAAAAGAGCCAAGCTTAGCTGTAAAAGAGTATGTCAAGCAAAAGAAGACAGCTACACTTGATTTTTCTAAAGCCGAAGGTGTCGTGCACTTTTCTAGTGATTATCATGGCATTAAGCGACAAGTTCAGGCTGAGAAAAGTTTAGAACTTCGAAGCGTCGAAGAACTAGACAATGGAAGCAAGGAGAAGACATTAACATATCGCAACTTGGTAATTTCCAGCGAACCTGGAAAAACCGGTCTGACCGATTTTACAATCCGGTCAGACCGGTTCCAAAGCGGTCAGACCGGTTGCTTAACCCGGTCAGACCGGTTGCTTCGGACAGTAGCTGCTGTTGGCTGCCATCGGGAGGATTACGATGCCATTCACATCAAGGTTCCTTGCCTCTCCAATATATTCAGCAAGGTATGCTTTACAAATAATTCCCAATCAGATTTTACATTTTTAATTAGTTCATTTATTGATGATTCTATCATAAATAATTCTAAGAGATCGATTGAGGATAATTTACTTGTTAGCAATAGCATACCTTCACACCATATCAATCAATGCATTGTTAAAGCTCGAAAGGCTGATCGTAGAAATACTTTGACTTTTAAATTGTCTACATCATCATTGTCAAAGTTTTTCTCTTCATGGTGTGCTTATGGTTATTCTGGACTTAAAAGTAAAAGATCAAAACCGAGAGCTATTGTGAAATCCGGTGACGATGAAGTGATCAACTTTAAAGCATCGGGTATGAGAAGTGCAAAGAAAGGTATGGCCGAATGGGTTGATGAGAAATCTGAACCGTTCGTTTGCTTGGCCTTAAAGCCTTCTCCACAAAAGCATCGGTTGGAGAAAATAAAGTACACTTTTGATTTAACTTTGTGTGATAATTTATTTGATATCTTGCTAGAGAATAATTTTATTAAGTTCTCTGATCACAAAGTTAGTACATCATATCTTGAGTTAAAAAATCGAAAGTATTGCAAATGGCACAATTCATTTGATCATAACATTAGCAATTGCAATATGTTTCGCCAAATTATACAATCGGCCGTTGATTCTGGATGATTGAAATTTGCTCATGAACAAGAGAATGACCAGTTGAAATCAATTGGTACCGACAAGAAAGATTCTAAGCCCTCAATTGATATAGAAGATATCGTCCAAGTTGAAAACGTGTTAGAGGACGATGAGCTTAATCTGGAAAACACTGGGGGGCAAACAACTTCTTCACAATCGGAACAAGAACCGGTTACTCCTGCTGTGCTGGCAAAACCGGTCACACCGGTTTGCTTAACCGGTCAGACCGGTTCCAAAGCGGTCACACCGGTTGTGCAAACCGGTCAGACCGGTTCTGACCAAGGACGCCCAAAAATATTAAAATCAGAGCGTCTTAAGATGAATGGAGGTAAAGACCGTGTTAAGCACAATAGTAAAAGGCCGAAGCTCACTTTTGATGAACTTCTGGCTAAATATCAAAAAGATAATGAGGCCAAGCGTAATAATCGGTCAAAAGATATTAAAGCTTCAAGATTGCCTCCTAAACATAATTATGTGAATTGGAATTGGCAAAGGAAGGATTTTCAATCAGCAGCATCATATTATCCTTTTGAGCCATCGAAGCCGGTTTCATTTGCTCCATATTCCACTAGTGTTTGTCCTTATTCGTCATGGGGGTGGAATAATTCATGGGCACATTCTCCATTATATTTTAGTCCATATCATGGAGAGTATGCAGCGCCTAAGGAATCATCATGTGCAAGACAACCTTATGGTACGAATGACCGTTCTGAGAACAAAAATCGGTCTAGGATTCAAAATAAGAAAAAGGTTGTCAAGCAAGTTTATAAAATCAAGAAAGATGGCCGCAAAGATAAAAGTTCAGATCTAAATTCATCTACTGAAAAGCCGATTCATGTGGAGAATACTTCGGCTACTGAAGGTAGAAGAGAGGAAAAATTGACCATTGATTTTCCAAGTGCCAGATTTGAACAGAAGGAGTTGAAGAGGTCAAAAAAGAAGAAAAGAGCACCGCTGTCCAAAACCAAACCGAAGTCAAGTTCTACACTTGGTCTATCAGATTGGCAGAAAAATGAGTTACATAGGTTTAGTGCTCAAGAGTTGAAAAAGAGAGGCATGGCATGGGTTCCTAAAGGAAGCATTCAAGACACGGGTGATGATCAAGCAAAAAGTGCAACAAAGTTGAAGGAGGATGAAAGATATGAGAGTCAAACTTCAAAACTAAGGTTTGCACCAAATCATCGAAATTATTGGTCGTTGCCTGAATTATTTGCTTCTCAAATGCCACGTATCCCTATATTTTGGAATTCATCCTTAATTATGTTATTCCTCATACTCTTATTTTGGTCCTTGGTTTCCACATGGATCATCTTTATATTATAGCGGGTCATCACTATATTGCTATACATGTTAATCAATAACAATAGCCGAAATATCTAGTTCTTAGATATAGTTTTAATCTCTAAAATTAATATATCTCCAGACCCTTATTTCGGTTGTGCATAATTTTATGGATGGATTCATTATGGATGATATTGAATTATCGTTCTTAACAACATTCATGGCCGATGAATATCTTTTGTCATCGTCCTAAAGTAATAGTTTCTTGATGAAATTATTTATGATCTTATTGATGCCTTAAGTGCTTGGGGGCAAGAAAATCCTAAGATTTCAAATATGACCGATTGGGCTCATGTCAATCAGGTTCGACGCCGGCCCCCAAGAGCGGTCAGACCGGTTCTTAAAACCGGTCAGACCGGTTTCGGTCTGGACAGAAGGTTTAAATCCCTCCTTAGCAAGAATATCGTGTCAAGAAGCTTTTGAGAAATTCAAAGAATATTTATCTTCGCTGCCTGTGCTTGGGACGTCTAAGAGAGGGGTTCAAGAATAATCTGGCCATTAAAGATTCTAAGGTAATTGTATCATATTCATTCTTTTGGGGCTGATTATTAACTTTGCTTTGTTTATGGTTAAAATTCATTTTAGATGCAATATTGAATTTTTCTATATTTCTTTATTGACAAATTGAGAAGTGTTACAATGACCATTTGTCGTGATAATAATTTGGTCGCTTTAAGCATCTATAAAGATTCATGGGTATGAGATGAGTTTGAATTGATATTTCAGTAATCCACAACCGAGCTAGTGTGTGCTCAGGTTTATCTCATTCATACAATATGTATAAGTAGCAGCAAAAGGTTGTATTCTTCGTATTTCACAGATTCATGTAATGTGGCCGATAGGTTCTATCGTCCTTAAAAAGTAAAACTTGTTTGCTATTCTTGTGCTTAACATTGTTCCTATGCAGTTTTGGTGTTGATAAATGTTGGGTAACGATGGATGCTACGCTAGCTCACACAAAAACTCGTTCACCCAAAATAGGAACAGCAGCAGTTATAGATCACAGATTGTTACCACTAGACGCGCAGTTGCAGCGGAAGCCGTCTCGATGTAGACGAACGCGTCGAAGTGGCAGTGCAGTGCAGTTGCTTACGTCCGTCTGGTCCTGCACGTGCGGTTCGTCCTTGTGCTCCAAGCGCAGCACCTCCGAGGTATCCACACGTACGAGGATTGAAACGTCGCGCACCGGACTGCTAGGTCCGCGAGCACGATGGGGAGAAAAGCAACTATTGCTTGGAAGTCATGTCTTTCTCAGGAGGGGTTTGGTCTCTATTTATTTGGATGAAATTCTCCACACCATATTCCATTAGCAATATGGGACTAATAAATAAAGCACCCCTTCCCCTGGTAATGGTCTTCACAACATTTGTGGCCCATTAAGACTAGTGGATCGAATCCAGTTGTCTCTTGGGCATATTCCCAACAATCTCCCACTTGCACTAGAGACAATCTCATAAGCAAGTTTTCAGTGTTCCAAACCTCTTAAGTGTGTGACCCTATGGGTTCACGTACACATAGACATGGTTCGAGTACTCCTACTCGTTCCAATAGTTGATAGCGGCCTCTAACAAGACGTGTCAACTCCCATGAATACGTAAAGATCATATCAGACGAACCACCACAACATCACGTACAAGCTATTCCCTTTGCCTCACGATATTTGGTCTAACTCCAAGTAAGACCTCCCTTTCTCGAATCTGTGAGTCGGATCCTTCAAGAGGTTAACACTTAACCTAGCACGGCCATGCATTTCTTGATCCGATCACTCGAGGGGCCCAGAGATATCTCTCTCGTATAGAGAGGGGCAAATCCCATCTTGATTGACCATGCCTCACAGCATGCTTCTTGACAAACCCGAAAACCACCTTTATAACTACCCAGTTACGGTGCAGCGTTTGGTAGTCCATAAGTAGGTCAATTCACATCTTGAGTACATACGACAATCTCAGGTCTAAGGACAAAGCATACGCGTTGTGAAGAAGAGATAAACAAGTCTCAAACTGGGTCAGTCCAGCCCCATGTCATACATGTGCCCACATTATTAGTTTGACATCTCCATGTCCATGACTTGTGAAACATAGTCATCAACTAATACATGTGCTAATCAAATTAGGGACAATCCTTTTGAATAACCATACAAGTATTGAGTTTCACAAACAATTCACATAATTGCTAATCATATACAAGTTGCCTTTCATGTATATTCAATAAATAAACAATATGTCATAGATACAAAACATTGTCCACTCACACTGGAGCTAATCTAAATGATATCTAATACCCATAGCTCTCGTGTGTGATTCATGTTTAGGCCATGGAAGAGCCTTTGTCAAAGGATCAGCAATATTCAAATCCGTATGTATTTTGCATATCTTTATCTCACCACGTCTAACGAACTCTCGAATGAGGTGAAACTTCCGCAGTACATGTTTGTTTTTCTGGTGATTCCTCGGCTCCTTAGCCTGTGCAATTGCCCCATTGTTGTCACAGTAGAGTTCCAATGGGCTAGATGCATTGGGAAACACACCAAGCTCAATGAGAAACTTCCTCATCCAAACACCTTCCTTCGCCGCTTCCGAAGCTGCGATGTACTCTACTTCCGTTGTAGAATCAGCCACAGTATCTTGCTTAGAACTTTTCCAGCTTACAGCACCACCGTTTATTGTGAACACAAATCCTGATTGCGACTTTGAATCGTCTGGATCAGTTTGGAAACTAGCATCAGTGTAACCCTTTACAATGAGCTCTTCCTCACCTCCATAGACTAGGAACACATCTTTAGTCCTTCTAAAGTACTTAAGAATGTTTTTCACCGCTGTCCAGTGACTTTCACCTGGATTAGTCTGGTGTCTGCTCGTAACACTTAGAGCATATGAGACATCTGGACGAGTACTTATCATGGCGTACATGATGGATCCAATTGCTGAAGCATAAGGAACCTTACTCATGCGCTCCCGCTCATCAGTCGTCGTAGGACACTGAGTCTTGCTGAGGTGTACGCCATGTGACATAGGCAAGAACCCTTTCTTGGACTGTTCCATGCTGAACCGATTCAGCACCTTGTCAATATAAGTATCTTGACTTAATCCTATAAGCCTCCTTGATCTATCCCTATAGATCCTTATGCCCAGAATGTATGCAGCTTCCCCTAAGTCCTTCATAGAAAAACTATTTTTCAGCGAAGTCTTAACGGATTCTAGCATAGGAATATCATTCCCAATCAACAATATGTCATCCACATACAAGATTAGAAATACAACAGAGCTCCCACTTTCCTTCTTGTAAACACAAGCCTCTTCTTCATTCTGCCGGAAGTCAAACCCTTTGACTACCTCATCAAAACGAAGGTTCCAACTCCGAGATGCTTGCTTTAATCCATAGATTGATTTCTGAAGCTTGCAAATTTTTCCAGCATTAGTTGGATTGACAAAACCTTCTGGTTGTATCATGTATACATCCTCCTCTAGGTTCCCATTGAGGAAAGCTGTTTTGACATCCATTTGCCATATCTCATAATCGAAATACGCAGCTATTGCTAGAATGATCCGGATAGATTTAAGCATCGCTACTGGAGAGAATGTCTCGTCGTAGTCAACTCCTTGAACTTGTCGAAAACCTTTTGCAACAAGTCGTGCTTTATAGACGTTAACATTTCCGTCTACATCTCTCTTTCTCTTAAAGATCCATTTGCACTCGATGGGTCTCACACCATCAGGCGGGTCAACTAAGTTCCAAACTTGATTTTGCCCCATGGAATCTATCTCGGATCTCATGGCACTTTGCCATTTCTCGGAATCTGGGTCCATCATAGCTTCCGCATAGGTCCTAGGCTCATTGTTGTCCATCAACAATATGTCGCGCTCTCCCGTAACTAGGAGATTCATTTTCTGTGTAGCGCGACGTGGCCTTTCCGACCTTCGTGGCTGTGGCGGTTCTTCTCTTACCACAGGTGCCTCAACTCGTTCTGCTACATCAGCATCACTCGTAAAGTCTTGCCTCATAGGCTCATCTCGAATTTCTTCAAGATACACCTTCTGTCTACTTTTCTCGCTGTTGAGAAACTCTTTCTCCAAGAAAACACCATTCCTAGCGACAAACACTTTGCCCTCTGATCGGTTGTAGAAATAATATCCAATTGTTTCCTTTGGATATCCCACGAATATGCACTTGTCCGATTTTGGTGTAAGCTTGTCCGACTGAAGTCGCTTGACATATGCATCACAACCCCAAATTTTCAGAAAAGACAAACTGGGAGTCTTGCCAGTCCATATCTCATATGGTGTCTTCTCCACGGACTTAGATGGTACCCTATTTAGTGTGAAAGCTGCTGTTTCTAGAGCGTAACCCCAAAATGATAACAGTAGATCTGACTGGCTCATCATTGATCGCACCATGTCTAACAAGGTTCGATTACGTCGCTCGGACACACCGTTCCTCTGAGGTGTTCTAGGTGGCGTTAGCTGTGGAACAATTCCGCAACTCTTTAGATGAGTGCTAAACTCGTGGCTCAAATATTCGCCTCCACGATCTGATCGCAAGGCTTTAATTTTCTTACCACGCTGATTTTCAACTTCATTCTGAAACTCTTTGAACTTTTCAAAAGTCTCTGACTTGTGCTTCATTAAGTAGACATAGCCATATCTACTAAAATCATCAGTGAAAGTTATGAAGTACTGAAATCCACCTCGAGCTGTCGTGCTCATTGGTCCACATACATCAGTATGTATGAGTTTCAACAAGTCTTGCGCCCTCTCAGGAAAACCTGTGAAAGGTGCCTTGGTCATCTTGCCTAGCAAACAAGCTTCGCACGTCTCGTATGATTCAAAATCAAACGAAGTTAAAAATCCATCAGAATGGAGCTTCTTCATGCGCTTCTCACTTATATGACCCAAACGACAATGCCACATATAGGTAGGATTCAAATCATTTAGCCGAGGCCTTTTAGCAATTATATTACATATAGGTGAATCATCAAGATTTAAAATGAACAACCCATTCACAATGGATGCAAGAGCCACAAACATGCCATTCTTTGAGATCACACAACCATTGTCTTTACTCGCGAATGTATAACCATCCTTCATCAAACATGAGGGAGATATAATGTTTCGACTCAAACTAGGAACAAAATAACAATTATTCAATTCCATGATAAATCCTGACGGAAGGTGGAGTTGCATCGTCCCGACGGTCAAAGCAGCAACTCTTGCATTATTGCCCACTCGGAAATCAACTTCGCCTCTTCCCATGCTTCTACTTCTTATTAGTCCCTGCATCGAATTGCAAATATGAGCAACCGATCCGGTATCAAATACCCAGGAATTAATAGAAGATTCAGCGAGAAAAATGTCTGTAATATTAATGTCAAGTGTACCTGATGCGGAAGTACTCTTACTACCGCCTTTCTTCAGAGAAGCCAGGTACTTCTTGCAATTCCTTTTCCAGTGACCAAGTTCCTTACAATAAAAGCACTCCTCTTTTTCTGCAGCTGGTCCAGACTCAGTCTGGGGCGTTGAGCTTGGCTGAGAGATCATATCTTTAGCCTTGCCCTTCTTTTTCTTCCAAGATTTGCCCTTCTTCTTGAAGTTAGGCCTGTTTTGGATGGCCATCACATGGCTGCTGCTAGCGCTTTTCTTGATGTCAGCCTCTGCTGTCTTGAGCATGCCACACAACTCATTCAATCCCTTCTCCGCCCCATGCATATGGTAGTTCGAAATGAAGTTCCCAAAGCTAGGCGGAAGTGATGCTAGAATAAAATCAGTGGCTAACTCTGGGCCAAGTGGGAAGCCTAGCTTCTCCAACCTCTGTGAGTAACCAACCATCTTGATCACATGTGGCCCTACAGCTGCGCCTTCTGCTAGCTTGGTTTCCACAAAGGCCTTTGAGACATTGAACCTTTCAGTCCTGGCCTGAGTTTGGAACATGTCCTTAAGTGCCTCGATCATATCGTGCGCCTCATGGTTTGTCTCAAACTGCATCTGCAGCTCGGGTTCCATGCAAGCAAGCATAAGGCAGCTCACTTCAAGATTGACATCACATGCCTTCTTGTAAGCACTTTTCTCAGCAAGGGTTGCGTTATCATCAGGCTCAACTGGTAATGGGGTGTCTAGAACATCTTCCTTTTTCTCAGCCCTGAGAACAATTCTAAGGTTTCGGATCCAATCCGCATAATTTGTTCCATTCAACTTATCCTTCTCAAGGATCGAACGCAAAGAAAACGGTGTGCTAGGTGCCATTGATCTACAACAGAAAATAATGCAAAAATACTAAGACAATATATCTATGACAGAGCAAAATACATTAAACAATTTAACGGAATTTACTCCCACTAAAATCAATATCCCTCCATTGATACTTAGTGATTCAGGATCCACAACTAACAAGTCGACTAGTGAGCTTTAGCATCACCGCTAGAAGACATGGTAGATCGGTAAGCAACTTTCGCTAATCATATCACATATAACTCCTGTTGTTGGTTGACATCTCTATGTCTCGGCGTCCAACCTTTATGTCCCAAGGTCCTTAACCGTTAAGATGACCTTGTTTAAGTTAACCAACCCTTTATGCGAGTAAGTATCCGATAGAAACCCATCTAGTCAAGGAAAACTAGTGGCACCCTAATTTCATAGACCCACCACTAATTGTACAAGACGTGTGATGGTGCAAGATTTAGTTGGGAGGACATTCAAAACTTAAACATTTCTGAGGGATCGTTTTCAAAATTTTAATTTCGCCGGACTGTCCGACGTTCCCTGCGGACCGTCCGCCGTTCTTGCGCGGACCGTCCGCCGTTTTCCCCGGACTGTCCGATTCGCTCCGCGGACTGTCCGACCAGTTCTTGCGGACCGTCCGACCCTCTGGAACGCTAGATAACGTCTCTGTAAGATTCTTGACCGAATTTACGGACCGTCCGCCGTTCTCTCGCGGACCGTCCGCCGCTCTCTCGCGGACCGTCCGCCGTTCTTGCACGGACCGTCCGCCGTTATCGCTACCGTCAATATACCTAAATTCGATCCGACCAATCACATTGATCTATATTTCACCATGCCTGGGTTTACGTGTATCACTTAACTCCGGTGGCGGAATTCCGACCGGTAGGAGTAATTCGTTACACTACCATCATAGTGGATCCAGTCAACACTGTCGTATATCGACATGCGACGCGGTCATTGATCTAAGTTCGATTCGACCAATCCAATTGATCTATATCTCACCATGCCTGGGTTTACATGTATCACTTAACTCCGATGGCGGAATTCCGACCGGTAGGAGTAATTCGTTACACTACCATCATAGTGGAGATCACAAACCGATCAGAGACTAATCTACATCCAAGCATATCTCTATATGCATATATCCGAATCTATAACGAAACAGCTACGGCTCTTATACCACTGTTGGGTAACGATGGATGCTACGCTAGCTCACACAAAAACTCGTTCACCCAAAATAGGAACAACAACAGTTATAGATCACAGATTGTTACCACTAGACGCGCAGTTGCAGCGGAAGCCGTCTCGATGTAGACGAACGCGTCGAAGTGGCAGTGCAGTGCAGTTGCTTACGTCCGTCTGGTCCTGCACGTGCGGTTCGTCCTTGTGCTCCAAGCGCAGCACCTCCGAGGTATCCACACGTACGAGGATTGAAACGTCGCGCACCGGACTGCTAGGTCCGCGAGCACGATGGGGAGAAAAGCAACTATTGCTTGGAAGTCGTGTCTTTCTCAGGAGGGGTTTGGTCTCTATTTATTTGGATGAAATTCTCCGCACCATATTCCATTAGCAATATGGGACTAATAAATAAAGCACCCCTTCCCCTGGTAATGGGCTTCACAACATTTGTGGCCCATTAAGACTAGTGGATCAAATCGAGTTGTCTCTTGGGCATATTCCAACAATAAATATTTCTTGGTACGCAAGCTTCACCAAGAAACAGGGGGGCATATGTTCGCACCCAAAATTGGCAGGGATTGAAGTAGGCGAGATAAAGGCCAAAATAGCCAATTTAATATTAACTCTTATTATTCCGCAAGTTTGGCATATATAACCATTGTGCAGGACATGGAGATCGTTTTGAGAGATTCTGGATATGATTTCATCATTGAGTCAAAGATTGGCACAAAAAGGCATCAAGATAAGGTCAAATCATGTGTTTGAATGCACCAAGATGAAAACCTCGTCGAGACGATCGAAACGGACATATGGATCACCTAATTTGGAGTCCGGATGTAGGAGTTATGGTGTCAGGAAGTTTGCCTATCCGGGCACATCCGGTCTGACCGGATTTGAGGACCGGTCTGACCGGTTTTGGCTGCTGTGCAGCGCGAGAAATCCGGTCTGACCGGATTTGGTTACCGGTCTGACCGGTTTTAGGCAGATTAGTCCGAATTAGAGTTGTAATTTGATTCTAGGTCGGTTTGTAACATATTTTCGACTTCCCATGGGTACAGACCTTCCCACCCTATAAATATAAAGGGCTATGGCCGATTGAGGGGGATCATCCACAATCGAATCAAACATTATCTTTACTTTTTCCTTCAAACCCTAATCTCTTCCAACCTTCATGCTTTTCATCCTCTGATCTCCACGGTCATAGATGACGTCCTAAGGCTTGCTGGTCGACCTAGGACACGCCGGCGACGTCCACGCCCTGATGGGGTCCCTCCCGGGCGAGAGCTTCGACGGCCTTTGCTAGTTTGCTCGTAAACTAGTCGTCCTTCGCCACGTAAGTGCGTTGATTATCTCTTTACTGGTTTGCTCGTAAACCTAGTCGTTCTCCAGCACGTAAGCTTGGTAGTTATCCTCACGAACGATTGATCCGGCAAAACCCTAGGAAACCGGTCTGACCGGTTTGGGCGACGCCCTGCTGTTCGGTCTGTTCGCGACCCGCGCGTCCAGCGCTCTCGTGTGTTGACCGAAATTTACGTCAACGGACACGCATGCTACATTGACACGCACTGGTTCCGAGGTGGACTGGCAGGAGATATGCCATTGCAACTCCGCTTGGTGCAGTGGACCTAGACCAGTAAGCGAGACGAAGAGGAGTGGAGGGGTTGATGGCTTCGATAGATCCCGGCCATGATCAGCATTCAACAAGATCGATCACCATGGACGCGCGCGCGCAGTATCAGAATGAAGATGGGGGAACGTGTGGCGAGCTGATGGCCGGAAACCACCAGCCCATGCGTGACGCACGCAGTGATGCTAGCTGGTGCACGACCGCATATATGCACGCACGGTCCTGACACGTAGGCAGATGCAGCAGACACTGCCGCGCTGCGTGCCTGCGTGCTGCGTCTATGCCGTCCTTGACAAACAGCAGCGGCGTCACCCATGAGGCCATGACCCATCTCGAGCCGACGCCGACCTGTCCGCTCCCCGGATAGCCGCCGCCCGCTGGCACACGCGTCCATTCCCCCCAGATGCCAGATTTCCCGGACCCAGGCCTGAGCCACAACCTACCACCAGGCTCGGGGGCCCCCTGCGAGAGCGAGACGACGCGCGCAGCGCCGGCGCGCGGAGCCCGGCAGCTCGATCGAGTTGGATCCCGGCGGGACGAGGTCGGCGAGCGTATGGGCGCAGGGCGCATCGCCGTGCCGTCCGAGGAGCCACGTCGCGGTCGGTCTCGTACCCTGTCGCGCGCCATGACGCCGCGGCTGGCTCGCCATGCTCAGGCGGCCAGGCGTTCAGCTCGCCCTCCTCCTGAACGGGGCCATGCGAGGGCGACGGCTCGGGGGCGGGCGCCCATGACCGGGCTGGGCCGGCGGCCGTCAGTGTGGCCCGCCAGCAGCGTCGACCTCGCCACTGACATAAGGGGCTCCCCTGGAGTATTTATGAGTCGTTTGACGCTCTAATGAACGCGGGCCGAGGCCCATCCTAGATAAGCATGGGATGGGCCACCGTAATAAATCTGAAGCTAATTAAGCAGCCGATACGAGAAAGTCAACTGCTTGTTAGAATTTGCTTGGACGCTTCCGGAACGCGGACACAGCATTATGCCGCCGTCTACTGTACACTGCGTATGCGACACCTTCCTTGCTCTAGTCGGATACATACTTGTCCGGCCTCCATTTTTTTCGTTTTGGATATTGTTTGTGTGCACACCTCCCGGCCGCAGCGCATCGACGCGTGTACGGGACCGAAAATGTATTAAGATGTGATTGGCTTTGTCCTTTCTCTATCGCCATTGGAATTTTTTAGCCCTATTTATTGTGTCAGTTATCCATTAATGCGTGATTCAATAAGTCAACCGATAAGTCAAACTCGGTTCTGATCTCTCCCTTTTCTGAAAAAGAAAAAAAAATGACAACGATTTGCTTCACACTCGTCATAGACCATAATTGGATATCACTAAAAGATGCTAACAGGATACTTATGCGAAAACACTGAAATTCAAATTCCTTCCATAGACAACAAGAGTAAGTACAAATGATGATTTCTGGCCTCACACTGCCTCCTCAACAACAGGAACAAACAGCGCGGTTGAGACCACATCAAGTACCCAAACGTCAACTCTAGGCTGGCAACAACCTAAATGATTTGGAAGAGAAGAAGGGGTCAAGGTGATGAAATAATGTGTGTGGAGTACCCGACAAGTCCATTAATATGGTGAGCTCTAGGCGGGCCCAGAACCAATCTAGCCCAATTCATCAGACTGAACCAGCATTAGACAGACCAGTTATTCAGCAGGTTCATAATTATACTTCTTTTAAGATGCTAACTACTAGCTTCTAAGCAGCCGCGCAGCCTATGCAAATGATACGTTCTTCTTCTTTATAATGTCTACATGAAACTATGAAAGCATATGATAGGTGCTCCTGTTGTGCCACTTGGCCACTCCTTTGGTGCTGAAATCTCCACACACAAAGTCGTCTTCACTGTCAAACTTCATTTATGAATCTAGAACCGATAGTCACTTATACATTGCATATATACCCTTAAAAATATAATCTGTACTGTAGTACCAATTGATGAGCATCAACCGATTCTAGAAGTTTTGTGTCAGATCGAGGTTAGAAGAGTCCAAGTTGAACACTGCGATCAGCTGGAAAGCCACGCAGGTCGTCTGAAAACAAGTTTCAGAGGTGCAGGCTCAGGTGACAGAGCTTTTAATTGGGTTTGCAACTTGATATAGATTCAGGAAATGACTAGCCAACAAACTGGCTAATTAATACTAAGTAGAAGTATTCCAGTACCAGTACTGTCAAAGAGTGCAATTGGTCAGGGATTTTGCTAGCTAAGGAGGCCTGTTTCAATTCATCAAGGAAGAAATGGCATTGCGTGTGAAGGCATGCCAGAGTCCAATGCCTCCTATGTTTAATCTTTAGGTCCTTATATGTTTCTAGAGTCAGAATTTAGCTAGTTTATTATGTAATCAAATCTATGTAAGATTGGCTTGCTTCTTCTCGTTAAATGATGATATGTCAGTGCTCCTGCTAGTTTGTTCAGTCCTACTACGAATGGATCATGAATGCTTCGAGAGAAGTTACAGATAGTAGTTTCGATTCTAGATAGCTGTTGAGAGCGTTTTCCAGCAGGAGCTGACGATTCCCTTCCTTTTGTACAGAAGATTGAACTTAACTGACCGTTGTTGCTTGCAGCCTTATATGCGTGCATCTGAATGGCATGTCAGGTATCAAGTGCTTCTTGTAATTGTTCAAAATAAAATAAGTCGTTCACTCTCTTCTCCTCTTGTTGGGCCAAGATCAAGAGATGCCAGATCAAGCTTTGCTTGCTATTTCGAGTCTGTTGGTACGTAATCAACAAAACATAGTTTTTCAGGCAAGAACAAAGCATTAAGGATTTAAGGAGTACTCCGTAAAGGACACTGGCACACTGCTGACCAGAAGAACAGCAAAAGCATGTCAAGCATAGTAGGAATCCAAGCTGGGCCTCAAGACTATTTGGCAGCGTCCATAATTAGCAAGAAGATAACAAGCCCATGATGAATACTCCAAAAGCAGTACTATTTCCTGATCATCGAGAACAGGCCTAATTACTCTGAAAGTGATGAGTACGAAAGTCTTCGAGGGCCTCTTTCCCTTGCCGCCATTCTCCCGATGCTGATGATGACAGGAGGGATGTTGCCATGTAAACAGAACATGGAATGACGCTCAGTCTGTACCTTAAGTTACTGGAAAACCAAGCATAAATGCAGTCATCTGGGGAGCACAAGCGTTCAAAACCTGCTACAACCCTTATCCTCGGAATCGGAAAGCTCTGATGAATCTTCTGTTGGATTATGCAATAGACATTAGAGTTTGGCCAAGGGACTCGACTGGATCAACACTTGACAGATCAGTTGTTAAAACACTTGACATATGAGCTCGAGTTCATAACTAAAAATGTTTCAAGAAGACTAAGCAACACGTTAACGTGAAATAAAAAATATTGATGTATATATTCTACTACTAGTACTCTCTCTTGTGTACGGATCATATAGTAGGTGCAAGTGTAACAATTCAATAACGCCATAGTCCCGAAAAATGCTTAGTCGTCTTCAGGAGTCGAACTCCATTCATGAATCAGAGGTCGACAGTAGAATTAGTCACACATTGTATATCCCCTTAAACACTACAGATTGGCAGTACTGATACATGAGTACCAACTAATTCTAGAAGTTATGTGGGCCAGAAGAAGCGAAAGTTGAGCGAGCGAAGAGCAATCCTGCAAAAGAACTTTAATATCAATCTAGCTGACACGTTCGAATCTAGTTTTGAGATTTGATAGCTGTAACTAGGTACAGATGACCGGGTTTTAGTTGGGTCGGCAGAGGGCGGTGGCTGCAAGAAATGTCACTCAAGCATTTGGTGAAAATACTCTTGTACTAGCGGTGAAGAAAACGTGGCTGCTGCCATGATGAGCTCGACAATAACTTGAGGACAATGAAAGCACTAGTGTTGTTGCTTCATCATATAGAGCAGCCCTAATTACTCTCGAGAGGGTTGAGTACACGGTACTAACAAGATCTATGTGCACAACTGTCCATTCGTTGCCTTCTCTCTGGACATTGACATCTAAACAGAAAACTACAGAGGTTTGCCAATGATATCAACTTGAATATCAAAACTGACGCTTTAGACACACGAGCAACTTGCTGTGCGTGCTGTCTGTATTCACATGAAGCTACTGGAGTACTACTCAGCCACACGCTGACCCATGAATTATGATAAGTTGGAGTACTTACTAGCATTGATATTTGGAAATTGGAAGAGGTTTGCCAAATTAGGATTCAGGGATGTGCTGCAATGAACTTCGTGTACCGTGTACCATCATTCATCAGACTTGGAGGTGCAAAGAGGCAGAGGAGAAGCGATGTTTCCTGAACAAAAAAGGAAAGAAAAAAAAGAAAATCATTCATCAGACTTGGAGGTGCAGAGAGGCAGAGGAGAAGCGACTCCGCCTGAACAAAAAAGGAAAGAAAAAAGATGTTGCCTGAGGGAAAAAGGAAATAAAAAAAGAAAATCATTCATCAGACTTGGAGGTGCAAAGAGGCAGAGGAGAAGCGATGTTGCCTGAACAAAAAAGGAAAGAAAAAAAAGAAAAAAAGTAGAGATAAAAATTTGTCAAGAAAATTATTCATCAGACTTGGAGGTGCAAAGAGGAAGAGGAGAAGCGATGTTGCCTGAACAAGAGTTGCCCGAGGAAAAAAGGAAATAAAAAAAAGAAAATCATTCATCAGACTTGGAGGTGCAGAGAGGCAGAGGAGAAGCGACACCGCCTGAACAAAAAAGGAAAGAAAAAAGATGTTGCCTGAGGGAAAAAGGAAATAAAAAAAGAAAATCATTCATGAGACTTGGAGGTGCAAAGAGGCAGAGGAGAAGCGATGTTGCCTGAACAAAAAAGGAAAGAAAAAAAAAGAAAAAAGTAGAGATAAAAATTTGTCAAGAAAATCATTCATCAGACTTGGAGATGCAAAGAGGCAGAGGAGAAGCGATGTTGCCTGAACAAAAAAGGAAAGAAAAAAAGAGGAGAAGCGATGTTGCCTGAACAAAAAAGGAAAGAAAAAAAAAGAAAAAAGTAGAGATAAAAATTTGTCAAGAAAATCATTCATCAGACTTGGAGGTGCAAAGAGGCAGAGGAGAAGCGATGTTGCCCGAGGAAAAAGGAAATAAAAAAAAGAAAATCATTCATCAGACTTGGAGGTGCAGAGAGGCAGAGGAGAAGCGACGCCGCCTGAACAAAAAAGGAAAGAAAAAAGATGTTGCCCGAGGGAAAAAGGAAATAAAAAAAGAAAATCATTCATCAGACTTGGAGGTGCAAAGAGGCAGAGGAGAAGCGATGTTGCCTGAACAAAAAAGGAAAGAAAAAAGAAAAGAAAAAAGTAGAGATAAAAATTTGTCAAGAAAATCATTCATCAGACTTGGAGGTGCAAAGAGGCAGAGGAGAAGCGATGTTGCCTGAACAAAAAAGGAAAGAAAAAGTAAAAGGATCTCTAGCCTAGTGGTTAGAGCACCTGAGTAGCACCCTGTAGACCCAGGTTCGACTCCCCGTGGGAGCGAATTAACTGGGTTTGGAATAAAGAAAATTAAAAAAATAGGTAGGGGCCTCTTCTACTGACTCCGGTCAAAAAAAAAAGGAAAGAAAAAAAAAGTAGAGATAAAAATTTGTCAAGAATGGGATTCGAACCAGTACCTACGAAGGCGGAACAATTAATAATATACGCAGAATAAGTTTCCAGATGCGACATAGACTTCAACAACACGGAGACTTCTACTTTTACCTTCAAATTAAAGATGTGCGATTAGCTTAGGCTGGTACTGTCGATGTCAATGCCACATGAGAGGTTGAACAAATTGGAATGGCGACTCTGCGGGGTTTGCTTCTTTATGCCGATCCGATCTCAGCATCTACACTAGAAGTATTCAACCCTGGACTAGCTAGTCCTGCGTTAAATGTACTTCACGTACTGTAACTTTCAACCAACGTATATATCCAATAAAAAACCTTCAACAAATATGTATCGTACTGACCGGCGTTTCCCGAAGTTGTCGTTATTTGAAGCTTACTTATAAACCTATAGTAGTATTCATTAAGTACTATATTTAACTAATCAAGTGTCACTTGATAATGTCTCCACACCTAAGTGATAGTTGATACTTGATATTCTTCTTCTCTAAACAAAGTACCAATCTCCATTGCTGTTTTGTCCTTCTTCTGATCCATGTTCTTTTGCCCAGTCAGATCGCCGTTCGATCCGGCAACAGCCGGCCGGGTGTATTTTTTTCCCTCCAAGTTGCCAAAACTATACTCATTTCTCAGCGCATTATCAGATCATATCCATTGTTCCCTCAACAACCTAGCGTGGCAGACCAAGCAAAAGGATACCGGTGCAATGCAAGTGCTACCATGAACACGCATGTTCACACATGACCTAAGCATTTCCCAAACCGAGAAAACGTTGCCGCCAAATTCGTAACTGATTGGGCTAGCCTCTGCCCGTTTTCTACAAGGACTCGCGTTGTTTCTGCGAAAGCCTGATCCGAAGCTATTAGCATATTCGCATTGGACCGGATCCAACACATTATCTAATCACGCACAAAACACCAATTGGTTGGCCACAATGTTTTTGTACATACATGTTGGCATGTCGTCGTTCTTGCAACACATCATATATAAGCATCAGTTGGCTGGATCTATAGATCGCTGCAACTGTACAGCTAGCAAACACAATAGCGCAGAAAATCGCCAAGCGGCAAGGATGAAGCCTGTGATCGGGTTCATGCTGCTGCTCTCTCTACTCGCCGTCTCGTCCTCGGCGGAGAAGTTCGATTTCTTCTACCTTGTTCAACAGGTGATGATGAATTGCTCACTATATTAGCATCGATCACAAGATTAGATTCTTGTTTATTTGTACATGATGCGCTCCTAATAACGTGTTCCCCGATGCATATATGCAGTGGCCGGGCTCCTTCTGCGACACGTGGCAGGGCTGCTGCTTCCCGGACACCGGGAAGCCGGCGGCGGAATTCGGCATCCACGGGCTGTGGCCCAACTACGCCAAGTGCCATGGCCGCGAGGACCAGGGCCTCGTGCGCGCCGTGCTCGGCGACGTCGCCGCCTTGTTCTCCTTCTCCACCGTGGGCCGGCGGGGCAAGTGCTGGCCGCAGTACTGCGACGACGGTAACGCGCTGAGCCCGTGGGAGATCCGCGACCTGGTGGCGTCCCTGGACAAGAACTGGCCGACGCTGTCGTGCAAGAGCGGCAAGAGCTTCGAGTTCTGGAGCTACGAGTGGAAGAAGCACGGCACGTGCTCCAACCTGGAGCAGCACGAGTACTTCGCCCGCGCGCTCGCGCTCAAGGCGGCGCACAACCTGACGGCGATCCTCGCCGGCGCCGGCATCGTGCCGTCGGAGACCGAGATCTACTCGCTGAGCAGCGTCAGCGACGCCATCGCGCAGGGGACGGGGTTCACGGCGAACCTGGAGTGCAACCGCGACGCCGACGGCGCGGCGCAGCTGTTCCAGGTGTACCAGTGCGTGGACTCCGAGGCGAAGGGGCTCATCGATTGCCCTCTGTCCATGCCCAGCAAGTGCCGCGGCGATAGTGTCAAGCTGCCACTCTTCTGATTGCTAGCTGTTTCAAGGAGCTGATATGCAGGCCAAAAAAGAAAAAAAAATGAAAAACACATCCTACGTATATCCTTTATTTGCCATACGGCAGGTAAAGTCGATCCATTAATAATGGTGGAACAAATGTTGTTGGAACGATCTAGATTCTATACTTTGCCATCTGGTACGAAATCTCGGGCCAATTGATCATCTGTAATTTCAAATGCATGACCTTGATGAAATCTCGGTAACGATACCAAATCTCGAGGGCTATTTTACGGTAATTTATACTACTACTTTGTTAGTGTTGACAGTCAAAATTGGCTCTGGCCCGGCCAAACCGGTCTGACCGGTTTGCCAAACCGGTCAGACCGGTTGTGACGGCTGTGCTGCGCGTTTGATCGGCTTCGAGTTTGTTGGCGCGTTTTCGTGTCAACAGTTAGCCTAGCGCTTGAGTCATGTCATTTTTAGCCTGCTCGAGTACAACTTTTTGGTACGACCAAAATGCATTGAGATATGACAAAATTTGACCACAGCACGAATGCAGGAGCTGTGTTGGCTTGACATCTTGAGCAACTAGCATGGTATCATAAATAACTCGATCTCTTTTAATCTTTTTATCCTCATGAGCAAAACCTATGAATGGACATGCCAACTATGTGGAGGAATTTTGATTGACAATGGGATAAACTCGTTCTATTTATGAGAGTGGGTCATTAGACGAGCACAACATGTGTGCAATGGATTATGTTGAAGCCTATTTAGAGGCTTATCGATCCGACACGGCACAGTGGCGCACAGCACAAGTTTCACTTCTACTGTAGTGTCTATCGTGCCTCTTTTTTCGTTTTAGGAACCCGCTAATCCCTCAATTTGTGTAAAAATATCGTATTTTTTGTATAATGTTCAAATTTGAATTGTTTCAATATCAGCATGAGCAAAAACAAAGCTTTTTTTTAAAACATAATTACAGACGCGGATACTCACACGAATGCACACTCACATCTATAAATACACAAAAGTAAATCCTACACCTGTGAGCACCTCAAAGAGACTGGACCGACAGATTTAGTCTTGACATTCACGAAGTCACTACATGCGCCTTTATGCCAACGGGGACGTCACCTACCGCTAAAATGATAACGGCAGTTTCATATAATAAATCGAAAAAATAGAAGCACATATGTTGTGTTGACTTAAACCTGTTGGACAGGTTACACTGTAAGGAATCTAACCAACTGGCACTCTTTTCGTGAGTAAAAATAATTGTAACTGTATGCGAACCTCAAAGTATACTTTTGATTGCATACCCAGTGACCCTCTTTTACTTTTTTGTTTAAAAGTAAATAATTTAAAAATATATTGTCAGGATAGTAGTTTTATTTAACTGATCGTGCGTAAGCCATGGACAATAACTTCGTAAGCCAAAGTTTCAGTTGATAATGCAAATAAAACGACACACAAGTTTGCATTTCATCTCCTGCTCAGATGCCTCACCAATTGGTGCGTGGCCAATGAAGCAGCTGGGCCAAGTAACATGGAGTATCACGTTCATACACGACCTAGGATTCCCGATTCTGAGAAAACAATGCAACCGAACTGGCATCGGATATGATCAAGCCTGCCCGTTTTCCACGTGAACTGATTCATCCACGTTGGCTCCGCCAAGCCTGATCCAGAGCATGTGATGTGATCTCCTAGGACTCCGGACCCATCGCATCGGTGTATTAGCTGTACAGAAAAACTATACAAACATGTTGGCAAGTTGTTCTTGTGTGAATGAGTAATAACCATATAAGTAGTCGCCGATCGGATCCATTGCGCTCCAGGCCTTGAGCTACGCACCAATATATACTGTTAGGAGCAAATCACTGAGACAGGCCGGCAAGAATCGATGAAGCTTGTGATCGCCTTCGTGCTCGTGCTCACTCTCCTCGCCGTCTCGTCGACGGCGGAACACTTCGATTTCTTCTACTTTGTCCAACAGGTGGCAGCTAGACCCATCCTTGTTCTTCGGTCACTGTTAGCTATAAGCTATATACAGATGTGTGCTTAGTTGTTCTTTTTAATTTGAGCGGAACTACGGCAGGCCAAGAGCCTACCTGAACATTGTATTAAGCATGCAAAGCGTTTGGCATACAAGGATTTGTGAAAGAAGGAGAAAAGGAGAGTGCCATGAAGTTAAAGGCCTATTACAGCAATGATTTGCTCACTCCAAGAACGCAGGTAAGAAGCATGATCTAAGTTTTTTGCTCTGTAGGACCAGAGGTGGAGGTCATCAGCTATTGCTCGTGCTGTCCTCCCGGGAGGAGTGTCCTTGCTTTGGAAAACTTTGGCATTCCGTGCCTTCCAAATGTTCCATAGGATGGAGGAGATGATGGTCGACTGTATTTTTGGATGAAGACCTTGCAATGGCTGTTGGTCCCAGAGATCATGAAAGTGCACTTGCTCCATTTGTTGGGTTGGACAGAGCAAGAGCCAGACCGCTCTGGCCATGGAGCATCCCATGAGGAGGTGTTGCTGGTCCTCAGGAAGCTGGCAGTGTTGACATGCCGTAGACTGGATGATATGTCTGTGATGAAGGAGCACTCGGGTAGGCAGTCTGTCTCGGTGGATGAGCCACAAGAATTGTTGAGCCTGAGGTGTTGCATAATTGTGCCAAACCCGGAGGGCGAGGGGATCTTCAGGTACCGTTGGCCCCAATTCCCGGTAGAGTGCTGCTGTAGAGAAAGGGGCTAGTGAGGATCTCATTTTCCTTTTGTCCGGCTGTGTGGGTTGGAGGTGCACCCCTTGCAGGGCCTGTAACAGGGACTGCCGATCTTCCGAGGCCGGTGTGGAGAGGCGTGGGTGCAAGCAGAGATCCCAGCCAACTTCATGCAAGGATTGCACCGAAGCATGAGGTCGAGTGGTGAAGGAGAGCAAGGCAGGCATTAGTTGCGCAAGAGGCGCGGACCCTAACCAGTGATCAAACCAGAAGGACGTCGTTTGTCCATTCCCCACAATGACCGCGGTGCTTTGTCTGAAAGCTGGTAGCAATGAGAGCAAAACCCGCCACACCGGTGTGTCAAGATGATGAGATTCTCCCAGGTCCCGGCCGCCATGCCATCCATAGGTGTTTTGGAACCATTCCTGCCATGGGGCCATGTTGGAGTTGTGTCGAATATTGTGTACTAGTTGGTTACGCGTTGGACTTGGAGTTGTATTAGCGGTAGGATGTAGAGTTTGTGTCGGACTCTTGTAATCCGGGCTCCTCATAAATATGAGAGGAGAACCACTGTTGTAACCATGGCGACATAGCGACAGGCTCGCAGGGGGGAGGCGGCACATTGCCGGGACCCCGGAGCGACCAGTGTTGCGGTTTGGGGAGGAGCGCCCGTAATCATGCCCCGGGGATGTAGGCCTTGCGGCTGAACCTCGTCAACAAATATCGTGTCTCCGGTGTCGTCTATGATCTCGCATACATCGTCTTGATAGATCAATCGTTGCTTCCGCGCGCTAGTTTTCTAACAAGTGGTATCAAGAGCTATGGTTAGATTGGATCTATAGATGGTATGGAGATCACCATGAAGGTACGAGGATTATGCTCGATGGGTATCGTGGAACTGCTCGATGCGGTGCAAGGTGGAGCATGGCGGCGATCGACGATTCGATCGGTGGTGTTGGACACTCCGAGCAGGAGGCTTGGACCGTCTGACGGGCTGCGGTTGGTGAGGATAGGCCAGGCGTGGTGATCGGACCAACCGTGTGGCCGTTGAAGACGACGCGAATAGGGCGGCGGCTTCGGCTTGCGATCAGACCGGCGACCAAACGCAGGTGACAGTCGGATAGATCGGAGCGTGGGAGCATCACGATGAAGGGTGGTGTGACTGGTGTTGTACAAAGGCGGCATTGCGGCACGGCGAGCAGATTGTGTCGGCAATGAGCCATGGTATGACATGTTCATGCACGGGCGGTGCGTGATGGCGCGTCTGTTATAGCAGGGCCGGCGTGAGGAGCATGTGCGGTGGAGCACGACAGTAGAGCGCAAACAACGGCGTTGATGAGATGGTATGGTGTCGTTGGTGGCGAGGCGAGTGCACGAGCTTGTTGCGGACGGGAGTTGAAGCGGGGCTGGCGTGGAGACCTGGATGATTTCCAGTAGTTGGCTGGAGACCAGGTGGCTGCGGACATGCGCAGGAAAGGACTCGTATACTACTCAATGTGCGGTTTGCATGCACGCGTGATCCACGCGTGTGCATGTAATATCTATTTCTTGATTTTATTTTGTGCAACGTGCAAGCAATTAAATTATGGAAAGGGACAGGGGCACCGGTCGGACTCGTACTTGTTCGAGGCACTAAAGGAGTTGTATGTGAATCCGAACTGGTGCAGCTCAGGCTGGGCTCGGACTCGACGTGGTGGGGCTACACAGCTGTGTGCGACTCGGAACAGAGAGGCCAAGGACGACATCAGCATCACGCACATAAAAGCAGGCGCATGGACCTGGAAGTACATCGACTACTCAAATTAATCCAAGTGCAGAAGGCTTGCGCTGAGGGATTGCTGGACTTGGTCGGCAGCTTCGGAGGACTGCAAAGAAGGCTTTGTGGTGTGCAGCGATCGACGCAAGTTTCTTCAAACAGTCTGGTTAGGAACGAGGGGGTCGAGGAGCAAACGATCTGTTCGGTGATCCGGACGAGAAGCCAGAAAGTTTGGGCGGTGTTTCCGGCGACAAAGGGTCGGTTAAGCCGCGTGTCGACGAGATGTCGACGGCGACCAGATTTAAGGTGGTGAAGTTTGATGGCACTGGCAACTTCGGATTATGGCAGATACGGGTCAAGGATTTGTTGGTTCAACAGGGAATCATGACGGGTCTGAAGGAGAAGAAGCCAGAAAAGATGGAGGATGACGAGTGGGAGGAGAAACAGGCGCAAGCGGCCGCAACCATACGGCTATGTCTGTCTAACCACATCATGCACCATGTCATAGCACTAAAGACACCGAAAGAAATCTGGGAGAAGCTGGAAAGTCAATTCATGTCAAAAACTGTGACGACCAAGTTGTATCTGAAGCAGAAGTTGTATGGGCTGAGGATGCAGGAGGGGTCGGATCTCGCAGAGCACATCAATGTTTTCAGTCAGATGGTCACGGATCTGGAACAACTGGGTGTGACGGTTGATGATGAAGACAAGGCAATTATTCTTCTGTGTTCACTGCCATCGTCTTATGAGCATGTGGTCACGACTTTGACGTACGGCAAGGAAAGCATCAAAATTGAGGATATTACTGCAGCGTTATTGGCTCGAGAACAGAGGAGAAAGAACACTGCAGTGGAGGGGTCTCTCGGTGATGCATTGCTGGTCAGAGGTGAGCTTAAGAAGGAGAAGGCAGAGAAAAGAAAGAAGAAGTTGCGGTGCTATGACTGCGGGGAGTTAGGACATGTGAGGAGGGACTGTCCAGAAAAAAAAGGAGGCAAGTGCTAATGCTGCAATTCATAATGACTCGGACAGTGATTGTGATGTTCTCTCAGTATCAGACAGGGTGCAGTCAACTGAAGCGTGGATGTTAGATTCAGCAAGCTCTTTTCATGTGACGCACAAGAAGGAGTGGTTCACTTCGTACAAGTCTGGTGATTTTGGCTTAGCCTATTTGGGCGATAACACGGGTTACCGTGCTATTGGAGTAGGCGACATCAAGATCAAGATGCAAGACGGAGTTGAGCAGGTGCTTCGGGGTGTTAGGCATGTGCCGGGGCTGCAGAGGAATCTAATTTCGCTTGGAGCTCTACATGGTAGTGGTTTATTATTCCGAGCTGAGCCGAATGGAAAGACCATGAAGATCATGAAGGGCGATGAGACTGTGATGATAGGAGAGAAGTCAGAATCACATCTGTACAAGCTGCAAGGGTGCACAGTTGCAGGTGGAGTCATCAAGGATGAAGTTGCAAGGATAGTAGTGTCTTCTGAAGGCGGTGGGTCTGAGGTTAGGTCAGACTCATCGGGTGGCTCTCCGTGAGCTACAAAGTCAACAACCCAAGTCCAGTGTACATGAAGGTTCGCACGTAACAGCTTCATGGTGGTGGAATATTCGCCAAGGTGGAGTTTGTTGGAGTTGTGTCGAATATTGTGTACTAGTTGGTTACGCGTTGGACTTGGAGTTGTATTAGCGGTAGGATGTAGAGTTTGTGTCAGACTCTTGTAATCCGGGCTCCTCATAAATATGAGAGGAGAATCGCTGTTGTAACCATGACGACATAGCGACAGGCTCGCAGGGGGGAGGCGGCACATTGCCGGGACCCCGGAGCGACCAGTGTTGCGGTTTGGGGAGGAGCGCCCGTAGTCATGCCCCGGGGATGTAGGCCTTGCGGCTGAACCTCGTCAACAAATATCGTGTCTCCGGTGTCGTCTATGATCTCGCATACATTGTCTTGATAGATCAATCGTTGCTTCCGCGCGCTGGTTTTCTAACAGGCCACCGGCTGTTCACGTAACTTGACCAGCAGCTTAGAGAGGAGACACTCATTCTGTGTAGACAAGTCCCGGATACCCAGCCCCCCTTGATCCTTCCTTAGACAGACAGTCTCCCATGCTTAGTTGTTCTTGTTGCCACATGTTTTTAATTTATTATTATCAACTTATTGTTGCACGTACACACGCAGTGGCCGGGCTCCTTCTGCGACACACGGCAGGGCTGCTGCTTCCCGGACGCGAGCAAGCCGGCGGCGGACTTCGGCATCCACGGGCTGTGGCCCAACTACGAGCAGTGCCATGGCCGCCGCCACGGCCTCGCCCGCGCCGTGCTCGGCGGCGACGACGCCATCTTCTCCATCGTGGGGCGGCGGGGCAAGTGCTGGCCGGAGTACTGCAACGACGACGGCGGCAACGCGCTGAGCCCGTGGGAGATCCGTGACCTCGTGGCGTCCCTGGACAAGAACTGGCCGACGCTGTCGTGCAAGAACGGCAAAAGCTTCGAGTTCTGGAGCTACGAGTGGAAGAAGCACGGCATCTGCTCCAACCTGGAGCAGCACGAGTACTTCGCGCGCGCGCTCGCGCTCAAGGCGGCGCACAACCTGACGGCGATCCTCGCCGGCGCCGGAATCGTGCCGTCGGAGACCGAGACGTACTCGCTGAGCAGCGTCAGCGACGCCATCGCGCGGGGGACCGGGTTCACGGCGAACCTGGAGTGCAACCGCGACGCCGACGGCGAGGCGCAGCTGTTCCAGGTGTACCAGTGCGTGGACCGGGAGGCGAAAGGGCTCATCGACTGTCCGCTGTCCATGCCCAGCAAGTGCCGCGGCGACAGGGTCAAGCTGCCACTCTTCTGATCGTGTCTCATGTTCGGCGACCACAGGCTATTACGGCAGGCAGAGCCGCAGAGCGTGGCTGGATCTGTATCGGCGTTTATGTTGTTGATTTCTTGTGATCTGTATCCAGTAGGCTAAAATAATCCAATCTGTCGTGATTTTTAAGTCTTCAACAACTCTCTATGATGGTAGTTATACGGCTCCATTAACTTTGAGATAATGCCCTAGAGCCTACAAAATTCCAGTGCAACCGGTGAACCGGAGCGGGCGCAACGAGATGCAGCTGTACCAGGTGTACGTGAGCCGTAGACACCGGCGGCGGGGAGCGTCGTTCACTGCCCGCCCCCGGCGCAGCGTGGCTGCGCCGACATGGTCAAGTTCCCACCGTTCTAGCGCGATGCTTTGCTTCCGTCACAGGGAAAATAGCCTAGTTTTTTTTTATCCTAAAATCTAACCGGTGAGGGCTCTCCATATAGAGCTATCGCGAGAGCCCCTCCCATCGCCGTTCGCTCTGCATCGGACGCGCCCGCGCGGTGTACTTCTCTCCTTTCGTTGCGGGCCCACGCGCCATTATCACGTCTCTTCCTATTCTGTGCGGGCCCACGCGTCAGCCAGAGAATTCGAACGGTTGCAGAGGGAGTGGACTCGAGGGCGCCAGATCTGAATCGTGTTTAAAATTTGGGGAGTTGCGCCTGTCATTTCACTTCCCATCTTGCCTCCTCCTTTCCCTCTCCCGTCCTCTCTTTCCTCTCCTCCCAAATCTCGCCGGGGGGGGGGGGGGGGGCGATTCGACCCGCTGCGGCTGATGGCGGCGGCGCGCACCTGGTGAAGCGAAGGCGGGCGTGGCGAGCGGAGGCGGGCGCGGCGAGTGGAGGCGGGCGCGGCGAGCGGAGGCGGGCGCGTCGACGGAGGCGCATCAAGTTCACCGGCGAGCGGAGGGCGGAGGCGGACCACTAGGCGGTCCAGGGTCATTGTCGAGCGGAGGCGCAACCAGCAGTGAGGCGAAGACCGACGAGCGGGGGGTGGCGGCATCGCGAAGCCTCGTGTTCTCCGTTTGAGGGGATCTCGTTCAGGAGCCCTTGTGCAGGGTATTTCGTCAAGGTCAGTTGATTTTTGTCATTCTGTATGTTCTAGTTTATAGATCTATGGGGGCGAAGACTTTGCTATTCATGATTTTTATCATTTTAGGTCATAGATCTATGAGCTATTTGTTTAGGTTGATTTTTTGTCATTTTGTATGTTCTAGTTTATAGATCCATGGGGGGCAAAGACTTTGCTATTCATGATTTTTATCGTTTTAGGTCGTAGATCTATGAGCTATTTGTTTAGGTTGATGTCTGTATTCTGTGTGTTTAGTTTGAGTTTTTACGCCGTGTTGTGCTCTGTATGTCATCAGTAGCTTAATTAGCTTCCTAGTACTAGTATATATACTACTAGTGGCTTTGTTTGTGATGGATCGAGCTGAGAGTGCTTTGAGTAGCGTGGTAGTGATGACTGATGAGTGGTTCTCGTGATGATGTGCGCGTGTGTGTCTGTAAATTTTTAGTCATCGTAGGTGTTTTGATTAATAAGCTAGACACAGATGGATGAATAAAATGAGGATTTTGAGATCTTGCCGGCTTTGCGTAGTGAGTTCTCCAATCGTGATTGATGAATGAAATGATGCTGTTTATGTGTAGTGTTAGGTTTATCTGTTGTATGCGGGGTTGACCAAGACCCATCAGAGTTGGTATGTGTTCATGCAGGTAAAACCATCAGTTTATCTACTATTGGAATCCTCTTGACAAGTTAGAATATGGCTTATTTTTTTTGAGTACTTGTTCCATTAGATTCGTTGTCCAACTAGTCTAGGATTTGCAGTTCTAGTTGTATAGGGTCTGTTGTTTCTGGTATTTTTTTGCACAGTTTTTTGTCATGTATTGTGTGTATTTTAACGTCTTATTTGCATGCACATTAACAACTAGAGAAAGCTATTCATTGTTAGTTTTGTTCGTGGATGTATCTATTAGAGTAGTTTGGTGGCTATTCTTGTAGTACACAAGCATCAAGCATCTAACTGTTGAGCTTGTTATTCTTTCTTGTACATGTTTACCAGTCTAAAGAAATTACTTGTTATTTTTGGCCTTCATCGTAATGTTCTGACTTGTACAAAAATTTGTTTCATTGTTTACAGGCAAGGGAGCTCAACTGTTTTTTGTTGCTGTGTGCAAGACTTTTTCCATCTGTCTGGTTAAGTTTTCAAAGAATCAAAGGTAACTTCTTCTCAAAATATCTGGTAGATATATCAAAAAATGATGAATGATAACTGAACAGGAAGGAATTTGCTATATAATTGCATGAGACAGAGAGTTACTGGGTTCTAGAAAAAAAACAGTATAGAATTAACTTATGAAGTAAGTTCTATTATAGTGATAGTAGGATGTAACTAGTGATTATTCCAACATTCTTTTTTAGGAAGTAATCCTGATTATTTTCACATTGTACGAAGTTAGTTTTAACCAAAACTTAGAGCCCAAATAGAATTTGGTGCTGAAAATTGGTGTCCCTTCTGTTTTTTCCTGATTAAGTTGGCTTTATAGCTTGTGAGCATCTTAAGCTATGAACATTTTAATGTATGTTCAGTTTTTGCTGTTTAGTATCTTTTTTTCTGGACTATAAAGTAACTAGACAACATCTAGGTGTATTTTAGAAGTAACTTGTTAGTGTGCTTTTTATTTAGAAAGTACTTTTCTGCATTAGGAAGTAACTTGTCTGTATATATGTGCATTAGGAAGTAACTTATATATAGTTTATATAACACCAGGAATAATTTTTTTAAATTTTTTTTGCTGCTGAGGTCTATTGTTCGATCCAACGGAAATCCAGCGAGTGGCTTGTGGTTCGCGGGTTGAAGTTTTCAGGTTTTGCAATTGCACTTTTGCACACCTGATCATTTCAGCCTGCAGAACCCTGTAATTCCCGGTTTGGTGGATCCCCGGATGAATGCAGCATCTTGTTTTGTCTTCTTTTTATTTTTTGCTTGTAGTAATGTTTAACTACACTTACAAAGTAACTTAGTAATGTTTCGACATGAGAGAAAGTAACTTAGTTGTGTTTTCATATTAGGCAGAAAGTAACTTAGTAATTTTTCCATATGAGAGCATCTTAAATTGCTGATGTGTTCATCTATGCGATCAGCTTCCCATGTGGCCTTTGTGATAGTGTAGGTCAGTACTTTGTGTGACAATATCTCAGAACAGAATTGTATTAGTGTTACTGAAGGAACATGCAAGCCTTATGGCAATTTTGTGCAGCAAGTAAATGACCAATCCACTTGTAGAGTCTACCTAACCTGGCCAACGTTCTTCTTTTTTTTGTTCTCATGTGAGCATGCTACTTGTTGATGTAGATTTGTTGGATTATTCTAGGGTTTGCAATTTATGTCATTGAGGAGTCTATGTTTTGACGGTGATATGTTTCTAAATATGCCCTTCTTGTTTGTTGCTGTCTATTACATGTTTGGCCAGTGGTTTTGGTTCTGTACCAGATTTATGTGTTGTCACTATTACGTTCAGACTCCGTATTATCTGCCTTTTTTGTTCTGTACTAGTGCATTGCTTGTTTTTTCAGGGGCAATATGAAGTCTGTTGTTGGAGAAGATCCTTCAAGCAGCAAAAGTAGATGTCAAAAGTTCAAGGGCAAGCTTAAGCCTGTTGGTGGTACAAAGAAGAAAGTCAGTGAAGGTACTTCAACTGCTGGAGGTGGACAGAATAGCAAAGCAGCTAAGAAGAAAAATCTTCAGGTTTGTTTGTCAGAATATTTTTTCTGACTTTTCCCCATATCTTTTCATAAAATTTTGTAGATATCACAATTTGCAGTAATTTCATAAAGCACAACATCTCACTTTTAACTCTCTTTTCATGAAATTATGTGCCTGGTATTTAACATATAATAAGCATTGAACTAATTTCTATCTGTTTTCATGATCGTAGTTCCTCCATGCCCCCAAATTCGTTTCTCAATTGTCTGTTTTTTCTTGATGCATTTTATTTGGTGAATCATGATACTCATTACTTAGAATTTGACTATATAAAAAATGTTTATTGTGTATTTTCTGAATCTTGTATTGTAGTAGGATGTCCACCCGAGGTCTGGACTAATTTCTATCTTTCTTTATTTAAGAAATGATTTTATCAAAGTTTACATCTATATTTTCTACATTGCACTGTATTTCTCGCCAGTGTTATAATTGCAGCTGACCTGGTAGACAGTGTTGGCAGTAGCTTTCCTGTGACTTTAGGTTTAGGCCTATGTATATTGAATTATCCTTCACTCAATTTTTTATTTAAAAAATAGTGTAGCTCATTTGCCCTTTCTAATGTGAATTAAGAATTAATCTTTTTAGTATTTATGTGAACTAGGGAGTAACCTTTTACTATTTCTGTTATTTAGAAAGTAACTTATCAATAATTTATATGAGATACAAAGTAACTTGCTACTAGTTTGAAACATAGAGAAAGTAACTTCTCAATACTTCAGTGAACATATGGTAGTACGAATTCTAACTAGAACAATTTAAATTCCAGGTACCCAACCAACATTGTGTTGTGTTCATCTACCTAACCCTATTTTTTAACTTCTCAATATTTTAGTATTTATGTGAAATTATGTGCCTGGTAATTAACATATAATAAGCATTGAACTAAACAAGATCTTAGGAAAATATGTGGCTTTATTTTGTATGGGGGTGGTAATCTGCCGAACCAACTCACTTTTACATGTCCTAATTTGCAACACATTACAAGTAATTTATTAGTGATTTACATGAGATAGGAAGCAACTTGTTTCTGCTTACAAACATATAAGAGTAACTTACCCCTGATTTGTAACTCAATTGGAAGTAGTTTGTGATTCTTTTCACATTACACAAAGTAACTTACATTATTTTTTTTGATATTGCAGCAAGATAACAATCGTGGCTCTCCAATGGCCATCGTAAAGCTCTATGCTAACATGTCAGACTATCAGCGTCAACTTATTGATGGGGCAGGATTTGGGGGTCTACTCAACTGCAGCTGCTCCCAAGTTTTTCCTGATTTTTGTCAGTGGCTGTTGGAGTCTTTTGATGCAGATTCTTCAGAGCTTATTTTCCCTGGAAGAGGAAGGATCCCAATAACCGAAGCTACTGTGCATAGGGTTATGGGTATACCAAGGGGCAGCAGTACAATCAAGTGTGAAATTGATGCAAGATCAACATTATTTATGAAGAATGAGCTTGGTTTTGAGAGGTGTAGTCAGCTGAAGATAAGTGATCTTTCTATCCTACTGAAGAATAGTGCAAATGCTGATGACAAGTATCTTAGGACATGGACTCTTTTAGCTGCTTGTTCTGTCATTTGTCCAACTTTCAGCACAAAAGTTAGTCCAAGATTGTTTCCTGCTGTTCTAGATGCCTCCAAGATTGGGCAACTAAATTGGTGTGATCTTGTCATTCGTATTCTCAAGGAAAGCTGCAAACTTGGTTCCAAGAAGATGTTCTTCAAGCCCTGTCTCACATTTCTCATGGTACATTTTCCCCAGCTTTTTTCATAGTTTTCCTTGTTTTTTGATTGCTCCCTCGTATTATTGTTGTTTGCCTTTGTTAGATCCTATATGTCGACTCGTTGAACACCGACTTCAAGAGGATCTCAAAAAGAGGATGCCGTGTCGCTGTTTGGACTACAAGATTTGTAAGGAAAGCAATTGAGAAAGATATCAAACCCGACGGAACCTTCGGCGCCTTACAGGTATCCTGCATCCAAATTCCAGTTGGTATTCTTTTCATTCATATAAAGTCTATTTTTCAGATGTACTGTTATTTTCAGAACTTCTGTATTTTTGTCTAGATGTTGCATATGTCCATTTTTTTGTTGCACATAGATGTTTTACTCTGTTTTTTTTCTTCATTGCTTAGTTGAAGCCAGATTTTGTTGGGCAAGATAACATGTTTTTTGGTCACCATGTTCCACTGGACAGTTTCATTAACTCCCATGTTCCTGACAACCTTGGTCATCAGGTATGTTTAGTGCTATGATTTCATATTCTTTATGTTCTAGTTATGTCTTTTTTTATTTATAGTAACTTATCTGTGTTTCACATTATTGTTTTTAAAAGTAACTTTATCAGTGTTTTATATATTTAATGAAGTAACTTATTAGTTAAACAGAAAGTAGATTAGTAATATTCAACAATACTTGAAAAGTAACTTTCTAGTTTTCTATCAGGTTGTGACGTGTTATGCTCCTGGACCTAGTTGTAGGTGATAGTTGGCTTGTTGAGTTATGGAGCTATAATTATGCTTTAGGCTTTTTTTTTCATGCAGTACTTGTTTTTTACTACATTTTATCTGCTCATTATCCCACCTTTCTGAAAATTGTGTATCTGAATGCTCTGTTAGTTTGAATGTCCTTTTATATGCTTCATTTTTTAGTCTGAAAATTATGTTTTTATTCTCTGTTAGTTGTAGCTGATACTTGGTTTGGTCTAGCGGTTGTTCAGTAATAGCTGAAAATTATGCTTTTGTCATTTTTTTGCTACAGGAACAACTGAAAGCAAAAAGAGCTGTGCAGCAACTGTGCTCTGTTTTTTCAAAGTTGGTGTCCAAGTTTCTGGAAGACATGTATCATCCAGCCCCTCCCAATTCTGATCAGCAAGGTGGTGGTAATTTACTGGAAACTGATGATGAAGAAGACGTAGCTTCACAAGAAGATACTGACATGGGAGAGGATGGCGAAGATATAGGATTTGATGATGATGACACATCGGAGGAAAGCCATGAGGAAGAATGGAATGGTGATTCAGAACATGTTGAAGATGAAGAAGAGGCTGGAAAAGGTCATGACAGTGTTCATCAACATAAGGGGTCGAGTGCTTTGTATTGGGATAGCGAGTCTTCCACTGATGATGAAGACAATGGACCGAAAACCTAAGGAGTGAAGAAATCTTAGATAGGAGTGTCGCGAGGGCTGTCGTATTGTTGTAGTACTTTTCATTTTATGTTTTGACTGTTTCCATGTTTAAAACAGTTTAGTCATGACTTTATTTGCTAATTTGTTTCAGTAACATTAGTACCTGTTTAATCTCATCTTTCTTTGTTTTGACTGTTTCCATTGTTAGTTTATCTCTCTTTTATCCAATATCTTATCAAAACTATTAGATTTCTGGTTTTTTATTTAACTATTTGTTATGTTATGTGGTCATGCAGAAGACGAACATCAGCATGCTGTTAACAATGTGCACTCCAAACCCGCTGCTCCAAGTCATGTTGTTGCTCAAACTTCTGAAGGTTAGTACTCGAACAACCTCTTTTCTGTATTTTTGTTTTTGCTCATCCTAGTAGTAATCTGATCGAATCTGTTGTCATGTCTAGAAGTAACTTGTCAATATTTTTTGTTATCTCATATGCAGAAGCTGAACAACAACATGGTATTGGCAATGTGCATCCAAAACCCTCTGCTCCTTGTGATGTAATTGATCAAACATCTAAAGGTTAGTAATTCAACAACTTATTTTCTGTAGTTCTTTTTTGCTCACATTAGTTTTTTTCTAGAGTATTCAGAACTTTATGTGCTGTCCTAAAAAATGCATTCTGTTTCTACCATAACCAATATGTTTTATTCAAATGCAGGAGTGAAGTTAGATTCCGTTCCACAATCTGGAAACATCGATTCTGCTCATGCATTTATACAATGTCAAAAGGATGCTAATGGGTGTAGTCAAGCAAATATTCGCCTTGGTAATACCTTTTCTTTTATTTTCTGATTTTGCTCCTGAATAAGTAACTTTGTCAGTATATATGTGCATTAGGAAGTAACTTGTCAGTATATATGTGCATTAGGAAGTAACTTATACATAGTTTATATAACACCAGGAGTATTTTTTTAAATTTTTTTTTGCTGCTGAAGTCTATTGTTCGATCCAACGGAAATCCAGCGAGTGGCTTGTGGTTTGTGGGTTGAAGTTTTCAGGGTTTGCAATTTGCACTTTTGCACACCTGATCATTTCAGCCTGCAGAACCCTGTAATTCCCGGTTTGGTGGATCCCCGGATGAATGCAGCATCTTGTTTTGTCTTCGTTTTATTTTTTGCTTTATTGCTCCATAATTACTTTTTTGTGTTATTTATTTTTCCCTTTTATGATATTAATATCTAAATGTTTGGTCATAATGTAAAAAATCAAGTTTAAATCCATGATTTCTTTTTCAGTTCATAACCAAGCAGATATCATTGAAGAGCATTTAGCTATAGACACTTCCCCGATCTGTAGCAGTTTTATCAGCCTTGTTGCTCCAACCCAAATGCAAAACTCTTCTTCTCAGGAAGATGTTGATGCAGGTAATTTTTCTAAGAAGATGTTGATGCTTTTTTTTGCATAGTCTGATCTTAGCTTCCTAATCTGAAGTAGCAAAGCAATTTTTTGGCGTTTTGTGGTGATACATTTTTCGTTTCTTAAATAGAAGTAGTGTGCTATCAGGCAACTTATTATCTACCAGTTTCTTTTTTTTTCTGCTGCACAAACAAGTTGATATGTTCCTGTTTTTTAATAATTGTATATGATACTTGGTTTGGTCAGGTGCTAGTTTAGTAATAGCGTTATATTGCAGTATGTTTTAGTGGTTGCTGCTTAATTTTTCAGTAATCAGTAACAACATGCTTGGAAGTAACTTATTTGTTTTCCATATTGTACAGGAAGTAACTTAGTAATGTTTAACAATCTTAGAAAGTAACTATTTAGTTATTATATAATCTTAGAAAGTAACTTTTTAGTTATTATATGTTTGATGAAGTAACTAGTTTTTTTCTATTTGTTTTTCAGTTACAAAGAGTCTAGTAACTATGGACTTGGACACAGTGGACAAGTTTGTGTCGCAAGATTATGGAACACCTGAAGAAACTAGGACTGAGTTAGAAGCAACAATACCAAAGATAAGATCATCCAATAGCAAATAGGACAAGAGAAAGGAATTTGATCTCAGAGAAGAACCTAGAAGTAAAATAGCAAGGACGGAGTTGGACATTTTAGAGAGTACATGGAATGCCCAACAAGATGAAAATGAAGCCAACAAGCTCACTTCTACCGAGAAATGGGGCCGTATTCTCTCATTCAGCAGCACTGCATCCGGCAGCAATCTCAACCGTGAGTCGACTCCACTGCACCCAAGCTCCCTCATTGCTGATAAGCACAAGACAATTGCATCACTCTCTTTTGAGCCACCGAGCTTTGACCTAGGGATAGATAATCTGTCTCAAGACATAAAGATTCAAGAAGGAAATGCTATTATTAATCAAGAGGTCAGATTAGTCCCAAGTATGCGGTTCAGAAAGACGCTGCAGCTGCCCCCTCCACCATCTATTTCTGGTGATCATATTAGCAAGCCTCCTTCAACTCAATTCCAATCTCTAGCTCCTGCTGTCAGCAACACATGCAAAGAACAAAATGATGGTGATAATGTCGCTGAAGTAGTATCTATTGATTCTCAGAGTCAAGAAGATGGTGACAGAAAAGCTCCTATCATTATTGATTCACAAGAAGAAGATGGCCTGGCTAGCAACCCAGTCCGTGTTGATTCTCAAAGTCAAGACGGTGACATTTCAGATGAAGCGATGATGCAGCTGGCCCTTAAAGTTGACCTTTGGCAAGCAGAGCTATCCCAAGCTAAGGATTCTGGTTCTGTACAGACAAGCCTACCTATTGGAACACTACCTGAAGGCATCACACCCATCCCCCATGTTCGACACCAGAGGGTTTCCAAACCTGGTCCATCTAAAAGATCACCATACATCAACTATTCCGTGAAGCTCTCATTCAACATACTCAAGCATGAGCGTGAGATTTACCAGAAGGTTAGCCAATTTGGCCGTTCAAGGAAAACCAAGAAAAACAAGTATGTTCAAGTCTTTCTAGTTTATATTTTCAGTACATTTGTTATATTCCATATTCTATATTCCAACGATTCACAAGTTACTGAATGAATCCCTGTACAGCTGGTTTACCAATATGTTTGTTTCACTCATAGTTTTCTATAGTTGTTGCATCTGATAAATCATACCATGATTTTTCATCTTTTTTTGTTGTTATTGTTCAGCGATCTGATTGTTAATTACGGTGCTGTCAATACTACTCTTGGCGACTTCGCTGATTCATTGAAGCCAAGAGGCCGTCTCTCTAATGAAACAACAGATTGCATTCTTCATATAATGAAAGAACAACAAAAGACCAAAATGAAACTCGTCTTATCACACCGAATCGCAGTAAGTAGTGGCTTTTGTAGTTTTCCTTTTGTTTGTACAAAGTAAGCTATCTGCATTTTTTGAATAGTTTGCTCTTTTAGCTGAAGTATGTGCTGCACAAACTAGTTGCTCTTTGGACAAGGTGCTAGTTTAGTAACAGTGTTGTCTCTCCTTTTTTTAATGTCACAGAAAGTAACTTGCATTGTTTTCAATCATAAATAAAAAGTAGTTCTTTTTGTCTTGGTTTCTATGTACTGTTTTTGCCAGAATTTTTTATGACCAATCAGGAAGTAAAAGTTTCATTATATTCAAGTCGCAAAAAGTAACTATCTTCATTCATCAATAGTGTACAAAGTAACTTTCCTGTTTTCCACATCACAAAAAAGTAATTGCCATCATTCTCTTTTTCCAATGACAGACTTTTGCCATGAGTGGAGAGTTCGATAGGACTGAAATGAAGAGCAATTTTAGCTTCTCCAAACGTCTAGATCATTCAAATATGGTGAGGCCCAACTTCCCCTGCTTTTTTTTTGTGTTCTTATCATGTTTTTAATTCGTCATCTCTTGCACACCTGAGTTGTTATTTTTTATTGTTCATTTCTCTGATATTTTCTTTTTCATGTGATGATTGCCATCATATGAAAGATCATGTTCCCCGTTCTTGAAGGTTTGCACTGGTTCATTCTTTGTCTTGATCTGAGGGCTCAACGGTTTGAAGTCCTTGACTCGCTGAGGGAAGAAGATGATACTGATCTACTACAATCAATATCCAGTATTATCACAGGCATCAAGAAGATGTGGGCATTGAATTATTCAGAGTCGCATATAGACATTAGCAACTATGAGCTTCTGTACATTGATGCTCCCAAGCAGGCAACAACGTAAGCACTTCACATGCTGACTGAACCCAATCTGTCTATGATTTTTTTAATGCAAACTGTCTATGATTTTTTTTCAATGTTAACCCAATCTAATTATGTTTCTTTTTTCACTGAGTTTGTTCAGATATGACTGTGGCTATTACATGCTCAACTTTATTGAGTGCTGGGATGGTAAAACAATGCCACAAATCAGTGAAGATGATGTGCCAAACATTAGAGTCAAGTACATGACCACCATGCTCAACTACGTATCCAATGTAGTACCATGGCGCCAAGTGATCAAGTGATGACAATGTAAGCAATTCACAAACATATCAGTTCATGTTACCCCCTTTCATTCAACTTTTTTGTTCACATACCATTCAATCAAAATCCATAACACAATAACTTAAAAATGAAACCGATATTTAGATGCATTATATGATAATTTTTCTGCAGTGCATACATATGTTACATTGCAGCCTGCATACCATAGTTAATAAATTACAAACCCAATAACAAATATATTACAGCAGCTCATAATTCTCTAATTTTTATTACAGGCAGTTTTTCTGCCACTTTTGATAATCCAAAAAGGATCTAACTCTTACATCCTTCCTCCTCTTTTTTCTCATTTCTTAGCAAGCTTACTGAGACATTTGCTTGCTGTGTGTTCATTTGAGCCACAGATTTTACACCATACATTATTTGGCTTAGCTTGTAGATTAAAACCTGGCTTTATTCTAGTGGAAATTGGCCTTCCCTTTGGTTTCGAAGCTGGAGGGTCATTCACATCCATAGATGCATTTTCAGCACCTTCTCCATTCTGTGTTGTCTTTTGTCTTTTGGAGTTTTTTGCCCTGAAAGCTGCTACATCTGCTCTCATCTCTTTCATGTGGTCCCGCAGAATCTGAGTAGTTTTTTCATTTGTGCAAGCATCCTTTGCAACCTTTGCAAATTCACTACATAGTGTAGCATACCGTATAGTCTTCAACGACTGTTGTTGCTTGGGATTCGCCCCTTAAACCATTGCCTGCCCATCATTTCCTTGTTCTGCCTCATCCACACTTGCTGGCAGCGGAGTGGCATCTTCCTGATTGGACCAGCGGCGCAACAGATAAGCTGATGGTATCTCATCGATGTAAACCTGTGTCATAATCTTCAATATGTGGCAGCAAAGCAGACCGTCTCTTTCCATTTTAGAACACTCACACATGTAACTCTTGCTCGCTACATCAGCAAACACTCTGTAGTCTCTTCTTCCGTATCCTAGGACAAATCCTTTCACTGGAGTCATTGTGTAGTTGTATCCAGAAATATTAGTGATTTTGTAGCTGGTTGACTGTTTAAGTTGCTGCTGAAACTTGTAGTACAACTCTCTAGTGTAGAACTTGGACACCTGCTCCTCGAACGGATATCCAGTGAACAGCTCGCTAGGGATCTTTTCCTCTGATGTAAACTCATTTTCATGCTCTTTGCTCGTTATTTTTTCCTGGATCTTCAAGTACTGTTGAACGAAGTTTAGAATGCTCATCTGTGGGTTCACATATCTTTTTAGAACAGCATTAAACCCTTCACTGCGAGCTGTACTCTAAAGGAAAGGGAAAAAGGAGTGCATGTAGTATGCTGGCACATATAACTCCCTTAGTTCAAATAGGTACTGTAGATGCTTGTTATCACCTGCTGAGTGTTTCTCTATGATAGCTGTCCACGTTGACTCGTACTCAGATTCGCTTACGCTGTAGTCCATACATTCATTTAGTTCTTTATCCATTCCTGGCTTTTTCTTCAAGTACGGTGCCAGAGGACCTTGGACCTTGTTAACAATATGACACCTACAGTTTCGGTGCACAGTGTTTGGGAACACATTAGCGATAGCCACTGTCATAGCTTGGTCCTGGTCTGTTATGATTGTGCCGGGCGCCACACCACCCATAGCATATAGGAACTTGGTGAAGAGCCAAGTAAAACTTTCGATCGTTTCATCTTTCATGAACCCACAACCAAACTGAATAGACTGACCATGGTTGTTAATGCCTATAAAAGGGGCAAAGGGCATTCTATAGCGGTTGGTCATATAGGTGGTGTCAAAAGAAATGCAGTCTCCAAACTGCTTATATGCAGCGCGGGCTGCACCATCGACCCAAAAGAGGTTCCTGACTCTATCTTTGCTATCCAACTCAAATGTGTAGTAAAAGTTTGGGTCCTGTTTCTTTAACTCTTCAAAGTGTTGAAAAGTCTCTGTCATGTCCTTGTACTTTGTGCCTCTCCCTAGCTTAGCTTTGTAGTTACTTACGTCCTTTGTGTTGAATGTGGTGAACTGGTGCCCTCCACTGATATCAGCAAAAATCTGCATCATTCTCCCTGCCGACACATTTGAACCATCTAGTAGCTCAATAAACTTTTTTCCTCATCTGAAATACCTTTGTGTGACCTAAGATACTTTTTTAGCTGAAACTTCATACACACAGGATGGTTATGGTCCTCATGGAAGGTGGTAACATGTCATTTTCCCCTTTTTTACTAACTGTCATGCGTGCTGTACAGCCTGTCTATTCTGTTTTATTTCTATTTCTTTGCTTTGCAACAGGTCCTTCACTGTTCACTGGGTTAGAGCCATTTTTCTTTTCACCTTCTTTCTCTTTCTTTTTAGATCCTCCTATTTTGATGGAGAAACCAACTTTCTTGGCGTACTTGTTGTAACAAGATTTAGCTTGCTGCCAAGAATCATAGACTGTAGTTGACAATGCAAACGGATCTTGGGGTGTACAGGACACCTCCTGCAACTGGATCTCATCATCATCATCTGAGTTTTCACTTGGCAGTGTCTCCCCAGTAGCATTTGTGTACAACATTGTACTGGCTGTGTTTTGTGAAGTAGTTCTACCAACCAAAGTTTCGCTTTCTTGTTCATTTAACAACTGGCTTCTACTGTCTTCATTCTGTTGCTGTTCCAATTCACACTCTGTTGCTGCTATGTTGAGGTCAAAGAAGCCAATCGATGAACCTATACAGCAGCAAAGTTATTGACAGTCCATTAGCTACAGAATGTAACTTGGCCCAAATAATAAAGTATACAAAAAGTAATTATCCAGAAAAGACTGTTCATATAATGTAACTTTCAACATTTTGTTACTTTCTTCTTAGCACTACAAGTCATATATCTGTGTTCTGTTAAAATGAATGTAACATTCAGATATGCTTTTTGTCCTCACCATCTTTCTTATGTTTTGTTTTTGCAGGCATTTTGTAGGGCAACACTGATACAAGAAAGTACAAATTCATGTAAGTTTTCTGTTTCTGGTGAAGTTGCATAAATGTGAAGGCATACTAGTAAGTAAAAATTTCTCAAGTTTTCTGTTTTCTGGTGATGTTGCATGAATGTGAAGGGATCCAAGGAAGGACAAATTCCTGAAGATTTTCTTTGTTTCTGGTGATGTTGCATGAATGTGAAGGGATACAAGTTTCTGGTGAAGTTGCATGTATGTGAAGGCTGGGCAGAAAACAAATCCAAAAGAATTATGGTCACAGCACTATTATTTCTGATTTTTTATCTTGCCAAACTGTCTAGTTATGAGAAGTAGCATGCTCACAGCAATATGATCATGAAATGGATCTTTTGTATAGCCTCCACTATATTATATGCAACACTGTCGTCAATTTTACAAGGAAAACAGATCAGGACTGGTAGAAGTAACAGTACCTGCACCTCCTTGCTCACCCATGATGTTTTTTACTTCTCCTATTGGTTTTTCTGTTGATTTTTGTGGTCTATACCTACTGATTTCTGGGTGCCATAGCCGCTGCGTTGCTCCTGGGGCAGCGGCGTTTCCAAAGGCGGCGGCGGCGATCTGGGAACCGTGCAAGGGTTTCCTTTGTGTTTCTCTCTCGTTTTTGGGGCTTGGGCTGGATGGGCTTGGGCCTTGTTTTTTTCCCGCGCTTTTTTTCCCGCGATGTTACCTTCTTGGAGAGTGGCGCGGTAAAAGTTCCCCGCGCGCCCGTTCGCGGCGGTGGGATTGGTGGACCCAGCGCGGGCGGGGCGGGTTGGTGGATCAGGTATTTATCTATGGCCCGCGGGGGGGGGGGGGGGCGTTGGTTTGCCTGGAGCTTTCCTAAAATAGAATGGCTGGGATGGGGTTGCCATATTTGGGGGCTCTCCAGATAGGACTAACGGGAGAGGGCTCTTCCTGTTGTCGCCTCCTTTTTTTATAGCCTAGTTGAGTTGCCAAAATCTTAATACAAAGATGGTCCCAAAAAAATTCTTAATAGTAAGATGCTTATATATACAACGGCGCCTTCGTGTTTTGTGGTTCCGATTTGAGTTTCTTTACACAGAACTTGACTTCATGCATGTCCAAAATGACATTTTAATCTGAGAGTGGTTCGTTTATAGTAGTATACATGGATGTTTGTTCTGATCTATTTCCTCTGGTAAATGGAACAAGATTTATGTATCAGTCGACAGGGGACTGTGGTGCCTCGTTCCCGGTACGTAGCAATTCATCTCCCAAAGCAGAGTTGCCGCCTTGTCATCTCACATTCCAACTTTCATCCCGTAGATTAAACACAATAACTTGAAAGCGGAGGAAACATCGAGATGACCGACCAAAAAACAGTGACTTCCATTTTACAGAAGCTAAATTCAAGCCCACCGATGCTGCTACCGGCTTCCAAAGGTTTGAAACTGCTCTCTTTTTCCTCAACTTTCTTATCACCTTCCAATGCCTTGACACGAATTATCATCTTTCCAGTAGTTTCAGCAGAAACAACACGCCGTGAAAGCTTGATCTCGCCATCATCAGTGATTGGCATTTTCTCGCCTCCAGAATCAAGCAACACGATTCTCTCATGACCAATGCCAGTGATTCGTCTTTCCAAAAAACGATGACCATCATAGTAACCGGTAGCAAATGCAGCAATTACACCTCGCAAACCATCTGGCCATGATCCATGAATGACTCGCACAAATATTGTGGCCTCCACAGATGAAATAATGTGGCCAAATGTAAACTCCAGTGTGCTAATCTTGCTAGTGTAAGCATACTTAAGTATGTCAGAATACATCGACGAGAAGCATACTATTGGCATAGCTAGAGGGCCCAAACATTCATCCTCGGACTCAGTTGGGCCCTTCACTTTAAGGTCAGCCTCAATGATCACAGGACCCGATCCTATCATCATAACAGCACGGGTAGGACCCGTCAGTACCAAATATGGATCCTGCAACCAAAACCATGATGTTAATGAAGCATCCTTTAAAAAAAAATCTTAAGCTGAAGCGAAAGAAGAGATCAAGTGTTCAATGTATTGGAAGGATAATAAAAACAAAACAGTATAAAGATTGCAAAGTGCGCAGCATATACGACGTATCATGCATAACATTAAAGATGGAAGAAGCATATCTCGACCGATTGAGTTTGTGCATGTGCACCAATATACTCTTTTTGCACATGATACTTCCCCTGCAAGGAAATGCTACGAACCTCTATGGTGAGGGTCTGGCAGTCGTCTCTTGCGCGCTGGAAGATAATATTGCGATTGTGGTCAATGGCGTCGCGCATGGAAACCATACCAAACACATCAAACGGCAGCTGGAATCTCCCTCTTGTTGCAGCAAGCTTCACTGAAAAGAGCTGTAAAGTGTCCATGGGGTAGGCACAGCCATGCGACGGAGGCATGTCTGTGAATTGCATAGGGGGAATTCTAGCTGCAAGTAGTTGTAAGATATTTCAAATGAGTCAAGATGGAGTATAATTGAAACAGCAATAATAGCAACAATGATCCAAGAAAAAAACTTGAGGAGGGATTGCATCCCAGCTATTGTACTTTAACATATATCAAGTATGAAACAAACATGGTACAAATATTGGTGTCTAGATAGTTATTTATTACTATCAAATCTGGCACTGCACCTTTACTAAGTATAGACATAGTTCACCTTTACAACGGCAAGCTACAAAGCTAATACTACCTTAATATCAAACAACAAGAAACAGTGAGACAAAAAAAATCCAACAACTGGGTAAGAATTCTGTCGACGGATATATTGCAAAACTAGTAGAAAAATTATAGTGTTATTCGCAACAAATAGGTTATGAACTAAGTAAGCAAGAATTCTTCAATTATTATCGACAGCGATAGGGTACACAAAGGGTTTCTCAGAGAAGCCAAGCAAAGCCAAAGGGGCAGGCCAGGGATTTTTAATGGATAACTCACTGGTGTCCTCAAATGAACCGTAGCAGGACCATAACTCGTCCCATCCACGGCGAAACTCGCTAACCGTGATCCACGCTGATTCAGTGAATTGAATCACACGATCTGCTTTCTTCCTCAGAGTCTCCTGCTCATCTTCCCCATCGCCCGTCTCCCGCCCCTCCTTGTCAGACATGCTCATCCTATGCGAAATCGAATCCGCCGGCGAAGTTGCTTCTCTCTTCTCCCACCGCGTCGCGAACAGCCGCCTCCTACGCTCCCGATGCGAAATCACCTCGGCCGGCAGATTCTTCACTCCCGGAATTGAGTCTTTGATGCTCTTGCTACCGCTACTCGCCACTGTATCGTCCCCTATTTTTCCGCCGCTCATCCTGAGCAGAAGCCGGATTGGCCTCGCCGCCGGCAACGTTCTCTTCTCTCTAGGTTCTTTGGGTGCCCTGCGTCGCGCAAATAAATACTAGTGCCCTGCGTACGAGTACGATCTCAACTCGGCCTATCGGACGAATCCGATTAGGATAACTGAACCGGGTTGCAGTATATCGTGACAGACTGACAGTGTCCGTGTCCAGTGTTATCAGCATTTGCATCTAGCTTTTCTCTGTTCCTTTCAACCTTTCATTAGAGAAAAAAGAGTATTGGCCGTGCAGTGCTACAAAACCGGCACAGCCAAGCACCCAGGACCTGACATTTCAGTTCAAGGCCGCCTCCTGCTGCTGCTGCACGTACGCGACGCCCTTGTCGATGCTGGCCTTGAGCTGCGGCGTGAGCGCCTCCAGCGCGCGCGCCTCGTACTCGGAGAGCCCCCTGATCTCCGACGCCACCACCTCCTCCACCCCTTCCCTCCCGAGCTTCACCCTGCACGCGAAGAACGGGAGCTCCGGCACCACCTGCGACGCCACGTACGCGCACTCGTACACGCCGCCGTCGCCGTCCAGCCCCCGCAGCGACGCCTCCACGAACCGCGCCGCCGCGTACGCCATCGACAGCGTCGCGGACCCGGCGCCGGCCTTGGCCTCCACCACCTCGGTGCCCGCGTTCTGGACCCTCGCCGTCAGCTCCTCCACCTCCTCCTCCGTGAACGCCGCCGCCTGCTTGGGCCGCGCCTTCGACAGCAGCGGCAGGATGGTGCCCCCCGAGTGGCCGCCGACCACCGGCACGTCGACGTCGGCGAGCGGGAGGCCCTTCCGCGCCGCGACGAACGCGTTGGCGCGCACCACGTCGAGCGTCGTGACGCCGAACAGCTTGCGGGCGTCGTACGCGCCCTTCCGCTTCAGCACCTCGGCGGCGATCGGGACCGTGGAGTTCACCGGGTTGCTGATCACGTGCACCAGCGCGCCCGGCGCGTGCTCCGCCACCGCCTCCGCGAGCTCCTTCACGATGCCGGCGTTGACGCTGAACAGGTCGTCACGCGTCATGCCGGGCTTCCGGGGCACGCCGGCGGCGATGACCACCACGTCCGCGCCGGCGAGGGCGCCGGGGAGCTCGTCCTTGCCCGTGAAGCCGGCGACCGCCGCCGGCGTGTTGCAGTGGCTGAGATCGGCGGTGACGCCATTGACGTCGTCGGCGATGTCGTAGAGGTGCAGCGCCGAGACGAGCGGGGACATCTTGATCAGGAGGGACAGCGGCTGCCCGATCCCACCCGCCGCACCGAGGATGGCCACCTTGTAGCTGCCGGCGCCGGCCTGCGCGACGATGACCCACTTCGCGGCGCGTGGTCTTGGTCTTGACATTCCCGATTTCAGACTGGCAGAGTGGGAGTGTGAGCTGGAAGCACTGAATTGTTGTGCACTGAAGGCACTCGCGCCATGCCGGAGCTGATGCTTTTTGCAAGGAACTGAAGCGAAGGATAGGTTTGCGATTGCAGCCGCCGCCATTTATTAGGACCTGTGGAACGAATGCAGAAACATTCAGTTGTTAAGATTTTGAACCTCAAAATTGGTCCGGTGCTAGAAATGAGAAATCAGTAGCGCAAAATACGAGTGGGCCCTGTTTCTCAAAAAAAACTACGAGTGGGCCCTTAAAAAGATCTGAGTGACCAGGTCGATTCAGCCCACAAAAACTTGGATCGCAATTATTGGGCTCCATCCGAATTCGGCCCAACCATAACTGGTTCGCGGATAAGGATCGCGATTATTGGGCGTGGTCTGTCTTCCGAGAGAAGAAGATAGTAGATAGCTCAATGTCTGGAACCCGCCGCCGGCACCGCGCACACATAAGCTCAGGCAGCCGGCAGCCTTGCCCGCTTCATCATTTCCCACCCAATGGAGAGAGACCTGCCGGTTCCCAATTAGTAATGGTCACCAGCTATTGCCGGCGACGACGAGCTCGACGGCAGCCGGCCATTGCCGCCGCCACGACGCCCGAACTCTTCGCGCCACCTCTGACTGCGCACACCGCATGGACCCAAAAGCTTCGCCGGCCTCTGGCCACTTTGCACGCGCGAAAAGCAAGCATGCACGGGGAACAGAGAAGTAAACACGAGATAGAGGGGAAGAATTGAAGAGAGGTGGGCACCTGACGGGAGAGCACGAGCGGCGGAGATGGAACCAGTGGGTGGCGGCTTCTGCCCGTGGCGTGGCGCGCGGGAAGTAAAGGCCACCAGCCAACCACACAGCCGAGTGGTACAGTGAAGCCTCGGCCGTTTTGGTGATCTCCCGGGAGGAGAGCCCACCAGAGCCAGAAACTCCTCAGGAGAGGAGGATACATGTGGCTGTGGATTTTTGCTAGCAGATATTTGAGCTTAAACGCGTGGGGAGCTCACTATCTCCTGATCTGATCTCCCAAAGTACACTTTGAGTAGCAGTAGGCCAATTAGCCAAATACATAGCATATAGCAGAAGAGCATTGTTTGGTGTCCAGGTACAAACAATAGAACGGCATCAACCTTAAAGCACTATTTTCAATGATTTTTTTTTTGGAAAAACAGAAACGTGCATCCATCTTTGATCTTTTCTTTATTTTTGCATTTTCTAAGACGGCAACGAGACTTGAACGAGCCAGCAAGCAGCAACCGTCGGCATCAAAGGAATGGGGACTATTCATTTTTTTCCCAGATATAGTATTGGTGAATTTCTCAAGTAAGTCACAATAATTGGCATGAGGGTTTTCGCGAAACAAATATATTATATAAGGTTACGACAAGGAGTCAAATATTTTTAATTCTCATCAATAATATCTCTAAAAATAACTTATTTCAAATAGAAAAGTTACATATATATTATAATAGTTGGTTCCACAATAAATCTACTAACATAGTTTTTATGTTACTAGCATCTATGATCATTTTGCTATTTATAGTCGAAATTGAAAAAAGTCTGACTTTAAAAAATTCTAGAAATAGCTATATATTCTAGGGCGGTGGGAGTAACATAGATATAGTTTAACCTTTTGTTTGAGTCCATGGACATCGGAAGACGGTACCCCTCCATTTCTAGAAATAATATCACTGGATTAACATTTAAAAGTCTTTTATTTGCTTATGAGTGATGCTATTATTTTCATAAAACAAATTTTACATTAGATTAGGCTGATTCTTGCTCAAGGATTATAAAGGTTCGAATCTTCTTGTGTCTTATACTTAGACACAGGCGAGAACACGACTGAGAGAGATTAGTGGGCCTAAAGAGGCAATGTAAACAAGAATTACACCCCTTTTCTCTTGCTTGCCTCCCCACTTGTCACATGGAACGTAAAAATACCTGATAGCAAAAAATTTCTCATGCAGATAGGCCATTTCTTCCTTTGTCTGGCACAAGTTTCCATCACAAGAATTTTTCTAGCACTTTGTTTTCTCAAGTGGATGCTACCGTGATGGCACGGCCTGTCCCCTTTTGACTAAAAGGGCGTTTATTTTACTGGAAATAAGAAAATGTTCAAACTCCACGTGCCATAGTGCCATACAGAAAGGGATCAAACGGAAAAGTTTTCCTAATTTGAGGTATCATCTCGAAGTACCTAACGCCACTTCACCCCTGACACGGCAGGGCAGGCAGGTAGCATCAGCTTGCTCATCCTTTGAGCCTCATGGTTCAGAATTCAGACAAAAGTAGGCAAAGACAGGTGTTCATTTATGAATTGAGACTAATCAGGTTGCTTACAAGAACAAAAACACCTATAATCGGAGATGGCCTTTTCTGTTTAATGTTGTCATTGATAGTTTTGATCTACGGGAGATCGAGTTGTCCGGTAGGCAGTTTACATGGGCAAATTCACTCCCAGATCCAACATACGAAAAACTGGATAGGGTTTTGATGAGTACGGAGTGGGAATTAAAGTATCCGCTAGTTTCGGTTCGGGCACTCGACCGAGGAATTTCGGATCATACACCTCTACTTCTGGAGACAGGCGATGCTGCCTTTTCTGGACAACCCAAGCAGTTTAAGATGGAGCTGGGTTGGTTGACACACGAAGATTTCAAAGAGAAAGTGAGAGAGATATGGAATTCCACGGTCCATGGTCAAAACACTGTCCAAAGATGGAACAGGAAGATGGGGGCGTTGCGGAAACTCCTTCGGGGGTGGGCACGCCATCACCATGGGACGTACAAGGCGCAAAAGAATACTCTCCAGAATGTCGTGCAGTCATTAGACATTCAAGCTGAACATAGAAATCTATCTGATGGGGAACGTGAGCAGCTCGAGATGGCTCGTGAGGACCTCACAAAACTCTTAAGAGAGGAGGAATTGAGGTATTATCAACGTGCCAAAATTAACAATGTTCTCCTAGGTGATAGCAACACTAAATTTTTCCAGATGATAGCTAATGGCAAGCATCAGAAAAAAAGAATCTTCTCGCTAGACCATGAAGGAAATAAAATAGAGGGCCAACAACATCTCAAAGATTACATCACTCAGTTTTATAAAGGATTATTCAGCCCTACGGATGAGAGCCACTTTAGTATGGATGAAAGAAATGATGACATATCACAAGTTAGTCATGCTGAAAATGAACTTCTCACGGCTCCTTTCACTGAAAAGGAGATTCGAGATGCAATTTTTAGTATGGAACATAATAAAGCCCCAGGACCGGATGGTTTCCCTGCTGAATTTTACCAACAATTCTGGGACACGATTAAAGAGGATTTGCTGAATATGTTCCATGAGTTATACAATGGGGGTATACCACTGTTTAGCCTCAATTTTGGAGTAATCACATTGTTACCCAAGATCAGAGAGGCCAACAAAATTTAGCAATATAGACCCATTTGTCTACTCAATGTTAGTTTTAAAATATTCACTAAAGTGGCGACAACTAGGATTAATGCGGTGGCAGATCATATTATCAGCCCGACTCAAACCGCCTTCATGCGCGGGCAGAATATACTGGAAGGGGTCATAACATTGCATGAAACGGTTCATGAAATTCATAGGAAAAATCTCAATGGGGTCATATTTAAAATTGATTTCGAAAAGGCCTATGACAAAGTCAAATGGGATTTCCTGATACAAACACTTAGGTTAAAGGGTTTCTCGTCCAAATGGATTGAGTGGATAAAAGCCTTTATCTCAGGTGGTAGTGTCGCAATCAACGTGAACGATGAGATAGGACCTTTCTTCCAGACAAAAAAAAAAGGACTTAGACAAGGAGACCCACTTTCCCCCATCCTATTCAACCTAGTAGCGGATATGCTCACTCTCCTAATTAACAGAGCAAAAACAGACAATCAGATACAAGGAGTGGTACCTCATTTGATTGACGATGGCCTCTCTATCCTACAGTATGCTGATGATACTATTCTGTTCATGGAGCATGATCTGGATCAAGCACAAAACCTGAAGAACATGTAACCATGGAACTTTCCCGATTCGATATCTCGGCATTCCGATTCATTATCGGAAATTGTCTAATAACGATTGGTTAAGGGTCCAGGAACGATTTGAGAGCCGCCTCAGTAGTTGGAAAGGGAAAAACCTTTCATATGGAGGCCGACTCACACTAATTAATTCAGTTCTTAGCAGCTTACCGATGTATATGATGTCCTTCTTCCAAATTCCAAAAGGGGTTCGTAAGAAGTTGGATTACTTCCGGTCTAGATTCTTTTGGCAAAGTGATAATCACAAGCGAAAATACAGACTTGCTCGATGGAATATCCTATGCTTACCAAAGGAACGACGGGGATTAGGAATTCACAACCTAGAACTCAAAAACACAGCATTGCTCAGTAAATGGTTGTATCGTTTGTTGACATCAGACGGTACCTGGCAACAGATCCTACGCAATAAATATCTAGGGGCCAAACCGTTGGTTCAGGCTCAATGGAAAAGCGGGGACTCTCACTTCTGGGCGAGCCTGATGAAGGTCAAAAATGATTTCTTAAAATTTGGATCATTTATTATAAAAGATGGGTCACAGATAAGATTCTGGGAAGATAAATGGCTAGGAAACAGGCCTCTTCGTGATCAATATCCACAATTGTATAACATAGCTCAAAAAAAAACAGGATACGGTGGCGGACGTGCTCAGCACAACGATCCCAGATATTTCCTGGCGCCGAGATTTGATTGGTCCTAAATTGGTAATGTGGAATAACCTAGTGGCACGATTGGGAAACGTAGAACTCACAGATGACAGGGATGATTTTCAGTGGAGTCTGGATCGGAAAGGTGTTTTCTCGGTTAAAACACATTACCTGGCTCTAATCCATCAAAACATCCCAAGAACAAATACTAGGTTATGAAAATCAAAAATTACATTAAAAGTCAAAATCTTTATGTGGTTTCTCAGAAGAGGAGTTATACTTACTAAAGATAACCTTGCCAAGCGTAATTGGAATGGTAGTAAAAAATGTTGTTTCTGTCACGAAAACGAAACTATACAACATTTATTTTTCGATTGTAGACTCACACGTATGGTATGGGCTTCGGTTTATGCAGCTTGGGGATTACCTAAACCACTTAGTGTGAATAATATGTTTAATGGATGGCTTAACCTAGTTCCACTAAATTTTAAACCTCTGGTGTTTGTGGGCGCGTCGGCCTTATGTTGGGCGGTCTGGCGATGTCGAAACGCAACGGTTTTTGATAATAAAACTCCAAATTTTTTGCAGATCATATTCACAACGTCGCATTGGCTCCGTTCGTGGGCTATCCTTCAACCGCCATCATTGAAGGACACTCTTGCAGCGGCGTCGCTCTTCTTGGTTCAAGTGGCCAAGGCTTTTTTTGGCCGGGCGTTTGGATGGCAGTCTAGTCGTAGGATTGGTTGTTAGTAGTGTCTGGCTTTGTTTCAAACTTTTATTGGGCTGTGTGCTGTAATGGCAGAGGCCGGGAACTTGTTTTCAGGTGGATGTATCACCTCGATGTATTCAACTGAAAATTAATAAAGCATCCATTTTTCCGAAAAACATATATTTATCAAAAATCATGCAAGGAGGCCAGCTAATGCATCTCGAAGATAGGCATCCCTCACCAGAACTTCATGTCGTCTCCTATATAAAATTGGCAGATCCTTACCACATCAGTCATCATGCCACTCCAATCATTGACTTGAAATGAGCAATTCATGAACAAAAAGGATTAGCAAAAATGGGCCCTTTCCTTCGTATCATGATTATTGTAGGGTCCGCTTGCCCTACTTGACCACCCTAAATGAATTCCTAAGAGAAATTTCATTATATAAGCCGGGATATTGGATAGGAAAAGCATTACCATCAATAATATAGCGTTAATATATGTATTCGAGTCCCTTGAAAGTTTTATTTTATCTCTAAATGGGTAAATGTGGCTCAGGCCGCATTTGGGGGAACTCCACCTCTAGTGTGCATGTGGTTAGTATATTCCATCGTACAAAATATTAGAATTATGATTGTGGCGTATTTGGACTTTCGGTTGCTTGGAAAATAAAGAAAAAGGAGAAATTGCAAGTTGCCTTAGCCGTGGACCCAAGCGAGTTACAATTGCCAACCCCCGCTCAGATCTGCAATAGGGCTGCTGTGGGGTTCCCAGATGCGATGGCGAGGAGATGCTGATGCTCATTGGATCACGCTGCGAAATACAGCGAGTCATAAACGAAGAAGCTACTTCCAAAGAACAAATGCTAGATACCCAACGAACGTGCACCCACAAGCTAACCTCACCCTATCGCTCCACGCTCGTCACGTGGGCCACGATTTACTCTAGGAGTTTGCTTATTGCTTACTGCTATGTACAGACCAACAAGGCCAAATAAACAATTGCACAAACAACATGTGAGGAAGTAGTGCACGATCCTTAGATTTGTGAATGATCCAATTTGGGAAGTGGAATTTATCCGGCAGGAATACAATTAAGTAAATTATAAGCATGGATTATGTGTTACTTTATGTAAGTACATGTGCTATAGGAGTACATGCTTAAAGGATAAGTGTAGGTAACACCCATCATCTTCGTTTAAACGGATACAAAAGTTGCCCCTCCGTCCCAAATTAATATATACTTTGGGTTGTTCAAGTCAAACCTATCAACCTTTCACATTTATTAAAAGATATAATAACATAATACCAATTTGAGGTCCATACCTACCTTGCAAACTCAAAGTAACTCTCATTTTTTTCACAAAATATGCTACTATGTGTACAAATAAGTACTACCTCCATGCACTAACATTCATTTTTCCGACCAGACAAATTGTTTTAAGAACTGGCTAATTTTTTTAATCAGAACATCAGTTTATAACTTTTTGTACCAGTCCATGTTATTACACAATGTTCTTCTTCTTCTTCTTCTTCTTCTTCTGTTGCTAAGGTACACCCTATCACTCTCTTATATGTAATAATGTTTAAGGGCCTGTTTGGCAATAGCGTATTCTTTTTCACCTGTAAAACATTTCCACCTGTAATTCCTTGTGCAGAAGAAATACCATCGATTTATTTTGCACCTGGAAACGCTGTTTGGGTAAGCTTTCGGCTTTCCAGACCTTCGCCTAGCAATATCGCGATGATTTCAGTATTCCCCCGTATCTCGACGGCCATACAATACTCGCTCCCTGGGACGTAGATGAGGGAAACAAGCAAGTGTCAGCAAATATTATTCACCAAAATTTCAGATGCAGATATCATATTTTTGATCCAAACACATCAAATTGAATCACGGAACTGAAGAAATCAGATAATTGCTCAGCTCGAGCCTCGAATTGGTGCTTCCCCGAGTCATATCAAACCATCAATTTTGGGTACCGCAGTGAATGCAGAGCTCCCTATGAGCGCCGTCGCCGCCGCCGCCGAGGCAACCGAGGCGAAGGGTGGACCAGCGCCGTGGACCAGATAAACTCGCAGATGCCAGTGGACCGCGGATCGAGGCCGTCGCCGGGGATGAAGGCGCAGACCGAGGTCGCCAGCGACGGTGAAGTGCAGATTGAGGCTGGTACTCTGCTAGCGACGACGAGGGCACCAGAGGCAGGTCCGTCTGTTCGAGTGCTTCTCGATAGTTATCGGAAAAATAGTGTCGCCGTGTGAGGAGATAATTTTTTTCCGCTTGGAATGGCTTAAACCGGCGGTAAAGAAATTTGGAATACCGAACATCCAAACATCCTGTTCAAGGTCGCGTCGGAAAAATTGTAGGCTCCGTAATTTACAGAGGTATTAGACCAAATACCGGTCTTCCAAACATGCCCTAAAGGTCTTATGGCTTATGCTGTCACAATGGAATCGGGTTAGCTGGTATCAAATCAAATCAATATACATAGTTGCAATTGCAATACAATAATTATTACTTATTTAATTCTAGTGTTACCCAGGTACACGCCACGCCATCCACCCATTGATGCTAGAAATCAGAACACAACTAAACAACAGAAAAAGAGTACAAGAGTGGTGTGGGCTTAAGAAAAGCCCCACTGGCATCGGGGGCGCATCGCGCAGCCGCAGTCGCCCTCCGCCCCCTTCTTCCCCGTCAGCGGCTGCAACCACCACGCCACCCCCAATGGAGGCTGGAGAAATCGGCGGCACCCTCCTCTTCCTCCTCGCCGCAGCAGCCGCCGTCGCGGCGGCGGTCTCCGTCGGCGCCGTCGACTTCAGCCGCCCGCTCACCGGTACGCTCATTACCCCCTCCCCTTTTCCTCTCCCCTCCTCCTCTCTCGAACGCCGCGCTGCTACAGCTCACGTGATTTGACTTGTCCCCGCGCGGGCTCGCTGGCCGTGCGCTCTCTCTCTTCCTCTGCTCTGCTTCCGCAGCGGGCGCGCAGCTCGGGTTCCAGGATGCGGTGTCCTGGCTCATCGGCGTCCTCGACGGCACGTCCTCCGCGGCGGCGGACGTGCACGGGGCGTGGGTGGCGGTGCGGGCCGGGGTGATCGCGCCGGTGCTGCAGGTGGCGGTGTGGGCGTGCATGGTGATGTCCGTGATGCTCGTGGTGGAGGCCGTGTACAACAGCGCGGTCAGCCTCGGCGTCAAGGCCATCGGGTGGCGGCCGGAGTGGAGGTTCAAGTGGAAGCCCCTCGACGGCGCCGACGAGGAGAAGGGGAGCGCCCACTACCCCATGGTCCTGGTCCAGATACCCATGTACAATGAGCTGGAGGTGAGAGGAGACGGCTGCTAAAATCGAAAAATTATTAAATATTGATCAATCGATTATTTGATGATGAATTGTTCTTGCTCTTGTTGCTTTGTGAGGTTAAATATTATTGTGATGTGCTGCGTTTTCTGTGTGTGGGATGGGCGTGTAGGTGTACAAGCTGTCGATAGCGGCGGCATGTGAGCTGCAGTGGCCGAAGGACAGGATAATAGTCCAAGTGCTGGACGATTCCACCGATCCGTTCATTAAGGTAACTTCCCTCTTCTAGTTCCTCGTTTTCTGCAGGGTTGGGGATTATTCCTATGAAACCTTTTGTTTGGGGGAGAAGCTATTCATTACGATAGTACTATTATCCTATCAGAACAAGTGAAACATAAACCTGTTGTTTTTAGCAGAGGATCACTCAGGCTGGACCTGTTGTGCAATGAGTACCATAGCCTCATAGGAGCATGCTAATTATTTGGTTTGGTTGAGTGGGTGAAGATGGAGCATTATCCATTGTGAAGTGGGTAGCTAGTACTACAAGTGTTTAACAGATGCCTTGTTTCTGCAAAGTGCTTTTATGAGGTTAGTTAAATGAAAGCTACTTCAGAATTTGAAACTGGAGATGGTTGGTCACTTGGATAAAACCTTTCTCAATCACAAGCCATCATGTGAATATGGATAATATGATTAGAAATTTTGATGAGGTAACCGCAGAATGTGTGGAAGAACACAACTCGAAGGCAGAGAAGAGGCTGGAGAGTGAGAGCAAAGGTGAATAGTCATCTGGACCATTCCCTCACATGGCCACAGCAGGACGGACCCAGCTGTCTGGGTTTTGCTGCCCATGTCTGCTAGCATCTTTGTATATGTACTGATAATATTCCAGGGAAAAATAGATTTACTAGAGATGAGAAACTATTTGGAATCCAACAGTAACAACCACTGTTGGGTTGGGTATATAAGACTAATAGTATCATTAAACTCTGTCTGCAGCACATGGGGAGTTTACTTTTACCCCTTTATCCTTTGATTACTTAGACCAGAACATGCTGTAACGTATAGCCATGAGCATTACTAATGCCTTCTGACATTTCACAGTATCATGAGCCCCTTCTCCATCGACTTGTCTTTGTTTATTTAGACCCATAGATACAAGGGTACGGTTGAATAATTGGTAGGCATATTCTTCTTAGAATGGATCTCCTTCAAGCTCTCAAAACAATTAACTTCATAATTTGGACTTCCTGCTGGATGGATGACCTATGCAGGACTGCTCTTATAAAACCCCCATAATCTTATCTGCTTCCACGATTAGAAAGCAAGATTATGATCTGTTTTCTTGCTAAAGTCTTGAATTTCTTTTATGATGCTATCATATTCATAAAGTGATGCTCATTTAAAAGAAAAATGTTAGCCAATAAATTATATGATGAAAACAAACAAAAGATCTACTGCATCCTCTCCAGTCATGGTAATTATATGAATATTGATTGACCTATTTGGGTTGATTGAATTGGTTTAGCGAATGGGTTGGTTTAGTGTGGTTGGGCAGAAGTAGTGGCAGGCACAACTGCACAAGGAACCTTTGATAAAGCATAGATGGCCTCCCTAGCAAATATCTGAAAAACTATTTTGGCCATCAGATTTATCGATAATCCATCCTACAGAATGGCACCACTACTGTATCCATTAGTGTTTCTTTTTAAATGAATCCATTTGTGCTGACATAGCAGTTACCGAACCTTTGTCTCACATCTTCAAAAATCATGCAACTAAATCTGGCCTAGCATTTCATAGAAAATGAACCCCCATTACAAGAGCCAAACCATCATGTTGTCATTAATGGATGTAGATACTCTAGAAGATTATTGGCTCTAAGAAAAAAAAGAATATATGATGAGTGGATTACTTCTTGCTGCAGAATCTGGTGGAGCTTGAATGTGAGAACTGGGCGAACAAAAGTGTCAACATTAAGTATGCCACAAGAACCAGTCGCAAGGGGTTCAAGGCAGGAGCTCTGAAGAAAGGAATGGAATGTGACTATGCAAGGCAAAGCGAATACATAGCCATATTTGATGCTGATTTCCAACCTGAACCAGACTTTCTGCTCCAAACTGTCCCATTCCTTGTATACAATCCGGAAGTTGCCCTTGTTCAAGCTCGTTGGTCCTTCGGTAAGTATCGCATTTACTGTTAGTGCTCAAGCAAACTCTTCCAGCTACAACTCTATCACAAATGCAAAGGATTGTGCTATAGGAAATATTTCTTAGTCCTCATGTCAAACTTGCCAGATATGCTTCCACATATCATTATATCACCACAAATGGAGTACTTTCTCCATTTTCAGATATCTTTCTTGTGAGAACTGAAAACTGCACTAATAGTTCTTGCAACTAGCACAAGGAACATGGAACAGGAAACCTCACTGCTCTGGCCTCAGAAAATAAGTACCTCCTTGCATATTCATGACACTAAAATATATTTCCCATACATTCCAATAGTTCATGATGATGCCAGCAGGAAAGAAGGCATAGAAAATGTTCAAAGATAATCTAGCATGAAAAAAAATGCTAGTGCATAGACTTCTCAAGCAGTATAGTATTTTATTCACTCTGATCGGTCCAATTCTTAATTGACAGAATTTTGCAGTGAATGACACCACAAGCCTGTTGACAAGGGTGCAGAAGATGTTTTTTGATTACCACTTCAAAGTCGAACAAGAAGCAGGATCAGCAACCTTTGCCTTCTTCAGTTTCAATGGTACACATATTTTCAAACAACCCCAGAATTTTGATGTCAAAACCAATCTTCTAATGCATGGCGTGTCTATTCTAGGAACTGCTGGAGTTTGGCGTACGGCAGCCATAAAAGAGGCAGGAGGTTGGAAGGACCGAACTACAGTTGAGGACATGGACTTGGCAGTCCGAGCAACCCTAAAGGGTTGGAAATTTGTATATGTTGGGGACGTCAGAGTGAGTAGATCGTATTGTATAATAGTGTTGTCAAAAGTAAATCTATTTGATCTGATCATTTGAGTATGCCAAAATGGTGTACATAGGTCAAGAGTGAACTGCCATCCACTTACAAGGCCTACTGCCGGCAGCAATTTCGGTGGTCCTGTGGTGGTGCAAACTTATTCCGTAAGATGGCAAAGGATGTTTTGGTTGCCAAGGTAACTTATCTCCCATGCTGACGAGTCATGTCTTTGGGGGGAAAAAAATCTAAATATCAATTCTATTTATTGTTCCCTAGGATGTATCACTCCTCAAGAAGTCCTATATGCTCTATAGCTTCTTCTTGGTGCGAAGAGTTGTAGCTCCAACCGCAGCCTGTATTCTCTACAATATCATACTCCCTGTCTCCGTCACAATCCCAGAGCTGTACTTACCAGTCTGGGGTGTCGCCTATATTCCCATGGTGCTTACCATAGTCACAGCCATAAGACATCCAAAGTAAGTTTCTTTGCAACTGTGCAATAATTCTAAAACTAAGTTGCCCACCAGAACTAAAGTATAGTACTTCAATTTGTCTCTGCAGGAATCTACACATAATGCCCTTTTGGATTTTGTTTGAAAGTGTGATGACAGTGCGTCGCATGAGAGCTGCACTGACTGGACTGCTGGAATTAGAAGGTTTCAACCAGTGGGTTGTGACCAAGAAGCTGGGGAATGATCTTGGGGACAGTGAAGTTCCCTTGCTTCAGAAAACCAGGAAAAGGTTAAGGGACAGGTAAAAACTCTCAAAGTGTCAACTCTCAACTAAAGCTTTCTGGATTAGAAAGTTGTGCTGGCAAAACTACACGTCATACATTATTGATGCTGCGTTTTCCTTGCAGAGTCAATTTCCCTGAGATTGGATTTTCGGTGTTTCTCTTCATATGTGCATCATACAACCTCGTATTCCATGGAACAACAAGCTACTACCTATATCTATATCTCCAGGGATTAGCATTTGTATTGCTAGGGCTCAATTTCACTGGAACTTGTTCTTGCTGTCAATGACAAGCGACAATGGCAAGATTGTATGAATTGTTGCTTTATAATCATTTTCTGGGTACAAGTTCATCAGGTTACATAAACGATTTAGATCTTAGATGCATAGAAAGATTGATTTATTCTGTGTGCTTGCTACGGTATCAAGTGATGTTATCGTCCCGTAGAAACTATTGTAGAATGTCATATCTTGTGACAAGTGTAGGTTTTCTAGCATGTATTCCTGTTCTTTACGCCAGCAGTATTTAATGACATGCTGTCAAGCAAACTCAACTCACAATTGCCCTCGTCATAAGTCGATACACTGTAGCTGATGCTAATTCAGTAACATCCGACATCAGAAAGCATTAGAGGAAAATAAGGCAAGAATGCCTTCGTGACAATAGACGTGAATTGCATATACTCCACCGTGACTTGCATAACAGCATCATTCAGGTACAAAAGAATAATATCACCTCTGAAAAAAATTGACTAAATACAGGCACAGGATGATGGTGGCACTAAAGTTGGGAATGAATGCAGTTTATGGGCTGCCACAAAATGACTAACCTATGCATTCCTGGTTAGATCAAAAGGAGCATTTCATCGAAATGCAACCCTCAAACCCTTTCGACAAGGCATCCTCAACATTACAAGGCGAGTTCTGAAGACAACCCCTACTGTTGTGCAAATTCGTGTCCTCCAGGTAGTCTGAAGAACTATCAGAGAAATGGGTACCTTTGTGGGATTCCCCCACTTCATAGCTAGTACCATGACTTTCCTTCAGTCGCTTTATTGGTGTAAGATGTACAGAGCGAGTAAAACTATCCGAAAGCTCTATATCTTCCTCATTGGACCTAAAGTGAGGAGGACATTTCCTCTTTGATCCAGGTAGAAGATCCAGTCCTGTAATACCAGATCCAGAACAGAATGATAATGTGAAGCTGGCTTAAAAAACAACTAGTAAACATAATAATACATCAAAACAATACCTTTAAATGTACTGGAAATGGTACATTGTGATTCCATTGCACTGCTGCAGTCGGTGGAGTGATAAATTCTGCATTTTAAAAGTAGAGACACTTATTATGGTGTAGGATATATCCACTAAGGTATTTCTACATCTCAACAGATACTGATGGAGCCATTATATACTTCCATCATCAATCTAAGTATTACTAACTTCGATAGCGCATTATGATTTATATTCACACACCAGCAATAAAGTCAATAAACTGAACTGCAATAGAACACAAGCATATCGCAGCAGCAAACCTGTGCATTTGCTCCACGAAATCATCAATCAGAACAGGCCAAGCACCTGAAAATAGACATAGGCAACAAGAACTAAGAAATTATCTTGATTTTTGTGGAGTTAATCTATGAAGGCGGCTGCAGATATAAAATTGGAAATCAAAGAGCAAATCATATCAAAAGAATTTGCACCTCGTGGGTCATAACCTTCCAGATCTTCATTTACGCACCTGCTGAAAGCTAGCACCTGTTGCCAGGTATCCTCAGATATGTTGTGACGTTGGTACTTCTGAAAAAGAAATATTATAATTTCAGGTAAGATAAATGCAACAAAGTGTGGCTGTATATCATAGAAAGGGGGAAGAGATAAAGCTAGCTCCCCTTTAAGAAGTGGAAAGAGGAAATATTCAAGAATTGCAGGAGAAAACGAGAAAATAAGTTTCAGAGTAAGTCAAACATTCTCATTTCAAATATATATCAACAAATCATGGGAACTGGGGGATCTGACTGATGCTTTACCAATCTCAAGAAAAAACATACATTAATGGTTTACTTAGGATTCAAGGTTTGAACTGTAGCAAAACAGTACTATACTACTTCACCTTTTCAGTATTTCTTCGCAATGCAAGATGCTAAATGCTAACAAAAAGAATTACACATTTTATAACAGATGCTAACTAAAACTATGCCTCTTGCCATGCAAGTTTAGGTTTTACAAGAACATAAGTATTACCCAGAATAGAATAACCATAAAAACATTTGATATTTAAACCCTACAGTACCAATAAGGATTACCCAGAATAGAATAACCGTAAGTATCAATATTCTAATCATCATGTATCAAACCCTACGAGTTTACATCAGAAGCCAGTCAACACTTGAACTCAAGAGGACTAATAAGGTTCAAATGAACTAAAGTGTACAGTAGTTATTTTCATGCATATATGATAGTCTTAGTAAAGAATTTGTTGGTACAATGGGAAATATAGCATATCTATTTCAACCTTGCTTTTATTACTCTCTGGATAACTAGATAAGAATGGAGCATACAATACACGACAATGATAATCAAGAAACAACAAATACCAGAACCACACATGTCTGACGTGAATTATGAAACTTTTTTATCATGGCCAAGCAGAGCAATTTCTATACCTCAACAAAATTACACCATCGATCGAGCAATCGGAACCTTCCATTTAGAACAATCTTCCATGCTGCTACAGCTCTCTGGATGGCTATACTCAAGAAAAGGGAGCATTCTGGATTAGTGTTCTATGGGTATAAGAAGTATACCAGTAGTGTCCACAGATACCCTTGAGAATAAAGGATCTTACTGATACTCTTTTGCCCCTTTTCACGACAGATGAAGAAGACAAAATCGTAGAAGCAACTGAACAGGCTTATATCCTCCTAAAAGAGAAGGCTCTCAATTAACATAAGGTAGCGAAGAAGGTTCTCAATAAACATATGGTAGTGAAGATCTGCAAAAATTCTGGAAAGTATCACTCACCAAATCAATATATGGCATGAGCTTTGGAACATCTGTGAATATTGCATCCCTGCATGAATCAATCACATGAAGGGTTAACAACATAGGATGAAGTAAAATAGGACCAAACATTATACGGAAAAAGATTAATACATTATCATGGTATATGGGAGCTGATGCAGGCTTATGTGACCTGGGCAGGTTTAGGATGCACAGGTTTGTCTTGGCCAGGATATAGGAGCCACAAGCAATGGAAAGCGCCATGGTATTTGTGACATTTAAAGTTTAACCACCATGATATTTTTTTTACTTTCAAATAAAAAACAGTAAAACGTCAACGTGCTCGTAATATTAGCAAATGAAAATAAACTCCAAAATATTATATATTTATAGCAACAGAGAGACAAGTACAGACTCTATATATATTGTTCAATTCACATTCTAATCTTAGTCAAATTACACCTCTATATAGAAAGTAATAAGGGTTGATAGATTTCTCTAGTTATCAAACAAGGTTTCATCTTTCAACTCTATATATATAGGCAAGAAGGGAAAAAGCACGCAACCTCTTATAGAATTTCATTTCATCATGGCACCGAAGATGGGGAAACATTACATCAGTTTCTTTTTCTAAAAAAAACATACATGGCCTACAAAAATGTACTCCTAACCTCATTCCTTCAATTCCATCTATAGCTTGTGAAAGCTCAAGCAATCCTTGTCTTGTCTTTGCATTTGTACCTCCTGATGCAATACCTAGCAAAACAAAGTCAAAAGAACCAATAAATAGGTTGATATAGTGGCCCAATAAACTATCTAGCTAACAATTTCAACAGAAGAACATTTCACCTCACATGCAACTTTGCCTTAATTCCGAATAAAAAATTGTGTACTAGAACGAAGCTGAACTTTAATTCCTGAAGAGAGTTTGCCTACTCTATGTGCCAGAGAAGGACGATGTAATCAAATTGCACAAGAATTATCAAAATATAGTCTTGAACTATAAATTATGGTAAAGAACAGCATATCATTTCCCACAAATTGTTTCTCCAACATCTGCCTTGCTACCAACACGCATACTCTTAAGTGCTTAACAAACACTTCTTGGAAATCTTTATGACCCAAGAAGGCAAGAACCACTAAGAACGACCTAATTTTCGTCAATAAGTCCGACAATGGACCTACGGATAACCAAAAAGATCACTTCTTCAGTATTCGAAACCGCCCGTTTCGCAGAATTCGCAACTTAAACACCACCAAGTTCGTCAAAATTAGCAGAAGGAAAGAAAAAGGCCAAGTAGAATCCAAAAGGCTAACCGCTAAACCCACCTAAACCCGCAAGCGGCTACCGAAGGGAACCCATGGGAACCCTATACCTACGGATCGACCGAAACACCGGCGGGAAAGCCAATTCCGCGGCGGGGAGCTCACCGTAGTACTTGAAGAAGGCCTCGGCGGCGGCTGGGCACGCGGCCGCCGCGGCCACGAAGCCTTCGGATCCCATGTGCCAGCCCGCGGATCCGTGCCCGGGAACCCTAGGCCCCCAGCCTCGCCGCCGACGGGGCAGCAACCACCAGTCCACCACCTCCCTTCCCCGATCTCCCGTGCGAGCCGACGCGAACGCGAGCGCGAGAAAGAAAAGAAAGCAAGAGGTGAGAGGGGGAGATGATGAGAGGGAGAGAAGGCGTCGAGTTCAGGTGGGCCCGGATGTCAGAGACCTGTGCGGGTGTGAAAGTGCTCTACTACGCCGTGTACGCCACCGTGACGGGGCGCGGAGGTGGCCGACGTCCACGTCTGGTTGGACGGTGGAGATTTCGACGGGATCGTGAGCTGGATCCACGCGTCAGTATCGTATCCAGCCGAAAAATTCTTTGAATTGGTGATGTTGCTGTCACTGGGCGCTTATAGAAAGGTAAAGGAATTCCAAAAGAAGAATTAACAGGATATTTCGGCCTCATTTCTAAATTGCTTTTATGATGGGCCTGCGAGAACAAAGCAGTTGGTTTGTGATCTACACAAATGGGCCCGAGATTCGTTCCTTTCAGCCACTTCACCTTAACGGGCCGAAATTTCTGCGCGCCAAAAGACAGAAACGGCCCATCGGTTACGGATCTCCGTACTATATTTGTGGGACCCGCACGTCGGCTACCCCTATCCGTTTCTCTCTCCACCCGTTCTCCCTGTTACGAATAAAGTTTAGACTTTAGTAGTGATCAATATGGCAGTTTGGTTTCACCAAGGGGCCTCTCCCAAGGGGCATGTCCCTTGGGGTGGCAAACCCCCTCATGCCCCTTGGGCTCGTATATATATGTGTACAACACTAGTCCTCCATCAATGAGAATCATTTCATTCCTTTCTTCCACTTGTTCATTACTATTCTCGACGCGTTATCAGTGCTTTGCTCTACATACTAGTGCAATTGAAAGGAAGGGGGCCACAAGGCCTCAAACAAACAAGTAAGCCATGAAACTACTGTTCATTGCACTTGAAGCCTCTCGGTTTTCCCCTTCATGGCTTTTCGATTCTTCGAATTGGACGATATTTCCTCGTTCTTCCCCTTCGTGGTCATCAGCATTGGTGGCATGGATGCCCTTTGGCGCGTCTTCAGACGATGGGACTTCTCCCCACGCCATGGACGATGTCCTTCAGGACGTCATGACTCTCACGGTCATCGCTTCAGCGATTGGCTTGGACAACGCATTGTCGACGGCATCAACTCGCATCTTTGATGCCTGCAAGAAATGCAAGGCCACAAAAATGAGAACGGTACCAAGACGAGTATTGGTCGTCTGCAGAAGAACACATATGTGAAAGAATTTCACTTCCCTCTGTTCTGGCGATGGCGACGTTGGAGTCAATGGCTAGCAACGCCAAAATTGCCCTCTGATCAGTCCATTCCACTGGCAGCCCTTCGGGCTAGGCCGCATCTGCGGCGGCCGCTACTTCGGCGGCGGTGGCGCCTTCGCTACCAGGACAAACCTTGGCTGCATCACACCCAAGGAAGGCCCCTCGGGACGACCCACGCCATGGGCGGCGCCCTCACTGGCCGCATCAACACCGCTGCCCTCTCTGGCCGTATCTAGCGTGGCCTCACCACGGCGGCTGCATCACCGGCGGCGGCGCATCAGCGCCCGCATCGACGCCAGAGACGACGGCCGGCGGCCGCACGCGAGCACAGCAGCTCCGGCAATGCTGGTGACGGCCCTCAGGATGCACGCTGATGCGCTCCGCCCTTCTTCACTAGTGTTGGCCCCTCCAGACCGACCGCATCTGCAGTCGTGGCACCCTTGGCGACCGCATCCGCGGCAGTGCCCTAAGAGACCGAAACAACGGTGTCCCGCACGTCCCCGGCGGCGGCGAATCCACGCACGGCGCATCGCACTCGCGCGTCGCAAGGGGCCGCCGGCAACCGCCAACGGCGGTGGCGGTGCATCAGCACCTGCGACGCCCCCAGGCCTAGCACACTCGCGCCGCGCCACACAGCACCGACGGCGACGGGCACATCAAGCGGTGGCACTACACGGCGGCAGCGGCCCCTCAGGGCCATGGCAACGGAGAGCATCGACGGCGGCAGGCGAATCGGTGCGGCGGCGGAACCGCCATCGGCGGTGGCGGCGGCGAAAGGGCGTCGGGACCCCTAACCGCGCCCCAGCCATTTTACCCGGACCGCCTCGCGGCTGGGCTGGGCCTCGCCCACCGCTGGCCCGACGCGCCGCAACGGGCCGCCCTCAAGCCGGCCGAACTGCGCACCGTGTTAACAGGCCTCGCCCGCTCTGCCTCACGCCGGTTGTCCGTTTCACCTGCGTCGTGGGCTATGCAAGAAAAAAACAGAGAAGAAAATCAGCCCACAGGCCTGATTCATCCCCTGTTTCTTCTCTGAATTTTCAGAAGTTTCCGCAAACTTCTATTTATCTATTTATTTAGAATATTTTTGTTCTGAATATTTAGTTCGTTGTATTGTTCTGCACATATTTGTATGTGTTGTCTTGTAATATCCTTAGATATTGGAACCAATTTATTATGATTGCTATGATTACCTCAGTAATTTAGCGATATATGATCCTTAGATCTTCATTTTGGTTCGGCACACTTTAATTTCAGAACAATATTTTTCTCATGCCATTATTTTATTTATATTTTGGCAATAACTCTACGAGTAAAAATTATGCAAAATATTTATTAAGGAATATTAAATATGATACTTTGGAACAACACAAGGTGATGCGACCTAGGCACTGGCTGCGATAAGTTCTTTTGAACTTATTTGCCCTGAGGCTTTTAGGCAGCAATTTTTGCTCATCACTGCGAGGCCTACATCTTTTGATGATTACCTTCATCGTGTATATCCAAAATTTCATAGAAATGGACATATGACTATCAAGTCGCATATTCCCTCAGGAATTTAAATAACATGTATGACTATCAAGTCGAATATTCCATCGGGAATAAAATAATATTTTCAGCAGTTTCACTGCACAATGTCCTTTACCTTAATTTTATTTGTAAGACACATCATTCAATATTTTTGCATATATACAACACAAATTTACATCAGTAAATTAATTCCATGCATGACTCCTCATGTAGGAAAATGACTAATCAAGTCAAGAAAGATTTCACTGAACTTGCAGCAGATGGTAGTAACTATCTGACTTGGGCTACGGATGTGGAAATTATGCTCACAGCAAAGGGTCTCATTGCTGCAATCAATGAACCTGATCCACATGCCCCTGTTGCAAAAGACACCAAAAATACAACTTTGTATTTTCTGATGCATCATATTCATTATGATCTTAAGATTGAATATATGATGGAAGAAGATCCTAGAAATCTTTGGGTTGCACTCAAAGAACGCTATGATCAAACAATCATCATTCTGCCTGGAGCAAGACGCGAGTGGTCTCTACTCCGTCTAATGGATTTCAAATCCGTTGCAGAATATGATTCTGCTGTTCACAGGATTTGGTCCAAGCTTCGTTTCTGCAATCAACCTTTGGATGATGCAGAAATGATTGAAAAGACCTTGTCTACATTTCTCCCTTCAAACAGACTATTGCATCAGCAATACCGTCACCGCAACTATGCCAAATATTCTGATTTAATATATGGTTTACTTCAGACAGAAAAATATGATGAGCTCTTATCAAAGAACCATCAAATGCGCCCTATGGGCTCCGCTCCTATGCCTGAAGTACACTTCAATGTTCAGAATAATAATAATAAAAGGCTTGGTGGCAAGAAATTCAAGAAGAATTTCAAGGAAAAAGGGAAAAGGCAGAATTATCAGAAAAACAAGGGGTTTAACAAAGGCAAAGGCACCTTGAAGGATACTCGTAAAGACAACTCTCAAGTTTTTCAAAGGTGTGGTTGTCACAACCACATCACCAAAAGGTGCCACACTGTCAAACATTTGGTTGACTTATACCAGAAATCTGCTGGCAAACAAGTTCAAAGGGACAAGTTTGAAGCTCACTTCACTACTAGACCTGCCAACGTCGGTTGCTTCACTAACGTTCCCGCGGAACATGAGAATGCGATGATTCGACTACAGTCGAACGACTTATTCAACATTGGCGACATGTTCATGGAATATCAATCCAACGACATGTTTGGAGACATGAACCGGTCTCCATGGTCCCCTAAGGCTTAGTTCTCTAAGTTATTTTTATGAAATCTTTTGTTGTGTTGTAAATATTCGTTGTCATAAGTATTGTAAGACATATGATACTTAACCTAATATAGTATGTGTGTTTTTATATAATCTATGAGTCAATTTACTCATTTTAGATTATTATACGGGAACAATCCATATGGAGGAGGAAATTTGTTTAGTGGACAGCTGTATCACTAATACTATACTCAAGGGAATTATATATTTCCAAATTCTCATCGAGAATAAAGGAAATGTCACAACTATCGCTGTCACGATTATGTGATGATGGGTTCAGGTTGAGCCACATTAATTCTCCCTATAGGTACTAAACTGGAAATCGAGGATGCACTCATGTATCATGATTCCACTCGTACCATATTGAGTTATAAAAATATCTGTTGTAATGGTTGCTATTTTGAAACTCATAATGACAACGAGGATGAATATCAATTCATCACCAAAAATGACGGATATAACAAGCAACAGCTTGGGAAAATTCCTTCATTATCCTGTGGATTGTATTACACATACATCAAACCCGTACAACATGTTGCATATAAGATAATTTTTCAGAATCTTGATGTCATCAAGACATGGCATGATCGCCTGGGTCACCCTGGAGTTGGGATGATGCGAAAAAAATTATCAGCAATTCAATTGGTCATCATATGCATATATCAAATTTTCCCAAATCTTCAGATTTTGTTTGCACCGCATGTGCAACAGGGAAATTCATCTTAAGACCCTCTTATCTTAAGATCAAGGCTGAACCACTACAATTCCTCGATCACATTCAAGGTAATATTTGTGGTCTTTTTCATCCATTAACTGGACCAGTCAGGTACTTTTTGTACTTATTGATGCATCTACTAGATGGTCCTATGTGTGTTTATTGTCCACAAGAAACCATGCTTTTGCAAGGTTTATTGCTCAAATTATCAAATTAAGAGCAAATTATCCGGAAAGTCCAATAAAATCCATCAGGATGGACAATGCCGCTGAGTTTATCTCAAAATCCATCAGGATACTTTAGGCATTAATGTGGAATATTATGTACCTTATGTACACACACAAAATGGATTAGCCGAATCTCTTATCAAGAGAATCAAATTAATTGCTAGACCATTATTTGATAATTGCAAATTTCCAACATCATGTTGGAGGTCATGCGGTCTTACACGCCGCTGATCTGATTCAAATCAGACCTACTGCATATCATACGGCTTCCCCCGTTGCACTTAGTACGTGGAAATCAAAAGTATTTCTCATCTGCGAAAATTTGGTTGCGCTCAATTCGCACCAATTTCACCACCGCAGTGTACATCAATGGGCTCCCATGAACACATGGGGATATATGTGGGGTATAAATTTCCGTCAATCATAAAATACCTCGAGCCTCTTACAGAGGACTTATATATTGCCTGGTACACTGATTGCATCATCGATGCGGACGATTTCCAGGCATTAGGGGGAGACAATATGTACCATACATAATGCCAGGAAATAAATTGGAATGTCATCGGTATTCAGTCCAATGATCCACGTACTATATAATTTGAACATTAAGTTCAAAGGATTATACATTTGCAAAGCATTGCAAAACACTTGCCAGAAGCATTTACTGACTACAAAGGTGTCACTAATCCTACTGTTAAAGTACCAGGAGGAGTATCAACTCTTACTCAAAATCTCCCAAATCAAAATAAGAGGGGGAGAGGTACGACTGTAAAGGATATCCGCGGAAAACGGAAGCTTACTTCCAAAGCAATAAATGCAAATCAACATTATATTGATAGACACCAATTGGATATTGCAAATCCAAATAATATGGATGTTTCATCAGATACATCACATACCCAGCATAAGTGTGCACACAAATTTTGGTGCTGGGACATCGGAAGACCCTGACTCTACTGTATTGGGGAAACATGAAGAGTCGAAAAGGGTAATAAAATTTCCACTAATCATATCGATTTTGTTGAATCATTTAGAAAAACTATAATTGTCGACACTACTCCTCAATATTGCAAATAATCTTCAATTGATCCAAACATAAGACCATGGCAGTGCTTCCGCACTTCGAATGGATCAAACCGAAGGAAGCAATCAGGGTAGAATTGCACTCGCTCAAAATCGAGAGGTATTCACCGCTGCGATACCTACTCCTCGAAATATTTTCCTATGGGATCAAAACGAGGTGGTGAATAATAAAGCGAGGCTTGTAGCACAAGGGTTTACGCAAAGACCCGTCATCGATTTTTGATGAAACATACCCTCCAGGTATGAGTGGTATAACATTCCGATATCTAATATCATTGGCAGTACAAAAAGGTCTATCCATGCATCTCATGGATGTTGTGACTACATATCCTTATGTGTCACTTGATTCGGATATCTATATGAAAGTTCCTGAAGAGCTTGATATTCCGAACTAGAATCATTCACGCAACATATATTGTGTAAAGCTTTAGAAGTCATCACTTGGCTTGAAGCAGTCGGATAGAATATGGTACAACCGACTAAAGGAATTCCTTCTACAGAAGGATTATTCCAACAACGATGATTGCCAATGTATCTTCATCATGAAATCCTCAATTGGATTTTGTGTTATATCTATGTACGCTGATGATCTCAATATCATTGGAAATACACTAGATATAGATGAAGCATGCAACCATCTTAAGACGGATTTTGGGTAAAACCAAATTTTGTTTAAGCTTACAACTTGAACATCTCCCTACAGGGATTCTAATACATCAATCTGTATATATCCAGAAAATTCTTCAGAATTTTGATATGGATAAATCCTATCCATCAACTAGAGGTTTCATACCTCAGTGTCATTGGAGCGCTAATGTATATCGCAAATTGCATAAGGCCTAACATTGCATTTGTGATACATTTACTAGCTAGACATAGCGCTATTCCAACAAAACGCCATCGGCGGGAGTTAAGAGTATCTTCTGATATCTCTAAGGCACAATAGATCTTGGTCTAAATCTTCAGATTTAACCAAGACAAGTATTTAACTGGATATACCAATACTGGCTATTTATCTGATCCCCATATGCCATATTTCATACAGATTTTGTATTCATGGTGGAATGGCTATATCATTGAAGTCATCAAATAGACTCTAGTAGCCACATCCACTAATCATTCTGAAATAATTGCATTATATGGAGCATCACATGAATGTGTATGACTTCACAGAATGATAAATCGCATACAACGGTCATGTGGTTTTGGTTCAATCATGAAACCAACAATTATCTATGGAGATAATTCTACTTGTATTGCACAAAGAAATATAGGTTAAATCTTGCAAACCAAGTCATGTGATAATCTTACAGATTTATTCACAAAGTCTTTACCAACATCATTATTCCATAAATATGTTTCTGAAATAGGTATGAGACGACTTAAAGATTTACAAGTACCAGGGGGAGTCAATCTTCCTATATAACCTATACATAATCTTCTGATTATGAATAATCTTCTGATTATGGATATTGCACTCTTTTCCTAATGAGTTTTCCTATCAAGTTTTTCTCATAGGTTTTTAACGAGGCAATATACATTAACAAGCAATTAGATATGTCATATATCATTTTCTCCTATATTTTCCCTTAGGGGTTTTAAGGAGTTTTTTCTATGAAATATCCATATTCCTCCTCATATTTTTCCCATCGGGTTTTAAGAGGATATTTCAATATGATCCATGGATCATACAATTGTTCTGTTAACTTTATTATGAGTTTTCCTCTTTGAGGTTTTTCTCATATAAGTTTGCTATGTAACAATAATTAATGCTATATCATTTCTCCTTATATTTTCCCCACCGGGTTTTAAAGGAGTTTTTCGTAGCATATCAAATATGGTTTCTCCTCAAATTTTGCTCACTGGGTTTTTGGAGGAGTTTTTCCATATGATGGTCATCCATCAAAATATCACGTGGTTTCTCCTCGTATTTTTCCTACAAGGTTTTAGAGGAGTTTTTCCCACACAAAAATCTACGAATGAAGGACATATACATGAAACAATTGATCAAGGAGGAGTGTTATGAATAAAGTTTAGACTTTAGTAGCGATCAATATGGCAGTTTGGTTTCACCAAGGGGCCTCTCCCAAGGGGCATGTCCCTTGGGGTGGCAACCCCCCTCATGCCCCTTAGGCTTGTATATATATATATATACAACACTAGTCCTCCGTCAATGAAAATCATTTCATTCATTTCTTCCACTTGTTCATTACTATTCTCAACACTCCCCGACCTTCCAGTGGAGTGTAGAAGCTTTGGAGCCCCGTCGGCGTCCGTGGACCCCGCAAGTCAGCGACCCAGCTGCAGACGAAAATATCTGGCTCTGGAAGGTTCCGGAACCACCGCACATGCTCTTTACCGGACCCAACGGGCAACGGGTCATCTACCTTGACAGCTCTCCAACACGGATGCAGAGGCGTGTCCAACCGCCAAACGGACCCCGCCTGGTTTAGGGGCCCACAGCTCAGAGACACAAGTCTCCAGCTCCTGAATCTTCCAGAACCTTCACCACACTCTGCCTCTCCCGATCATATATACCCGCTAATTGAAGCCACCGAAAATTCACACCAAAAAACAAACAAAAAAAAAGTATTCAGATTCTTTCAATTCTTTCACGGTTCCACCTCTCTCTCGAGCTCGATCGCCTCCTCCTCCCATGGCCTCGGCGAACGACGGCGACCGCGCGGCGGCGGGCATCCTGCGTCTGCTGCTGGGGATGGCGTCAGCGCCCTCTGCGGCATTGCCGCGTGGCGGCGGCGGCGGCGGCGGCGGCGGCGGCGGGCCCGGGCTGCTGGTGGTGCAGCACTTCATCCTGGACGGCGACGGGGACCTGTTCTCGGGTGGGGTCGGCGGCGGCGTGCCGCCGGCGTCGAAGGCCGCGATCGCCGCGCTGAAGGAGGTGAAGGCCGCGGAGGTCGAGGGCGGGGGGCCGCTGGGCGACTGCGCCATCTGCCTGGACGGCGTGGAGGACGCCGGGAAGGAGATGCCGTGCGGGCACCGCTTCCACGGGGAGTGCCTGGAGCGCTGGCTGGGCGTGCACGGCAACTGCCCCACCTGCCGCCACGAGCTGCCGCCGGCGAAGGAGGAGGACAACGCGGCGGCGGAGGGCGGCGAGGAGAGGCGCAGGCCGAGGACGGCGGTCCTGGTGAGCTACCTGGTGGTCGGAGGCCAGCGGGAGGAGGCGCAGGCGCAGCAGGAGCCGGAGCCGGAGAGGGAGGAGCCGTGGACCATTAGGATAGAGGACGTGGATTAGGATTAGGAGGTAGGATTAGGCCTCTGTTCTCTTCCAGTTCCTACTGGTTTACGAATTGGTTTTGAGGTGGAGGTGGTTTTGTACATACTACTAGATGTGATGAGTGTGGCCATGGCCTGAGGGAGATTTGGGAAAAAAATGTGAATATTCGTTACGTCGAATGCGATGTACGATGGAGGTTCAATTTCATGGATCAATGTTACTCGTTTTCGAAAGGAAAACAGCTGTTTCTTGTTAATTCACTCTTGTTATTTCTTGTATCGAATTTGCTTTCTGTTGTGTTTTGCGTCCTTTTCGTGGCCGTTCGACATAATTCTTGTATCGAATTTGCTTTCTGTTGTGTTTTGCGTCCTTTTCGTGGCCGTTCGACATAATGCGAAGGTTATAAGCCTGTACTCGATATCAGCCGGGTTTATCACGGTGTAGCGGTCCAAACTCGGAATCTGGAATGTCAATGGGTGTTGGACCTCGTCTGAGATTCTATGGCCAATGGTAATCAAGTTAATTACAACAAAACCCAGGAAAAAATACACTAAAATCAGGAAATCTGATCAAGCAAGTCCCATAAGGGAAAGGAGGAACAAAAGAAAAGAATCATACTTGACTGAAAGGAAACAAAGTTGCTCCACTTGAAGATAGGCACATTGCTTTCATATCAATTGGGTCAGCAAAATCTGGCCTGTCAGGTGGGTTTCTTAAAAAAAATTCAGGGGCTGACGGTCACAAAAATCAGGGTGCTGGTTGTGGTTGTCCATAAATTGTCAGCTACTCCTGTTCATGAAAATCTTACTTTGCAACTGTGTCATCTTACCCTGCACTTCTGCAGTCATCAGTTTTCTCGTAGTAAACGTAATCTTCACAGTTCAGGGTACTCTGATTTTTTTTTTTTGACATGCAGGGTACTCTAATGAGTGACCAAACAGCTGTAACTTCCACTTTACAGATGCCCATTTCACAACTGCCGTTCGCCGAGCTCAGACCGGTCGGCTTGTGGTCGGTTAGACCTGCCCTGCCAATCGGTGAGGATTAATCCAACCTCCACTCCAAGTCCTAGTAGGTTTGACTTCTTCAGATGGGGCTACATGGATGAAACAGGTGATTCTCATGTATCAAAGCAGGTGATTTACGTGTAATAAGAACTGAAGTCCCATGTGTTCAGTTTTGCACTTGGTCTTCCGATTCTGGTGCGCGATGCAGGTGTACAACGAAGCCAATGCGTGCTTCCAAAAGTCATGCGAAAAGATAGGATCCGCAGTAAGTATTGAGTATGCTCATCCTGCTGACCTTATTTGCTTTCGTCTTTCATCTAAAAGACTGGCAAATTGGATCAGTGGACAGTGGACCTGAGACACTGGTTTGGTTTGAAAAACTGAAACCTGAACAACCGATCAGGTGCTGCTGCTGGTCTGAAAATTCAGGGTGTATCTGTCTGTCCAGAGAATTTGCAGCTACTTTGGTCATATGATTCTTACCCTACAACTACAAAAGTAACGGCGTATATTCATCAAGCACTGCTCTCAGATACGTATAAACAATAATACCAAGTCTTCGATGAAGTTCCTTGTACTGGTGCTACAGTACTACACAAGAATTCAGGCAGGAGCTGCCGCACTGTTACACGCTACACATTTACACTTGAATTTACTAGCTGACAGACGATCGATGATGAAGTTGCTAATCTCTGTACACATCGTCCCGGTTCATCATGGGCCTGGTGCTTTGGGAGTGTGACGATCATTCGGGCCTGAACCAGGGTAGTCAGTTATCTGCAGAGCCATCCTTCCAAACATCTCTTCAACCACTCTGTTGCTTCTCCAGTTATCCTGCAATATTTTGTGGAGAAGCAGGAAGATCAGTTATAGAGGAATGGATTGCTCGAACTCAAGCAAGCAGTGTTTTTCCTCTGAACATCCGTTGCAAACAATGAACTACAAAGGAATGATCTGAACATGTTAATGGTTCAGACAGACTGTATAGCCAGCGCCCATGCTTCTCTGAATATCTGGCATAACTTATGCACATGCTTTTACTGTGTCAAGTATGCTCTGAACATGGTCATGTATGCCATAACACCATTGTTTGCCCTAGTTTTTTGAGTAGCCGTTAGTTTTTACTCAAAATTCAATACACCAATGATGAATTCGAATCACAATTCCAGGTGCATATTGCAGCTTCAGAGTTCAGACCTCTAACTCTGAACCTAATTACTGTTTCTGTTTCTGCGTTTAGACCACACTATACAAAGACATAGGTAATTCAATGGGCTGTGGTTCATTTCATTAAAAATATATTTAGGCTGTGAACAACAAATTCAAGCAGCAGAATCTTTAAGAAGTTTATTTGTATTACTGCAACTAGTCCACGCGTACCTCTGCTGCATCTTCAGCACCCTCTAACGCCGGAGCCTCAACCATCCTCGCTCTGAAGCTTCCTGCATCCACATCAAATTATCACAAACTGCAGTTCAGATCCCCAGAACATCAAATCAAGAAACGCACAAAAGAAAGCTACGAAAATTTGGGTGAATTACTCGTGAAACGAGCTGCATGAGCAGACGCGACGAGGAGGTGGAGAGCGAACAGGATCACCAGCAACCGCCTGGCCGGCAGCCTCGCCATCGCCATCGTCATCGCCGCGCCTTCCAACTCTGAAGCGTGTCTGACTCTTGGCTTGACGATGCGTCGGGATTAAATAGCTGCGACCTGCGAGGCCATGGCGTGGCCGCCCTCTTGCGTCTTGGACAGTCGACACCTAATCATGGAGCACTGGAAAGGAAACACACACGGAGAGGAAAACAAGTCTTTTTCTGACGCCCACCACAAACGCAATTGGCCGCCTACCTAACCTGGCTTTGTGCGCTGGTCTTGCGAAAAATAAGAGTCCCAGCCCTAGCTGCTAGCAGTTGCAGTAGCAGTAGATGTACGTAGACGACTTTTGCCGCACGGGGCACGGCTCCAAATCAAGGGTAGCGTCCCAAGATCTCTGCATCTGCTGACGTGCTGGGCACCATTCCTCTTTGCATTGGGTCACATCACATATGATTTAAATTATGAACCAATGCAAATGGAATTGTACGTCGTAGTCGTATATGTGTTTCTGGAGAGAGATGATCTGATGTAGCATATGTGTTTCTATGTTAATTTTGCCGTTGGAAAAGACTGGCATGAGTTGCTTGCTGCAATCTCTGGTCAGTCAGTATGTATGGTTTCAGAAAAATAACGAGAATATGTGACTTTTGGAGAAACATATGGTCAGATATCTTTGTTTTTTTAGCTCATGCCATTGGCTTTTATGCGTGACACGACTATATGGAATCCGAGGAGATAACTGAAAACGGGCTGGTGGACACTAGGATGAAGGCAGATGCGCTGATAAGGTCAACCGTGTTCATCATGCGGTTTAGTTTGTAAAAGCAGCTGTCAAGCTGATGTAAGCGAGTGATTGCTTCTGACCCTTGGAGACCTCAACGAGTGGTTGAATCAGGAAGATAGAATCGTCAGTTTTCAGATTCAGGGCCGAGTGCCTGTACAGATAACGCTTTCCGATGGAAGACACCGAATATGCTACTGAGTACCTGTACAAGGGCTGCACACGGTAGTGCCTTCTGAATTAGACAGTGTGATGATGATGAAGGTGTGGCCGTGAGGACACAGAGATAACTTGATGCAGAGATCAGCGCTGATTGATCAGTGGTGCTAAGCTGCCTAACGCGGCTGTTGCAGCACGGCAACGGCGATACGGCAAGGGCTCTGAAAAGAATTGGAAATGCCACTACTGTACTAGCCGATGCAGAATTTTCTTGTGCCTACAAATTCATAGGTGTATTAAATGGCATTGAGATTTTCAAAGTGGATTGATTGGTGACCTACGAAAAAAGAGGATAGCATCCACCAGCTGTCGACGAGAACATGCGTATCCTCCTTTCCCTGGTTGCTATGCTGTACCTACAGGTTTCAATCAAAAACGATACTGTTAATCCAAAAAAAAAACGATACTGAAAAAGAAAACAGAGAAAACGGTCAAAAGAAAAGAGAAGAAAAAAAACTTTCCTGGGCTGCTCGTATACTAATAGATCCCGCAGCAGAAAAAGTGCGGCAAGAGAGACGGGTCTCGGCGCTTAGGCGACTCGAGGGGAGTCTTGACGGTTAGAGTTTTTGGTCCCGGTGATCTCTTCCTTCTTTCTCGGATCTGATTGCGCCCTGCGATTTGATTCGGGAGTCCACGTCCGTTCCAAAGTGTTCAACATCAATTCTCCTTTCTGGAGCCAAACCAAGATCTGCTATAGCCTCGAGACCGGTTGGTGCTAGAGTTGCTCGAGTTGGGGGGCGGTGTACCTCTGCGGCCAGCAGTGGTGGTGATGGAGGGGGTTGAAGGAATGCTGGAGCGGCTGAAGCTATCGGCGGCGGAGAAGAAGGGCATCCGGGTTAATCAGGTGTGTCGCGCGCAGAACAAGGGTATGGAGCCGCAGGCAGTTGGCAAGGTCTTTGCGGAGAAGTTGGTGTATGCTGATGGCCTGGCGCAAGCCCTAGGGAGAATCTGGTGCCCGATCAAGGGTACCACCTGTAAGGATCTAGGGGAAAATCACTTCCTCTTCACGTTTCATCAAGCTGCAGGGAAACGGAGGGCGCTGGATGATGGGCCGTGGATGTTTGGGAGGGACTTGGTGGTGATGAGGGAGATGGATGAGTTAAAGGCAATTGAAGAGATGGAGTTTGTCTACATTCCCATCTGGGTACGTGTGATGAAACTGCCTGTTGGTTTGATGAATAAGGCGACGGGGGAAGCTATTGGGGCTGAGATCGGTACTTTCATGTTTATGGATGTTGATGAGGATGATACTGCCCTTGGAAGATATCTTCGGATTAAGGTACGGCTGGACATTCGGAAGCCATTGATGCGAGGTGTGACGGTTTGCGTGGGAGAGAAGGAGGAACCTCATTGGTGCCCGCTGGAGTATGAATTTCTCCCGGATTTCTGCTATACTTGTGGCATCATTGGCCATACAGATAGAATCTGTGAGACCGAAGTACCAGAGGGGGAAACACAACAGTTTAGCAAGAAGTTGAGGTGCATGCCGGACAGACGAAGGCTAGATGATGGTGTGGACCGTTTTGGTGCAGCGAGTTTCAGACCATCCTGGAGGTCGAGTGGAAGTGGAAGTAGGGGTAGCTCTGGTGGCTTTGCCAGTAGAAGTCTACCTGGTCGATCTGGTAGCGATGCACCGTCCTGGAGGAAGGGTGATGGGGCTGGAGGAAATGATGGTGCTGAGCCGGCAAAGGGGAGGGAGGAGGAGGACACCAATCCTTTGAAGAAGCAACTCCCGATGACAGCAGATGGAGGTTCTAAACGTGTCCTCTTTCTGAAGGATGGAGGCAGTGAGAAGGAGCAGAACAGCAGTACGCCTGTGCGGGAGGAAAACAAGGATGTGATTCAGGAACTGGAGAAGGATCATAGCGGGGGGGAGGTGCACGGGAACAGTGCCATGCAAGTGGATGTGGGTGCGAAGGAAGGCATGCATCGTGAAGAGAGCGCGATGGGGGGTGTACAGAAGAAGGGTATGATGGGGAGTACGTACAGAAGAATGGGAAGAGACATCCCTCGTTCGGGAGTTGAGGAACTGGATGTCACGCTTGGGAGTAAGCGCACCATCGAGGGTGCTCATGATGATGAGAAGAGTAGCAAGAGGGGTAAGGCCACTATTTCTACATCTGATGCGGGGCTGTCGGTACAGTCCTGCGAGAAGAAATGAAGATTGTAGCATGGAATTGCCGGGGATTGGGGAATGGCCCGGCAATTCGAGGCCTTCTGAATATTCGGAAGGAGGAGGACCCCGACATCTTGTTTCTCTCTGAAACTAAGATGACTCAAAGTAGGATTGAAGGCTTGAGGTGGAGATTGGGGCTGACAAATCTAGTGGTGAAGGATTGCATTGGGAAGAGTGGTGGTCTCGCAATCTTTTGGAGGAATGGTATCAATTTCCAATTGCGAGCAGTGTCTCGACTGTACATAGATGGCGAGGTGATGGAGCCAGATGGTTTCATTTGGCGATTTACGGGTTTTTATGGTGAGCCCAGTTCCGACAAGAGGGAGGTGTCGTGGAGAGCTCTCAGAACCCTAAATGCAACAAGGCGTAGGCCGTGGTTGTGCATGGGAGATTTCAATGAGATTCTGATGGCCTATGAGAAAGAAGGAGGTCTACCAAAGCCACAGGCACATATGGACAGATTTCGGGAGGCGCTGGAGGATTGTTCACTTGATGATCTGGGTTTTTCAGGAGATATGTTTACTTGGAGAAACAATAGTCATACCAGAGAACACTATATCCGCGAAAGACTGGACCGTGCTGTGGCTGATGTGGAGTGGTGTATGAGGTTCCCCAACTTCAGGGTTAGGAATGGTGATCCCAAGCATTCGGATCATAGGCCGGTGATTGTGACGCTAGAGGAGGAGGAGATAGTGGGTGGAGGAGACAGACAACCATGCTTTCGTTTTGAAGCAGGGTGGTTACAGGAGGAAAATTGTGAGGTGATTGTGGAGAATGCTTGGAAGCTATCCATGAATGCAAGAACAGGGAGTGTCACTGGTGCAGTGCATGATGTAAAAGCTGATCTCATAGACTGGAGTAAGAATGTGTTGGGCGATCTAGAAAAAAGAATTAAATATGTGAAGAAGAAATTGGAGGATTGCAGGAGAGGAGGCATTACACGGGAGAATGTTGCTAGGGAAGAGATTCTCAAGTATAAGCTAGAGAAGCTGGAGCACCAGAAGGATTTATACTGGCGCCAAAGAGCTAAAGTACATTGGTTACAACATGGTGACCAGAACACTAAATTTTTCCATGAACATGCCTCGGAGAGAAGGAGAATGAATAAAATCAAGAGACTGGTGAAGGATGATGGGAGTGTGGTTGAGGAGAAGGAGGAGATCCACAATCTCGTAACTGACTGTTATAAAACTCTTTTTCAATCTCGTGCAGGACAACGCTATCAGGAACTCCTCCCGCAGGTTCCTGTGCGGGTTACTGAAGACATGAATGAATCTCTGATGGTGGATTATAGCAACGAAGAGATTAAGAAGGCTTTAGATGACATGGGAGATCTGAAAGCCCCGGGTCCCGACGGTATGCCTGCTCTTTTTTACAAGAAGTTTTGGGGGATAATGGGGGATGATATTATTCGCGAGGTTAAAGCATTGCTGAATGGGGGGGCCATGCCTGAGGGTTGGAATGAAACTGTTGTTGTGTTAATACCTAAAGTTCTGCACCCAGAAAGATTGAAGGATTTAAGGCCCATTAGCTTGTGCAATGTAGTTTACAAAATTGCCTCCAAAGTATTGTCAAACCGCCTGAAGTATATTCTCCCTGATATTGTTTCCAAGAACCAGAGCGCCTTTGTGCCGGGTCGGCTGATTTCAGATAATGTCCTGCTTGCCTATGAATTGACACATTTTATGCAAAATAAGAAAAGGGGGCTGGATGAGTACGCAGCTTTGAAGCTAGACATGAGCAAAGCATATGACCGGGTAGAGTGGGATTTCCTCAAGGAAATGATGCTGAAACTTGGTTTTCACCAAAATTGGGTGAATACTGTTATGAATCTAGTGACAACAGTCAGCTATCGGTTCAAGGTTAATGGTGACCTTACTGACATAATCATCCCGGAGCGAGGTTTAAGGCAGGGCGATCCGCTATCACCATATCTTTTTCTTCTATGTGCTGAAGCTTTCTCATGTCTTCTGACTGCATCTGAGGACAGGGGGGATATGCAGGGTGTTCGGATATGCCCAGAAGCACCGAGTATCAATCATCTTTTGTTTGCAGATGATTCCTTGCTACTCTTCAAAATTGATAATCAGAGTACAAGCCATTTGCAACATATCCTTTCATTGTATGAGGATTGCTCGGGTCAGGTTATAAACAAGGAGAAGTGCTCCATAATGATCAGCGCTAATACCAGAGAGGAGGTGAAGGCAGCGGTGATGCAATCTCTGGACATAGGGGCGGAAGCTAGAAATGAGAAGTACTTAGGCCTCCCTATTTATATGGGAAAATCAAAGGTCCAGACTTTCAACTACATAAAGGACAGGATCTGGAAACGGATACAAGGCTGGAAGGAGAAACTACTGTCCAAAGCCGGGAAGGACATCCTCATTAAAGCAGTTGCCCAATCCATTCCCACCTATGCGATGTCGTGTTTTGATTTGACAAAAACTCTATGTGATGACATTGGTATGATGATTGCTAGATTCTGGTGGGCGCAGCAAGATAATGAGCACAAGCTCCATTGGATTTCATGGGAGAGAATGTGCAGCAGGAAGGCAAAAGGTGGCCTCGGTTACAGGGATCTCCATCTGTTTAATCTTGCAATGCTGGCTCGGCAGGGTTGGCGCCTGCTGTTGGAGCCGGAATCATTATGTGCAAGGGTCCTGAGGGCCAAATACTATCCTGATGGGCATCTATTGAAGTGTGAAGAGAAACCGGGCATTTCATATTCTTGGAGAAGTATTGTGCGTGGCCTTAAGGCGATCAAGCTAGGAATGATATGGAGGGTTGGGGATGGCACCATGATTAATATTTGGGAGGATCCATGGCTACCAAGAGGCTCTACACGGCGTCCGTGCACACCAAAAGGAGCTACAATCCTCACAAAGGTCTCTGACCTCATTGATCCCTACACGGGCAACTGGGATAAGGAACTGGTCGAGGATATTTTTTGGGAGGAAGACAAGAGGCTTATTCTGGCCATTCCCATCAAGTTTGGTGAGGAGGATAAGCCGGCTTGGCATTATGACAACAAGGGCATTTTTTCAGTAAAGTCAGCCTATCATGTTTTGGAAGATAACCGGGAGCACGAGCAAGACAGACAGAGGGGTGAGTCAAGTTCTTCCTTGGCTACGGCTGACTGTAAACTTTGGAAGAATTTGTGGAATTTCAAGTGTCAACCGAAAGTAAAACAGTTTTTGTGGCGCTTTGCTCATAATAGTCTGGCACTTCAACTGAATATTAAACGTAGAGGAGTTAAGGACGTAGATACTAAATGCCCGGTATGCCATCGTCTCGATGAAGATGGAGGACACTGCTTCCTAAAGTGCAAATTCGTGAAGCAATGCTGGCAGGCTCTCAAGCTTGAAAGTGTGCGCAGATGCTTCCTATCTATGGAATCCCCGCGAGATATAGTGCAGCACATCCTCACTCTGAAGGAGAAAGAAAAGGTTCTGATATCATGTTTTCTTTGGTCGTGGTGGGATGCAAGGAACAAAGCCAATGCAGGGGAGGGTCTCCCGGCGATTGCTGATGTGCAGCGTAAGACATTGCAGGCAGCTTGTAGCTGTAAGACACAGCAAGAGACGATTGCTCAGCATGCCTCTGCTCCTATGTCGAAGCAACAGAGATGGAGCCCCCCGCCTCCAGAGGTGCTGAAGATTAACACTGATGCAGCTTTCTGTGAGCAACAGAAGAGTGGAGCGTGGGGTTTTGTCATCAGAGACTGCGAGGGGCATGGGGTTCTGGCAGGTTCAGGCAACATACCAGCTGTGCAAGATGCGCTAACAGCAGAGGCCAAAGCATGTCTTCAAGCGTTACATGCAGCAATGGCTGCCGGCATATCACAAGTGCTGTTTGAAACAGATTCTGCTAATCTGGTTGTTGCCCTGAAGTCTCCTTCCTTTGATCTAGCGCCTGGAGGAGTAGTATTCCGGGAGATTCGTAGCTGTTTAGCTTTGCATTTTAACCTACATGGTATTGTTTTTGTACACCGTTCTAGTAACCAGTGTGCGCATGAGCTAGCTCATTCAGGCTTAGCTCGGGATCCGGACTGTCCAATGATTTGGATTGATCCCCTCCCTAGTCTTGTAACTTCCTTGGTGGTGCGTGACGTTATCGTGCCATCTGGTGTTGAATGAATGAGAAGGCTTGTTTTCAAAAAAAAGATCCCGCAGCAGAAGCCCAACACGCCAGCCCACGAACAAACACCCACATATGTTTGGAACAAGTCCCATTTACCTCCCTGGATACAAGACAGAGTTCGCGAAACCACCCTAGACACGAAAACCGGGTGAACTACCTCCCTCGACTTTCAAAACCGTTCACTTTGCCTCCTTACCGTGGTTTTAAGCAGTTTTCAATGTGGTTTTGCCTTTTTTCAATTGAAAATAAATCTTGTAAATATTTATTAAACCATAAAAAATATTTCTAAGCTTCTAAAGATTCTGAGAAAAATTTTAGAGATGGAATGGGACACAATAAATCTAAATAAAATATTTAAACTAGTGAAAATATCAAGATTTAGCTCTAGCAAAATAGAAAATATATACAAAAAATTAGTATATATATATTAAAATATTTAAATCTATATCTACATTTATGATGGTTGAATGCATTTACGATGAATGTATTCATACCGACTTCATTTCATGTTTTTTATTGATAAAATCAAGATACATTTAGAAAATTTTATGTGTGTTTAAGTTTTTGGATATATTTCCATTTTGCTAGAATTAAATTTAAATTTTAGAAAATTGTGTTGTCATTTTCACTAGTTTTAAATATTTTATTTAGATTTTTTGCATCTCAATCCATCTCTAGTATTTTTCTCATAATTTTTAGAAGCTTCGGGATATTTTTTTGTGGTTTAATAAATATTTACGAGATTTATTTTCAATTGAAAAAGGTAAAACCATCTTGAAAACCGCTTAAAACCAAGGCAAGGAGGTAAGGTGAACGGTTTTGGAAGTTGAGGGAGGTAGTTCACCCGGTTTTCGTGTCTAGGGTGGTTTCGTGAACTCGTTCTTGTATCCAGGAGGTAAATGGGACTTCCCGCTGTGGGTGTGTATGTGTGGCCCATGGGTCGACCCGTTCCATCACTAAAGCCCATCGTAGCCCATCCTCTTCTCTCCCGGCTGGAGGCACCCGCCGCTGCTAGAGTGCGAGTAGTGACTGCCCGCAGTGTGTGTGAGTGCGATGAAGCTTCACTGGAATCGCAGACCTCTCTCTGTTTCTTGGAAGTCTCCTGCGGAGTCAAGCCGCCGTCCGATTCTCCCAAGAGGACTAACGGTGGAAAGCGGGGCACCAGTACCACGATTAGAAAGCGAAGGACGCCCGGGTGTTGTCGGACGCTTCACGTTTCGTGGCAAAGCTTTTCGCGCAGGTCAATCGAGACGGGGTCGCTGTAAACCCTAGCTTGAGTTGAGGTCAAGGCCCATCTCTGTCTCCTACTCTCCGCGCTCCAAAACGATATGATTGCGGCGGGCGGTCGGGATTCGCCGAGGAAATTCCACTCCCAACTCCACTCCATGCGTTCCGTGCTTCAGGCAGGCAGGGTGGGTACATACTACATTTCGCCGGTCTACGTCGTCCAACTTACGTATATGCAGACATTGATCACGTCCTTGTCCGTGGTTATCAGCAGCCTGCACGGCTCTTACCACTTCATATATACAGGATTAATGATGAATCGAACAGAACTTCACTCCACATTAAATTACTTTGACACGGCCCTGCGCGCTGTTTCAACGGCTGTATTTTCACAGATGGAGATCATATCAATTCCTCAACCGAAATAGTAGCCAGGACATGCTCGTATATTTATGAGTACGGGACGAGCCGGCCGACCGTGCCCGGACTGACGACGGAGTCTAGCTAGCACGCAGCGCCGTCCGTACGTGCCCGTTCAAACTCCAAACTTTCGGCATCATTTCCTCACTACAAGGAACTATTTAATCTACGACGGAATCATTACGTCGCAGATCGTTGAAAATCCGTTGCAATTCAGTGTCCGCGACGTTTTCAGATTCCGTGGTTGAATGAGCGTGGTGGATTAAATCCGCCGATAGATCTTACAAAACGTCACGGATTGACGCGATCCGTGACGTTTTTTGACCGTCGCAAACCAGCCCGAAGCCCACTCAGCCCAACCCAAAGCCTAATGTTAGTGACGAAAATGACCGTCACAGATTGCTGCTGACATGAATAATGATGTGGCGCCTACATGGATGATGATGTGGCTGCTGATATGGATTGCTGCTTACATGGACAATGACATGGCCCCTACGTGGATGATGATGTGGCGCCCGCGTGGATGATGACATGGCGCCTACGTGGAGGCTGACGTAGCATGACACATGGTGGCTGATGTGGCAGATGACACATGGCGAATAACGTGGCACTCACAACCCATTTACGAAATAGGCCCAAAACCAAATACATTTTTCAGCCCATTAACTCAGAATTCTGCCAATTCGGCCCATTTTACAGATCTATCATTACAGCCCATAATAACAATTCATAAAGCCCATATAAATAGTATTACAATTTCAACCAAACACAATATATATGAACCAGCCCATCATCAACAACATATTAACACCTCATCATATGAAAAAAATTCTAAACCTAGATCACGTATTAACATCTCATCATAGGTACATCACTATAAATTGCACAGAGCCGTCAAACAGAATCATCACATTATGTCTACCCAGAACAGCACCAAAAGTGCGTATGTCGAGAAGAACGCGAGCCCAGGCATAACCAGTGTAGATGAACCATCTGTTGACGCTCTCCTATCTTCTCCAAAGCCAACAAGATTAACCTAGCAGGGCAGATGATGAGCAAATCGTTATTTAGTTTTTTCAGCAACAAAAACACACAAGCAGCATTGCCAAAGCACTATGCGCAGAAGATGAACGACAATCACCATGCAGAGCATAGCAGAAGCATCAAGCAGAGCCGAGCAGCAAAGCACTATATAAGTTAAACTTTAAGCAGTCCAAGAGAACAGCATACTACATTACAGACTAGGAAAACAAAGAGAGAAGTAGATTAATTGAGTTGGTGGAAGTACAGACCAACTACAAGTACAGACCACAGTATGACAGTACATGACCAGTTGAACAAATCTAAAAGATTAGCGGTTAACACTGCACTGGAAGCACCACAAAGAAATCACATTTGTAGATTCTTTTCCTATTATCAAAACTGACAACGGAACAGAATATACAAACAAGCAGAGTATACATGAGAGCAGTCTAATTTAGATCATTACTGGAAAATATTTATTAGTCTAACAATTGAAAAATCACAGCAACTCTTGCATGCACATAAGCAATATTCACATCCTTAATACTGTATGAACTCAACATGTATGCACATATGAAACACACACTGTTCTTTGGCAGAATTAGCATCACCTACACCTTGTTTCATAGCTCCAGACTCATCATGATTGTCAGTGCTGAGATTGGTCGCCCAACCTCAGCGCCACACAGAATGCGCTGTGTCCCGTCCCCTGACGGTTGATGCAAGAGCTAGCACGATGACACAAGAATTTATCCTGGTTCCGGCCGCGGGGCCGTACGTCCAGCAGACTGTGCTCGCGGCACTATACTATCTTGCACCGAGGTGCTTGCAGTGGGGGGGGGGGCTACAAGCACGGCGGGAGAGGAGAGGAAGTCTCCAAGTCCCTGAAAATGGGTGTGAAAGTGATTGAGGAGAGTGCCAATATCGTGGGAGGCGGCGATCGTGTGTGTGTTTTTCCGTCCGTCCCCTTCTCCTTCACTCCCTTCCTCCTTTTATAGGCCAAGGAGAGAGGGGGGAGGGGTTTACAAGTACAAATACAGTGTGTGCTACAGGGGCGCGCACTGGAGAGCATGGCGCCGGGCGTGCGGTCGTCCTTGACCCTGGCAGGGGATTTATGGCGAGCTCCGGCTTCTGCGGGTGTCACGGCCGTCCCTGTGCTTGTCCTGGAGTGGTTTCAAGGGGTGGCGCCGCCGTAATCCGCGCCCAGCCGCCCGCCGCTAGTTGGTTCGAGGGCGTGGCAGGTGGGGAAGGACGAGAGTTGGCGGCACAGGGGTCGGCATGGCGGTTGCTGTTGACCACAGTGCGCGGCGTGCCCGGTTTGCCGGGGAATGGCCGAGAGTTGGTGGATTTGACCCGGCGTTCGTCATCACCGGGCCGCGCCTGGCCGGAGTCCGTGCTCGGTCGCTGCTCATATATTCGTTCGAGGGTTCTTCACGCACATTCGAGGGCTGCACCGGGGGGGAGAAGGACGGGAGCGGGTGGAATAGTGGTGCGGAATGACGCCCGCAAGTCTGCACAGGGCCTTGCGCAGCGCCGCGTGCGTCCGCACAGTAGCGGTGAGGACGCATAGTGACCGGAGCAGGTAGAATCAGCGAGCTCTACGGTGTCAGCGGCGCGGCGTGGGGAGAGATCGCCTTTTGACTTCGGCGCCTGCCTGATGGGGCGGGCATTAAATGTCGTTGTCGGGCGGGGCGCCGGGGCGCGCCGCGTCGAGTAGAGGGGTGGCCTCGAGCGAGGCGGAGTTGGCTCGCCTGCTTGAGGGGGTGCGCGGCCCTCGAGCGAGGCGGAGTTGGCTCGCCTGCTTGAGGGGGTGCGTGGCCCTCGAGCGAGGCGGAGTTGGCTCGCCTGCTTGAGGGGGTGCGCGGCCTTCGAGCGAGGCGGAGTCGGCTCGGCGCGTGACCCGGGGGGTCCGGGTCCCTCGAGCGAGGCGGAGACGGGGGTCGCCACTTGGGTCCCCTCGACAGGTGAGCTCGGACGGCTGTTTTGGGCCGTGATAAGCTGTGACGGGCCGTGCTGCCTTGGTGGCCCTTTCGGGCTGCTGGTGATTCGGCCCTCCGTGGTTAACGTTTTTTGAGGGTGGTTACCCCGATGGTTAGGGGACCCCCTGGGTCTGTCCCCGACAGTAGCCCCCGAGCCTCTGCCGGACTAAGGGTCAGTCGGGCAGAGGCTGATGGTTTGCGGGATCGTTCCCGGGCATTCTGCGGGGGTTACTCCTTTTTGATTACGCACGTTCTTCCGTGGGGGTGCGCGAGCGCACCCGCGGGTGTAGCCCCCGAGCCTTTGGAGGAGTGAGTTCACTCGTGCAAGGGCTTTGACTCCCGATGATTGTGTTAGTCGCTCCCCATTCGACGTGGTGGATTGCGGGGATGCTACCGATTTATACTGAACTCGGGGGGCGGGTCCTGCACGGCTTCGACGTGTTTCGTGCATAGGAGGAGGAGGATATGCTGCAAGGAGCCCCTGAGCCCCTGGCCCGAGCGGAGGCGGTCAGGGGGCTTCTTGTCTTTGAGTTGCGACCCTCGCTTCCCCTTCGCGGGGGAGAGGGGTGAGGTCATTCGTGTAACCCTCGAATTGGGCCGCGTACACGGATGCCTCGGTGAGCTGCTAGCGGGTAGTTCAAGTGGACGCCCATGCCCCGTTCGCTAGGGGTCGGCTCGTGGTCCGGAGACTCGTCCATAAGAGCGCTTGCAAAGGTTTGCTAGGTAGGGCTCGGCCCCCTACGATGGGGGCCTAGGGCGCGGAAGCTCTCCCTCGATGGGATACCTCGTCTAGCTGCCCATGTCTGGCCTTGAACACAACAGGGGCGTCCCCAAACTTCGCGTTCGGGGTAAAGTCCGTTGAGCACGCCCGAATCGTCCCTTACTCTGTTGATCCGGAGCGCCTGTCGAACCCTTTCGCAGGCCAGGCTTCGTACTCCTGATCAGTGGGGCCTTGCGAAAGGTGCAGGTTGCCCTCGAGCCGCGGGCTCGAGAGTGGGTTGGTCGAGCGTGACCTGCAGCCTTCGCATCGCTTAATCTGGGGCGCCCGTCGGACCCTTTCGAGGTCAGAGGTTCGAGCCCCTGATTAGTAGCACCCCGCGCCTCGGGGGGGAGGGGCGTCGTTGTCTTACCTTGGAAGGAGCCCTTCCGTTCGGTTGTTGACGTTTCGGTTTGCGGGCCTACGCGCGACCGTTGGCGGGCGTGGTCGTGGCTGACGTGGCACGGAGTGGGCGAGGTGGGCGTAGTGGGCGCACCTTTTTAGGCGGAGTTGGCGTGTGCCGGGGAGAGGCGAGGCGACAGGCGGTCAGGCGCCGCTGCCGCGTCGTTTCATTTTACTGTGCCGCAGTAAATGCCGCCGCTCACGCGTGCCGTTCCCCGGGGAAAGGGGAGGGGGCCCCGAGTTGTCATCGATGCGCCACGCGCGCCCGGCCCATCGCCAATGGGTTTGTGTGCCGCGGCGGGGATGAACTCGCTCGCTCCCTTATAAAAGGAAGGCGGGGGGGGGGGAGAGGGGATTACTTACCTTCGCCATTCCCCGCACCAGCTCGCGCCTCCGCCCTTCTCTCGCTTCCGAGTCCGCTCGCTGCTCTCTGCTCGTCCCGCCCGCCTTCGTCGCCTTTGCTTCCCGCTCCGCCGTCTGCCATGGTGGTCATCGAGGGCGTCACCGAGTGGACTCCGTCCACCGCCACCGATCACCTTCTGGAGGGCCTGGTGACCGGCGGGCAGCTCTCGCCTCGGGGCGATCCGGCGCGGCCGGCGTGGATTGTCCCGCCGCTGGCGGCCAGGGTGCCAAACCCGCCGGCGGGGTACGTGGTGAGCTTCATCCGCTTCCACGAGCGTGGCTTCAACGCGCCTGCCAGTCAGTTCATGCGGGGCCTCTGCTACTACTACGGCGTGGAGCTCCACAACTTCGCCCCCAACGCCATCTCTCAGGCGGCGGCCTTCGTCGGCGTCTGTGAGGGCGTGCTGGGGATCGAAGTGCACTGGGACCTATGGGTCCACCTTTTCCGCGCCGAGCTCAGCACGTCCGGCGCGGGGAAGGGGTGTGCCGTTCTTCGTGTGCCGGCGGTCTTACGCTCGCGCCGTTCGAGCCCCGAAAGCATCTGTATCCGGCCTGCAGGATGACCACCAACAACAGTGGCTGGGCCAAGGGGTGGTTCTACCTGCGCAACGACGGCCTGGGGTTGTCGGAGTACACCGGCAAGGTCTTGACGGAGAAGGCCGACTCCTGGAGCTACGGTGTTTCCGGCGACGGTCAGCGGAAGAGGCTCCGCCCCATCATCGACGCCCTTCGTACTCTGGAGGGGTCGGGTTTGACCGTGGCGCACGTGCTTGCGCACTGCCACCGTCGCCGGGTGGTTCCCCTCATGGAGAGATAGCTCCCTCTGTTCCGGATGACAGGGCGCCGACCCGGTGGCATTGGCGGCTTCGCGTATGTTGCCGGAGCCACTCCTTGAGGAGTACGTCGTCACGAGGGTGCGAACGGTGGTGCATCCCGACACTATGCCGAGTGACCTCTGGTCGTTCCGGCTGCGCCCCGATGAGGGCCACGTTTTGTCGGTAAGTCGTCATTTCCCCTCCCGAGCTGTTGGATTGATAACTTAGAACTTCCTTCCTCGATTCATTGTGGTTTCAGAAGGTGAACTGCAACCTCTACCGCCCCCTCGCGCCGACTCCGGAGGTGCGCGCTTCGAACCGCGCCCGCCGTGACCGCGAGAGGGACGCGAAGGCGGCGAGGAAGGCCAGCAGCCAGAGGAGGCAGGCCCGGCGGGACGCGCACTCGGCGGCGCTCCGCCGGTGGAGGAGGGACGGCGGGACGCCACCGGCGTCCCCAGAGGACTCCCCGGACCCTCCCAGCGAGGAGGAGGAGGAGATCGATGCCGGCGGGGCTCTGCCCGCCGGTGAGGAGGAGGAGATGGCCGTGCCGCCGCCTGGGGCGGGCGCGGCGAGCCTTGGCGATGTCACGCCGGTGGCAGCGCGGACGGCGGTCGCGCCTGCCCGACCCGCGGCGCAGCGGGCGCAGGTGACTTCTACCCCAGCTGCGGGCGCGTTGCGCCGCATCAGATCGGATGCCGAGGGCTCGAGGGGTTCGCAGCCCCCGAGCGGGTTGAGGGGGTCCTCGAGTTCGAGGAGGGCTCCATCATCGGGCGGCTTGAAGCGGAAATTGCAGGCCTTGCAGGATTGCGTCCGGTAAGTCTCGCTTTGAGCCATTCTCGTGATTTTCTATCCCCGTTTGGTTTTTTGCTTTACAATTTCCGTTTTTCCTTTCTGATTCAGCGCTCGGGGTACTGCCAAGGCTAACCCCAACCTTGCGCCTAAGAAGGCGTTGAACGTCGGGGTGTCGGATTCCCCTCACGCCGGGGATCGCGTTCTCGTGGGACTCCGCGTCCAGCAGCGACGCCCACAGCGATGCCGGAGGACCGGCACCGGGGGTACGAGATTCCCGGCCGATGGAGACGGAGCGGGGGGGGGGGGGACGCCCCCGATGGTGGTTACGGAGCCAGGGCAAGACGCCCTGGTGGTGGACGTGGAGCCGGGGCACGGCGCCCCGGTGATAGAGGTGGAGCCGGGGCGCGACGCTCTGGCTGAGGTGGGCGAGCAGGGGGGCCGTGCCACCGCCGCGGCCCCTACTGGAAGGAGGCAGGAGGCGGTCGCGCCGATCGGTAGCACGGTCATCCTGCCGGCCTCGGGTCGCGCACAAGGCGTGCCCCAAGGTAACGATGGCGGACGTGCTCCCCCTGCGGGGGTGGCTGCGGCCGAGGGGCCGGCAGCGTTTTCCTTGGCCCCGGGGCCGCCGCAGGCGCCAGTGGCTGGGGGAGCGGCGGAGTGGGATATGGCCGAGGCGGCGCTGCATCAGGGTCAGCGCGGCCCGAGCGCATGGCCGGAGGAGCCCGGCGTCTCTGCTCGAGTCTGACGGGGCATGGCGGAGGAGAATGAGCTGTGGGCTCGAGCAGAACGGGTCGGGACGGACCTGGAGCGGACCATCGCTGCTGCCGCCGATCTTCATTCCAGGCAGGCGCTGGAACTTTTCGAGGTAACCCCGTGCTTATCCATACTGCTTGGTAATTCGTCACCGTTTTTAGTTTGTGCCTTATCCTTGATGGTTCTTCGTGCAGCTTCTGCGGCAGGAGGCGGCAGACTAGACCGCGTGCATCGTGGACTTGTACGCCGATCTTTGTCGGTACCGTCAAGCGAACCTGGACCTGGGCACGGAGGTGACCCAGCTCACCGCCCGGGTGAGGGAGACGGAGGCGGCCGCTCGCGCACACGAGGGCGCCAAGGCTCGCGCGGAGCAGGAACGCGACGCCGAGAGAGGCGCGGCGGAGCGGGGGGCCCGGGCATTGGTCGCGGCGTTGGAGCGGCTCGAGCTCGAGCGCAAGGCGCACGAGGAGGCCGGGACCAAGCTGCTGGAGGCACAAGGCCAGCTCCAGCAGGAGCGCGATGCGCTCACGGCGGAGCGGACGCTGCTCGAGCAGGAGCGCAAGGCGCGCGAGGCCGTGCAGTCTCAGCTCGCGGAGGCAACGGCCCGGGCAGAGCAGAAGGCCCAGGAGGCCGAACGGCTGGGCCGCTCACTTCGGGAGAAGGAGGGTGCGCTGGCCACCGCGGAGGACCTGCTCCAGCAGGAGCGCACGGCACTTACCGAGGCTACGGCCTTGGTAGATGGTATGGTTCTATGTTTTCTTGGCTTCCTTGGCTGTTTCTGTGTTGGAGTTCATTTTGACGTGCTTGATCCTTGTCAAGGGCTATGGAAGGCTCAAGCCGAGAAGGCGGACGAGGTGGTGGCTGTTCAAGCTGCCTACTCCGACGCCGCGTGCCGGGACATTTAGTGCGTCGACATCCCGTCGGGGTTGCAGTCGGGGTCGTCATTGCCCAGCCGCCTGAGGTCTTTGAGAGGCTGCGTGGCGGAGCGCCTTGAGAATGCTCTTCACCTTGGTGTGAAGAAGGCACTCGGCGTGGTGTCGACCCACTACGACATTGACCTTGCGGCGGTGGCGCGCGGTTATTTTATCGACGCAGACCTGGAAGACGACGCCGCCCTTGCTGCTCTCGACGAGGCCGATGACAGTGCCGAGGACGCCGCCACAGCGCTTGCCGCCAAGTTCGGGCGTGAACTTTTTCCTGGCGAGGATGAAGATGCGCGCGCCGACATCGGGCCCGAGGCCGTGGCTGCCCCCGAAGCCGAGGCTGATCCTGAAGCCGACACTGTGGCGTCCCTTGAGGAGGCCATCGCCTCAGTGCGCCGTGATGACGATGGTCCTAGGGCCCTCGCGTCGGTTCCTTCGACTGTCGCCGCCGAGGCCGCCGCCCTGGGGGGTCTTGACACTGCCGCCGCGCCCCTGCAGGAAGGTGAACCCTGAAAGGTTCAGGCTTAGATATCGAGATGTATCTTAGTTTTTAGGAGACTGGCTCTGTACATAAACTATGTTTGAATTTCGATTGTGTGCTTCGAACTTGTTTGATTGTTCTATTGTGCTATTCTTGGCTTGGAGAGATTTTGGCCGGGTATTTTGAATCTGCGAGTAATTAAGGCGTGGAGTGGAGAGGGAGATGCCGTATCCCTTCGAGGGCGTAGGCGGTCTCACGGCTCAGCCGGCTCCGGCTTTAGTTAGCTCGTGCCCTGCATCTTTCTAAGCGTTCTGAGTTTTAGCACAATTTTAAAATTGGGACGATTAGGGGGGGTAAACCCCCCTGCAGCCCCCGAGGGGGTTTGGCTCTATCGAGACTACGTCGAGGATAGGACCAAGTCCCCCTTGTTCATGCTGTTAGTAGCAATGTTTCCATATTTTTCGCAAACTTTTCATCGTTGTTGGCTAAAAACATGAAGTATTTACAAGGAATGCTGAGAGTTTTAGGGATAAAAGCGACGTAGCTGTTGGATGTTCCAGACGTTGGTGAAGATCTCGCCCTTCTCGTTTGCCAGCTTGTAAGTGCCAGACTTGAGGACCTTGGCGATGATGAATGGTCCTTCCCATGGTGGAGTGAGCTTGTGGCGCTCTCGATTGTCCTGGCGCAACCTTAGCACCAGGTCCCCTTCGTGAAGGTCTCGACGCCGTACCTTCTGAGCTTGATACCGTCGGAGTGATTGCTGGTAGCGTGCCGAGTGAAGCAACGCTATGTCTCGAGCCTCATTCACCTGGTCCAGTGAATTCTCGCGGTTCCGCTGGTTTTGTTCTTCTTGGTAGGCCTTGAGCCTCGGAGACCCGTACTCCAAGTCCGTTGGGAGGACGGCCTCGGCGCCGTAGACGAGGAAGAATGGGCTGAAGCCTGTGGCCCTGCTTGGGGTTGTCCTGAGACTCCAAATCACCGACGGCAGCTCAGCTACCCATTTCCGGCCAAACTTGTTTAGCTTGTTGAAGATTCTTGGCTTCAGGCCTTGTAGTATCATGCCGTTGGCACGTTCTACTTGGCCGTTTGTTTGTGGATGTGCTACGGCCGACCAATCTACGCGAATGTGATGGTCGTCGCAGAACTCCAAGAATTTCTTGCCGGTGAACTAGGTGCCGTTGTCGGTGATGATCGAGTTAGGTACCCCGAATCGGTGGATGATGTCGGTGAAAAACAACACGGCCTGCTCAGATCTGATGCTGGTGATAGCTCGGACCTCGATCCATTTCGAGAACTTGTCGATGGCCACCAACAAGTGGGTGAAGCCCCTGAGCGCTGTTCGGAAAGGCCCCACGAGATCCAACCCCCATACCGCAAAAGGCCATGTTACAGGGATGGTCTGTAGGGCGTGCGCCGGGAGATGCGTCTTTCGCGCGTAAAATTGACACCCTTCGCAGGTGCGCACGACTTCGTTCGCGTCGGCTACGGCGGTAGGCCAGTAAAAGCCTTGCCGGAACGCGTTACCCACGAGGGTACGCGGCGCCGCGTGGTGTCCGCACACCCCGGCGTGGATGTCGCGGATCAACTGCTTTCCCTCCGGGACGGGGATGCATCGCTGCAGAATTCCTGAGGCGCTGCGTTTATACAGCTCGCCGCCGACCGAGACAAAGGTCTTGGCCCTTCTCGTGATGCGGCGCCCCTCGGTCCGGTCCGAGGGCAGCTCCCCGCGGTCGATCCACGCGAGGTATGGTCTACGCCAGTCTTGCGGTCGTGTGTCCACGTCGATTTCCATGGCCTCGGCCGAAGAGTTTCCAACGTCGAGGGCTTCGAGCCCCTCTTTCGAGGGGTCCTCTTCCATGGGCTCGACCCCCTCAGCCCCTGAGAGCGTCTTGAGGGCTCCGGCCCTTTGTTCGAAGTTGACGGAGGGTTGGTCGAGGTCGCGGGCGAAGACGTTCGGAGGAACGGTGACTCGCTCTGACGTGATCTTGGCCAGCTGATCCGCTTCCTCGTTGTATTTGCGCACGATATGGTTCAGCTCGAGGCCATAGAATTTGTCCTCGAGGTGGCGAATTTGCCCCGCGGCACCCCGAATACGCATTTCTCCGGGTTTAACTTTACCCCGTTTGCCCGGAGGCAACCGAATGCGATTTGCAAATCGTTTACCAGATCGTCCGCCTTTCTGGTTTTTACTACAATATCATCCACATATGCCTCAACGGTCCGCCCGATGTGGCTTCCGAAAACATGTTGCATACATCGCTGGTATGTAGCTCCGGCGTTTCGGAGGCCGAACGGCATAGTGACGTAGCAAAACATGCCAAACGGGGTGATGAAAGAAGTCGCGAGCTGGTCGGACTCTTTCATCTTAATCTGATGATAACCAGAATAAGCATCAAGAAAGCATAGCAATTCGCACCCAGCAGTGGAGTCTACTATCTGATCTATTCGAGGCAAAGGGAATGGAACCTTAGGGCATGCTTTGTTTAAATCGATATAATCTACGCACATACGCTATTTCCCGTTTTTCTTCCTAACTAGAACAGGATTAGCAAGCCAGGTTGGGTGAAATACCTCTTTGATGAACCCGGCCTGCAGAAGCTTGTGCACCTCCTCCCCGATGGCGCGGCGCTTTTCCTCGTCGAACCGCCGCAGTCGCTGCACCACCGGCTTGGAGTGAGGCTGGATGTCGAGGCAGTGCTCGGCGACCTTCCTCGGAACACCCGGCATGTCCGAGGGTCTCCACGCGAAGATGTCGGCGTTGGCGCGGAGAAAGTCGACGAGCACCGCTTCCTATTTGGGGTCGAGGGTGGTGCTGACCCTCAACGCCTTGCCCTCGGGGGCATTGGGGTCGAGGGGCACCGCCTTGGTGTGCTCTGCAGCCTCGAAGGTGCCCACGTGCCTTTTGGCGGAGTCGACGGCCTCGTTCGCCATCCTTTCCAAGTCCGCCACCAGGGTCTCGCTATAGGCGAGCGCCTCCGCGCCCTCGACGCACTCGACGTCACACGCGTAAGCATGCTCATACGACGATCCCACGGTGATGACGCCCTTTGGCCCCGGCATCTTCATCTTGAGGTAGGCGTAGTTGGGGACCGCCATGAACTTGGCGTAGCACGGACACCCGAGAATGGCGTGGTACGCTCCTGGGAATCCCACCACCTCAAAGGTGAGGGTCTCCCTCCGAAAGTTGTCGGGAGTGCCGAAGCAAACGGGTAGGTCGATCTGCCCGAGGGGTTGGACCCGTTTCCCCGGTGCGATGTCGTGGAACGGCGCCTTGCTCAGCCTTAGCTGGTTCGTGCCGATGCCCATGAGCTCTAAGGTGCGGACGTAGAGGATGTTGAGACTGTTGCCCCCGTCCATCAGCACCTTGGAGAATCGTGTGTTGCCGATGACGGGGTCGACGACAAGTGGGCAGCGCCCCGGATTCGGGACATAGTCCGGGTGGTCCTCGCGGCCGAAGGAGATGGCCTCATCTGACCAAACGAGATAAGTTGGCGTCGCGGGGTGAATGGAGAAGATCTCTCGGCGTTCACGTCTTTGCTCCCGAGACATCGCGTTCATTGTGGGCCCCCCTACGATGAAGAAGACATTCTCCACATGGGGGAACTCGTTGTTGCCGCCATCACTCGTACCCTTCTTCGGGCCATCCTCCTTCGCGGAGGTGCGCTTGTAGTAACCCTTGATCATCTCGCACTATTCGAGGGTGTGGCTGACAGGGCCCTTATGGTACGGGCATGACTTCTTCAGCATCTCGTCGAATAGGCCTCCCCCCTGAGGAGGGCCTTTGCGACCTCGCTCGACCGCGAGGGCCTCGTCAGAGTCCTCGCCCTGCTGCTGCTGCTGCGCGGCTTGCCGAGGCTTCTTGCCCTTGCCACCTCGTTTCTGCTTTTTAGCCTTTCCCTTGGACTTGCTGCCCTCCGCGGGCAGCTCCTCCGCGCGCTTCCCCTTGGTCTTGCCATCAAAAATCGCCCCAACAGCCTCCTCTCCAGAGGCGAAGTTGGTAGCGATGTCGAATAGCGTGTTGACGCTGGTGGGATGGTTTCGCCCCAGCTCGCGCACCAGCTCTCGACAAGTCGTGCCTTCAAGGAAGGCGTGGATGATTTCGGAGTCACCCACGCTTGGGAGCTCGGTGCAGCGCTTGGAGAAGCGGCGGATAAAGTCTCTCAGCGGTTCGTCGGCCGCCTGCCGGCACCCGCGCAGGTCCCAGGAGTTTCTGGGGCGCACCTACGTGCCCTGGAAGTTACCAACAAACATCCTGACCAGGTTGTCCCAGTCGCGGATCTGGTTCGCGGGTAGGTGTTCGAGCCATGTCCGCGCCGAGTCCGCGAGATGAAGCGGAAGGTTGCGGATGATCATAGCATCGTCGGTGGCCCCGCCCAACTGGCAAGCCAGGCGGTAGTCATTGAGCCACGTCTCGGGTTTCGTCTCGCCCGAATACTTGGTAATGGTGGTCGGCTGACGAAAGCGCGGCGGGATGGCGGCCGAACGGATCTTCCGGCTGAACACAGGGGTTCCCGGGGGTTCCGGCGTCGGGCTTTTGTCCTCCTCGCTGTCGTAGCGACCCCCTCGTCGGGGGTGCCTACTGCGGGGAGGTGCCGCGTCCTGCCTCTCCTTGTTCAGGACGTTGCGCGCGTCACCGTCATTAATGGCAGCTCGTGTGTCTATGAGTCGGTATTTCGCGGACCTCCTCGTTTCGCGGTCGCCAGTCATAAGCACCTTCCCGTCGTTCGTTGGTCGGGGAGGCGTCCATGCGCCCCTAGGCGGCGTATGGATAGACTGTTTCTTATCCCGCTTGCTTCCTCCGGCTCTCGAACTGGCCTGGTGGCGCATGCGGGAGGCGGAACTTTCTGCTTGTTGAACGGGCGCTTCTTCGACAAGGGCCTGCACCTGGCGCCGCATGTCGCGCGCCTCTGGTGTCGATGGTTCGGGCATGGCCCGAATCAGAGTTACTGCGGCGACGAGCTTCTGGCTTGCCCGCGGCGGCATGGCAGGGTTGGCGTCGTTGCCATCATTCATGATGCGCGCTTGAGCGATGCGCCCGGCGGCTTGCGCACGTTCGCCGCGCTCGGCCTGCCGGGCTTCTAGAGCTGCGCGCAGCTCCTGTACCTGCTGGCGCTCCTATTGGAGCCTGGCTTCCAGCTCTTGTACCTGCACGAGTTGTGCCTGTGCGAGTGCGGCTTCGCCCGATGGCTCGGCGGGCGCTGGTGGCGGTTCGTCGTGCCCGGCCCCGTCGCGCGTTTCTTCATCCTCTCCCACGGACTCTTCGCCGTCGAGGACGAAGCATTCCCGCGTGGGGTCGTCTTCCCCTTCGCTGGAATCGTCGGAACAGGTGAGGCAGAAGTCCGCAGCGGCCTGGAAGGAGGTAAGGCCTTCGCGATCGCGTAGCCCGGAGTAGTCCAGGCCTGGGTGCTCCTGGCCGTGCATACTTTCCCCGTCGTCCGACTCGGGCTGGGACCCGCCGGGCGAGGAAATGTTGGGGCTGCGGATCGAACCCAGCTGGTGACCCGGCGAATCCTCTTGCACGTTCAGGTTGGCGTTGATTGCCGCAGAGTAGCTTGCGGCCGCGTTGCTCATTCCGTGAGGGAGCGGTGCCAGCCCGACAGCATTTTCCCAGCGTGCTCCGTCCGCGGGAGCCGCTGGTGGGGGTGCGCCCCCTGTAATGCGGCAGCGGGCCGGAGCAACAGGTGTGCGTCCCAATCAGGGAGGACGATGATGCGTGGGGCAACGCGCCGTTCCACGCGAATCTGCAGCTCGTGCAGTCTTCGACATCTCCTGAGCTGGGGCGGCGTTGGCGTTGCCGAGGTAATGGCCATCATGTCGGGTGTCCTGGAGGCGAGCCGCATGAGGAGGCCCTCACCGGTCGCTTCGAACTCCAGGCTCCCAAACATGATCCGGTACCCGCGCGGAAGCAGGCCGGGGGACCCCGTGGCGGATCGTGGCGACATGGCCTTGGCGTGGCTTGCCGTCAAGGGAACTTATCGGGTGAAGTGGGTTGATCACAATGCAACCCCCTACCTGGCGCGCCACTGTCGGTGCTGAGATTGGCCGCCCAACCTCAGCGCCACACAGAATGTCGTACGTCCAGCAGACTGTGCTCGCGACACTATACTATCTTGCACCGAGGTGCTTGCAGTGGGGGGGGGGCTACAAGCACGGCGGGAGAGGAGAGGAAGTCTCCAAGTCCCTGAAAATGGGTGTGAAAGTAATTGAGGAGAGTGCCAATATCGTGGGAGGCGGCGATCGTGTGTGTGTTTTTCCGTCCGTCCCCTTCTCCTTCGCTCTCTTCCTCCTTTTATAGGCCAAGGAGAGAGGGAGGGAGGGGTTTACAAGTACAAATACAGTGTGTGTGCTACAGGGGCGCGCACTGGAGAGCATGGCGCCGGGCGTGCGGTCGTTCTTGACCCTGGCAGGGGATTTATGGCGAGCTCCGGCTTCTGTGGGTGTCACGGTCGTCCCTGTGCTTGTCCTGGAGTGGTTTTGAGGGGTGGCGCCGCCGTAATCCGCGCCCAGCCGCCCGCCGCTGGTTGGTTCGAGGGCGTGGCAGGTGGGGAAGGACGAGAGTTGGCGGCACAGGGGTCGGCATGGCGGTTGCTGTTGACCACAGTGCGCGGCGTGCCCGGTTTACCGGGGAATGGCCGAGAGTTGGTGGATTTGACCCGGTGTTCGTCATCACCGGGCCGCGTCTGGCCGGAGTCCGTGCTCGGTCGCTGCTCATATATTCGTTCGAGGGTTCTTCACGCACATTCGAGGGCTGCACTGGGGGGAGAAGGACGGGAGCGGGTGGAATAGTGGTGCGGAATGACGCCCGCAAGTCTGCACAGGGCTTGCGCAGCGCCGCGTGCGTCCGCACAGTAGCGGTGAGGACGCATAGTGATCGGAGCAGGTAGAATCAGCGAGCTCTGCGGTGTCAGCAGCGCGGCGTGGGGAGAGATCGCCTTTTTACTTCGGCGCCCGCCTGATGGGGCGGGCATTAAATGCCGTTGTCGGGCGGGGCGCCGGGGCGCGCCGCGTCGAGTAGAGGGGTGGCCTCGAGCGAGGCGGAGTTGGCTCGCCTGCTTGAGGGGGTGCGCGGCCCTCGAGCGAGGCGGAGTTGGCTCGCCTGCTTGAGGGGGTGCGCGGCCCTCGAGCGAGGCGGAGTTGGCTCGCCTGCTTGAGGGGGTGCGCGGCCTTCGAGCGAGGCGGAGTCGGCTCGGCGCGTGACCCGGGGGGTCCGGGTCCCTCGAGCGAGGCGGAGACGGGGGTCGCCACTTGGGTCCCCTCGACAGGCGAGCTCGGACGGCTGTTTTGAGCCGTGATAAGCTGTGACGGGCCGTGCTGCCTTGGTGGCCCTTTCGGGCTGCTGGTGATTCAGCCCTCCGTGGTTAACGTTTTTTTAGGGTGGTTACCCCGATGGTTAGGGGACCCCCTGGGTCTGTCCCCGACAATGATCAATTTGCAAATGAAGATGTGGTAGTCAGATAACAACAGAGGGTAATAGGAGAGAGAGATCTCACTGCTTGTAATGCGTACAGATCAAGTGTGTTGCAAAATCAAACAGGCAGCATACATATCCATACCTTACTGCCACTGAGCAACGCAGTCTGCAGTAAAAAAAAGTGGATCAAATTAACTAAATGGCACAATAACTATAAATCAAACGAGCTGCTTCTGTCTGACAAACTGCGAACAAAGAAAGAGCAGAACAACTGCTGCTTGAAGTGAACAGAAAGCTTGCAAGCTAAAGCTAGGAGGCTGCTGCTGCAAGAATACGGACGAAAGGGCTTCTAAATGCTAGAAGAGACCAGCAGCAAAAGCTCTGCAATGCCATAGACCCGATGCAAGACTCACCGCACGGACAGCAGCGGCTAGCTCTACAAAAATTCCAGGAATACCAACAGAACAACTCGAATCAACACGAGATTCAAACCGCTACCTCACCACATCATAAGCAAATAGATCCAAGCAGAGGAACCTCAAAAGATTGAGAACTCGTCACGAATTTTAGAAATTCGCAGAACCCTAGAAATGGGGGAAATTTTGGGGAATCATCAAATCTGTGGTGTTCAAATGAGGAATTCGCTAATGGATCATCCTAGACTCCATCACAAATGTCCTAGCACCGATTTGCCCCTAGAAATCTGCCCCAAATCGCAATCAAAAGCGACGAACGAAAAATCACCGAAAAACACATAGAAAATAGAGAAAAAGAAAAAAGCACAACGGGCGGAGCAGAGGAGGGGGCGAGGGAGGGGGTCAAGGGACGGTGGCCGGAGGAGCGCACGACGGGCGGAGGCGAGTGGCGGAGGTTCGGCAGCTCAACGGACGATGGGCGAGTGAGTTGCGTGGTAGGTGGAGAGGAGACCCGGAGAGAGAGGTAGGGTTTGGGTGAGGTGGTGGTGGGCAGGTATATTTATTCGAAGCGTGGATCATCTGAGCCGTCCAAATTTCGATCCAACGGCTCAAAATGATGTCCTCTGATGGGCCAAATAGTTAGATGGGCTGAAAACATGCTTCTCGCAGCCCACTACACTACTTAAGATTTTTCTTTTTCTTATTTCCATTCAATGAACTTTTATGAAGTAAACCTGTAAAATAAAATTTCTTAAATATCAAACATAGTTTTGAAATATAACATACACCATATAAGTTACAATATAGGAGTTTTAGAATTTTTGGAATAAATTTGCTATTTTCTATCATTTATACGAATTTCTGCGTGCTTACCAAAAGTATTTCCAACTTGAACTAAATGTACCTCCGATAAGATTTGAAAAATTGCAAAAAAAATATATTTAGGCGCCTATGTTCTATTCTAGCTCACTTCTTGGAAATTGATGAAAAATTCAATAGAATTATATGGAAAATTCAAATTTCTACTAGTTGACTTATTATAAAATAATAATAATAATACCTAAAATTTCTCCAAAAAATATGTAAATTGGGATAGAATCATTTTATGAATGTACAAGCTTGACATAAAAGTTCCATAAGATTTTATGCAAATTGGAGTATACATTGTTCACAAACTAGATTGTTCTCTCACATTGTTTCATACAACTCAACTCAAACTTTGAAATTTCATACAACTCAAGTCTTATATTGCTCATATACACTTACAAATTGGATAAAGCCAACCATTTAGTATAATATTAGCAAATATGAAGTTACATTACCATTTGTTCTTCAAAAAAGTTGGTTCAACTCCAATTTGAAATTCAAGTTCAAATTCATTTAAAGAAGTTTAAAGGAAACTCAATTTTTCTCCTAGATCTAGAGCTCAAATAAAAAATATTTCAATATGAAAGTTGTAGAACTTTTAATTTTAAGAAACTTTTGTTTTGGCCAATCTTCGAGCTTCAACATGTTTTTCTCTTTAAATTTCGGTCAAACATCATTTGACCTTGGTCAACTCTCTCTCTCTCCCATATTTAGGAAACTCAATTTTTCTCCTAAATCTAAAACTCAAAACAAAAACCATCCAACATGAAAGTTGTAGAACTTTTAATTCTAAGAAACTTTTGTATTGGCCGATTTTTAAGTTCCAATGCAAATTTTCATTCAAATCTTGGTCAAAAGTCATTTTCCCCTCTTCTTGTACCACGCGACGCACAGAGCTAGAGCGCGCACGCCGGCCACGACGGCGCGACGGCGGCGACCTCACGCCGGCCATTCCCGGCTCTCCCCTCAACTTGCTGCCCCTCCGCCGTCCTCCCTACGTGCCAGTACACGAGGCCGGCAGCTCCTTTGCCTTCTTCCCCAACTCTTCTCTCCCCTCTTATTCTACCTCCCGACGCTCAGACAGAGCCAGAGCGCGCACGCCGGCCGCGACGGCGCGATGGCGGCGACCTGACGCTGGCCATTCCCCGCTCTCCCCTCAACTTGCTGCCCCTCCGACGTCCTCCCTACGTGCTAGTACACGAGGCCGGCATCTCCTTTGCCTTCTTCCCCAACTCTTCTCTCCCCTCTTCTTCTACCTCCCGACGCTCAAACAGAGCCAGAGCGCGCACGCCGGCCGCGACGGCACGATGGCGGCGACCTGACGCCGGCCATTCCCCGCTCTCCCCTCAACTTGCTGCCCCTCCGCCGTCCTCCTTACGTGCCAGTACATGAGAACGACAGCTCCTTTGCCTTCTTCCCCAACTCGTCTCTCCCCTCTTCTTCTACCTCCCGACGCTAAGACAGAGCCAGAGCGCGCACACCGGCCGCGAAGGCGCGATGGCGGTGACCTCACACCGGCCATTCCTGGCTCTCCCCTCAACTTGTTGCCCCTCCGCTGTCCTCCCTACGTGCCAGTACACGAGGCCGGCAGATCCTTTGCATCCTTCCCCATCTCCGAGCCGCTCCCGAGCTCCGGTCAACGCCGTTGGCGCCGCCGCCACCACATCGCTGTGGGCAGCCCTCTCCGCACCACCCCAACCCAATTTGGGCATCCCACCACACTCCCCGACCTTCACCTCAGCTCCCTGACCCCTCTGGCTCGCTCACTGGCCATCCCCAGCCTTTCCTGCCGTTCATCATCGCCGTCGGCCACCGCTTCCACGTGGGCAGACCGCTCCACTCCACCCCGGCCCCAACCGATCCCACAGTCGCACTCTCCGTCTCCCAGGAAGCTCGCCAACCCCTTCCCGACCTCCCCCGGCTGTCCACCTCGTCGGAGCTAACTCACCGACGCCGCCCGAGCAAGTTCACCGATGGCAGACTTTCACCGGCCACCCCCGACCCCGAGAAGAACATCAATGAACTCGCGGTGAGCTCCTGATGCTCACTGGATAGATCAAGTCTTCGATTAGGGCCCCACCTCGTCGGAATTGCATTGCCCAAGTCGCCGGCCGGTGAGGGACCCAATTGCAAACGTTTCAAAACTTGAAGGGACGCGAACGTAAAATGTGTAGGACCTAAGTGTAAACTGTAATTTTATATATAAAGTTCCATCCTTGTATAGACATAGTCCAGAAAGTAGCCCAACTGGTATTGCTCCGCCTGTTTCAATCCGAGGTTGCGGGTTCGATCCTGGCTCTCAGCATTATTTTGGTGTCATTGTTTTTTGAATTAGGGTCTCATATAAAAAGGATAAAATGTGCACCATTACCAAACCTAGCCTGTGGCTTAGTGGTGAGGCGTGGGGAGCCCGTCCACGAGGTTGCTGGTTCGAAGCCATTTGTCTGCTACTTGCTGCTTTTTTTTCTCTTTTTTTCTCTTTTCATTCTTTATTTATATTTTCCCTATATTTTCAGTTCTAAATATTATACTATACATTGTTCACAATGAATACATATCTCACGTAGTTTCACACAATGTTACTTGAACATTGAAGTTTTCCATATTTTACAACATGTTTCAACTCATATGCATTTCAAGTTCGTGACGGATTTGTATAAACGTCACAGTGTTTTGGGCCGAACCGTGACAGAATTGAAAAAACGTCACTATTTTCTGGGCTTCTTTGGGCTTATCTGGGCTCGAGGCAAAATAGTGACGTTTTCTAAAACTGTCGCCAAGATTCCGTCGCAGATTAAATAGTTCCTTGTAGCGACCGCCGGCCCGTCCCGACCTTTCCCGTTACAAATCCAGCATCATCTGACAAAACACTCGTGCGAACACGTCCAATTTTCGGCACAGGCTAGCCTTTTAATCTACGAACTAATTCAAATTAACGACATCTCATGCCGGCCACAGGAACTATCTTCCAAATCATGTACCGCCATAGCTGTCCATCCGAAGAATTTCCAATATAATTACACTCTCGTGTCATCTCGTCGCAACTTGCAAGGCTCCTGCAGGTACATGATGCTCTCTGTTAATTAGTACCAATAAAACTACCCTCACATAGCTGTCATAAGTCGTAACAAGAAGCTCGATCAGATCTGGGGTTACCACACACGGCGTGGTGCCAGCTAAACCTTCCAGCAAGCAGACGGGGCACGCACGTGGCAGCGTCAGATCGTGTCCATGACGTACGCATACACACGTACGGTATCATCTAGTAGTAGACCAAAATTAAGGCCTCGTCTTTTGAAGCTCTTCTAGTCACGTTAACCAAGTTGGATGTGCGCCCGTAATTAAGCCGTGATGTTTTGTACTGACACTGACCAGCCGGGACAGCGCCCCGACACACGTACAAGCCAGCGGGGCCATTTGCTGAGTTTTGCTTAGCTCTAAGCCTGGTTTAGCCCGACACCAGATCCGGATCAGCGTACGTGCAGCGATAAACAAATGGATCGCCAATTAGTTTATGGCTAATCATTTTGGATTAATCAAAGAGAGTGTTTACTTCAAAAAATTAATCAAAGAGAGAGAGAGAGAGAGTGTGTGTGTGTGTGGTTATCGACGTGCGTGCGTGCGATCCGGCTGCTTGCTTAGCCAGGGTAGCTTGCACGTCGGCCGTCTTGGCCGGGACTGCATGCCGGCGGGCTGGGACATGGCAGATCAGATCATAGTAATTTCGAGGGGATTCTCTTTGCCGGAACCTGTGGGATAGACAGCTAATGGTCACTTGTATTTATGCTTTTATTGTACTAAATCTGGGCTGCTAAGTAACCTGCTTAACAACTCAGGTGACTGCACATTGTTTGTGGTCGAAGAAAAAGTCTGCACACATGTTTTACAATTGCTGTATCCTTTTTCGTTCACGTGGCACAGTAACAGTAGTAGAAACATTTGGCTAATCTCAGCTATGCAATGCTCAACATACATATCATTTATGATTCCTATTTTTAACTTTGATTATTAATGTATAATGATTTATGTAAATTTGACGGTATAAAGCTAGGATTTTCAATATTGACGATTTTTTATGAATTTCCATAATTTCAGGGGTGACTGAAAGAAAAATATCAAATTTACTACTATTCGTATGTATGTGCTTTTCTTTGTAATACTACCTCCGATTCGTTTTATATGACGTTGCCGACAGGAATTGTAGCCTACGCTCGGGTCTTTTTGCTTGTCTGAAATGACAAATATAGGAAATCGGAGGTAGTATATTGTTTGTGATCTTCCTCAACTTAGTAGATGTGTAGTTATAAATCAAATTATTCATTCGTTTATATCCAAAATCTTCAAAAAATCATATATTCTGGCGGAGAATCTAAAAAAATCGTCAAACCTAAAAAAACGAAACAAAAATTTCTGGATTTAATGTTACTATGGAAGTGTGGTAATAGATCATAAGATATACTAAACCACGTGTATTTTTAAATTGTAGTAGTGCACTTGACTCCATCAATATGTATATTGGCTTGATTTTCCCGTCTGAACTCAAGATTTCGACGGTCAAATTGTAAAACCGAAAATCCGACACCCCAAACCAAACAATCCAGCACGAGCGCACTGCTCGGTGCTCTATTTCACACCGCACGGCTGGTCCGATCCGTACGGGCAAAACGTTTCACGTTTCCGCCCGAATTGTCCGAGATAGGAAACTTACATGCATTTTCACGCTCACAGGAAGCTCCGCCACGGCACGACTTATCCGAATACTAAAACTATACTATCTCACCAAGCACATCTTCATGCGAACCACGTCGAAATCACGGTTGACAGGCCCCTCACAACAGCAAAATCCAGAAATAATGAATGGATACATGGACTCAGATTCAGTCCGATCAGTTTGGGAACAACCAGTGTACTGCCACTGCCGGCTAACCTAAACACACACCACTTTCCTAGAAGCTTCCCTAATTCCAGCAGCGAGAGCGGCGAGCGCAGTGTCAAAGTGTCAACCGAAACCATCCACACGAATTGAAGAATTGAAATGAACCGCGCAAGCTTTTTAAAAATCTTTTCTCCGGCCGGAGGGTATTTTTGCAGCCCAAGTGGTCACGTAAGCTATCTCTCTCCATCTCACGCAGGCCAAGCAAGTACTCCCCCGAAGCCGACGCGCACCTTCCTCCGCGGAGCCAAGCCGACGCCACCATGCAAGTGACCTTCCTCCTCCCTCGCCCAAAGCTGTCACACCTCGCAATATTCCTCGCCTTCCCCGCCGTTCATATAAAGCACTCCTCCCATCCCCACCATTTCCCCAACCACAACCCAGGCGCACCATCCCATCAGCTAGCATTCGTAGCAAAGGCTCCTGTTTCTTGGACACTCGCTCGTCGTCGAGATCGCAACAGAGTAATTTAAGCTCTCGATCGATGGCGGAGAGGAACGCGACGGCGATGCGGCCGCTGCTGCGCCGGATGCTCTCGTTCCGGGAGCCGCTGCTGCTCATCCCGTACCTGCTCACCTTCCTCGCCGGCTTCGTCCGGAACCACTCCTCGCTGCTGCACGCGCTCGCCAGGGCGCTCGTCCCGTCGTCGGCGGCGGCCGCCGCCAAGCACGCGCTCGCCTCGCCGGCGTCGTCCGTCGGCGTCGCGCCGCTCCCGGCAGGCGGCGACGGCATCACCGCGGAGGAAGAGGCGGCGGCGGCGGCGGAGGAGGACGACGCCGCGCTGAGCAAGGCGGAGGTGGAGGCGATCATGGGCGCGATCGGCGTCGCGGCGGCCGGCCGCGGCGAGGGGCTCGCGGCCGCCATGGGCCGCGCCGAGGTGTCGGCGCTGTTCGACGCCGAGGAACCCAGCTTCGCGGAGGTGCGGAGCGCCTTCGCGGTGTTCGACGGCGACCGCGACGGGTTCATCGGCGCGGCGGACCTGCAGGGCGCGCTGGCGAGGCTCGGCGTGCGGGAGGACGCCGCCGCGTGCCGCGCCATGATCGCCGCGGCCGGCGGCGGGAGAGACGGCAGGATGAGCCTGTTCCAGTTCGTCGGGTTCCTCGAGAACGGCCTCTGCTGAGAGCCGGCAAGAGGAACTGACCATTTACTTCGTTTTTTCTTCTTTCTTTAATTTTCGTCGGCTCAGCTCGTGGCAGGAGATGTAAGAGTAGTGAGTGTATCCTCGGAGTGTGTTTTTTTCCTCCTGCCATGGGTTGGAGCCTTGGGGGTGGATGAACTGTGCAGAGATTAACGGACTAATTCCCAAGCTAAGAAACAATCAATCAATGGAACTAATTTGCCCTGCTGCAAAGAACTCATCACTTTGGTGTTCCACTGATGATCCGGAATGTCTTCGACGACGACAGAATTTCTTTGAATGTCATCGATGGTAGTATTAGTAAAAGTCAATCCATGTGTGTTGGAACTTGGAACACAGACACTGTTCGTAGTCTACCGCACACACCTAAAATTTCCACGAATCGGGGTCAAAATCGTGAACAACGATTTCAACATTCAAATAGCAACGTTTTGGATGGGTCCCTACCGAATCCGCCGAGTTTGGTCCGGTCCATTTCATCAGGTCACACGTAGCTTTGAGGTTTCTTTCTTCTTTTGATGACGATGCCGGGCGGCAGATCAAGAGAGCTGCTGCCTGTCCCTCCTGATGCTTCCAGGAAGTTTCCTGAGGCCGGCCGGCCGGGCTGCTGCAGAGTTGGGCGCTGGCGTTTGGAAACTTGCTGACACCGACGTGCCCGGACAGGTCCAAGCCGGGGGACGTAGCGAGCCAGGAGGCCGACGGTCGCTAGCACCAGCACTAGCAGCCCGGTGAGAGGGGGCGTGCGAGATGGAGATGTTGATATGATATGACTACGTGCGCGCACGGTGTGGGCTTGGAACGAAGCTGACGGGAAGCACCGCGGAGCCGGCCGGCCTGCAGGTGAGGGGATGCACGATGCTGAGTGCTGAGGTGTACGTGATCGGTCTCTAATGTGAAGTGAAGGGCACGCGATAAACGACGACCTGACGATCAGTCACTGGTCTGCGTTGCATGAATATATTCTCGGTATATCGATTAGAAAGAGAGGAGGTCGATAGGAATTTGCTGCCTTTTCTTTCGCCTGAGATTCTGATCGTGGGAGGTATGCGAGATATGCAGTAATCTTCACTCCACACGGCATAAATAAAGCGAGCGATTCTCAATTGTTTTTCGGGCGGTATACGATTCTCTGGCAAGATTGAGGACGCGGCTTCTCGATCGGCATCATCATTCATTCGCTGGCTTACAATGTACTGTATATTTTACATGTTATTTCCTTCAGTAACAAAATGGCCTATGAGCCCAGTTGGTTAGAGTGTCGTGCTAATAACGCGAAGGTCGCAGGTTCGAGACCTGCGGCTGCCAAATGTTTTAATTGTTTTTTTTGCAATTTAAATCTTAAATCTTCTTCTGGACTTTGATGGGCCGATGTTTGCGTTACATCTTGGGCCAAAAGTTTGTTTCGTTCCTTATTTTTTCAATTTAAAATCTTCTTCTTCTGAACTTCTATGGGCTGATGTACATTCAGGCAGGAGGCATGCTGACTCGTTGCATAACTGGCCCATAGGTTATTTTCGGCCCAGATTTCATAGAATAACGGATGACCGACTAGCCCAGGTCCAAGCAGAGCAAAAACCCTAGCTAAGCCACAGGTAAGGAACAAGCCCGTCGAAGACGTCTCTGCTCTCCAGCTAGTCCGGCGCAGGCTCCGTTCCGCCGCTGCTGCTCCAGTAGGCGGCCGCCGGCGGCGCGCGCGCTTATTTTCCGGTGATGTCAGCGCAGCCGGGGACAGGGACGTACACCCCGGCGGCTGCGGCTGGGGACAAGCGGCGGGAGAAGAGGGAGGAGCTGCGGCGCCACCTCGCCGAGGATGCCGACTGGCCCCGCGCCGACGGGCGCTCCTTCCACGACTGCCGGCCAGCTTGTAACTCCCCGCTCCCCAACCTCTTCTGTATTCTTGCTCCCGTGTAGAGTAGGGCGCCACCTCTGTAGAATGCTTGTGCGTTCGGTCTGCTATCGCCCAGCCCGCACTTGCGGTGCTCGACGTTATGCGTCAGGGGTGCGGACATGCCATTCTTTTGGTTTTAACCTTTGTTTTGTTACTTTGTTGTTCGATGGGGTGGATTACATGCCTCTTTAAGCTCTCTGCTCTGCGTCATTTACCTGAATGTAGATGAGGCTGTGTTCCGTGGGATATAAACTGCTGGGTTTCATTTGCACATAGGAGTCAATTATCATTTACGTTCGCCGAAGAAAGACATTAATATCAAATTGGTCTTGCAGTTTTGCAGACAGGACCAACTACTGCGGCATCAGGGTCTGCTTACGCGGAATTCGGGAAGACAAAGGTCATTGTATCAGTGTAAGTGCAATATACTCGTATCATTTAATTCCACCTGCTATTCAATATTCTGTACACAATACAGCATCAAATGTGAAAAGTTGTGTTTCATTACTACAAGCGTAGGAATTTCTCTTGTTGAAGATTTATACTGGTGTCTTTGGAGTTAAATAAAAGCAAGTTAGGACCAACCAAAGTAGGCCTGCAAGTATTAGCAGTGGCTTTTAGTGAATTCATTCAGTTGTATTTATGTACTTGCATTTCTTTTTGTTAAGTGTGAAGTCATGGTTTAGCTTTACGCTAGCTATAAGGTTAGCTGTTGGTCACTGGACAAGTTTCTTGGGCTCTAATATGTGCTTCTTAACACTTCAATATCTGAATCTCCAATCTTGTTTGTGAACTTGACAACTTGTTAGGTTCTTTACTTATCCTGTATTATTGGTTGATTGTTCGATTACATTCGCAGGTTTGGGCCAAGAGAAAGTAAGAAAGCAATGATGTATAGTGATGTCGGTAGGCTCAATTGCAATGTGAGCTATACAACATTTGCCACTCCAGTGCGTGGACAGGTACACTGTTTACCTACCTCTGGTCTCCGTGTTTGCACCACCTGTTTGAAGGTATTTGGACTTGAGATAGCATTCATCTTATTTCCAGGGAGCAGACAATAAAGAGTACTCGTCAATGCTTCATAAAGCTTTGGGAGGCGCAGTAATGCTACACACTTTTCCGAAGACCACTGTTGATGTTTTTGCCTTGGTTCTTGAGTCTGGTGGCAGTAAGATACTATTATAACCTTTTCTTTTGGTGATAAGCATAGTGCACTAGATCTTGCATTTTGTTAAGGAAATGTTCTTTTTTAGTTCAGTGCTCTTGTACATTTGTGGAACAGTTCAGGTCTAAGAAGAAGCAACGTCTTTCTAAGATTCTATAGGCTCTCATATTGTTGGGCTTATAAGATAGAGTTAGCGCTAAGTTGTAACTAACAAATATCAGTTTGAACATGCCATTTATACCCTGGTATTTACTTATTCCGCAAAATCGGATCTGCTTGTTGAGTTTTGAGTTCATGGGTTGATAAGCATCATACTTATTTCCTGGCACAAAATAATGGTACAGCTTTTTTTTCACCTGAAAATGAACAAATTTACAGTATAACTATGACAGTGTGCTATTGTGCATCTCATCTTCAACTGTATTGTTTCAGTGGAAACCAATCTTGTGTGACCAATTGTTTCTGCATAAGTTTCTTTGCTAAAACAATCTGAACTATATTGGACCTTACTAGCAGTTATTTCATTTCAGGTGATCTACCCATCATTATATCATGTGCTAGTCTTGCACTGGCAGACGCTGGAATCATGATGCATGATATCGTTACATCTGTATCTGTGGTATGGCCCCATGTTGTCTCTGCTCTATGATATTTCACCTAAACCATCAGCTAAACTTGACGATGATCATATTCCGCTTCCTTGTGCCAGTCCTGTTTTGGAAAGAACATCATCATTGATCCAACCTCAGACGAGGAAGCATGGCAAGACGGAAGCCTCGTGGTAGCTTTTATGCCAGCCCGTAAGGAGATCACCCAACTCACACTCACTGGGGAATGGACTGACGGCAGAATCACCAATGTATGCCCTACCTACAGCACGAACATAGGTGGTATCTAAGCAGTCACAAATACTAACATTTTGTCATGTTCATCAACAGGCGGTAGAGCTCTGCATGGATGCTTGCAGTAAGCTTGGTGAAATATTGCGCGACCGCTTGAAAGATACTGCCACCTTGACGAGCGAATGACATTGCCTGAATGCTGAGGCAACACTTGCAACAAGTATCCTTAGCTGTACAAAAATATGTAGGCAAGGGAAGGCTGGTAGGCCTGATGTTTGAGTGAGCATACATGGTTATGATGATTGACCGATTATTTCCTTCATGGCAAAAGAGTGAATTGTCAAGCCGGGAAGAAGGTGCAGGGTGGCGTTTCTTCTGTCATGTAATGTGCTCCTGACTTCTGAACCTTTGGCTTCACGAAGCGCCTGTATTTTTTTTTTCTCTGTACACTGTAAGACTGTTGCTCTACAGTATCCTGACCTTTATTTTGGGCTCAGGCGTAAAACCCCTCATTTTTTACACACTTGTTTCCATGTGGTTTTGGCCTGATTTGAATGGGTCAAAGTAACATGATTTACCATATACTGTATGAATTATGCCGCTACATAAAAAAATTCTGCATTTTAGCAGATTAATAAATAAGATATTGCACAGAATAAATTGTGGTAGCGTAGTTCACGGCACTACATTGCCGTATTTCTATGCGGTACCAGCTCGTCCAGCTAAACAGTCGGCTGGCCTCTCAGTCTCCCACTCACACTGACAGTGGGCCGCACATTCCTAATCCTCCTCCCAGCGCCACAAAAATATCTCAATTCTGACAAATATCCGAACAGCCCCCATCTTCCCGTGCAGTATATAAACCCCTCCCTCACCCTCCCACTCCTCCCGTGCCATCGACCTTCGCCTCCAGCTCTCCAATCCCCGGAACCTTATCCTCCATCCAAACCCTCATCCCATCCGGAGCGTCATGGCCGCCGCGCTCTTCTCCACCTCCCTCTCTCCCCGCTTCCTCGCCCTATCCTCACCCAAGCCCGCTGCGCCCGCGGCCGCGGCGCTCCTCCCCTTCAGGCTGCCGCTGCGCGCCGTGTCGGCGCCGGGGAGGCGGGTGTTCGAGCCCGTGGCCGTCGCGGTGTCGTCGGAGTACGAGACCGAGGGCGCGGAGCAGGGGGAGGAGGGAGCCGAGGAGTTCTCCGAGGACCTGAAGCTGTTCGTTGGGAACCTGCCGTTCAGCGTCGACAGCGCGCAGCTCGCCGGGCTCTTCGAGCAGGCCGGCTCCGTCGAGATGGTCGAGGTATATACGCGTTAATTGTGCTGCCCCGTTTAGGAGTATGTAATTATAGTGGAAGAAATGGTCATTTTGCTAAAATAGGAATTATATTAATTTTCTTTTAAAAAAATTCTGCTTGCTGTTGTATGGTCATTGGAATGGAACTGGAGTACTGAACAGTGGTTTCCTTGACCGAATTTAGTGATAAGAAGTAAACAGTAAATTTACATATTGTTTAACTATTTGAACTATTGAATTGGTTATGTACTGGTGTCAAATTATGACCAGGATGCGACACAATATTCAAATTGTCAGTCCAACAGAGTTGCATGCAGTGAGTGAACCTTTTGTGTCTCACTATAAGACACTCATACCTGTTTTCCAGGTTGTATATGATAGAATGACCGGACGAAGCCGTGGATTTGGATTCGTGACAATGTCTTCAGCTGAAGAAGCCGGAGCTGCTGTTGAGCAATTCAACGGTTATGTGAGTATACTTCCAGGGTTTAAGCTACCTTTCTCTTGATATGCTTCTGGAGCAGATTAGCTGCATAATTGAAGGAAAAAGAAAGAGATATAATAGCGCTGAACAGACGAATTGTCTAGGCACTGTAAGATCAGATGCGGGTTTTGCACTGGAGCTTGCATTGCTAGAAGGGCTGGAATATGAATTGTAACATAAGTGAATGCTTTAGGAGAACAGCTTCATGCTAGCTTTTGGAACTGAATTGCTTATCTTGAGTGGATATACAGTGTGTGGCATATATCAGATTGAGCTCTTGAATAATTTTCCTTGCCTCTAAAACAGACATTTCAAGGAAGACCACTGAGGGTGAACTGCGGGCCACCACCGCCTAGAGATGACTCTGCACCAAGAGCACCAAGGAGTGGTGGTCGTGGAAACTTTGCGGATTCAGGAAACAAGGTCTACGTGGGGAACCTTGCATGGGGTGTCGACAACTCGACACTAGAGAACCTGTTCAGCGAGCAAGGGCAGGTGCTTGATGCTAAGGTCATCTATGATAGGGAGAGCGGCAGGTCAAGGGGCTTTGGTTTTGTCACCTATGGCACCTCTGAGGAGGTCAACAATGCCATATCAAACCTCGATGGCATCGTAAGTTCCACATCATCTTGATTCCTTATGTGTTATGTATGCTGTTATTTCACCTAGAAGATGTGCTTATTGAATGTTGTATTATATTGCAGGACCTGGATGGCAGACAGATCCGAGTGACAGTTGCGGAATCAAAGCCGAGGCGTGAATTTTGAAATTTGATAACGATGATTAGAGGTTAATAGTGTGTTTCGCCAAGTGTTAGTTTGTAGCTTCCATTCTTGCTGCCACATTATGAGTAAAAAGAAGATTCGGATAATGAGAGATTTGAAGTGAAATTGTTGTATACAGGGAGAATTTCCCAGCCTGCAATGAACACACGCTCTTATGCTCATTGCGCTTTCAAACAGAAGTATAAATCTTGAGAAAGTTGTGCCCACATGAGTACATAGCAGCAGTCAAGAACAGATGTGAATTACAGTACCATCTGATCTTTTTGCTGAATGTTTGTGATGGCATGTATCGTGTATGATCCATCTGGAAAATAAACTCAGTTATTTTTTTCAGCTGAACCATCTTATCTTTAGGAAGTTATCTTCAGTCAGTGCATTTTTTTTTGAGAGCCATAATGCCACAGAGAAAATTTAATAGTAAAGGGTAAGTAATGTGTAACTCTCCAAATAAACACTCACCAGATGGAACTGTTCAATCTTGAGAAATGAACTGATAAATTGTCTTCAACATTGAGGGTCCATTTACTCTTTATCCTGCTCTTTCTTGAGCTGTTGAAAACTGCAAGAGCTTCAGGTTCTCACACAAAAGGCCGAAATACCTAAAACTAAAAGGCTATTATCTATCTTTCGCAAAAAAAAGGTCATTCTCGTGCTTTTGGAATCACACGCAGAGGTGAACTGAGATTATCGTTCGGCATGCCACAATCGCTCTACCCGTTGGCACGATCTTGCTTTTGTGGTGCACAATGAAGTGGGAGAACCACTTGCCATTGACATTGCATCCCTACGGGCTACGGCCTCGTTCCAAGACTGAACAGTTCACACTGCACGCTCGCTGGTGCTCCGCCCGCATATGCATTACCGGTAGCGGTAGGGGTGGACCATCAAACATGGATATGGCAACTTGGCAAGTAGAAGCGTGCAAATGTTGCAGCTTTGCAAAAATCTACAAGTTTCAGCCAAAACATTGGAGACAAGTTTGTTAAAAAACCCGAATATCTAGAGGAAGATCTAGCATACGGCAACGGCAGCTATTCCGTTGTGCTGAAACTCGCTGGGTAAGCCGTCAAATCGCCTGCTCGCCTCGGCTCCCCAAGCTTAATCCTGACCGTTCAAATTGCACAGATCCGTGCCAATCTTCTATTTTGAACGGCGTAGGATCGAACGGACGTACGGCGACAAAGAAAATCTTCAAATTATTAAGTGCCTCCTCCTAAAAAGCTTAACCAAAGCAAACCCCTCGCCCCCACGCAAACCCCGAATCCCCGATACACCTTCGCCTTTTCCGCCCGCGCCGTCCGTCTCCGTCGATGGCGATGGAGATTCCGGCGGAGGTGCGCCGCTACTGGCTGCCGATCCTCCTCTTCACTGCTGGGTTCCTCTTCCAGCTCCTCGTCCTGCCCCGCCACTTCCCGCCCAACCACTACGACGGTGAGAGCCCTCTCGTCCCCGCCTCGCCTCGCTCGCTCTGATTCGGCTCCCGGTGTTGCCGCGTTCTGAGTTTTTTTTTTTGGTTGGGTTTACTGGCTGAATGGGCTATGTTGGGGTTGCAGCGCTGGGAATCGAGAGGTTTGCGCCTGTGGAGCGGGTGGTCGAAGCCTACGAGCGGCTTTCCAAGGAATGGTGAGTGTGATTGATCCCACTTAACTGGTAGTTTCTGATTTAATTGATTCTGTAGTGTAGTTTGTTCCGTGGATTTCGTAGTGGAAAGTGTAATTCTCGACTATTGGAAGTCGTAATGGACTAATGGGGTAATCTCTTTGGAGTTTACCAGTTTGGTAGTGTTTCTGAATCTGTTTATGTTAGTGGAATCTGATTTGCTTTTGTGGTCATGGAAGAGTTTGTTTTAACGTGACCAATGTTTCCCTGAAGCCACAGCTTAGTGCAGCAACATTTTTCGTTTCGGCAACCCGGTGCTAGTAAGATACTGTTTGTTTGAGGGAAAATTAATGAGATACTACGGATGAACTTGTCTGTTGTTCATCTGTAGCTCCAAAGAGACAATAAGTTCAGGTGAAATGTGACTCCGATGGGGGACGGGTAGGTGTGTCCAAATCTGGAAGGAAGTTGTTTGTGCTAGAAAATATGCTTCTTAGCCTTTTCCCTGTAGTCTTTGCCTTTATTCTTTTCGATATCTTCTTTCACAGAAACTGAGTGAATCCTTTGTTGATGTAAACTCAGGCTATCTGAATCGAATCACCAACCAACTGTTGATATTATAAAGGTGAGAACAAAATTCAGAGCTCAGTCTACTAGACTTGGTAGTTGGTAATGTTCGCTTAGAATATAATGATCATTTTGTAAGAAGCACCTCTAAATCCTATGCATGGAGACAACTTTCCATGTTTTCTGGAAGCACCTTCCATAGCAGATTCACCATTCATGTTTCTATATATATGGTGTTGCATACTATACACTTTTGAATGGCACACCTTCTGTCACCCAACTTTAAGAACCATTGATGGTTATAAACTGGCAACTGTTCAGCACTCTTTTCCTTTTTCCAAATGTTTGATGTTGGCTTGTTATTCAAGTAAATATGGAATTTCACAATTCTTTGATGGTTCCTACAGATCCGTTATGCATATGAGTTGTTGACAAATCCAATTTTAAAGAGGGATTATGATCTTTTTGGGCTGGATGGGCATGCGGTGACCTCCCTCTCTCCCTCTCTGTGTCTATATTCAGAGCTATCAAAAGTTTTTTCACCTTTTCACTTCTGTTTCCTTTACCAGTCTAACTTCCAGTTATCCCCTTTCATATGGTAGGATGTCCTCGAGAGAGTCAAAGAACAATATCAAAAGGAGCACTTTCTGAAAATAGATCTCCCATTGTTAAAAGACTCTGTAGTTAGTAAGTTCTGTTTATCTAATCACTTGTAAATTGGACTGATCATATTTCCTCCCTTTTGCTGTGTTTGACATAAAACTATTTTCCATCCTTAGGTTTAACTGATGATGGCTTCAGTGTACTCACACATGAGTCGTTCATGTCTGCTATTGCTGAAGAACACCCTCTAATCATACTGGTTAGTTAAAGGCCTTAGTTCTTTCTTCATGTTATAATGTTGTATTTACATTACATATGCACAATTCTTAGTATCTTCAGCTGGAAAGAATCACTGGACTGCCTGCTGAATTTGCTGTATTTTCTAGGTATATTCAAAGGGTAGTCCTCGCTGTGCTCAATTTATTGAGTACTGGAAGCAAATTGGTATGTTTCTTCACTCTTATCTGGCTTCTATTTTATTCGTTGCTTTCATGGGAAATGGAAACACATTTAGACACTTCATGAAAAGACAAGTTATTGAAGGATGACACATTGGACTGCCATTTTGTTTGTCTTGCTTCACTCTGACAGTCTTACATGAAACTATGTACTGTTAGTAAGCTAAGTTGCATTAGCTTTAGCAGTTGATACTATTGAAAGATTAATAAAAGTTGGAAATGCGGTAAATTGCACTGTAAGTTCTTGAAAATACATATTCTTCAATGGGCTGCTCATTTTTCATGTAGTGGCATGCCAATATATAGATAGAGAAACTCACATTATGTTATTATCATTCAAGAGAAAATATTCTATTATAATCAAATTTGTCTACTGAAATACTTGGATGACATGAAACCTTTGTCATTGTCAACCATTCTACGTTGGACGTATGATTTAAGATTGAGAAAATTGGTTGGGTAAGCTAACTTTGAAATTTTAGCCATTTTGTCTGAGGCTCTCAGCAGTACTTCTTTGGATCTTATGGCTTCTGAGTTGACAGTATTTTCCTTTACAAATACTTTGGATATTTGGTGTTGTCAAAATAACTACTGATAAACATTATAAATTTAAAATTCCCATGAAAAATATTCTTCTATTCCCTCCCTCCCTGACAATTTGATTTCATGATCTAGGCACTCTATTGGATGGTATCGCTAAAACTGCTATGATAGAAGTTGGTGATTCTCAATTGGCTAGTCAATTCGCAGAAAAAGGGTTCTCCAAACTGCCATTTTTCCGTAATGGTATGTTGATGCAACAGGCCATGTCAGTCATAATAATATGAACTTTATGTTCAAGATTTGCAGGTGGCATCAGTTACTAGTTAAACATATTGACTTGCTATTTGAAATATTCTTATTTTATTAGATGGATTATGTCAAACCGACTAGGTCAAATTAGGTCAGCGAGGAAAGTGAATTGCTCTTTTTTAATATTGGAGAAATTTGATGTCCTTTACTTTAGATCTTCCTTTTATTATATGCCATTCACTTCATGCTCATTCTATCCCTGCAGGTTTACCAGCAATTGTTGCATACCCTGCTAACTGTAGAAGTCCATCCTGTTACATGAGGTGACTATCGATTAGATGATGATAAGTTTGCGACTCTTACATTACTTCCATCTCAGCATTCTTATGATAAGACCTTTCCTTCCCATCTGTGCTAAAGACATGGCATATTTGGTATGTGGTCTAAATAACCTTGTTTCACATGCGTAGGTACCCAGGTGTCCTCTCTGTGGATTCTGTTGTTGACTGGGTCGCAACATCAGTTGTAGGATTGCCTCGGATCTTATACTATTCAAAGGAGATACTGGTGAGACTAGACTAGCTCTGTTTCTTTTTTATTTGTTTATATTTATATTTATGTGGTCCTGTTAATTGAGTTAGTAACTAAGTTCAATATGACCTACTGAATGATGAGCATAAACTGCATCTATAATTCCTTTTTACATATAAATTCTAGTTTGATTAGCTAAGAATTCATCATTTCGTACTTAGGGTATTGTCAGGACTGAATTTCTTGCAAACTTATTTGGTACACCTATATTTTGATATCATGGCTTTAATTTAGTGATACAATCCTAATCTACTGGCTGATATAACTATAAAAGTGTAACCAATGTGTTGCCTTACTGTTATGCAGATTGCTGCCTTGTTCATTGCTATTATTCGATTGCAGTTAAAATAGCTCCTGAGAGGAATTGTGGTTCTAACGCGGAACTGTTATTATTTTCAGGGGCCCCAATTCATTGGGAAGAGCGGCCATCATAAGGTAGACTAGCTTTCATTATGGAAATACTTGCATTCTTTTCTATGCTAACCTGGAGCACATGCTCCGATCTAAGTGAAGACATTTATCTTTCATAATGAATCAGTTGGAACTTGGAAGGGACACCATTGAGGAATGCAATGGATCTGTAGCGCCTTTACCTTTCGCCACTCATGTTTACTCATGCCGTCTTATGCATTCTTAGGTCAAAGTTATCTTTTTCTCAAGTACTGGAGAACGTGCTGCCCCATTCCTTCGCCAAGCTGTCCAAGAGTATTCGAGCTATGCGTCATTCGCATTTGTCCTATGGAGAGAAGAAGAATCCCAGATTTGGTGGAACTCGTACGTGCTTTGGTGTACAGTTTTTGTTGTCTAAATCATGCCTTTGTTGGCAATGATATGTTAACAACAGTAGCTTCAGTTTAATATTCAGTACATGTTTGTAATAAGTAAACATGAATACAATTTAATTAAACTATTAAGCATTAGATATTTAGATGTAAGGTTCTATTAGTTGCAGAATGCCAGAAACACATTCTGCAGAATCTACTCGTTTTAGACCTTTTTTCTCTCACTTTAAATTTGTAGTAATTATGTCCTACTTAGCATAGCAACTAGTAATTGATAATATTTTTTCTCATACAACATGATAATATGTATTGTATTTATATTTCTTGGAAAAGAATTACTCCAATTGTTTTTTGTTTGTTATATCCTCCCTTTCCACCTTGCTCTGCTTTTTCATTAGTATTTTCTTCTCTCTGGGTCAGGTTTGAGGTGGAATCCGCTCCTGCAATTGTTTTCTTGAAGGGACCAGGAACAAAGCCTATTGTGCACCATGGCAAGATTCCTCCGCCCTTAGCTCTTTGATTTTTGTATCATGGAATTTTCAGCTGATGGTTGACCTCAAATTCAGGAACTTTTAGCAAGTCAGAGTTCACAGAGATGATGGAGGAGCATAAGCACCAAGGTATTGTTAAACAGTTTGTGAACCAACTTTATACTGAATTATCAAGCTGCATAGTATCATTGAGGATGCTGTTTCTTTACCTGAAAGAAAACATGTTATTTTTATTACTGCACTTACCACTTTGTTATTCTTGTTAAGAACTGCGGCAGCTAAGAAGTGACACATCTTTGGAACTGGGTTGTGATGCTAGAGGTCATTCACGTGCTGGCAATGATGCAGCAATTTGGTATTGTGTAATTGTTGCTGGTCGTCCTGGCGTAGAACTAAGTAAAAAGAGACAAGTAAGTTTCAATAGTTCATTGCAATGGACAAGTTGGTGTGGTTAATCTGAGTCGTCTATTTTATTTGCATTACTAGTTGCTAAATATCTTGGTTTTGCAATTTCAAACTAGATTTTGCGTAAGGCCCAAGATCTACTGATAGGGGCTGTTGACGGAAGAGCTACTGGGAATGTGGATAATTCAGTAGACATATCAAGTGCTGCAACTGCGTTGAAAGATGAAAGGTTGACCTTTGTTTGGTTAGATGGAGAAGTACAAAAGGTAGATTGCTTCAGAATTTCAAACTTTACTATTTCTCTCCATATCTGAATTATAAAAACATTACAAGTATATATGTTGCAGCAAATTTGTGCCTTCTACCTTGCCACTAATTATACTGGAGCATGTGGCCCTAGAGGCTTTGGAGATGACAATGATAAATCCGAACTGTTCATTGTTCGTTTCCAAAGAAATGCAACATATGAGGCACTTAAAGCTGAGAAAAAGAACAATCTTGTGGAGGCTCTCCAGGGACAGCATACTGATGCCTCCCAGCTAGTGGCAAGGTACAAGGGTCCAGATGAAATTCAAGAGGTGCGTATTTAATGGTTTATGTTGCATTATCCACGTGACTCGAATATAATTAGGTCAAGTTAGGTAGCTCAACATTGAAAAAATAAAATGTATTGCTAATTTTTAATCTTGTACCTCTTAACTGATATTGCAGATAAACAAGTGGATCTCTCAGATTATCAAAGATGGGGATACTAGAGAAATTCCTTACTTTGTAAGTCTCTTTCTGGTTACACGACTTTGTAACTTGAAATCTGCTAGTCACTGACTTACTGCACTCATCTTGCTTGTTGAATTGATTGTTTTACGAGGAAAAAGAACATTCATGTACAAGGTTAGCTCTACATGTAGACTTCAAGACCGCTCATTTCGTTGATGATTTTGAATTAGGCTGCCTTTTCAGTTAGAGAATGCTCTTATAGTCTCCCTAGCATGTATCCTTGACTGAAAGGGGAAATATTATATGAGAAATGAAATGTGAAACTTCCACATATCTTGTAAGAAATTAATACCAAAGGACACCTTACTCAGTTGCTAGACTTGTCTGTTCTGGGTACAGTCTTTACTCGCCTCTAATCATTGTTCTATTATGAACTCCCTTTTATCTACCCAACCCCTTAGACCATCCTATATTAGTTGTTGGCACTGGCAATAAAAATTCACCATAGCTTGAGCCTTCACTCTATGTATCTATATGGAGGTTTCTGCGGTTGAGGCCTAAGCACTAATTGTACTGTTGAGGAAAATGCTTTCACTGAACTATGAAATCAATGTTTTCAGAGAAGTTACATTGAACAAAGAGTATACCATATCCACCCTTTTGTTGATTCTTGCGGTGCCCTTTTGTGTGTGTAGACTTCAAAGGTGCCAGATCTTGTACCCGAGGAAACAAGCAAGGAATGGCTAAGAAGTACCAAAAGTATCCGCTCAGCAGGGAAAAGTTTAAAAGAGAGCATTGGTTTCCATTTCCAAGATTACCTTACTGACCCAAGGATTGGTTCAGCTTTGCTTATGTGCGGATGTATTTCTTTTGGAATAACATGGCTCAGGAACAGCAAACCAACTCAGAGTACTCGACAGGTAAGTGCGTGCTTGATTAACAAGCTGAGCATTCCATTGCATTCTTTACGGATTGAAACAACCTTGGAGTTTCCCTATGACCAATTTTCTTAATTGTTGATCTGATAGTTACAGGTAGATTATGATGTGGTTGTGTGTACTACACTGATACACTTCACATATGTGCACATTTTATAAACTGCAAGTGTCATTTTCCTTCTCATACAATCTATCTATACAAATCCAATCTATCCATTACATTTGCCTTGTGATTCTCTTTTCATTTGTACCCACAAACAGTCACTGGTGATATGTTCAATCTGATGTTCTTTTTTGCATTCCATAAAACCTACTGTTTTTTCCTAGCAAATCACAACATACTGTTCTTTATTACACTTCAGAAGTATGCTTATGTGCGATTTGTCACTGTGTATTGAGTGGTTCACAGGAAAAAGCTCCAAAAGACAGGACCAAGAGGCCTCGACCCAAACTTAGCACATCGCTCTTTGGTCAGCCTTCTGAATCTATCGCAGACGTTGAGCCAAAAGATGCACGTCAGTGGGAGATGTCAGATTCAGATTCAGACTAATGACTTGACTTGGAACGTATGGAATTTTACTAGGATCTGTATAGTTGCGCGGTAGGCAGTGGCCCTAGTTTGGGTACCAATATGGTGAAAACAGTTGGGTCACTGAAGTACTCAAGTTGCCATCTTTCTGAATTCAGATGCTTCAGTTGCCGTGTGACTTAAGGGACACATTTTTGTTGCGGCGTGTCTATACACCTGCTTGTAAACTGATAGGCCTGGAATTGGTCGCACGCTTAGTATATTAACCCATGATCTCAGTATGGAGTATACCTTAGCATTTCACAGGAACATACGGTGTCTCCAGATTGTGTAAATGACGATGCATCCCCTAAACAACGTACATGCAGATTTGATTTGCTTGTGTGCAAACAAAAATTTGGCTAACGTCAAGAATTTGGCATCTGTTTGGATGCCTCTTTTTTCTGCATTCTCTTTAAGATTTACCCCAGCATTTGTTGCCAATCCGCTGAAATTTTGTGAGGGCTGGTTTTGTACAAACAGAACACCCCACCAGTCGCTTGAATTTGGATATCAATGAGTAGAAGTAGAATGAACTTTGGATGCCCAAATTTGGATATCAATGTGGGGAAGTAGAATGAACTTTGTGTGCCTTCAATTTGGGCAAGGGTTTATAAAAAAAAGCACTGTCCGTTTCATAATATATGATTTTTGGACCCACTAAGTCACTAACAATAACTACTAGTAGTTACAGTATCACCTTTAGGACAAACGAGTTTGTCACGGAGCCACGGATGGAGTACAGTAGGAAAGAATCACGGCGACCTGGTTTGTTGTCTCGGTATGTCTGAAGCACCAAGCAAAATTTTAGCTATTTTGACCATAATTTGTTACTGTCTGGTGTGGTAGACCTCTCAAGTCTCAACCTTAATTTACGTTCGAACAAATTTTGGACGAACCAAGTTATATACGGACCTTGTTTAGATCCCAAATTTGGTATGTCTTTTCGTAATCATTGTGCCAATGTAACATTTCGTTTGTATATACGAAAAATTGTCCAAAAAATAATTAATTAGACTTAAAATGTTCGTCTCGCAGAGTACAACAAAACTGTGCAATTAGTTTTTGATTTTATTTACATTTAGTACTTCATGCATGTTATGATATTTTGATGCGATGGAAAATCTTCTTTTTCATAGAAAATTTTGGGGTGAAATTTTGGATTAGGGTGCCACTAATCTGCAATTGCAAGCTTCACGGCAGCTTTAAGCACTCTGACGTCAGAGTCGAGAAACCTTCTTCAACTAGTCGCGCTCACACGGTCCAGCACATCACCTTCCCCTCCCCCCAAGCCAAAACGCGAGTACCTCCCCGTGACCTCCCCGATCTCCGGCGATGGCCTCGCGGCGCCTCGGATCCTCCGCCTCCAGGTGGCTGCGCCCCTCCGCGCTGCTCCTCCTGGTCGCCTTCGCGCTCCTCTCGGCCTCGCCGCCGGCGCGAGCCCTCCGGTTCGACCTCGAGTCCGGCCACACCAAGTGCATCTCCGACGAGATCAAGGTCAACTCCATGGCCGTCGGTAAGTACCACGTCGTCGGGCCCGACCCCAACTTCCCCGATGCCCAGCTCCCCGAATCGCACCGCGTCTCCCTCAGGGTAAGCGAGCAGCATCGAGCCTCCGTCAGGTTATTTGGGATGCGGAGGCCGCGGCGATGCGTGTGGGTAACCTGGGATGTTTGCTTCGATTGACGGTGGCGCAGGTGACGTCGCCGTACGGGAACAGCATGCACTACGCGGAGAACGTGCAGTCGGGGCACTTCGCCTTCACGGCGACGGAGGCCGGCGACTACCTGGCCTGCTTCTGGGCGCCCGACCACAAGCCGCCGGTCACCATCGGCTTCGAGTTCGACTGGAGGAGCGGCGTGTCGGCCAAGGACTGGCCCAGCGTCGCGAAGAAGGGCAAGGTCGATGTGAGTATTCTACATCATCCCAGATTCTTACCATCGTTTTGCTCAATTCGGTACCAATCAGGTTATGTCGATAGCTGTAGCAATAGTTCATGATTCACTTTTTTTGAATTAAGAAAATAGATCGTGGATTCTAAATTTCCAATTTGCTTGTGTGAACAGAAGCTGTAAGAGTGCTCAGATGATTTGGGGGTTTGAGTGACTTCGTGGGATTGGTATGCTTAGGTAGGAGTAATTTGATTTGTTTATGCTGATAGTTAATTGATCAATTCTGTGCCTCGACGATGTTTGATAGCATTTGACTGCTAGATTATCATCATGTGGCTCAGTAGTGATTTTAGTGTGTTAGTATGTTTGACTGCTAGATTTTACTGGTTTGAGATCTTGAGTTGTTGGTAAATTAAAAGTAGGAAACAAGATCAGGTTCAATGTGGGTATTGAACACAGGTGCTTTTGTAGCTTTTTTTTACAGGCTTGTATTTGTATTGAGCATTATATTTTGTAAGTGCAGATTTATCTTTTCTAGTTCTGATGTTGGGTTCAAGTACAGTATAGTTGTGGGGTTGGGTTTCTTCTTGTTTGAAATATATTGGTGCAGTTTTAGAGTTTGAACCTAGGAATAGGACCTAAAAGATATAAGCATGTCAGTAAGTTCTTGCTAATGTTCAATCATAAGGGTTATAAGGTCAGTGGCCAACAGGCTGCATTTACTCTCTTGGTGGTGTTTTGTCTTGGTTTTAAAAATGATGTGTCCTTGCCAATTTCTTAAAGGTTGAATAATTGTGCCTAGGTCTCCGACATTTCAGTTGTTAGTGATTTGAGGATGCAGGCCTAACTGTACTTGGATGAATAACAAGTACACAATGTTATTTGTATCTGACTTGGTGGGGGGAGGGTTCACCTTTTTTTAGCTATGCATGACTTTAAACTGTATCACATCCATGCAACTGGTGAATGTGGTATTTAGAATCAGATTCTAATTGAGCAGAGGTTAAAAAAGCTTGGCTTCATGTGGCATAAGGATATAGAGAAGAGCCCTAGAGATAATATGTATTAATCTGACATTATTTGACTTTTTTCTATAAAGTATAGGAGATAAGAAAATTTATCTTTTCTGACCGCATAGTCCCTAACTGGCCTTTTTGGAACTTGGGTAGATTATCTGCTAAACAGCTAGTGCTATGTAGGAAGTGAACAATTGTCTCATCTAGTATTTGCTTCACTGGTTGGTTATTGGTCATATTGACACTGCTTGTCATAATCAATTCCTCAGACTGAGGAACTTTTGTCTAGTTTGTGAGAAGGCCCGCCTACATATGCAGATAGTAGTGCCTTTTCTGGTGCTGTTTCTTGTGGCTACCTCTGTTCAAGCATGTGATGCTACTCGTATGTTGCAGATGATGGAATTGGAGTTGAAGAAGCTAGAGGAAACTATCAAAAACATACATGAAGAAATGTTTTATCTGCGTGAAAGGTATTGCTGTTCATAATATCTACTATGCCAGTTTTTAAACTAGATTTATAATAACCTGCAAAGCCATCCTGATATCACACTGTTGCCACGCCTGGTGTCCAGGGAGGAGGAAATGCAGGACCTGAACAAGCGAACAAACTCCAGGATGGCTTGGCTCGGGTTCCTCTCGCTTGGCATCTGCCTATCAGTGGCGGGTTTGCAGCTGTGGCACCTGAAGACATTCTTCGAGAGGAAGAAGCTGCTGTAGTTCCCCCATTATTCACGATAGCACACAGCACCGGAGCTGCTAGGTGTAACTTTTTTGTGTGAACGGTTAAATCTATGTTACAGAACGTGTTGATCCATGTAAGAAACGATGCTCGTCATACTTCAGAAATATGCTTCACTGTGCATTAGTCTGTCCACTTAAAATTCTAAAAAATGCTGCATGTTGTTCGTTCTGTGCATTATGTTGTTCGTTCTGTGCATTATGTTGAACCTGAAGATGTGACAAACACGAATTTCCTGTACTTGCTAAGCTGCCACTGACTGCCACAGTGCCACATGTAGCTCCGATATCAAGGAAAGCTCGATGACTCCACCGACCGACGGTCGGCTGCCTCCTCGTCTAACACTGCATCGAACTGATTCCCTTCCTCACCTGACAACTATCATATGCAACAGATGAAGTTGAGACTGCAGCGCCCAAGAAACTGCATCAAAGAACAAGATTCTCCAGGGTATAAACTCTGACCATAAAACAAAACTTTGTAATCAACGATATTTTTCTTTATAAAGTTCGCAGTGGCCTGTATCACAAGTAAGACTTACAGAATATGCACGGGAAATTCACATTCCACAGCCAGTGAGGAGTTCTCAACAACCAATTAAAGACCTTGAGAACAGAGAATAGCAGGAAACAATCTGACCTATAGAACCCCACACGGCCCCCATCAACCTATATGCTGCAGAACTATGGTCTAATAGCTCTCAAGAATTTTCATAATTTAAGCAGAGAAGCAGAGCAAAACCGTAAAGAAAAAGAGGAAACATGTGGTACAAGCAGCATTTCTGTTTTCTTTACTAGAAATAGCATCGAAGTAAAACAGCAAGAAAAATTCCGCCCTCTCAGTGGAGCTTTCTGGAGGCGGCTAATTTTGTACATTCATCAATGAGATCTCCAAAGAAAATCCCATTCAAGACACCAGATGTAGTGAAGAATAATATATGCACTGCTACTGGAACAAGTGCCAGTGGTTCTCGTGTGAAAATTGCTCCTTGAGCTTCTCAAGCCTCTTGAGGATCTCCAAGAAAGATGGCCTCAGATTGATATCCCCAGACCAACATAGGTCAACCAAACTGCAACGAAATAAAATGGCAAAGTTAAAATACTAACATAGGAGGAGGCTAGACAAGTTAAAGTGGAAATTGTAGTGTGTCAAGGGCTGTTTGGCTTGTACATACTCCTTCAGTTCATTAGTATGTCCTTTACGGAAAACCGGGCGATGCCCATCTGCAACATACTTGGCAGCCTCATAAGGTTCATAGTTGGAGAAAGGTGGATCTCCTTCCAGCATCTATCATACAGAACAATTGGTCAATGATCATTCAGAAATACCTAGCCAAAAAACTGCGCGTGAACCAACTAGTGCAAGGGCCTTCACAGCTCTAGGAAAAAGGGTTCAAGCGCAACAGAAACAAGGATCTGAGTGGTCCTTGGATCCACCCCTGCTTTTAGGCTAAAAAATTACCTCATATAGTATCATGGCAAAAGAGAAGATATCGACTTTCTTGTCATATTTCCGGTGCTTGAAAACTTCAGGGGCCATGTAGCGGTCTATTCTCATCAAAAATCACAACAGTTTGATATTATTAGTTAATATTTGATATTATTAGTTAATAATACGAATCCAAGAGGAGAGATTCAAAGTTGTGTGGTAGCTCCTGAGGCTTACAGCTGCCTGTTTCTCCAGTCATCTTGTATACGTCATTGGCATGCTGAGCTTTGATGATCTTGCTAAGACCAAAGTCTCCAACCTTCAAGTGGTTGGCAGCAGAATTCACCAGAAGAATGTTTCTAGAAGTTGACACAGTAAGTTAGAACAGACCAAAAATATTCTCATTTTACCAAAAAAAAAAGCAATCCCATGGACCTTGGTTTTAAGTCTCGGTGAATCACAACATTAGGCTCATTATGAAGATAAGCCATTCCCCTGCAAAACAGAAAAACAATTAAGAGAATAACACATGAATAAATTATCATGGCTAAGAATTACTGGGAACCAAATTACTACATTGAACGAGTGACAGTGGTATGTGAAGCAGTGAGTCAGAAGTACAAGCAGAGAGTACATGATGGCTCAAGAATATGGTGTTTGCGGCAGAGCTAAGCACATGAGGCGAGAGTACCTTGCAATGTCTAGTGCAAAATTAATGGCGGTAAGTGGGCTGAGTGCACCTTTCTCCTTCAGATATTGATGAAGATCGCCCTGAAAAAGGCATTTAACTTGACATGAGCAGGTTCCAAACAATCCACACAAACTGGTACTTGAACCACAAAACAAAATACATACTCCTCGCAGAAACTCAGTAACTAGCATTAGAGGCTTGGTTTCTGTAACTGCTCCAAGGAACTGGACAATATTTGGATGTCTCAGCTTTATTAGCAGGTTGACTTCATGCTTAAAATCTTGGCTGCAGATCAAGGAAAAAATTTCTAAGAGAACATTTGAAAACGCATAAAAAAACATGTAGTCAAATCAGTACTCAAGGAGGTTGACAGTTACAGACATAGTTTACTTACATCACCAGCCTGTCGTCAGATAGGGATGGAAGAATGCGCTTGACAGCAATAGGTGTTCCTCTCCAATTCGCTTTCAGGATTTCACCGAAAGAGCCCTGTTGTGGGTAGCGAGTTTGCCAAACTTAAGATAACCCGAATACAAAAAGAACTAAAAGTGAAGAACAGTAAATCAGTAAACTATGATAATGCATTATCAAATTATTGCATTGAGCAAGAGATGTTTGAAGACTTGGAACCTTTCCAATGACAACTGCTTTTGTGAAGTCCAGTTCAAGTGGGTTAATCTCCCAGTCAGCCTTGTTTGTTAGAGGTGGCGGAATTGTCTTTGGTTCAAAATGGCTTCCAGTTTTCCCCTACAGGAAAATAAAGGACAAATCCAAAGGAGATGAGAAAGATCACATGAAGCATCAGCCTAGCAAAATCAGATTATATCACAATAACCAGTTTAAAAACTCAGTCCAGTACAGCATTTATCGCAACAACAAAGAGAATGGTTAATTTAGTTGTGAGCAAAAGGCGCACCGTAACTATCAATTAAACAGATAACAGACAGACATGTATGATCACCAAAAGTGAATGCTAAAACTTTGTTTATCAATGAGGGCACAATTGTTGCCACATTCTGCCATGTCTAAAATTGATATCCATGTATGAATCTACTGCATATTCAAGAAACAGTATCCATGTATTAATCACCAAGCTACCCAATTTCTTAATAATGGCCATTTAGATCACCTAACATTTTGCACCCCACAAAAACTACGCCTGATTCTAAATCCATACAAATTAAGAAACATTATACCAATAACAGCTGCAGAGCAATATACAGGGACTCACCCACTAAATCCATACCATACAGTGACAGGTGGAATTGGAATACCTGGTTTCAAGTTACAGATTTAGTAATCTTGAGCTACTGATTAAGCCTATACAACCCTAAAACTTTGCAATGCAATGACCGAGGCAACCTGTTAAATCAAACCCATGTTATATACCACATACATATGTCAATCCACCATGCTGCTTTAGCAGCTCAATCATGGCCTGCCTCTTAGCTCCCTCCGCATCCGCTAGTGGCTGTACATAAAAAAGAACTTAGCATCATTAGCAATGGTCCTCAATGTGGCATGATGATTTAGAGTCAAGACAAAGTCAACCTATACTTACACCATCACAGCACGAATACAACCAATTAGCAACCAGAAACCCAAAAGTTCCACTTCACACTAACATTTCACACCAATTTTACATCAAAGCTTACTAACAACAAACAAAAGCAGGAATACAACTATTATAGGAACCAGAAACCTAAAAGCTCCAACTAACACTAACATTTCACTCCAATTTTACATCATAGCTTACTAACAACAAACAAAACTAGATGATCAAGTGCAATGCGTTGCAAGGCTACAAATATAATACAAAGATGCTTCAATAGCGGAATCAACGGATCATTGAGGCAATGTCGCACGGGTCATTGAAACAGTAAGCAAAACCGGTTTTCCGAGTCAACGCACAAGATGACAAAAGTACCACCACCGAATCCGAATAGAATGAAAAGCTGGAGAGCGCGAAGTGGCAGCTGCAGCTAATCGTGTTCCTCCCAAATCGTCAATCCATGAATGAAATCGTATCCCAAAAGAAGGAGCAGAAGCCCGTAAGATCTCAAACCCGTCCCCGAAAATCCGAACCATTTCAACACGCAACAAGCAGAGATCAATCGCAACGACCCAAATCGTGCCCGCAACATCGGGGCCAAAGCCAGAACACGCAAATCGCGAGCCCAAACGGACGAGAGACAGAGGAAGCGAGAAGCCGGAGGGAGGCAGGAAGAAGGAAGGATCGCAGTTCGCCAGGTCCACCCCCTCACTCACCGTGTTCTGCCAGCGGTCCTGCGCGTTGACGTCGGCGCCGTTGGCGATGAGGCACTCGGCGACGTCGTGCCACCCGTGGAGCGCGGCGACGTGGAGCGGCGTGCGGCTGTCGTAGTCGCGGGCGTTGACGAGCGCGGCGTCCTCCTCGAGCAGCTTGCGCACGGCGCCGACGTCGTTCTGGTGCGTGTGCCAGAGGATCAGCGAGGTGCGCGCCACGAGGCCCTTGTCGTCGAACCTCCGCCGCGCGCCGCCCCCCGAGGACCCCGCGCTGCTGCTCCCCCCGCCGGACCCTCCCCCTCCTCCCGCCGCCGCGTCCTCCTCCGCCCCGCTCATCTCCGTCGTCCGAGCCGCCCGCCCTGGCCCTTCCTTCGGGGGCGTGTCGCGTCGCGTGGTCCGAACCGGATGAATCTGAGTGGGCGAGGCAAACAGGGGGTTTCTTCTCTTCTTCTCTCTGGCTTTGGCTTGGCGTTTTTGTGTGCGTGTCCCTTCCTCTCCGGAAATCCTACTATTCCGGTGCGATGCGGGGATTTTTAATTCGCCCTCGGGCGGCGTGCGTGCGTGGCGTGCGCGAGATCTGATCTGGAGCGCTGCGAGCTGCTGATCACACACAGGGTTAACCGTAACCGAGCTTATAACCCGCTTGCTTTTAACCCGTTAACCGACGCTCCCACCTGTCGTTTGTTGCCAGCCTGGCATGGCATGGCAGCCTCTTCCTGTTGCTACGAAGGGACGTGAACGGGAACGCATCCAAATAAACCGGCGATTTTTCCACGGAGCGGACGCTGCTGGTCTCGCTTCGCTTCATTTTCGTTTCGTGCCGTGGACTTCGCTCGGAAACAGGTGAATTCTCCATGAAAATTGCAACCGGGATGATGACGCTATCGAAAGCAGGTCACAGGTCAAATTGTTCCTACCTTAGCAAACTGCAGTCTACGATATAATAAGCAAGCTAAAATATTCTGCAGCCATGACGGTCTGCGTACGGAATGTGGGATGGCGAACAAGTCTGTCAAAATTACAGCAACCTCGGAGGAATTCATCGTGCAGAAGATGGCGTAGGATAGGACAGAGCTGTAGAGAATCAGACATGCTGATTGGCTACTCCATTTGCACCGTTGCTTCAGTAGCGACCGCGTTTTCCGTTCCAGTCTCCATCGAGCTCCCCTTTTCCGTTTCCGAAAAGCGGTTGCCATTGCCGGCTCGGGATAGATAGGATAAACAAAGCCGCATGCATGCTTTTTCCAGCAACCCTGAGCCTGACACGGCGCTGCGTGTGCGTCGGCGTATCCCGCTGGATGCTCCGATCCCGCGCTGACAGCGAGAGGGCGACGCGCTTATCACCGTTCGCCAATCACCGTTGGTGGCGGGGGTCGGCAAAGGCAGCGGTGACGGTTAGCGTGGGCAGGGGAATTGGGGGATTCCATGTGCGGCACATGGATTCCGGGATTTTCTGGCTTTAGAGAATGGAGACCCCCTGCGAGTGCAGAGCCGGTCCCTGCTCCGCTAGCTTTTCGCTTTCTTTTCTCCGTGGTTTTGGAGAACTGATAGGATGGATGGCGATGTCGATATTATTCCAGGACGAGAAAGATATTGATACTGACTTGGGGTTTTGTTAGTTTTTTTTCGAACCATGGACTCGCGTTTTGGTGTAATGACGCGATCATTCTTATCTACATGTCATTATCCTCCTTCTCAAAAACAAAACATGTCATTATCCTCTTAAGAAATACACTCTATTCGTTGGCCTCTGAGTTGTCTATGGGAATTTGCTAATGCACAAGTTTCAGGGTGGCCGTACATGGTATGAGCATGGTTATATCTGATATAGTCCATGTCCTCATCAGAACTTTGTTTGCTACTGGCGTTCATCATTTGTGGGAATATATATTGGTTCATCGCATGTGTGCCTATTATTGTTCAAGAAATGGTCGTGTGGATTGGCACCACTCGCTACCTCTTTTCAGAAACTGGAGAGAGGTCATGGCAAAGTCAGAACCACTGAAATTAAACAAGCATATTTGATCATATCCTCTTGGAAACAAAGCAAGATTAAAGAAGATCAGATGAGAGGTTAAGGAAATTTTGGACATTTCCCCTCAGCGCAAGCATATATGCTTTTTGCCTTTTGGCATTGACTGCCTGACCGAGCATCCACTAACAAACTTGCAACCTGCATAGTTGATGAAGGGCGAAAAATGTGGTAAAGTTTCCCTTTTTTAGTGCACATGCGTCACTCGATCCTATACCATTTCCAGTTAACAAAACTTTACCTTTTCTGAAATACAGTTTGGGAGGTACCTGAACATGTGCTGCAGTACTCGTTAGAGCTCTGCATCATGTTTTCGGTTGGCAGTTGGCTTGTTCTTATTCGGGTCATATCTGACTACAGACACTTGCTAAGTGCTGACGTGCGTTTGTGCCACTTGAGACCTACTGCAGTGCTGCTCCCTTGTCCTGTGTTATCGCACTAACAGGCAGACCGTGACATGCTGCTAGTCCAGGCCCCACATGCCGACATGCGCGTGCTGCACTTGCAACCCATTGCGCCAAAGTGATTCTACAAGCGATGAATAGTCAGAAGTACCGCAAGGTTTCCCTGTCTAACGTCGTCGTCTTCCCCCAAATAACTCTTCTTTCTCACTTTCAGGCTCCTAAACAGATGTATACCTAGAATAAATGATCCATGTCACAGCAAAGAACATGTTTGGATCTTCGCTAAATCATGGATTATATTGTAGTATCACGGAAGATTCTGGTAATACAGATTAAATAAATGGAATCCGGATGATTGCCAAACGGGTGGTCAACCAACCCGTGCGCACGGTGCACGACGGCGGCTGCAGACTAATCTTCGCGGAACAAGTAACAACGACTACCACTGCTACATTGAAGGTGCCTGCGCCGAGGCTGTGGGAGACACGGAGCATCAATCTCGAGTCTCCGCCCCTATTTTGTTCATTGGTAAGACGACGTCGCGGCTGACAGCAATAGAATTCATCGACCGCGTCGTGTGCGCCGGGCCTGAAGCCCTCAACTGAGACTGCCTGAAACCACACACGGCACTATTCCCACGGCGCCTGTCCTTCGGTGCCGACTTCTTTCAGAAAAAAAAATCAACTTGAATGTCAGATTCAGATGATAGCAGTCAGATCCTCCAAGCTGTACGATGCAGCATCTGGTGTGAATTTATGATCAAGACATCTTACTGCAAGCACAAACGTAAAGTCCGAAAATCATATGTAAAGTCCGAAAATCATAACATGGAATTAAGGCCCCGAATAAAAACTAGTTGATTAGTGAAGTAATTACCAGCTAAACCTGCATGATGTGTCTCAGTCACAATGTAGAGCAGATTTTGTGCGGGATGCATTTTACTGAAAAGGCTCAGCTGTTCAATGTTTTCTGGTAAGCAACCTGTACGCAAGAGAGGATGGTGGCGAATGAGTTCAAACATTGAAGTGCCACTGCACTAACAGTCCCTTCAAAACTCAAAAGCAAAGCACTGAGTATAATGCCGACAGAAAATCATGTAATCCTGGTAGATCCCCAATGGTTCAGTTCAAGGGCCAAAAGATGAAATGGAGTAGCAAAGTTAACTGAAGTACTTTTAAAACTAAATGGTCAGGAACATACTGAAGTTGAAGTCTTAGTCAACTCCCTGATGGCCATTGTTGCATAGGATGATGCTGGTAGAGTAAATTCTAATTTTACAGCCAGTTTCTCAGGTAACGGATCTGAGAGGCCAACAGATTTGATTTTTGCTGAGTTAGCTTCAGTGGTTGATCCAGAGGTGTCCCATGAAGCATCCAACCCAGAATCACATGATGGGCAACTGGAGGTACCATCAGATAGTACCTTATTTGCTTCTGATGGCTGGGTTTTGAACAGAACAGCTAAATCAGTTTCCACTAAAGGTACATAATCATCTGTGTAAGTCATTATGTCCCTGCAACCACCAAATGCTACATGAGTATGTGTATACAGCTAGAGTTATTCATATACGGTGTTCATTACAGAATAATTAGACAATGTTTCAATGAACTTACAACTAAAAGACAAGAATTTGATTGAGAAAAACAGGAAAGGGTGTAACCATTCAAAATCGATAGGTCATTGGAGCACCCGACGGTAACCTCCTTTCATGCCTGTAATCGAGAAGTCCCTAACAAATGACAATCAAGGAAATATATGACAGATAAGAACTTGCTCTGCTGGCCTTCAAGTATATTGCATGTAAGGAATCAAACTGTTGTATCCCCAATATGTAAGGGACAACATATGGACTCTGCATAGATAAATGTCATTTTAATTCCTAATTATCCTTGTGTAATCTAATTCAATAATGGTACTGTATGATCGTAATTTGTAGAACCATAAAGTTGTTCAAACGAGGAAACATGTAGCAAAAAAAGAAATGGACCAAGTGACAGAGTGACTTACATGATCCCATGGACGCTCTCTATCAGGCTAATGCCATCCTGTCACAAAATTAGATAAATGTTATGGCAATCATTAGAGAAGAAATGATTTAAACGTGTGAAACTCTTATCACTTCACAATCTGACTGGAAGAATTTTGTATTCCACAAGTTTGTCAAAGATTCACAATCTTACAGATTTCTCTGAAGAAAGAGATGATATTAACCAGTAGCAACCATGCTAAAAGTTCAAAGCAACTTCCTGACGGAAATTGTTTCCTCGACATAACTTTCAGACTAAAAAAATATAATATATCCTAACTATATAATCCAAGTAATTTGCATTTCTTGGGCATAAAAAGGTGCTTCTGTAACATATTTATGAATACAGATGTTCCTTCAGTTTATGCCACAACAATCCTCTGAAATAACTGTAAAATTCATGATAAAATTCATTACCTTCTTGGCTATTTCATGATAAATCCCAGCAATTTCATTCCCAGGAAGCAATGTTTCGGAACTGCATGTGGGGAAGGTAAGCATAGCACTTGAATCACAAAATTGTACTATAGGATAAAGCATGTGCTCCTCACCCAGGCAAAGGGAGGACGACATCCTCAATCGTGTAAACTGCCTTTAATATATCTTCAGAATCAGCTATCTACAAGAGAAATTCATGATTGGGAATTTTTGTTGTATCAGTGTTATGCACAGGTTGCTGTCTGTATAAGTATCTGTATAACAATCAAACCTTCACAGACTGGATCACTTCTTCAGGAAGTGTTTCACAAGGGATTTGCATTTCAGGTGAATCAGTATGGCTACGATCATCACCTAAAGTATCTGCTGTAGCTGCTTCTCCAAGAGAGCACACCTTTTTGTAAACCAAGTCACCCTCTACAACTTGTGAAATACCTGCGAGTTCAGCCATTATTAGCATATAAAGACAAAATAAGAGTACATACTTGAATGCCAAAGTTTACTTTTAGAATAACCACCTAAACAGGTACAGAAGATTTGTTGCACAAGTAGACTTACCATACTTTTCAACTCTCATACTTGCAGCATGGTTCCATAAGTAACTCTGATAACTATGTACATACCTGCAAAGCATGGTTCTATTTGAGTACCAGAGCACACACACAATACATACAAAAGCTATAGCGATTTTTTCTGACAGGAGACTGCATAGTATTTCTTAAACAATATAACAATGTACTACATTCTTCATTTTTTTCTCGAACATACTACATTCTTCATTATATGGTTAACAATAAAAATGAGAATTTAGATCAATGTACTGCAACATACATCAGTCTCAATGTTTTAGGTATAGCCATTAGTGCTTGTAGATAGTTGCCAGGGTACTTCTTCAGACGTTGAAGCTAGAAATGGAAGAAAGCATAATTGTAAGGTCACACATAATGCGATATAAGCAATATTAAAATGATAAAAGAAAGAAAAAAATATGTCCTTCATGATAAACTAGCAAATATTGGAATATAAAATGCAAAACTTAAGCTCAAAATAGCAGGACAAAAGGTCACCACAACAGTATGGAGCATGGAACATATATAATTGTGTGTTCTCCAATGTTTCAAACAGATGCGTGCAAGATGGGCAGCATAGGACCTATGGCTGCCTTAACTAGTATCGACTCGGTGCTGCAGGAAGTGTCGGAGCAAGCCACCCTGTGGTCGCTTGCAGGGGCTAAGGCGCTTTGTAGCCTGTTAGGTTAGATAGCCTCTCGGAGTTGTATTTTCCTAAAAGGCGCATATGTAACAAAAAACTAACCAGAGCCGTGGATTCGGCATGTAATCGGACCGTTGGCTTCTTTCTATTAATAGAAAGACGCGCAGCTCTCCTGCATGTTCGAGGAAAAAAAAGCGCATGTCTAGACAGGCTTACCAATAGTTGAGCAAATTTCACCGCTCTGTACCAATTACCCAGTCTGGTTTACCTCTCCAAGCTTCCTAATTTGAAACTGAAGCTGAAACCGAACTATTGAACTTAAAATTCATGCATGCCATTGCATCAATACCTTAAAAGTTCACAGACGTGTAGTAAAGAAAGCTCGTGGCAGGTAGGAAACTGGAAACACAAACACCTACTTCTTACTTTCTGTATAAGTGAACTCCATAAGCACCAGGAGTCCAGGACCAATCAGATCCAACGTATCCAAAAGATATGTAGTAAATGTTCTAGGAAGGAAAAGTTCTGTGAATTTATTTTCAGCAACATGTGACAAGTCCGGAAAAAGAGTGAACCTACCATAGCTCTCTCCACTGTGAGATGTCGGGGGATGCCACTAATTGCTGCATCAATACCGCCGTGCCCCTTATATTGTACCTGCACCTCATCCATAATATTTAAATGCTAGAAGTGAAATTAAGCTTTAAATATTCACAGTTAACATAAATTATTTGGTTATTTGACAGGGAAAAAAGAATTTCACCTACCCTTGTACCAAGAATCAAGCTAACAGCATGTCTCCACTCTCCTCTAAGCAAAGCAGCACCAATAAAGTGAGTAGGTACTGAACCGCTACCAAAGCGCTACCAAACACAATGGAAACATTTTCTTCATGAGTTGCAGAATAATAAACAAAAAAGACATTCCATAAAAAGTTATAACAAGAAAAAATGATGAACTAGACTAACACATAAAAACATAAAAATAGCATGGACTGGCATAGGGAAAAAAAGGTATGTTTCCTGTACCTGTAAGCCGTAGTAATTGACAAATCCATTTTTACTCAGGCCATCAACAGCAGCCTTTATCACATCATCCGATTCTGCAACAACATTCCTGGAAAGAAATAACAGAAATGGTAAGTTTGACTTATCCATTTGCTCTTTAATCACATAATAAGGTCATGGCACAAATGCATGGGACTAAAGATAGTAGCTCACAGTGAGGGACAAAATTTTACAGTTCCCTCTAAGTTTTTTTTTTGAGGGCAACAATTCCCTGTAAGTCGTAACTTAAAAACTTACACCATGGAATAGCTGAAAACATTGTGTTAAAGCAAGCCACCAAGCATTTTATCATCTGTCTGATGGCACGTTTCACAGTCCATGTGCAGCATAAACATTGGGAAAGTGCAAGCAATTTCACTAAGACCATACCTGACATACTACAAGCATGATATGGTGCCAATTGTGCCACACATAGCAAGGAGCGAAGGAGAATACACACCTCAAAGTAATTGCGAACCGGTTCCCTCTGAGTTGACCAAGAGCAAGGCCCTCATTCACATAACTGGAGAAATAAGCAGTTAAGTTGTCAGTGACGTTAGTCAATAACAGGGTTCATAGTTCACATGTTTTACTGGTTACCTAAAGTCTCCAACTCTGATACCTGCGAGTTTGCTATTAAGAGCGGCTAGCCTACTGGCGTGTACCTTGAACAGTGTCACCTGATCAGAAGAAAGGAATCAGAAAAATCTTAACTCAACGGGTAAAAAATATATGCAACTTTGTTATAAACGCGCAGCCGATTCGGCCTAAGCCCGGGTATCTACGGGCCAGCGCGATATTAAGCCCAGGTCCAACGGAGCAACGACCAACAATGCTCAGGCCTAACTCAACCCAAAAGACTAGTCTAATAGGTGAGGACTGCCCTCGCCTTATATGTTGTGCTCTCCCATCATCAATTTCCGATGTGGGACTAAACCTAACAATCTCCCCCGTCACACATTCGGACCCAACTCTTCCATCAGAAGAGGTTATTATAGGCCCAGAGTTTAAATCCTCCGGTTGCAGCACCTGGAGGCGTTCACGGGCTAAGCCCAATGACGATAACGGGCTCCCCCGTCAAATGTGACCACTGAGATGTTACAGGTTCCTTAACCTTCGGCTCTGATACCACTTGTTATAAACGCGCAGCCGATTCGGCCTAAGCCCGGGTATCTACGGGCCAGCGCGACATTAAGCCCAGGTCCAACGGAGCAACGACCAACAATGCTCAGGCCTAACTCAACCCAAAAGACTAGTCTAATAGGTGAGGACTGCCCTCGCCTTATATGTTGTGCTCTCCCATCATCAATTTCCGATGTGGGACTAAACCTAACACAACTTTAGTATTTTACTTGAAACTACATCATATTTGCTTCATCTGATAAAGCTTTTCACATACTTTGTTTCCCAACCAGACAATGTTGACCCAGATTGTCCAACAAAGCAACTAATGGAAAGTTGGAAACAGCCCGAGGCATACCTGTTGGGTTGTAACAGCACGTTTATCCTTTGTCCCTGCAAATCCAAACGATCTTGGCTGTGGAAATTAAGGCAACCAACCAATCAACGGAAGCAATGGATAAATTCAGCTACCCAAAACAGAAAACTTGCAAAAGCACTTTGAGGAAGCAGAACATGACGCCTACCTGAACCCCTAGCATCTTTCCAATAACTCCTAGCGCCTCCTGTGTATCTATGTTCTCCTTGTAAAGGTGAAACCTGGTAATATTGCTTACAGTTAGCAACTAGCAACTGTGTTCAAAAGACATCAAATATGAATTACAAGTCAAGTGTGCATTCTAACACATTCTTATCTCAATAGTTAACAGATAACCATGTGAGAAACTGAGAACACATGCCTACGAAAAAAAGAAAATGCCATCACCTCAGGTACTTTCCCAGATGATAAGGCCAGGATATAGAGCCTCTACTATCAAACGGCCTGTCATCTCTCCAGCCTGAACTGTCCATGCCTCTCCTACTCCTCCCTTTCCCACCGCGTGGCCCTGAACCCAACCGCACCCTGATACATTTCTGAATCCCATCACTGTGCTCAACCGTATCTGTGACAAGGAACTTGAAATTCCTCTTGATGAACTCGTGCACCTCCTGCACAAAAATAATGCAGAACAGAACAATGACACACTGATCGTCCAGGAACAATCGAAACCCCTTCTGTGAGAACAAAACCCCACCGAACGATGAGCCTTATCAGCATCAGCTGAGAGAATGATTGGCGACAAATCACCATCTCCTCCCTCCGAAACCGAAACCCTCTCCAGAAATCCCCTCAACGCGTCATAATCCGCTTCGCCACACAGCACACGGAATGACTCCAGCGCCCGCGAGTGGTCCGCGTCGGCGTCGCCGTCCTCCGCATTATCTCCGCTCTGCAAATCCACATGAACCACGGAGCCAAAGCGAGGTCAGAGAACCTCAGCGATGCCCGATAAGACACAAGCCTAATCGAAACCCGCGGTGTGGGAGCTTGGGAGGAGAGGGAGACCTCGTCGACGTCGGGGAGATCGAAGGAGGTGAGGCGGACGAGGGCGCCGTCGCGGGCGACCTCGTGGACGACGAAGTTGGAGTATCGCTGCTTGAGCGCGCCGCGGAAGCCCGGGACGGGGGAGGCGAAGCGGGAGATGCCGACGTCGGGCTCGGCCAGGGGCCCGCGGCGCTGCGCAGGCGAGGGAGCGGGCGGATGGGCGGCGGCGCGGGCGCGGAAGTGGGCGGCAAGGGGACGGGAGGGGGGTTTAGGGGTGAGGAGGAAGGGGAGTGGGTTTAGGAGATGGCGACCGCGCATTCTGTCTGCCGCGCCGGCGGGGAGCACCGCCGCCGGATGGGTGGGGTGGACGGGGAGCAATCGGCCGCGGGCGGGAGCTCTGCTTCTGCTTCCCCTCCGTGCGGACTGCGGAGAGGAAACCGAGCGATGACGTGGCAGGTGTGGCGGCGCCGCGGCGGCGGCAAAACTTTTTGTTTCCAGCGTGGGCCGTCCGACGCGCGTTCCACTCGAATATGCGATGAACCAGCAAGTGGCGCTGCAATCGGATTTGATAAAAGTTTGCCATTCTCGTTGGATTAAATAGGCGGATTCAGTTGGACCTGATTAGTCGCAACGGGAGCTGACCCGGGTGGTGGTGCGATTATGGGCAATATGGCATGCATGCAGGAAAGCTATACATGAACAACAATTTCAGAGTCCCATGTCGACACATTGCTTCATTGAAAGGTACCTCTCGGACCTCGAGTTGGTAGCACCAGTGGCACGACCAAGAGCGATAAGCCGGGTAGCACATCCCCGATGGACAGTGGCGGAGCTAGCATTTGAGGCTAGGGTGGTCCAATTAACATAATTTTTTTGACACTATAATATTCCAATGAATAAGTATATAGAATTTATCAAACATAAATCTACAAGAGAATTATGTCTCCCTCCCTTTCATTCCGCTTCATGTTTCGATAAATCTACAATAGAATGTTCAAGGTTTCAATATACCATCCCAAACCAGGCGGTCAGTTAGGAGCAATGTGAGATTGCAAAGAAGTGAGCCGTAGAGAGGGAGATAAAGGTCAGCATGAGTACAAATTGCCAATGTGTTGCTGGCGCTGTTGGAAGCCCACACGATGTTCTCTTGGCTGCTCGTTGCCCGTCGATTGAGAGAGGAACAACAAGGGGCGATGACACGGTTCTTTCCTCGTAGTGTGAGCGACGGAAGTCAACAGATGAAACACCGGCCAAACTTACTGGGAACTAACTAGTGTTGGAGCAAAATTTTAGGGTGGGCCAAGGCCCACACGGCCCACCCTTTAGCTCCGCCCCTGCCGATGGATCCCTCCCCCGGCGTATTATGAAGATCAATGTTGACGCTGCCTTGTCCAAGAATTCTAATATTGCAACCTATGCGGCTGTGGCTCGTGATGACAGAGGAGCGTTCTTAGGTGCTTCAGTAATCGTCTCTGAAGGTACGGCGGATGCAGAAATCGCCGAAGCCATGGCTTGCAGAGAGGGCTTGAACCTGGCCAGTGATTTATCATTGCAGCGGGTGCGGATTGCAAGCGATTGTGCTAACGTTGTGCTGAACATCAAGGGGACCGGCATGGGTCGGTATGGTGCGATCGTCAGGGAGATTGTGGCTAGAACGACAAGTTTTGCGTCAGCTGATTTTGTCCATGAGAATCGAGGATCAAATTCGGATGCCCACAACTTGCGAGGAGTTCCGTTTATAATAACGTAGGTAGATTTGTTTGGTTTTTAGCTCCACCTGAAGGTGTTTGTAGCTTAATTTCTCCCATTGAGTAATAAAGGGTGGTGTCTTGTGCTCAAAAAAAAAGTTGGACCTGATTAGTGATGCGTTCTTCGTTGAGCTGACACCAATAAGATGATGATTACTCTTGCACTTCTTTTGGAGGAACCCAATCACAAATATTTCTTTTGGCCAACACCAATTATTTCTCATCTTGATGGTGGTTATTCCGTCGAGCCAGATATGTTGCAAACATGGTTAAAACTAAAACCAAAGGCAGAACAGAGCTTGGAGGATTACTGACAATAAGACACGGTAAAAAAAAGAGTTGCGGATACAGCAAGTGTGATTACGGTTAGCGCACGTCTTCTTTGACAGATTGCCATCGGCGATTTGGCCCCTGATTTTTGGATAGGTTGCTGCATAAACATCTGACTGAGCCTGAAAGTTTCTGGGCCCATCAATCGATGCCGTAGCAACTCGTCTGGTCTTCCTCTTCGTGATCGTGCTTGCTCTTGTTCTAATTCCTGAAAGCAGAACGTGATGCTTGGTGCGCAGAATCAAGTGGCTCGTGTCAATATAATAGAGCTGTGGTCATTCTTTGATAGCGTTCAAGATGAAAGCTGAAAATCAACATCTCGCATAGCTTCTGATCCTAGAAAGAACATAGCCACGGAGGGAATTGGTTTCAGAACAGCAACGGATCCTTTGCATTGCAGTAGATGAAAAAATATTTGTCAACTTGTTCACGCGCACTAGTAACACAGAAGCTGTTGTAACGCTGAGCTTCAGACCAATATCTCAGTATCTCACTGTTCCGCTACTATTTTGCACAAAAAAAGAATGTCGCTCATGGCAGCTTACATGGCTCGTTTGCCAAAAGAATGGATAACACCTAGATTCAAACCGGCACTTGAAGAAGATGTACTACAAGCTATGATCATATTCATCTTCTATCACACCACCTTTGTACACCGACGAATCGACCTACCCTTGCTGGCTTCCCACTTGATTAATCGAGACGAGGATGATCCCAGAGTGGGGTTCTTCGGTCCACTGGAATGATTTTTTCTCCAGAAACTTCAGCACCTGCCAATATTCAAACAATCAAACTAGTCAGATGAAAACTAGAACAGCATCTATGTGATCTACAAATAGGAGTCTGCTAAACATAGAATGTTGATCATTTGTAGTTGAAGACCACATTTGTATAGTGCAAAAAATCAGATTTAATAGCTATCTAGGAGACAGTCTGATAAAACCACACCTTTCTTCTTCTCTGTCCCATCTTGAAACTGCCGTCATCAACACCAATAATAACTTTTAGGTAATCAAAAGCTGCAAAATGAAACATCCGGTAAATCAGATGGCTTCCAACAAAATAATTGATGAACTCAAGAGGCCATGCACTGATCTTACATGGAATGTTTACCAGCTGTTTAAGATGAAGTCTCAAGAGATTGGATACATTTGCTGCGTCTTGTGTGCGCAGATCAAGACAAAATTCATTTCTGGACTCTGTTTTCCTACAGTAAGTGAATAATTTGTCATTGTATGTTCGTATTATGATTACAAAATGAGCAAATTTCACTTTGGACCATGTATTAGTGCGGTTGGTTCTCTTTCAACCACCTTTAACGACAAGTGTCACACTGTCACTTCAAACATGTAATTTGCACTAATCTTTTCAGTTTGCACCATATTTAAGCATTGGGCCTTTGACCATACTCATGTGGCGATCAGCAGTTCCATCTACTTGAGTTCCACCACATATTCAACTGCGAAGCCACCTACCGAGCAAAGCACTCACAAGCTTTGCTACTACCCATTCATCTTGCCTTGCCAGCCATCACGTTTGCCCGTTGCCATTGCAATAAAGATAGGGAACTGAGGCCAGAAAACAGTCTAGCTGACTAGAGCATAATGGGGGCTTGATGATTTCGAGGGCTGCACTAGGGTCATTGGAACTTGCCAAGGTGCAAAATAAAAGATTAGTGTAAATTATATATGGTTCAAAGTGATCTTTGCTGTTAAAGATGGTTCAAATTGCATCAGGCATGCTAATATATGGTCCTACTCCTAAGTGAAACCAGCACTTACAAAACAGATAAAACAGTCCAATAATTCCAGCCACTCTGCAAAAGGAATAGTAAACTTACTTGGAATTGATAATCTCCCCAGCAGATTTCTCATCAGCCAGCCGAGCCATCTGATAACAGCGCTTGCCCTTGATATCCAACAGAGAATATATTCAGTCATTAATTCATTTTCTTAAATTATGGTCTTCTATGAAGACATCATAACAGACAAACAGATAAAACCTTGGAATGTTTATGTTCGATAATTTTGACACTTGTATGCGGTTGCTATGTACTTTGTTGCCCAAAAGTGATTAAAAAGGTAGTCTCAACCCATTCTCTTCTCCCCCCAAAAGTAAGTGTGACACTTACTTCCTGTATAAGATAATCAACTTCTTTCTGGTTACCTTCCCTAAAAGCATCAGCAGCCTGCAATTTTGGCAGAACATAGCACAGGTGATAAATAAACGCCATATATTTGCTAGAAGTGAATTAAACAATGGATGCCATCTGTGTTCTCAAGAAAAACGAACATCATCTTATAACCCCTTACCTTCTCATAATAATGCTTCATCATATCCCAGTGCTGCTTTGCAGCTCTGCGGTAATTCTGGTAATCCTCATTCACAGCTGGTTCTAAATATAAATACAAACAACTCAAAATTAGTTTTTAAGAATTTTCCAGAAAAGGTAGAATGTTATCATCTGCTCAAACATTTTCACTATGATATGTAGTACAAGCACAGGCTTTAAATTATTTAGTGGCTTGATTTCATGTTAACTGTTTAATCCAAGTTATCAACATGTTACATTAAAGAAATTAAGCTCTTTGTTCTGGTCCAAGACACATGTTTTGTGCTATAAACATAAACATCCTTAGTATGCTTTGAGAAAACATCAGATACAGATGAGAACTTGCTTTTGCTAAGTTTCACCGGATCTCAGTACAAAAAAAGGGGGCAGATTACATATCCCACAGCTTGCAACCTGTCATTGGCAAATATCAAATTCATTTAGCTGAAAGATAACACCTAGAAGCAGCTGAATGTTCAGATAACATTTTGCTACATATTAATACTCAATTGGCTAAACATACAAATAGGTATGAAATGGATAATAACTTTAGTTCCTACCGTAAATTGTAAGTGGATGGACTTGTAAACAGAACTCTTAACACATAAAATCAGTACAATAATGCGCAATCAAAAAGCAATTCGTTTAGCTTGATACTGATTTGGCTTTAATCATTAGCATAATATGTCAAGCCACTGGAAAGGTTGTATTACTGCTGGTTTTATTTGTTCACTTTAGAGATTTCGTGTTATTCTTTTTCAAGTCTAAACAGTAAATGTGTTATAGGCTTAACTGAATGTGCAGGCGCAAAAGATTAAATATAGAAATAGAAGAAGAGAAATAAAGAAAACAATTATACTGAATATGCTTCTTAGAAAATACATAATTAACCTGAATACTGAAAACAAATAAAGCACTAGTATGTTGAATATACCTTTGCTAACGATAACTTTGCTGGGGAAATCAGTACAATACATTGAAATGTCCTCAAGAGGTTTCAAGACAGGTTTCTGATCTAGGACTCTCCTTCGATTTGCGCCCAGTTCATATCTTCTTAGTTTTGGCTCCTCCTCCAATCTTTCAGGTACAGTGAAGATTGCTTCTATCAATTCTCCTGGCGAAATCTGTGGTCCTGATCTCTGCATCCCCTTTTGCAATGAATTGGTACTACAAAGAAAAGTGTTATGAAAGCAAAAATAAATGCCAGCTCTATGGTTGAAAGAGTGAGAAACCAATAAATAAGAGAATAAGCAGAACCTAGGGGTGGACTGTGAACCTAAGCACCTTCCCTTGGAAAGAGAACATTCTACTGCCACATCCTGCACCATCGATATATTTATTATGGGCTACAATTAGTCAAATATTTATACTGCATGAAAGAAATACCGTTTATTTAAAAAAAATGAAAGAAATACCAAACGAATCCAGAGTGAACTTTCATATATAAACTAGCACTTAGGAGCATTAAGACATCGACTGATCGACCAACTGTTGACTGGGCACATAGCTACCACTCAAAAGGAACAAAAAACTATCTTAACCACACAACACATCATATACCATATCAAGCTAGAAAGGGTGGCCCTATTGGATATATCCTAAAGATCATACACTACATAGAAAATATGTCAGCAGCAAAACAAATTCTGCATTAAATATATTTGATTGAAAATGTATCAGCACAAGAAATGGTTGGCAATGAAATCTGGCAAAAAAATGAACAATAAAAGTTACATTTAGAGTTCAGGATGAACATAATGTAATAGAACATCTAAATATAAAAAGAATAAACAGTCCCCAAGAGAATTCAGATGAAAATAGCAGAGTAATTAATAAATTGCACAGATACAGAATCAGAGTTTAGAAGTTACAGATGAAGAGGTCAGAAGAAGTCTTACTTGTACTGCATTATGTTTGCTTTCTGCCTTTTTGTCTAGATGTTTTTCAGAAAATGACATCAATTCCTCCATGCTCTACATAAGCAGCACAGCTATATTAGTAGGCCAATAAGAAAATGTAATAACAATCCGAACTAAGTATGCACAGCTATATTAGTAGGCCAAGAAGAAAATTTGATGACAGATGAAAATATGTACTCTAAAGTCTAAAGCCTAAATGCTAGAGCCTTTCACTGCATTTGTGATGATTAGGAGTGACAGAAAATATATACAATAACAATGATGTATCAGTACCTTCTTAATGTCATATCCACAGCTGCCTGCAAAAGCAAATTAGAAACATTCAAAATATATCTTGGAACAATGAGATGAATGGACAAAAAGTGCAGGTCAGATATCAGACATACTAACCTAGAACTTCACGGATTACTTCCATACTGAGCTTAAATCCTTCACCAAGCATGCAAAACAGAAACTCCTCGACATCTCTGTTTTTTAAAGTCTCTCTCCTTGGTGCAGAATCAGATTTATCAGATTTCACCTTAAAATCATCTCGCATGTACTCTGGCAGTTCAACCTTTAGAGGTTTGTCTTTTTTTGATGCTCTATTCGTTGTTGTTGTAGCCCTGGCAGATTGTTTTCCTAACATGCTGGAGACAGTACCAAATGCAGCACTAGACTTTTGCAACTTTCCAGACATTCTTGTTTTATCTGAATCTTCCATATGCTTTTCTTCAACTGCCTCCTGAATCTGGGAAAGAGTTCTTGGTTGGCTTGAATTCTCCATATGATTTTTTTCAACCGCCTTGTCAGTCTGGGAAAGGTTAGCCTCAACACTTGGCTTGCCATCATTGATATGAGGCAACGAAAGTTGAAGGTTAGTTAAGAAATCTCCAGCTTTGTTGACATCGCACTTTGCTTTGATATATGCATCAGCTATATCATCAAGTGAAAAAGCACAGCTGAACACATCAAGTAACATATTAAGTGCCCTAGTTTCATCATCACTGGATGAAGTTAGTGCATGTGATAGATCCATGGTGAGGACCTTCCCAAAAGGCTCTTATGAACTGTGCGACCTGACCAACAAAAGAATATTAAGTGTTCATCAAATGATACAGATAGATAAAAGGAAAAGCATTACGTGTAGCACTACTGTTATCAGCACAAGAAAATATTGAGAATATTGAATAAAGAAGATTGAATTGCTTAAATACATGATAAAATTCCAATTTGACATTAAACTGATTCATAAATGGACAAAGACGCTACACAGAAAGTTTTCAATGGGGTCTCACAAGCTGTCATGTTCCTTAGTTCTTCCAAAGTATTTGACTATTTGTTTGGTTTGGGAAAAGTGTACAGAAATAACTTACAGGTAGCTATAATGGCAAAAAATTGAAGGTAACAAATAGACTCGAACCACTAGCTGCAAACAAACTATTTGCCTGTAATCATGATTTCAGGACAGCAACTTTTAATCTTCGAAGAATGTGCACGATCTTAGCACTCATCACGGAAAAACATGAAGGGTCACAATAATACCATGATGAGCATGCCTCTCAACACATTCATCAAATATTCATATATTGATGAATGATGAAAACATAATCTATGAAGATGTATCTCACCGAAATTGATATAGAATGGCCAGGGTCAATAAGAGGCCTATGAGTTACCTCCTGGACTAAGTAACAGGACCAATCGCCAGAAGCTAAACAGAACCCCAAATGTAAAACTGAAAAGAATAGAGAGGAATCCAAACAGCATGCAAAATTGGACGTCACCTTGTCTCTGTATGGGCGTATGGCTGAACTACAAGCAAGATGTAACTTCCTAGCGAACAGATGATCATGCATCACACTCCAGGGCAACCAATGTCGCTGCACTGCCTCACTCCTTAAGGCCCTAACCATCCCCGAACCACAAATAAATCCACCCAAACAGTTGTCACTTGAAGGAGACTAGGAGAGCAATCCAAGCATCAGGCCATCAGGGATACAAACGTGTATGGATAGAATAGGTAAATAGCCAACAAACGACATGCAACTGCAACGTCACGCATTTGCTTGCAGAATTGGGGCTGAATAATAAACCAGAATTTGAAAGGAAGCTTGTCACATAATCACATTAGCAAACCAAAGAGCACAACATATCAGCCACAATTGCTCCGCACGAGCCGACCTATTCGTTGTTTCGGAAAGGCATTGGGACATCAAATCGACCAACCGATCAAGCATTGAGGCAAGCAAGACGTGAACTGGGACGCACGGGCCCAATTAAAGCAGACAGGATCATAGAGACGGCATTGCCAGAAATCTCCCAGACTGGGAAAAAGTCTAGAAGCTACCTACTCCAGAGCGCTGCATCCATCCATATAATCAAAAACCACGCCAAAACCCCCCAAAATGGCGAACCGAACCGCCACGGATCCATAAAATTGCCAGAAATCTCCCAGACTGGGAAAAAGTCTAGAAGCTACCTACTCCAGAGCGCTGCATCCATCCATATAATCAAAAACCACGCCAAAACCCCCCAAAATGGCGAACCGAACCGCCACGAATCCATATAATCAGAAAACCACGCCAAAAACCCCCCAAAATGGCGAACCGAACCGCAACGGATGAACACGAAACACAAACAGTGAAACTGAAATCGCGCACACCGGAAACTGAGATCGGAGACATCGCGAAGCAGCACGACCGATCGCAACCCACCGCTCGATCAGAAACGAAGCCCACATTGAAGGCGGAGCAAGGGCACCAGATCAACCTCCACCCGGCAAACGAATCAAGGTTCCGGAATGAGGGTTGAGGGAGGGAGGGAGAGAGGGATGGTGGGAGGGGGCTTACGGATTCTCAAGACGACCCTCGCCGGCGCTGCACGCGGGCCGCTCCGCCTCCGCTGCTGCTCGGGCGCTCCCCCTCTGGTTGGCTTTGTTTGTACGCGAGAGATTTAAACTGACGGGAGGACACCAGGTGGGCCCACATGTAGGTGGGTTATACGCCGGGTGGTCGAGGTCTACGAAACGGGTGATCCGCGCGCTGCTCCGTCCGCACGGCGCGTCGGGAATGCTTCCGACTCGGCCCCACTCTGGGGAATGGGGTTGGCGGCGCCGTGGTCTATGAACCAGGACTACGGAGACGTAACGTGTTTATGCGACCACTGGGCCCCTGTCGCTGGGATGCTTTCCTGAACCTGAGGTGGCGCCGGGTGCCCGGGTACGTGACTGCTTTCGTAGTCCCACACTACCAGTTTGTCTGTGATGAGCTGTCGTTGTGTTTGGATTCACCGTGCCGTTATATAACAAGCAAAAGGAGATGTTTAGAAATGCATGGTTACGAAACTTTAGAGATGGTCATCGCTTGAGATTTTTGTACACAGTACTGTGGGATTGAAGACAGTACTTGGAAACAACCCTAAAGGATGGTCATCACGTCAACATTTTTCAATCCTAAAAGACAGTACTTGAGAACAATCCTTTGTAGAATGGTAGGGGTAGATTCGCAGGAAAGGGCGGAGTAAAAGAAGGGTACACTGAGGACACAGGCCCCACTCGATTTTCTAAATTTCAGTGAACTTTCATCTATTTTGCTGAGAAAGAGACCCTCTCTAATGGGAAAAGTCTCCGGGGGAAGCCCGGTCGCTCTCCTCTCGAGAGCGACTCGGGCGGATCCCGCCGCGCCGCCGTTCCCCCGGCCCTTCGCCTCCCCAACCAGTTCCCGTCGCCGCCAGAGCTGTCCGCCGCCGCGCGGATGCAAGGACGGTGGCGGCGGGGTCCCCTTTCCCCCTCTTTTCTTCCTCCACAACGCTGCTCCTACGGTGCCCCTTGCGGCCATGGTGGTGCTCGCCGGCGCGGCTCCCTGTTAGATAGTATGAGATATTCATGATGTAACAAAACCAGGAAACTCCAGAAAGCTTGTGCGCCAAGTAAATAGATTAGGAAAGATAGAATATGATTTGTTGTAACCATATTTAGATAGAGGTGCTGCGCATGTTTCGGGATGTTTCCTGGTCGTTTCTTGTAAGCCAAGGAGAGGGCTATTCTCTTCCTATATTAACAAAGGTACGCGGCCTCGGATGAGGTGAGAACGCTTCCTCAATATCCTGGTTGCTTACATGGTAATCAGAGCCACCTCCTAATACATCTAGCCGAAACACCCAGGCGCTCGTCATCCATGGCGTTTGCCTCACTCCTGGCGTCTCCCCTGTTCGGTGTGCCCATCACCGAAAAGTTGAACAAGAACAACTTTACCTTGTGGAAGGCACAGGTTGATCCCCTGCTGCAAGGAGCGCAGCTGTACGGGTTTGTTGATGGCACCAACGTCCCGCCGCCGGTTGAACTAGAAGCCGAGGATGACGACAAGGGGAAGAAGGTGCTCAACCCCGAGTACGCTGCCTGGAAGGCCCAGGAGCAGCAAGTACTCGGCTTCCTGATGACTTCACTATCACGGGAAGTCATGTCGCAGGTAGCGACGCTCAAGTCTCCACAGAAGGTGTATGCTGCGCTTGAAGGGATGCATGCATCGGCCTCGCGCGCACGGGCGATCAACACTAGGATCGCTCTTGCAACGACTCGGAAAGGTAACATGACCATTACTGAGTACGTTGGGAAGATAAAACAGCTTGCAGATGAGATGAATTTTGCTGGGAAGAGGATAGAAGATGAAGAACTGGTCACATATATTTTGGCCGGTCTTGATGAGGAATTCAACCCTGTCGTCACGGCAGTAGGAGCACGGGTTGAACCAATAACAGTTGGAGATCTGATCTCTCAGCTGTTAAGCTTTGAGCACAGGATGGAGCTCATGCACGGCGGTGGATCCCAAGGATCTGCAAACTCGGCCAAACGTGGTCGTGGAGGAAACAGCCGCGGCAGTTACAACCAGCGCGGTCGTGGAGGAGGTCGTGGTCGCGCTGGGGGTCGCGGCCGTGGTCCACCTGGAGGGCGCGGTGCTGGAGGACGAAGCAACTACAACGACGACAAGCCGCAGTGCCAAGTCTGCGACAAGTTCGGCCACACCGCGCTCGACTGCTGGTACCGGTTTGATGAGGAATACACATCAACTCAAAAGAATGCGTCGTCAGCGACCTATGGGTATGGTGTTGACACAAATTGGTACACTGACACCGGCGCCACAGATCACATCACAGGAGATTTGGAGAAGCTATCCATGAGGGAGAAGTACAAAGGGAAGGATCAAATCCAGACTGCGAATGGTGCAGGTATGAACATTAGTCATATTGGTCATACTGTTATTAGTACCCCTAATCGCAATTTATTCCTTAAACGTGTTCTTCATGTACCCACTGCTAATAAGAATCTAATCTATGTTCATCGCCTTGCTACTGATAATCATGCCTACCTTGAATTTCATCCAAATCGGTTTTTTGTTAAGGATCAGGAAACGAAGAGGACTCTGCTCGAGGGTAGATGTAGGAATGGCCTCTATCCTATTCCTCACGGGTACTTGAAGAAAGGTGTTTTTGGCGCCACCAGATCCTCCCCTGAACGGTGGCATAACCGCCTTGGTCATCCTTCGTTTCAGATAGTTCAAAGAGTCATTAGCAGCAATAATCTTTTATGTTCAGGTGAAACAAATAAGAGTTCTGTCTGTGATGCCTGTCAACAGGCTAAGAGCCATCAGCTTCCGTATCCAGTGTCTTCTAGTGTTTCATCTAAACCACTAGAACTTGTCTTTTCAGATGTATGGGGTCCTGCCGCAAATTCTGTTGGCAGAAATAAGTACTATGTCAGTTTCATTGATGACTATAGTAAATTCACCTGGATTTATTTGCTTCGTTTCAAATCTGAAGTCTTCCAAAAATTTCATGATTTTCAGAATATGGTTGAGCGCATGTTTGACACAAAAATTGTTGCTGTTCAAACAGATTGGGGTGGAGAGTATCAAAAACTCAATTCTTTTTTTATCAAAACCGGCGTTACACATCTAGTCTCTTGCCCCCATGCTCACCAGCAGAATGGACCAGCTGAGCGTAAACATAGACACATTGTTGAAGTTGGCTTGTCTCTTCTTGCTCATGCATCTATGCCTTTGAAATTCTCGGATGAAGCCTTTGCTACAGCTACCTATCTTATAAATCGCACTCCTTCTAAGGTTCTCAATTTTTCTACTCCTTTTGAGCGTTTGTTTCACAAGAAACCTGATTATAATTTTCTTAGAGTTTTTGGATGCGCGTGTTGGCCAAATCTTAGACCATACAACACTCGTAAACTTGCTTTCCGTTCTAAGCAGTGCGTTTTTCTTGGGTACAGTTCATCCCACAAAGGCTATAAATGTCTTGATGTGAACACGGGACGCGTCTACATCTCTAGAGACGTTGTCTTTGATGACTCAGTTTTTCCCTTTCATGCCCTACAATCCAACGCTGGTGCCCGACTACGTGAAGAAATTAATCTCCTGCCACATCTTTTCCTTCCACCCACACACATGGATCATCCGGGGGATACTAATACAGTTGATCACATGTTGACTAATGGTTCAAATTCTGCATTTAACGATTCTATTTTGGAAGAAAATGATGGTGATCTGCAGGAAATAACGGAGGAAATCGGAGAGGATTTCTCTGGCGAATTGCTGTCAGGATTAGAGTCGCAGACAGCACCAGGATCCTCTCCTGGACTTGCGCCAGAATCTGTGACACGCACCGGCCACGCGTCTGGTTCGGGTGACATGCGCACCAACACCTCGGCAGCAGAGGATAACGACGTGCACGGGCCTGAGCAGAATAATCGGCATGCGGATGTTGGACCTACCGTGCATGAACCCATTGCAGAGCGGGCACACACCAGGCTACAAAGCGGCATCAGGAAACCTAAAATATATACCGATGGGACAATAAGGTATGGTCTTCTAGCTGCTAATGGTGAACCGCAGGATTTGATCGAAGCACTAGATAATAAAAATTGGAAGATGGCTATGGATGAGGAATATAGTGCTCTAGAACAAAATAAAACTTGGCATCTTGTCCCACCTAAAGAAGGAAGAAATCTTATTGACTGTAAATGGGTATATGAAAGGACCTTGATGTCACCTAGAGGGGGGGGGGTGAATAGGTGAATCCTGCAATTTACAAACTTTTTCACACAATTAGTACTGAAACCGGTCAGACCGGTTTCCAAAACCGGTCAGACCGCTTTGCCCGGGGGAAAGCGGTCAGACCGCTTTTCAAAAGCGGTCAGACCGGTTTTCAACAGAGAAAACCGAATGTGTGAAATTTCCCCCTCTACGAGTTCTAGCACAAACCAAACTTGATGATGGGCTCTTGTAGATGATTTCAAGCAGGTTCACTAAGTCCCTGCACACAATTAGAGCACAACCAAGTAGAGATATGCGGAAGCGAATTCAAGTGCTAGAAATGAACTTGTGAAGTAAACAATGGAGACAAAGATTTGTTTCCCGAAGTTCGGACTTCACCGCTGCCACTAAGGCTGTCACAAAGACACGATGAGTCCTAGTCTCCGTTGAGGGCCTACGAAAGGCGGGCTTATCCACTCCAAGCCACTTTCCTCGGTTCCACTAACTTTTGACCCTTTTCCACAAAGGAGGCAAGGCCAGCCCTTACAACAATCCGTGGCTTACCACAACGAAGGTAGCTCACCGGCGACGCCTAGCCGTCTAGGAGGATCACCTCCAAGAGTAACAAATGCTCCAATGGATGCTTGGCTTCACCGGAAGTGCTCAACACTAAGGATATGCTCACTATAGCTGATATGAACTATCAATTGCTATCTATTGCTCACAACCCATACATCCCTCAACCCAAATCAAATGATATGATCAAAATCAATCAACTCTCACAAAGAGAGGTTTGGGGAGAGCTTGCTGGTGCTTGGGATAAGCTTGGACGAGCCACAAAGGCACTACCACCAGCACCCCTCAAAGGAGAGGGGAATGGGGTATAAATACCCCTCAAAACCAGAACTAGCCGTTATAGCCGTTGGAAACCGGTCAGACCGGTTCCCCAAACCGGTCAGACCGGTTTACGAACTATATAGCCGTTAAACCCGTACAGAGCCCCAAACCGGTCAGACCGGTTTCCCAAACCGGTCAGACCGGTTTGGGTCGGGCACAGCACCACAAGCCTAAAAGCGGTCAGACCGCTTTCCCAAACCGGTCAGACCGGTTTGGGGTCTCTCAGCACACCAAAGTCCCAAACCGGTCAGACCGGTTCCCCAAACCGGTCAGACCGGTTTGGGTGGACTTCAACACAAATGTTCCCAAGTGTATATCTCTCAAGGCTTATCTCACATGGGTTGATCTAATGAGCACTTTTTGGTGTATGCCAAGACAACTAATGTTGCATCCCTCTTGATAGTACGGCATTTCCTAAACTCAAGATTTAAAGCAATAAATAGAATACCACTTGAGTTTGTATGTCTTCATTGATGCCATACTTGATCATTCTTCAACTTGAGGGCTTCAACATTTCATGTCTTGATGAGCAATCTCGTTGTTGAGCTAATGACTTAGAATCTCCATTGCATGGATCGATTCATAAGCCATTCCAATATATATGATCGACAATGATTAGATGCTTCGCTTTGCTTCACTTGATATGACTTGATTGATGTATAGAAACCCAAACTAGACGGCTAGACCTTTCCACCAAACAAGGTACCTCGGCTACAAAACCCATTTGCCCTTCTCCTTGCTAGGAACGTCACTTGCATCTAGCTTGATCCCTTCCATCCTCTCTTGTCAATTTAAGTTTAGCTTTGCATTGCATCATCATGAAATCCACATTGAAATCCATGTCTTCACTTGATTTGAAATATATTCTTTGGTAGATAACTTGTCCATAAGCATCAATGCACTTGAGACCATATACTATCCATAGAATCATGTCTCATTTTGAATGTATCCATTGCCATGGAACAAGCCCAAAGAACTTCCCAATTTCTTCAAGTAATTTATCCCAAAACCTTTGACAAGTATCTTATCTATGAGACCAACCAATTTACTTATGTCCATGTCTCATTTGTCATTATCACACACTTGTCATTTGCATTGCTTGCATGGGATGATTACCACTTGTTTGTATTCTTGTTATTTCCTGCTCATATACTTAGACAAACAAGTTAAATGACTAATCATGTTGTCATGCACAATCACCAAAACATATAAGTGCCTAGATGCACTTTCAATCTCCCCCTTTTTGGTGATTGATGACAACATGATTAAAGCTTACAAAAAGATATGAATTTAAGCTCTAGATGACTAAGATATATGATGAGCTCCCCCTCAATATGTGCATTGAATAGAATTTCAAAAATTCGGCCTCAAATGCCAAATTCACATATAATCAATAAAAATGAGAGCTCCCCTTATATCTTAGCATCCACCATGCGCAACAAGTGTGTGTGACATAATAAAACAATGTGTGATGCATATGACATGTATAGCACTCAATAAAACAAGAGAATCACATACTTGCTGTCACGGGCCAAACCGGTCAGACCGGTTTGGGAAACCGGTCAGACCGGTTTTACCCCACTGCCATGGGCCAAACCGGTCAGACCGGTTTGGGAAACCGGTCAGACCGGTTTCACCCAGACAGAAGCATGTGTGAAACAACATTGTATCAACCAATACATGAATAACACACTAGCAAATGGTCACTTAGAATATAAAATAAGGTTCAACACACAGTAGCACACATTACAAGTTTCTCAAGTCCACAAAGAGATAAAGATCAAATTATTACAATCAAATGACTACAAGGTCTACTAGATAAGCTTTAATCCATTCTTCTCCCCCTTTGTCATCAATCATCCATAAAAGGGCCTGGAGAAGCTTGTAGTCACGCTCCCATCATGCATCCAATCTCCTTCGCCGCTAGAAGGTCGGGCTGTGATCATCTGACGAAGAAGATGTGGTCCAATGAAAACCTTCACTCAAGTGAATGTGTATGTGTGATAAAGATGGAGTGACTCGGATGTGCTAGTCATGGTCTAAGATAAAGATGTGCTAGACTTACCATGACTAGGAGCAGAAGTAGGTCCAAAAAGAGAAGCTGCTGCCTGTGATGCAAAATCTCCAGGAGATGGAGATGGTGCACTAGAAAACTGTACTCCTGCCATAGACGAACCGGTGCCACCATATGCATATGACGAAGATGGAAAAGTAGCTGCTGCATACGATGGACCAGGCGGTGCAAATCCAAATGAGGAACCAAATAAGTCACCCTCTGAAGTGGGCATGTATGGCATGGTCCCTGGAGCACCAACTGACTGTGAAGGGGGTGGCGGTGGCTGCGAGCTTGATCCAACATGTCCATAACCAAAGATATCACCGTACTCCTCAAAGTATCCCGCACTCATGTGATCGCTCATGATGTCTCGAAGTGGGGGAATCTCAGGCAACTCAAGTGGTGGTGAAATAGGAGATGGAGGATCATTCGGACTCAAAGCGGCACGCAGTTTCTTGAACTCATCACGAGTCTTCTTGTTTTCAATCCTCTGCTGCCTTATACTCACTTGGACATCTCTTTGGCCTTTGCAAATGCCAGTAAACATGGATATGAACTTCTTGATAGGCGATGTCCTTCCTTCTGGCTGTGTACCGCTGCCAGGCCCAAACCGGTCAGACCGGTTTGCAGAACCGGTCAGACCGGTTCTGGCCTGCAGTGGAGAACTCTGCTGCTGTGGCTGCTGTTGATGCTGCTCTTGGTCTTCATGTGATGGAGATGGCATCCTAAACTTGTGGGGCACTGGAGGATGTATTGGCTTGTGTTGGGTGTCCTTTTGAATCTTCAAACTTGTAACTCTCTCAATGATAAACATGACAAAAGGACTATAGGCACAAATCTTCTGAGGACTCTCAGAAATAGACTTGATCTCATGCCAAATGAAGTCAGCAACACTAAATGGAGGAGTCTCTTCTCCAATCCTCAGATAGTACATCAAATTTCTCATATAAAGCGAAATATCCGAGGTGTTGCCATCTCTAGGTGTGAGGGTCTTTCTTAGCAATCGATAGAGAGTCCCATAATATGTGTAAAGACCACTCACCTTTCCCCAACTGCCACGCTGATCTCTTGGATACATGAATTTGATTTCAGATGGTTCCATAACTCCACGGTCATGTATCCTGATAGTGTCATCACTCTCATGTCCAACTCGAAGAATGGAAGCAAAATCAGAAAATGTGACATGATAGCGCTGACCTTCTGTCATCCAATGCATGGCTCTTTCTTGTGTGCCATCCTCTTGCTCATAGTAACCGAAAAACACTGTGGCATAAAACTGAGCAATGACTTCCTTGTTCCAACTATGCTTGAAGCCCATGAGATGCTTGATCCTCTTCTCAGAACAAACTCTGATGATCTCATTGAACACTGGGTTGTCATGCTTTCTCATGTAATCCCAATCCACGTACTGTGCATCTGATGTGATTTTGGTCTTCTTCATGATAGCTGTGGCATAGAAATCCTGCTGAAAAAGAGTCCAAAACCGGTAGTCGGTCGCTGTCCTATCCACACCAAGTGGACTAGTCCTCCTCAACCTCCTAACCACATCAGTCATCCCACTGGCAAGATAATCAGTAACTCTCCTGCTAGCTGGGCCAGTGGGTCGGCAAATTTCAAGCACAAGAGGGGCATTCTCATCAATATCATCATCAGCCACCTCATCCTCATAATCATCTGCTGCCATCTCCTCATCATCATCAGCATCCGCCGGCTGACCATGACGGTACTCAACCCTGAAACTCTCATCCTCAACTTCATCATCAGTGGAGTTTCCCACAACATCCACCTCCTCTATCTCTTGATCTGCTGCTGCTGCCCTCTTTGGCCTCCTAGGCCTCAAATCTCTTCCCGAGCTACTTCCTCCGGGTGCATCAAACTTGCTCTTTTTAATTCTCTCGGCATGGGAACCTTTCGGCATCTTCACTGTCCTTCCTGGGTCCACAAAGTGACACACAAAGTATCAATACCCAGGAGATAATTGATCAAAAGATTTGAATGGATAGAGCACATTCAACAAGATTTGATCCAACTCAGCACAAAACCGGTCAGACCGGCTATCCAAACCGGTCAGACCGCTTTTGGTCTAAGCTGGACCAACTCGAGTTGATGATCAAAAAGGACAGATAAAAGTGATATAATTGTCCAGAAACAGATTAGATAAAGTATGGAATAGATAGAGAGCACCAAACAAGTTTTGGGGCAGCCCTGGGCCAAACCGGTCAGACCGGTTCTAGGAACCGGTCAGACCGCTTTTGCCTGGGCTGAGCCAAAACAAGTTGGGGATCGATCTGGACAGATTATGATCAGGAATTTGAACAAATATTGCAATTCAAGCTATCCCTAGTCCATATGTGAGCCAACACGGTGCAGAACAGGGACTTGGGCCCTCACTGCCCAAACCGGTCAGACCGGTTTGCCAAACCGGTCAGACCGCTTTGCGCAGTGAGGGTGCAAATCCTTGTTGCGCATAATGCAGCCAACCAAATTGATTCATCTCTTAGGGATAGGTTCCTAGACATGCCAGAAGATGTTCCACCGAAGGGGTTTGACAGATATGCATTGAGCTCATAGATCGGGCGATGGGAAGATTTGAATACCTTGATAACCAAGAACTCGAGAGAGAAGATGATTTGAGTGCACAACTTGATGGGGAATCCAATCAACAGCCTTGGGGCACTCCAAATCCGAAGAGAGATCAACTTTTCCTTGGTTGAAACTCCAAATCGCCAAAGAGGGGCCTTCTCACGGTGAAGAATAGGAGAGAGAGAGTATAGATGGTGAATGAGTATGGTAGGAGAGAGAGAGAATCACGGGCTGCCATAAAACGCATGGTCCCACCTTCCTGGGCCAAACCGGTCAGACCGGTTTGGCAAACCGGTCAGACCGGTTTGCCCCCAGGGGCAGGGTCAGCCAGAAACTTCGGATCTTCTGATGAATTTTCTCGGATCTTCTGATGATTCTCGGATCTTCCGGAAATATTGTCGGATCTTCCGATGAACTTCGGAACTTCCGGTCCAGAACCAACTCAAGACAGAGCCACTCGGAACTTCCTGTCGGATCATCCGTTACAAAGTCGGATCTTGCTTTAAAACTGTTCCAAGACAAGCTCCTTTGAACTTATAAACCATTATGGTAAAATTTGGCCTTCAAAACTCCAAAAATTTCCACAGAAATGCTTACTCAACTGCTTGGGCCCAAACCGGTCAGACCGGTTTGGGGAACCGGTCAGACCGGTTTGCCCCATGCAGCCAAGATTTTTCCAAAATGGTGGAAATGAGATTCAAAACTTGTTTTCTTGATCTGAGAGTGTTTGTGATAAGAATGTTCTTCAACTTCTCAAGATTGTCCATGAAGATAAGATTTCCAATAAAACACATTCTTTCGTTTCTTCCGAAAGACATGGGAGACAAAAGATAGATAAAGGATTTTATGGACTTGAGAGAGAGTCTCACTATTTGTGACTAGCCATCAATCAAGCAAAGTTAACTATAGTCACAAATAGATTGACAAAGGTCAAAAGACCAAAGACTCAAAGATTTTCAAAAACACACAACCTAGCATGCTAGTAGGATTTTTCAAAAACTATCCTATGTCACACAAGCACATGCACGTGTATTAAGCACACAATGACATTAACATATTTAGCTTACATCGATCACCAAGAAAGAGTTAACTAAATATATAATGGACGCATGTGAGCTTGATACATTTGCATGTACATGCACATTCTAGCATGGCAAGGGCCTAGATGCACAAGGTAAACACTAGTTCATGAAAAACATACCTTGGCCTCTAGTAGCATGTATTGTGCAATTTAATCAATTTTATCCATATGAATCCTCTCATGATATATAAACAAAATTGATCAACATAGAGAGAAAACATTAATGTACACAACACATGATTCCATAATCAATGATTTTAAGATAAAGCATGAAAATACAGGTCATTGATTACGAAGTTACACAATATAGATCAAATTCCTTATTTTAGTGCTTTTGAGATTAACATGAATTCACATGCACTAATATTGAAAGTTTAAGCCATTTTAAGGAATTTAGAGCTATATTATGTTGAGTTGATAAAACATGAGTTAAGATCAAGATTCATGAAAAGGATGACTATAGTGTTACCGTCATGAATCACAAGATGAGTTGACAACTCCATTTGAGAGACGTGTTCTCTCATTATTTGAGACAGCAAGTTCACTAGAAGAAAATGTTAGTCTCAAGGACACAAATATTGAAATAATCTCCCCCTAGATATGTGCATCATATGTAGACAATATGAGACATGCACTTTGTCTTGTGAATGACATGGAAGGGATTAATTCAATATTCGGTCAATTTGCACAAAATTACTCAAAATGATATATGCCAAGTAATCATACCAAAATGAAGTATCAATGAGGATAGCATATGCCAAGAGTGAGAGTTTCATGAAATGAAATACTTGAATCTTCATTCCCACTCAAATGGCCAAGTCCCAACACCCTGAGCCAAACCGGTCAGACCGGTTTGGGAAACCGGTCAGACCGGTTTCACTCAGGCAGAGGCGGCCAAACCGGTCAGACCGGTTTGGCAAAGCGGTCAGACCGCTTTTGCCTCGGATCTTCCGATGGATCATCCGGCCTGTTGGAGTGCAGCACAGAGCTGCCCGGATCATCTGGTCGGATCTTCCGGCCTTAGTGTCGGATCTTGTGTGGTATGCCCTGAAAATGATACAAATCTGCTCCACAGAGAAGCAATTAAACATACCACATTTCATATGCTTAAAACATTAATAAAACACTTCATTTAACACGATTGTGCTGAATTTGCAACTGCCTGGGCCAAACCGGTCAGACCGGTTTGGAAAACCGGTCAGACCGGTTTTGCCAGGCTTGTACCAAGTGGCGTGGATTTCCGATGCTTGATTCGAATTTCGTCGGAACTTGATCCACTGCAATTTCAACACAATATTGCTCTACTAGAGAGCCATTAAAAGCATCACATGGCATATATGAGTGGAATTTGAGAATTTTAAGAATTTTAGTCTAAGTCACTATCAAGTGTCACAAGTTCAACACTTGGAAACACTTGATCCTACAAAAGGCACTAGTGACTTAAACTTGATCCATTAAGCACAAAGTTACCGAGATGACATTGGGTATAGAGTACGTAGCGGAAGCAACTTTTCTTGACTTGCTAGTTGATCATTGAAGATTATCATTCAAGCCAAGCCACCAATGCATCTCATTTTTCCTACAATCTCATCAAGCACAATTTGGTCCCCAACTCATGTTGGGTCCATTGTTGTTAGTCCAAATATGCTTAGGAACCCAAAATGTTCTTGTGCCACTCCTAGGAGAACAAATCAACTTGGAGGCACAAGGGACATTTGTAGAATCCCCAAGCTTCACATTTATAGAATGGACAATGTCGGGATTAGTAGTTTTACCATTTGGACAATCATTACCAAGATGTCCTTTTTCCCGACATGTGTAGCATGTCTTGTGCTTGATGTTGTTTGTCTTCTTCTCTTGTTGCTCTTTAGCCAATTCTTTATTGAATTTAGCTTGGGCCTTGAGAAAGCCTTTGTTGAGCTTGATGAATTGCTTCTCTTGGTGTGGTCCCACTTTGCTTGGACATGAAGCAATTTGATGCCCTTTCTCAAGACAACCAAAGCATCTTCTCTTCTCCAAATTTCTTTGTCTTTTGGAGAGAGTTGGCTTGTCTTCTTTTCTTTGATCTTGGCTTGTGTTGAGCTTGACATGTTGGATAGAAGAGCTTTGCACGGTTGATCCCTTCTCAAGCTTCTTCACCATGAATTCACGGTTATCTTGAGAAGGTTGTGCATTGCTCTCTTTTTCAAGAGTCGTCAAGCTTTTTGTGAGTCTTTCTACCTCTTGCTTGAGTTCTTCATTTTCTTGAGCAATGAGGTCTTCACAAGACTCTACACACACTTTATCAAACCAAGATTGTTTTCCTTGCGAGCAACAAGGATTAGCACATGATAAATTGTATTGAATTGAAGAGCATGTGCAAATGTGGGTTTGAGATTCAATAGATTTTAACGAATTAATCATAATCTCATGAGCAATATCTAATGAAGCATATGATTCTACAAGTTCTTCATGAGAACACAAAAGTTCATCATGCTTCACTTGTAGCATCTCATGCTTGCTAGCAATTAATTCCAATTTATTCTTGAGCACTTTGTTTTCCTTTTTAATAGAAGCCATATGAAGTGCATCACAAGCATAATCATCAACAATTGCTTCATACTTACAAACCAAAGCGATGTTGGAGAGTTTGACTTCTTCAAGCTCTTTGATAAGAGCTAGAATAGTCTCATCCTTTGACTTTTCCGCTTTCTCTTCTTCTTTGGACTTGCTAAGCATGAATACCTCATCTTCGAATGATGAAGTAGCTTGTGAGCTTGATACTTGGCTTGCGCGGCGTCGGCCTCCCTTCTTGTGGCTAATTGCACGCTTCTTGCCCAAACCGGTCTGACCGGTTTGGGAAACCGGTCGGACCGGTTTCTGCAGAGAAGCGGCAATTTGGCCTTCTTGCTCTTGTGGCTCCACGGGGTCCGTCACATGAGGCTTGGTGCATGTGTTTGGTGTTGTAGAGCACTCCTCATGTGACTCGGCTCTTGTTTGGTCTTGCGTGTCGCTTTTGATGTTGGAGTAGAGCTTCTCAATTCTAGCCCAAACGAGATGAGCATCGAATAGAGTCGCTTCATCTTCTAGAATTCTTTCTCTAACTTCATCACTCACAACATCAAATAAGAAGTTAGCGACATGAGAATTGAGTTGAAAGCAATTCATTTCGTCCTCGGTTGGATTGGAAACGCTCCAATCAACATTTGGACGATCGGTGCCTTCAACTACAATTCTCTCAAGTATAGGAATCATAGCCCTAAGATCATTAAGCACATTACAAGACCATATTGAATAATTTGAGCCGTCACTAGCTAGTGGCTCATATGTTACCTCACAAGTGGTCGACATCTTTCCTCACGGCGGTTAAGCTTGGATGTGAGGCCAAGCTCTGATACCAATTGAAAGGACCTTGATGTCACCTAGAGGGGGGGGGTGAATAGGTGAATCCTGCAATTTACAAACTTTTTCACACAATTAGTACTGAAACCGGTCAGACCGGTTTCCAAAACCGGTCAGACCGCTTTGCCCGGGGGAAAGCGGTCAGACCGCTTTTCAAAAGCGGTCAGACCGGTTTTCAACAGAGAAAACCGAATGTGTGAAATTTCCCCCTCTACGAGTTCTAGCACAAACCAAACTTGATGATGGGCTCTTGTAGATGATTTCAAGCAGGTTCACTAAGTCCCTGCACACAATTAGAGCACAACCAAGTAGAGATATGCGGAAGCGAATTCAAGTGCTAGAAATGAACTTGTGAAGTAAACAATGGAGACAAAGATTTGTTTCCCGAAGTTCGGACTTCACCGCTGCCACTAAGGCTGTCACAAAGACACGATGAGTCCTAGTCTCCGTTGAGGGCCTACGAAAGGCGGGCTTATCCACTCCAAGCCACTTTCCTCGGTTCCACTAACTTTTGACCCTTTTCCACAAAGGAGGCAAGGCCAGCCCTTACAACAATCCGTGGCTTACCACAACGAAGGTAGCTCACCGGCGACGCCTAGCCGTCTAGGAGGATCACCTCCAAGAGTAACAAATGCTCCAATGGATGCTTGGCTTCACCGGAAGTGCTCAACACTAAGGATATGCTCACTATAGCTGATATGAACTATCAATTGCTATCTATTGCTCACAACCCATACATCCCTCAACCCAAATCAAATGATATGATCAAAATCAATCAACTCTCACAAAGAGAGGTTTGGGGAGAGCTTGCTGGTGCTTGGGATAAGCTTGGACGAGCCACAAAGGCACTACCACCAGCACCCCTCAAAGGAGAGGGGAATGGGGTATAAATACCCCTCAAAACCAGAACTAGCCGTTATAGCCGTTGGAAACCGGTCAGACCGGTTCCCCAAACCGGTCAGACCGGTTTACGAACTATATAGCCGTTAAACCCGTACAGAGCCCCAAACCGGTCAGACCGGTTTCCCAAACCGGTCAGACCGGTTTGGGTCGGGCACAGCACCACAAGCCTAAAAGCGGTCAGACCGCTTTCCCAAACCGGTCAGACCGGTTTGGGGTCTCTCAGCACACCAAAGTCCCAAACCGGTCAGACCGGTTCCCCAAACCGGTCAGACCGGTTTGGGTGGACTTCAACACAAATGTTCCCAAGTGTATATCTCTCAAGGCTTATCTCACATGGGTTGATCTAATGAGCACTTTTTGGTGTATGCCAAGACAACTAATGTTGCATCCCTCTTGATAGTACGGCATTTCCTAAACTCAAGATTTAAAGCAATAAATAGAATACCACTTGAGTTTGTATGTCTTCATTGATGCCATACTTGATCATTCTTCAACTTGAGGGCTTCAACATTTCATGTCTTGATGAGCAATCTCGTTGTTGAGCTAATGACTTAGAATCTCCATTGCATGGATCGATTCATAAGCCATTCCAATATATATGATCGACAATGATTAGATGCTTCGCTTTGCTTCACTTGATATGACTTGATTGATGTATAGAAACCCAAACTAGACGGCTAGACCTTTCCACCAAACAAGGTACCTCGGCTACAAAACCCATTTGCCCTTCTCCTTGCTAGGAACGTCACTTGCATCTAGCTTGATCCCTTCCATCCTCTCTTGTCAATTTAAGTTTAGCTTTGCATTGCATCATCATGAAATCCACATTGAAATCCATGTCTTCACTTGATTTGAAATATATTCTTTGGTAGATAACTTGTCCATAAGCATCAATGCACTTGAGACCATATACTATCCATAGAATCATGTCTCATTTTGAATGTATCCATTGCCATGGAACAAGCCCAAAGAACTTCCCAATTTCTTCAAGTAATTTATCCCAAAACCTTTGACAAGTATCTTATCTATGAGACCAACCAATTTACTTATGTCCATGTCTCATTTGTCATTATCACACACTTGTCATTTGCATTGCTTGCATGGGATGATTACCACTTGTTTGTATTCTTGTTATTTCCTGCTCATATACTTAGACAAACAAGTTAAATGACTAATCATGTTGTCATGCACAATCACCAAAACATATAAGTGCCTAGATGCACTTTCAGTATACAAGATTAAAAGGAAAGCAGATGGGAGTATAGATAGATACAAAGCACGCTTGGTAGCAAAGGGCTTTAAGCAAAGGTATGGGATAGATTATGAGGATACTTTTAGTCCTGTTGTTAAAGCTGCTACTATCAGAGTGGTTTTGTCCATAGCTGTTTCTAGGGGTTGGTGCATGAGGCAGCTAGATGTAAAGAATGCGTTTCTGCATGGTGTTCTTGAGGAGGACGTCTACATGAGACAGTGAAAGTGCATCTAGGCACTTATATGTTTTGGTGATTGTGCATGACAACATGATTAGTCATTTAACTTGTTTGTCTAAGTATATGAGCAGGAAATAACAAGAATACAAACAAGTGGTAATCATCCCATGCAAGCAATGCAAATGACAAGTGTGTGATAATGACAAATGAGACATGGACATAAGTAAATTGGTTGGTCTCATAGATAAGATACTTGTCAAAGGTTTTGGGATAAATTACTTGAAGAAATTGGGAAGTTCTTTGGGCTTGTTCCATGGCAATGGATACATTCAAAATGAGACATGATTCTATGGATAGTATATGGTCTCAAGTGCATTGATGCTTATGGACAAGTTATCTACCAAAGAATATATTTCAAATCAAGTGAAGACATGGATTTCAATGTGGATTTCATGATGATGCAATGCAAAGCTAAACTTAAATTGACAAGAGAGGATGGAAGGGATCAAGCTAGATGCAAGTGACGTTCCTAGCAAGGAGAAGGGCAAATGGGTTTTGTAGCCGAGGTACCTTGTTTGGTGGAAAGGTCTAGCCGTCTAGTTTGGGTTTCTATACATCAATCAAGTCATATCAAGTGAAGCAAAGCGAAGCATCTAATCATTGTCGATCATATATATTGGAATGGCTTATGAATCGATCCATGCAATGGAGATTCTAAGTCATTAGCTCAACAACGAGATTGCTCATCAAGACATGAAATGTTGAAGCCCTCAAGTTGAAGAATGATCAAGTATGGCATCAATGAAGACATACAAACTCAAGTGGTATTCTATTTATTGCTTTAAATCTTGAGTTTAGGAAATGCCGTACTATCAAGAGGGATGCAACATTAGTTGTCTTGGCATACACCAAAAAGTGCTCATTAGATCAACCCATGTGAGATAAGCCTTGAGAGATATACACTTGGGAACATTTGTGTTGAAGTCCACCCAAACCGGTCTGACCGGTTTGGGGAACCGGTCTGACCGGTTTGGGACTTTGGTGTGCTGAGAGACCCCAAACCGGTCTGACCGGTTTGGGAAAGCGGTCTGACCGCTTTTAGGCTTGTGGTGCCAAACCGGTCTGACCGGTTTGGGAAACCGGTCTGACCGGTTTGGGGTTCTGACAGGGTATAACGGCTATATAGTTCGTAAACCGGTCTGACCGGTTTGGGGAACCGGTCTGACCGGTTTCCAACGGCTATAACGGCTAGTTCTGGTTTTGAGGGGTATTTATACCCCATTCCCCTCTCCTTTGAGGGGTGCTGGTTGCAAGTTGAGTTGAGCACGCCTAGGGCATATCCAAGCACCAGCAAGCTCTCCCCAAACCTCTCTTTGTGAGAGTTGATTGATTTTGATCATATCATTTGATTTGGGTTGAGGGATGTATGGGTTGTGAGCAATAGATAGCAATTGATAGATCATATCAGCTATAGAGAGCATATCCTTAGTGTTGAGCACTTCCGGTGAAGCCAAGCATCCATTGGAGCATTTGTTACTCTTGGAGGTGATCCTCCTAGACGGCTAGGCGTCGCCGGTGAGCTACCTTCGTTGTGGTAAGCCACGGATTGTTGTAAGGGCTGGCCTTGCCTCCTTCGTGGAAAAGGGTCAAAAGCTAGTGGAACCGAGGAAAGTGGCTTGGAGTGGATAAGCCCGCCTTTCGTAGGCCCTCAACGGAGACTAGGACTCATCGTGTCTTTGTGACAGCCTTAGTGGCAGCGGTGAAGTCCGAACTTCGGGAAAACATATCTTTGTCTCTTGTTTACCTTCACAAGTTCATTTCTAGCATATACATTTGCTTCTGCTTCGATCTACTTGGGTGTGCTCTAATTGTGTGCAGGGACTTAGTGGACCTGCTTGAAATCATCTACAAGAGCCCATCATCAAGTTTGGTTTGTGCTAGAACTCGTAAAGGGGGTTAATTTCACATAGTCGGTTTTCTCTGTTGAAAACCGGTCTGACCGCTTTGTCAAAGCGGTCTGACCGCTTTCCTCTGGGAAAAGCGGTCTGACCGGTTTTGAGAACCGGTCTGACCGGTTTAGCCACTAATTGTGTGAAAAAGTTTGTAATTTACAGATTCACCTATTCACCCCCCCCTCTAGGTGACATCAAGGTCCTTTCAATTGGTATCAGAGCTTGGCCTCACATCCAAGCTTAACCGCCGTGAGGAAAGATGTCGACCACTTGTGAGGTAACATATGAGCCACTAGCTAGTGACGGCTCAAATTATTCAATATGGTCTTGTAATGTGCTTAATGATCTTAGGGCTATGATTCCTATACTTGAGAGAATTGTAGTTGAAGGCACCGATCGTCCAAATGTTGATTGGAGCGTTTCCAATCCAACCGAGGACGAAATGAATTGCTTTCAACTCAATTCTCATGTCGCTAACTTCTTATTTGATGTTGTGAGTGATGAAGTTAGAGAAAGAATTCTAGAAGATGAAGCGACTCTATTCGATGCTCATCTCGTTTGGGCTAGAATTGAGAAGCTCTACTCCAACATCAAAAGCGACACGCAAGACCAAACAAGAGCCGAGTCACATGAGGAGTGCTCTACAACACCAAACACATGCACCAAGCCTCATGTGACGGACCCCGTGGAGCCACAAGAGCAAGAAGGCCAAATTGCCGCTTCTCTGCAGAAACCGGTCCGACCGGTTTCCCAAACCGGTCAGACCGGTTTGGGCAAGAAGCGTGCAATTAGCCACAAGAAGGGAGGCCGACGCCGCGCAAGCCAAGTATCAAGCTCACAAGCTACTTCATCATTCGAAGATGAGGTATTCATGCTTAGCAAGTCCAAAGAAGAAGAGAAAGCGGAAAAGTCAAAGGATGAGACTATTCTAGCTCTTATCAAAGAGCTTGAAGAAGTCAAACTCTCCAACATCGCTTTGGTTTGTAAGTATGAAGCAATTGTTGATGATTATGCTTGTGATGCACTTCATATGGCTTCTATTAAAAAGGAAAACAAAGTGCTCAAGAATAAATTGGAATTAATTGCTAGCAAGCATGAGATGCTACAAGTGAAGCATGATGAACTTTTGTGTTCTCATGAAGAACTTGTAGAATCATATGCTTCATTAGATATTGCTCATGAGATTATGATTAATTCGTTAAAATCTATTGAATCTCAAACCCACATTTGCACATGCTCTTCAATTCAATACAATTTATCATGTGCTAATCCATGTTGCTCTCAAGCAAAACGATCTTGGTATGATGAAGTGTGTGTAGAGTCTTGTGAAGACCTTATTGCTCAAGAAAATGAAGAACTCAAGCAAGAGGTGGAAAGACTCTCCAAAAACTTGACAACTCTTGAAAGTAAGAGCTATGCACAACCTTCTCAAGATAACCGTGAACTCATGGTGAAGAAGCTTGAGAAGGGATCAACCGTGCAAAGCTCTTCTATTCAACATGTCAAGCTCAACACAAGCCAAGATCAAAGAAAAGAAGACAAGCCAACTCTCTCCAAAAGACAAAGAAATTTGGAGAAGAGAAGATGCTTTGGTTGTCTTGAGAAAGGGCATCAAATTGCTTCATGTCCAAGCAAAGTGGGACCACACCAAGAGAAGCAATTCATCAAGCTCAACAAAGGCTTTCTCAAGGCCCAAGCTAAATTCAATAAAGAATTGGCTAAAGAGCAACAAGAGAAGAAGACAAACAACATCAAGCACAAGACATGCTACACATGTCGGGAAAAAGGACATCTTGGTAATGATTGTCCAAATGGTAAAACTACTAATCCCGACATTGTCCATTCTATAAATGTGAAGCTTGGGGATTCTACAAATGTCCCTTGTGCCTCCAAGTTGATTTGTTCTCCTAGGAGTGGCACAAGAACATTTTGGGTTCCTAAGCATATTTGGACTAACAACAATGGACCCAACATGAGTTGGGGACCAAATTGTGCTTGATGAGATTGTAGGAAAAATGAGATGCATTGGTGGCTTGGCTTGAATGATAATCTTCAATGATCAACTAGCAAGTCAAGAAAAGTTGCTTCCGCTACGTACTCTATACCCAATGTCATCTCGGTAACTTTGTGCTTAATGGATCAAGTTTAAGTCACTAGTGCCTTTTGTAGGATCAAGTGTTTCCAAGTGTTGAACTTGTGACACTTGATAGTGACTTAGACTAAAATTCTTAAAATTCTCAAATTCCACTCATATATGCCATGTGATGCTTTTAATGGCTCTCTAGTAGAGCAATATTGTGTTGAAATTGCAGTGGATCAAGTTCCGACGAAATTCGAATCAAGCATCGGAAATCCACGCCACTTGGTACAAGCCTGGCAAAACCGGTCTGACCGGTTTTCCAAACCGGTCTGACCGGTTTGGCCCAGGCAGTTGCAAATTCAGCACAATCGTGTTAAATGAAGTGTTTTATTAATGTTTTAAGCATATGAAATGTGGTATGTTTAATTGCTTCTCTGTGGAGCAGATTTGTATCATTTTCAGGGCATACCACACAAGATCCGACACTAAGGCCGGAAGATCCGACCAGATGATCCGGGCAGCTCTGTGCTGCACTCCAACAGGCCGGATGATCCATCGGAAGATCCGAGGCAAAAGCGGTCTGACCGCTTTGCCAAACCGGTCTGACCGGTTTGGCCGCCTCTGCCTGAGTGAAACCGGTCTGACCGGTTTCCCAAACCGGTCAGACCGGTTTGGCTCAGGGTGTTGGGACTTGGCCATTTGAGTGGGAATGAAGATTCAAGTATTTCATTTCATGAAACTCTCACTCTTGGCATATGCTATCCTCATTGATACTTCATTTTGGTATGATTACTTGGCATATATCATTTTGAGTAATTTTGTGCAAATTGACCGAATATTGAATTAATCCCTTCCATGTCATTCACAAGACAAAGTGCATGTCTCATATTGTCTACATATGATGCACATATCTAGGGGGAGATTATTTCAATATTTGTGTCCTTGAGACTAACATTTTCTTCTAGTGAACTTGCTGTCTCAAATAATGAGAGAACACGTCTCTCAAATGGAGTTGTCAACTCATCTTGTGATTCATGACGGTAACACTATAGTCATCCTTTTCATGAATCTTGATCTTAACTCATGTTTTATCAACTCAACATAATATAGCTCTAAATTCCTTAAAATGGCTTAAACTTTCAATATTAGTGCATGTGAATTCATGTTAATCTCAAAAGCACTAAAATAAGGAATTTGATCTATATTGTGTAACTTCGTAATCAATGACCTGTATTTTCATGCTTTATCTTAAAATCATTGATTATGGAATCATGTGTTGTGTACATTAATGTTTTCTCTCTATGTTGATCAATTTTGTTTATATATCATGAGAGGATTCATATGGATAAAATTGATTAAATTGCACAATACATGCTACTAGAGGCCAAGGTATGTTTTTCATGAACTAGTGTTTACCTTGTGCATCTAGGCCCTTGCCATGCTAGAATGTGCATGTACATGCAAATGTATCAAGCTCACATGCGTCCATTATATATTTAGTTAACTCTTTCTTGGTGATCGATGTAAGCTAAATATGTTAATGTCATTGTGTGCTTAATACACGTGCATGTGCTTGTGTGACATAGGATAGTTTTTGAAAAATCCTACTAGCATGCTAGGTTGTGTGTTTTTGAAAATCTTTGAGTCTTTGGTCTTTTGACCTTTGTCAATCTATTTGTGACTATAGTTAACTTTGCTTGATTGATGGCTAGTCACAAATAGTGAGACTCTCTCTCAAGTCCATAAAATCCTTTATCTATCTTTTGTCTCCCATGTCTTTCGGAAGAAACGAAAGAATGTGTTTTATTGGAAATCTTATCTTCATGGACAATCTTGAGAAGTTGAAGAACATTCTTATCACAAACACTCTCAGATCAAGAAAACAAGTTTTGAATCTCATTTCCACCATTTTGGAAAAATCTTGGCTGCATGGGGCAAACCGGTCTGACCGGTTCCCCAAACCGGTCTGACCGGTTTGGGCCCAAGCAGTTGAGTAAGCATTTCTGTGGAAATTTTTGGAGTTTTGAAGGCCAAATTTTACCATAATGGTTTATAAGTTCAAAGGAGCTTGTCTTGGAACAGTTTTAAAGCAAGATCCGACTTTGTAACGGATGATCCGACAGGAAGTTCCGAGTGGCTCTGTCTTGAGTTGGTTCTGGACCGGAAGTTCCGAAGTTCATCGGAAGATCCGACAATATTTCCGGAAGATCCGAGAATCATCAGAAGATCCGAGAAAATTCATCAGAAGATCCGAAGTTTCTGGCTGACCCTGCCCCTGGGGGCAAACCGGTCTGACCGGTTTGCCAAACCGGTCTGACCGGTTTGGCCCAGGAAGGTGGGACCATGCGTTTTATGGCAGCCCGTGATTCTCTCTCTCTCCTACCATACTCATTCACCATCTATACTCTCTCTCTCCTATTCTTCACCGTGAGAAGGCCCCTCTTTGGCGATTTGGAGTTTCAACCAAGGAAAAGTTGATCTCTCTTCGGATTTGGAGTGCCCCAAGGCTGTTGATTGGATTCCCCATCAAGTTGTGCACTCAAATCATCTTCTCTCTCGAGTTCTTGGTTATCAAGGTATTCAAATCTTCCCATCGCCCGATCTATGAGCTCAATGCATATCTGTCAAACCCCTTCGGTGGAACATCTTCTGGCATGTCTAGGAACCTATCCCTAAGAGATGAATCAATTTGGTTGGCTGCATTATGCGCAACAAGGATTTGCACCCTCACTGCGCAAAGCGGTCTGACCGGTTTGGCAAACCGGTCTGACCGGTTTGGGCAGTGAGGGCCCAAGTCCCTGTTCTGCACCGTGTTGGCTCACATATGGACTAGGGATAGCTTGAATTGCAATATTTGTTCAAATTCCTGATCATAATCTGTCCAGATCGATCCCCAACTTGTTTTGGCTCAGCCCAGGCAAAAGCGGTCTGACCGGTTCCTAGAACCGGTCTGACCGGTTTGGCCCAGGGCTGCCCCAAAACTTGTTTGGTGCTCTCTATCTATTCCATACTTTATCTAATCTGTTTCTGGACAATTATATCACTTTTATCTGTCCTTTTTGATCATCAACTCGAGTTGGTCCAGCTTAGACCAAAAGCGGTCTGACCGGTTTGGATAGCCGGTCTGACCGGTTTTGTGCTGAGTTGGATCAAATCTTGTTGAATGTGCTCTATCCATTCAAATCTTTTGATCAATTATCTCCTGGGTATTGATACTTTGTGTGTCACTTTGTGGACCCAGGAAGGACAGTGAAGATGCCGAAAGGTTCCCATGCCGAGAGAATTAAAAAGAGCAAGTTTGATGCACCCGGAGGAAGTAGCTCGGGAAGAGATTTGAGGCCTAGGAGGCCAAAGAGGGCAGCAGCAGCAGATCAAGAGATAGAGGAGGTGGATGTTGTGGGAAACTCCACTGATGATGAAGTTGAGGATGAGAGTTTCAGGGTTGAGTACCGTCATGGTCAGCCGGCGGATGCTGATGATGATGAGGAGATGGCAGCAGATGATTATGAGGATGAGGTGGCTGATGATGATATTGATGAGAATGCCCCTCTTGTGCTTGAAATTTGCCGACCCACTGGCCCAGCTAGCAGGAGAGTTACTGATTATCTTGCCAGTGGGATGACTGATGTGGTTAGGAGGTTGAGGAGGACTAGTCCACTTGGTGTGGATAGGACAGCGACCGACTACCGGTTTTGGACTCTTTTTCAGCAGGATTTCTATGCCACAGCTATCATGAAGAAGACCAAAATCACATCAGACGCACAGTTTGTGGATTGGGATTATATGAGAAAGCATGACAATCCAGTGTTCAATGAGATCATTAGAGTTTGCTCTAACAAAAGGATTAAGCATCTCATGGGCTTCAAGCATAGTTGGAACAAGGAGGTCATTGCTCAATTTTATGCCACTGTGTTTTTCGGCTACTATGAGCAAGAGGATGGCACACAAGAAAGAGCCATGCATTGGATGACTGAGGGACAACGCTACCATGTCACATATTCTGATTTTGCTTCTATTTTGAGAGTTGGACATGAGAGTGATGACACTGTCCGGATACATGACCGAGGAGTTATGGAACCGTCTGAAATCAAATTCATGTATCCAAGAGATCAGCGTGGCAGTTGGGGAAAGGTGAGTGGTCTTTACACATATTATGGGACTCTCTATCGATTGCTAAGAAAGACCCTCACACCTAGAGATGGCAACACCTCGGATATTTCGCTTTATATGAGAAATTTGATGTACTATCTGAGGATTGGAGAGGAGACTCCTCCATTTAGTGTTGCTGACTTCATTTGGCATGAGATCAAGTCTATTTCTGAGAGTCCTCAGAAGATTTGTGCCTATAGTCCTTTTGTCATGTTTATCATTGAGAGAGTTACAAGTTTGAAGATTCAAAAGGACACCCAACACAAGCCAATACATCCTCCAGTGCCCCACAAGTTTAGGATGCCATCTCCATCACATGAAGACCAAGAGCAGCATCAACAGCAGCCACAGCAGCAGAGTTCTCCACTGCAGGCCAGAACCGGTCTGACCGGTTCTGCAAACCGGTCTGACCGGTTTGGGCCTGGCAGCGGTACACAGCCAGAAGGAAGGACATCGCCTATCAAGAAGTTCATATCCATGTTTACTGGCATTTGCAAAGGCCAAAGAGATGTCCAAGTGAGTATAAGGCAGCAGAGGATTGAAAACAAGAAGACTCGTGATGAGTTCAAGAAACTGTGTGCCGCTTTGAGTCCGAATGATCCTCCATCTCCTATTTCACCACCACTTGAGTTGCCTGAGATTCCCCCACTTCGAGACATCATGAGCGATCACATGAGTGCGGGATACTTTGAGGAGTACGGTGATATCTTTGGTTATGGACATGTTGGATCAAGCTCGCAGCCACCGCCACCCCCTTCACAGTCAGTTGGTGCTCCAGGGACCATGCCATACATGCCCACTTCAGAGGGTGACTTATTTGGTTCCTCATTTGGATTTGCACCGCCTGGTCCATCGTATGCAGCAGCTTCTCTTCCTTCTTCGTCATATGCATATGGTGGCACCGGTTCTTCTATGGCGGGAGTACAGTTTTCAAGTGCACCATCTCCATCTCCTGGAGATTTTGCATCACAGGCAGCAGCTTCTCTTTTTGGACCTACTTCTGCTCCTAGTCATGGTAAGTCTAGCACATCTTGATCTTCTTCCATGGACTAGCACATCCGGATCACTCTCTTTATCATACATACACATTCACTTGAGTGAAGGTTTTCATTGGACCACATCTTCTTCGTCAGATGATCACAGCCCGACCTTCTAGCGGCGAAGGAGATTGGATGCATGATGGGAGCGTGACTACAAGCTTCTCCAGGCCCTTTTATGGATGATTGATGACAAAGGGGGAGAAGAATGGATTAAAGCTTATCTAGTAGACCTTGTAGTCATTTGATTGTAATAATTTGATCTTTATCTCTTTGTGGACTTGAGAAACTTGTAATGAGTGCCTCTGTGTGTTGAACTTATTTATATATTCTAAGTGATCATTTGATAGTGTGTTGCATGTATTGGTTGATGAAATGATTGTTTTTCATGGTTGCTGTCTGGGGTGAAACCGGTCTGACCGGTTTCCCAAACCGGTCTGACCGGTTTGGCCCATGGCAGCGGGGTGAAACCGGTCTGACCGGTTTACCAAACCGGTCTGACCGGTTTGGCCCGTGACAGCAAGCATGCGATTCTCTTATTTTTATGAGTGCTATACATGTCATATGCATCACACATTGTTTTATATTGTCACACACACTTGTTGCACATGTTGGATGCTAAGATGTAGGGGGAGCTCTCATATTTATTGATTATATGTGAATTTGGCATTTAAGGCCGAATTTTTGAAATTCTATTCAATGCACATATTGAGGGGGAGCTCATCATATATCTTAGTCATCTAGAGCTTAAATTCATATCTTTTTGTAAGCTTTAATCATGTTGTCATCAATCACCAAAAAGGGGGAGATTGAAAGTGCATCTAGGCACTTATATGTTTTGGTGATTGTGCATGACAACATGATTAGTCATTTAACTTGTTTGTCTAAGTATATGAGCAGGAAATAACAAGAATACAAACAAGTGGTAATCATCCCATGCAAGCAATGCAAATGACAAGTGTGTGATAATGACAAATGAGACATGGACATAAGTAAATTGGTTGGTCTCATAGATAAGATACTTGTCAAAGGTTTTGGGATAAATTACTTGAAGAAATTGGGAAGTTCTTTGGGCTTGTTCCATGGCAATGGATACATTCAAAATGAGACATGATTCTATGGATAGTATATGGTCTCAAGTGCATTGATGCTTATGGACAAGTTATCTACCAAAGAATATATTTCAAATCAAGTGAAGACATGGATTTCAATGTGGATTTCATGATGATGCAATGCAAAGCTAAACTTAAATTGACAAGAGAGGATGGAAGGGATCAAGCTAGATGCAAGTGACGTTCCTAGCAAGGAGAAGGGCAAATGGGTTTTGTAGCCGAGGTACCTTGTTTGGTGGAAAGGTCTAGCCGTCTAGTTTGGGTTTCTATACATCAATCAAGTCATATCAAGTGAAGCAAAGCGAAGCATCTAATCATTGTCGATCATATATATTGGAATGGCTTATGAATCGATCCATGCAATGGAGATTCTAAGTCATTAGCTCAACAACGAGATTGCTCATCAAGACATGAAATGTTGAAGCCCTCAAGTTGAAGAATGATCAAGTATGGCATCAATGAAGACATACAAACTCAAGTGGTATTCTATTTATTGCTTTAAATCTTGAGTTTAGGAAATGCCGTACTATCAAGAGGGATGCAACATTAGTTGTCTTGGCATACACCAAAAAGTGCTCATTAGATCAACCCATGTGAGATAAGCCTTGAGAGATATACACTTGGGAACATTTGTGTTGAAGTCCACCCAAACCGGTCTGACCGGTTTGGGGAACCGGTCTGACCGGTTTGGGACTTTGGTGTGCTGAGAGACCCCAAACCGGTCTGACCGGTTTGGGAAAGCGGTCTGACCGCTTTTAGGCTTGTGGTGCTGTGCCCGACCCAAACCGGTCTGACCGGTTTGGGAAACCGGTCTGACCGGTTTGGGGTTCTGACAGGGTATAACGGCTATATAGTTCGTAAACCGGTCTGACCGGTTTGGGGAACCGGTCTGACCGGTTTCCAACGGCTATAACGGCTAGTTCTGGTTTTGAGGGGTATTTATACCCCATTCCCCTCTCCTTTGAGGGGTGCTGGTTGCAAGTTGAGTTGAGCACGCCTAGGGCATATCCAAGCACCAGCAAGCTCTCCCCAAACCTCTCTTTGTGAGAGTTGATTGATTTTGATCATATCATTTGATTTGGGTTGAGGGATGTATGGGTTGTGAGCAATAGATAGCAATTGATAGATCATATCAGCTATAGAGAGCATATCCTTAGTGTTGAGCACTTCCGGTGAAGCCAAGCATCCATTGGAGCATTTGTTACTCTTGGAGGTGATCCTCCTAGACGGCTAGGCGTCGCCGGTGAGCTACCTTCGTTGTGGTAAGCCACGGATTGTTGTAAGGGCTGGCCTTGCCTCCTTCGTGGAAAAGGGTCAAAAGCTAGTGGAACCGAGGAAAGTGGCTTGGAGTGGATAAGCCCGCCTTTCGTAGGCCCTCAACGGAGACTAGGACTCATCGTGTCTTTGTGACAGCCTTAGTGGCAGCGGTGAAGTCCGAACTTCGGGAAAACATATCTTTGTCTCTTGTTTACCTTCACAAGTTCATTTCTAGCATATACATTTGCTTCTGCTTCGATCTACTTGGGTGTGCTCTAATTGTGTGCAGGGACTTAGTGGACCTGCTTGAAATCATCTACAAGAGCCCATCATCAAGTTTGGTTTGTGCTAGAACTCGTAAAGGGGGTTAATTTCACATAGTCGGTTTTCTCTGTTGAAAACCGGTCTGACCGCTTTGTCAAAGCGGTCTGACCGCTTTCCTCTGGGAAAAGCGGTCTGACCGGTTTTGAGAACCGGTCTGACCGGTTTAGCCACTAATTGTGTGAAAAAGTTTGTAATTTACAGATTCACCTATTCACCCCCCCCTCTAGGTGACATCAAGGTCCTTTCAGACAGCCACCAGGTTACGAGAGTAAGAAATTCCCTCACTATGTCTGCAAGCTAGATAAAGCAATATATGGCTTGAAACAAGCCCCCAGAGCATGTCACTCAAGACTGAGTAACAAACTACAACAACTTGGTTTTCATCCATCTAGAGCTGATACTTCATTATTTATGTTCAACAAAGGGAATATTATTATGTATTTGTTGATCTATGTGGATGACATAATAGTGGTCAGTTCATCTTCTGATGCCGTAGCAGCCCTACTTAAGAATCTCAAGTCAGACTTCGCACTCAAGGACTTGGGAAATTTGCATTACTTCCTTGGGATAGAGGTAAATCAGGTATGTGATGGTATTCATTTATCACAAGGTAAATATGCCTCAGATGTTATCAAGCGAGTGGGAATGTCACATTGCAAGCCTGTGATTACTCCTCTATCCGTCTCTGAAAAATTAAGTATAGAAGAAGGTGAACCGCTTGGACCAGAGGATGCAACACGTTACAGGAGCATTGTTGGAGCATTGCAATACTTAACATTAACTCGTCCAGATATTTCTTTTGCAGTAAATAAGGTTTGTCAGTTCTTGCACTGTCCTACCACAGCACATTGGTCTGCAGTCAAAAGAATATTGAGATATCTCAAGTTTACAGTTGATATTGGTATGAATATAAGAAAATCACAGTCTATGCTCGTGAGTGCATTTTCTGATGCAGACTGGGCAGGAGACATTGATGATAGAAGATCCACTGGTGGATTTGCAATCTTCATTGGAAGCAATCTTGTGTCATGGAGTGCAAGAAAACAAGCCACTGTTTCAAGGTCAAGTACAGAGGCTGAGTATAAAGCTTTAGCAAATGCTACTGCAGAAGTTATTTGGATACAATCTCTTCTTAAAGAATTAGGAGTGCAATCTCCATCTGCAGCACGTTTGTGGTGTGATAATATTGGAGCTACTTATCTCACAGCAAATCCAGTTTTTCATGCCCGAACTAAACATATTGAGATTGATTATCATTTTGTACGGGAACGTGTTGCAAGGAAGCTTCTGCAGGTGCGGCTCATATCTACTAATGACCAAGTTGCTGATGGATTCACTAAAGCCCTCACAAGTGCAAAGCTACAAGAATTCAGGCGCAATCTTAACTTAATAAAGTTATGATTGAGGGGGACTGTTAGATAGTATGAGATATTCATGATGTAACAAAACCAGGAAACTCCAGAAAGCTTGTGCGCCAAGTAAATAGATTAGGAAAGATAGAATATGATTTGTTGTAACCATATTTAGATAGAGGTGCTGCGCATGTTTCGGGATGTTTCCTGGTCGTTTCTTGTAAGCCAAGGAGAGGGCTATTCTCTTCCTATATTAACAAAGGTACGCGGCCTCGGATGAGGTGAGAACGCTTCCTCAATATCCTGGTTGCTTACACTCCCCATGGCGATGTCTCGGCGCGCCGGCCGGCCGGGACGGCGCCGCGGGCACCTGCCTTGCCGGGGCCGGCCGGATCCGGGGGGCGGCCCCAGATATCGCCCCCACCCCGGTGGCCGTCGTCCTGCGCCCCTTCGCCCTGCCCCTGGGCCGCCGCGGCTCAGGTGCGACTCTCCGCGCGCCGGCGGGCCGGCTCTGGGGGGAGCAGGCTCATCGCCTCCGGATCTGGCTGGTGGCCTGTTTTTTGTCCTCGCCGGAGGTGCTCTGGCGGGTGGCTGGGGGCGGTGGCGCTCTGGTGCCCGGCGCGGCGGATGCGACGTGGCCGGCTTGGGCTCCGACCCTCTGCACTGGGGGGCGTCCCCCGCGGCTGCGCGGTCGCCGGGCCGCACAGTGTTGAGGAGGGATGCAACGTCTGCCTTCGACTCCTTCATGGCCGGTGGTACTGCCCCCGTTCCTCGCGTCGCTGACGAAGCGGTCCCGTAGCGCGGTTAAGTCCTCGTCACTGGATTCATGGTTTCTATCCCACTCTATGAGGCACGGTGTCGTTCCAATGAGGGGACAACAGAAGATTTGGGGCAATAGAGGCTCCAAACCTTCCCGAGGTGTCGGGTGTTGCTGTGCGGGTGCATATAGAATCTAGCGGCGAGCTTCGGCGGTTGCGAGGGTGGACAGTGGATGGAAGCGAGCAGGACTGGTACAGGTGCTCTCGGCTCGTCGGGCGTAGACCCTCAAGCGCGAGCTTCGATCCGGATGCTAGGTTGGGCAACGGCGGTTGCACTTCCCTCTTGAGGGCGTTGTCTGTAGGGTTTCGTTCGATGGCGGTTCGTGTAAGCTCTCCGTGGTGAAAACCAAACGTTGGCGCTATTGCGCCTTTGCCTTCCTGAAGGCGTTGCTTAGAGTTCTTCCTGTAACCGTTGGTGTTGGGGTTTTAGGCTCCGCGTATGGTCGGGTCCGATAGATGGTGGTTTGGTCTCATGGCCCTTTAGTTTGTCGCGTAGAGTAGTCTTAGGTCTTTTTTTGGCGAGAGGTCTAGAGGGTTCTTTTTAGGATCTGTTGGATGCTGCTCGTCTCGCGTGTGCTTTATTATAAAAACCGGTAACCCCGATGTTTTTCACTGAACCCTAATTTCAGCGATACTAGGTTCGCCCCTGATCCGCGGCGTAGTGATCGACGTTCACAGGAAAATATGATGCGCGTACGTGCGTTGTAGCGATAGACCGGTGCCGGTCTGCGCATCCATCCATGTACGAAACGAGCTGTGCCCGTCGGCAATCCAAGGCTTCCCTTCCGTCGCCCCGACACGTTGGACGCGAGGCCTAACGCATGTGAGGCCAGCGTTTCTCGGCGGCCGCGGCGTGTCGCTACCCAACCCATAGCGAGGTGACTCGCCTCCGCTCCGCTCTCGCTGCGTGTCACCTAGCTTGGGCTGCGGGCGGCACAACGGCCGGGGCCATGGCCGCTGCGGCAAACACAGCCCACGGTCACCAGCCATGGGCGCTGGTTGCCGCGAGCGCCAATCGCAGCAGAGCGACCAGAGCGCCGAATGCGTGGGCGGCGGGGAGGCCGCCGGCGCGGCGCCGCGGCGTGGCCGTGAGGACCAAGGCCGGCGCCGCCGAGGTGCGCCCGTCGTCGTCTTCGCCGCCGGACGCCGTGACCTACAGCGCGAGCGTCTCCACCGACACGCCCCTCTACGAATCCCCCGGGGTAAGCAAAGCTACCCACCTTACCTACCACACTTGTTGGAGTCCCGCGGCCATGGATGTGGATTACTGGATTGGGGGGCGAGAATTGAAGCTGCTCTGAATCGTGTGGCGCAGGTCTCCTTCGACGAGTACCTCCAGGACCGCGCGCGCGTGTTCCGCGCCATGTTCCCTGACGAGAGCAGGAGCGAGCGGCTCGGCGATGTAACTAACACCCCTCACGCACTCGCCCGCTCTGTCAATTTCTTCGCCGAATCGAGAATCGATTGGGCAGCGGTTGAACAGTGGGTGAATTCCTGCAGGGGGAGTGGCGGGTCCAGATGCTGCCGCTGCAGTTCCTCCTCCTCACCGTGCGCCCCGTCGTCGTCATGCAGCTGCGGCACCGCGCCGGCGGGCTCGAGCTCCGCATCGTGCGTAAAGCTTTTATTTTACCAGCTTCACCAATCCCTCCTTCGTGTACCTACAGGCAGTGGCAAGTGGTGATATGATGATGGAAATGCGCGTGCTGTGCTTGTTTGTTTGGCTGTGGCCTTGTGCAGACGGAGTGGGAGCTGCGGGGGCTGGACAGCGACAACGCGCCCTCGAGCTTCGACCTCGGCGTGAGCGGGTCGCTGTGCGCGGACCGGAGCCGCGGCCGCCGCGCCGGGTGCCGGATGAGGGGCCACCTCGAGATCGCCATCACCGTCGTCCTGCCGCCGCCCATGCGCCTCGTGCCGGAGAGCGTCCTGCGCGGCGTCACCGAATCGGTAAGGATGAATGGTGACTAGATCGGCGTGTCGTCTGCGGATGGATTCCAGGCTAGCTGCCTAGCTCTCGTCAGGCTCCGAAACTCCGGTTTCTGACTGGAAAAAAATGCAGGTTCTGTCGAGGCTGGCGGAGAAGATGAAGCGGGACGTGGACGTCAGCCTCATCGCCGACTTCCAGAGGTTTCGCCGGGAGAAAGCAGCGGCGTCCATGGCCAGGGCCACGCCAACTCTGGACACGACGGCATCAAACAGAGATGATCGCTGACGATCATAGCGTGGTGTGCACCTTGTCTTTGTACATGGAGAGTCATATATAACGTGTGCAACATGATTCATTTACATCTGGGTTCTTTCTACCCTGAACGAATTCTGAGACCAAAATACATGGAAACATGACGGAGTCCAGTCCACAGACGATCCATCTGTGTAGCATCTTATGTAATCTCCCAACATTCCAATGCGATCCTGACATGTACACGAACACAAGCGATCTACAGTACTACCCAACAACAAAACAGAAATGTAGCTGCAAACGCTCTAGCGAGTGCCGACGCTCCCGGCCCTGCCCCATCTTTCAGTTGAATTCACATGCGCTGCTGGTCAGAGGAAGAAGAAGAGCGGCAGTGCCAGCAGCAGGGAGCAGAGCGCCCACCGGGCGCCGGCCATGAGGCTCTCCGCGCCGTCGAAAGGGACCAGGCCGCTCGTGGGGCTCCCAAAGGACGATCCGTTGCCGAAGCCACCCGTGGTCGGCGTGAACGGGGACAGGCCGCTGGGGGCGCTCGCCGTCGGAGTGCCTCCTGCCGTGGAGCTGGTGGGTGCCAAGAGAAATGCTACGTGTTTAGCTGATGAACGTTTCTGAACTTAGCTTTGTCAGCGAATGGATTGTACGGTATTGCTGTACTCTGAACATGCTCACCTTCCTGCGAAGACGCACTGCCCCAAGCCTGAAATGGGAATTCAGATATCAGAGTCCGTGAACATTCCTCAGTAAACAAGAATTTGAGCTACCGAATATTGTCAGCATAATTTTGTGCAATTTAACACGGTTATCTTTTCAGAAAATTATACAGATTGCTGCAATGAGAATGAGATCAATGATTGCTTGGAGCTTCAAGTTACATGAGACTGAGACTTGGTACTACGTAAAAGAATTGCATGCAAATTTTGCTTCAAAAAGAAAAAGAATGGCATGGAAAAATACAGTAGTAAAATTCTCCTGAAAGAGACGTTCGACAGAGACCAGTAAACTGAATACGAGAGTGGCTGCTTACTGGGATCCATGGTGGTGGTGGTGGCGGTGCCGTTGAAGTCGCAGGTGGTGCTAGTCTTGGCGCTGCGCTGGTAGTAGTCGTAGGCGTAGGACGCCAGAGCCTGCAGGTTGTTCTGCTTGTAGCACGGCCCGCCGGGCTGGATCGCCGTGCAGTCGGCGTGGCCCGGCCCGCACGCCCAGTTCAGCCCGGCCTGCAGCGCCGCCGGGTCCGCGCCTGCATCGCCACGCAGTACATGGTCTGAGCATTGCTGCCTGCAAAATTTTAGGAGCACACAGAGGACGTTTGTGACATGTAACATCAAAGCCAATATTGTCTTTTAGTCCACAAATCCATATACAAGCAAAACGACAACCTCCACATATATACACTGACGTATACATGTAACAATATATATATCTGTACTTTTTTTTATTGGATATATATCTGTTCTTGGAGACAAGTGACAGTGAACTTGGCATGCACAAGTAAAAAGGGGTAGTACTGGAGGCCTGGAGCTACACTGATATACTACATGAAAGTTATGGCAACTTGGCAAGCAATTCCGCTTCATATATGTAGGTTTTTTTTCGTCCTAAAACTATGCACAACCACAACTGCTTGTCCATTTTTATTGTGATTTTTCAGTGACCTCGGGAATCTCAATAATGAGAAAAGGAAAATGAGAAAGAAACGGGAAGTGACTACTGGAGCGAAAGCTACGTCACACGTACCTGATGCGTTCGCGAGGAGGGAGACGAGAAGAAGCAGGTAGCCGTGCAATCTTTTGTCCAACATTTTACTATTCTAGAGTCCAACCGACAGTATTCTGCACAACCACCGGGCTACTACAACAATGTGAGTGCAGACATGAGATAGAGTGTAGTATTTTTTTTATGTCCATATTGTAGTATAATTGAGAACAAAGAAAAATAACAAATGCATCAGTTGGGATTAGTATTGGAGAGAAAATCAGGGCCAGTAAATAAGTAATTCACGCGAAATTAGAGTTTTGAGCATAACCACGTAGAGCTGCGGTAAAATCATGTGCTCGAAAATAAAAGATCCTTGAACGCTATGGTTTTCATTTTTGAATCTCAGTGCATAGGAATTCAGACGTGTAGCACTGACAATGGTGACGATCGGGAATTGTGCTTGGTTACGATCACAAAATCATACCTTCAATCTCACGAGGACGAATTTTCTTGCTTAATGCTTACTTTATTTAGCACTGCAACCTTCCGGAGCAAATTGCAAAACATACCCACCATGATGGCATCATGCAACAGAAGCCGAACAAGAGACGACTCTTGGAAAGCAAGGATAGGGAAATGCGTGCGTCACAGTCAGACACAAAATTTCTAATCCTGCTTCTGAGTCATGAGTCCTGACTGACAATCAAAATATACCCACCACCTTCTTTTTTGCTCTGCTTAATATTGACAACGGTTGTCAATTTTTTTTCAGAATTCTAAAAAAAATCTTTAGGACGGTTGGTAAAGCTGAAACATCTAGCTACATGGAAAGCATATCCTTCGCTGCACAAGTGCAAATTCTCCGCGCATCCCAAACTTCTAAATTTCATCTATGAAGCAAGAGACGAATGATGGCATCTAATATTAGCTCTAACAAGTGCAGTAAGTTTGATCAAATCGCGACGATCCAACAATACTAATTCTGCAACCTGATGCCACGGAAAATAAAGGTGAATTCGCTGCAGAGATAACAAAGGTGATTGGGGAACTTCAAACTTCGAATTCGCCAGTCGCGGACTGGATGTGCGACCAAAAGTGAGCAGGGAAAGGAAAGATCGAGCTCAGTGAAGCTAGTGAATTTGACGCGAGCGGCGGCTCGCCTGTCTGAAGAATTCAGCAGAAGAAAAACTAAGGGAGAACTGGAAAGAAAGATGAGTACGCTGAAGGCGCCAAGAACCGAGAAACCTAATCCAGGATAGATGATCGGGAAGAGGGGAAACTGACGGAATTCAATAGGAGCAAAGGGAATCCATAAAGGGAAGAGGAGCATCACTGCATCAGAGGGAATTCGGAGGGATCATACCTTTGAACCAGACCTACCAGACGATGCCAACGACCAGGAGAAACAGAACAGAGCAGCGCCGATGGCTTCTTGTAAGATGGAAGGCCGGAACCCTCTAACCTAACCTTCTGTTTGCAGGACTTGAGAAGAGTCCCGAGTCCAGGAAGGAAAGCTGAATATGTAAGGTTGTGTTTGGTTGGAGAGCGGACTGGAACGGAGCGGTTCCATAATTTGTTTGGTTGACGGATGTGGGAGCAGAGCCGTTCCACCGAGCGAATATTCGCTCCATATCCGGGACGCGCTCGCTCCAGGAAATCGAGCGAACCCGTCGGCTCCCGTCTCTTCCCCATCCGCATCCACGCCTCCTCCCCGCACGCCGCCACTCCCGCCGCTCACCCTGCTGCCGCCGCGCTCCCGCCGGCTGCTGCCCGTCGCTCCGGGAGATGAGCGCCGCCAGGGATTGCAGCGCCGTGGCCAACGGCGCCTCTGTCCGGTACAACGTCGGCGCGGAGCTGACTGCCTGGCGACGGCGTGGGCGGCGGCGCGGGCGCGGGTGACGGCGGGACGGGCGCGGCGGCGCGGGCGACAGCGGGCAAGGGCGGCCGCGAGGCGGAGCGGGAGCGGGCGAGGGCGGCCGCGAGGCGGAGCGGGACGGCGCGGACGACGGCGGGGGACGGCGGACGACAGCGGCCGCGAGGCGGAGCGGGACGGCGCGGGGGACGGCGGGCAAGGGCGGCGCATGGGACGGGCGCGGCGGCGCGGGCGACGGCTGCCGCACGGCGAGGCGGGCGCGGCGCCGAGCATGCGGCCGCGCGGCGAGGCGTGCGGGGAGGCGGCGCCTGGCGAGCAGCCGCGCGGCGAGGCGTGCGGGGAGGAGGCGGCGCTGGGAATCGGGGGGAGAGAGGGAGAGAGGAAGAGAGGGAGGAAGAAGATGATGTCACTGACAGGCGGGCCCCATGTAACGGTGGTTAACAGAGTAATAACGGTTTTTTTTCTATCACTCCAACCAAACAAGAAATGGAGCCGTTCCGTCCTACCTCACTCTCCAACCAAACATGTAGCATAGAACCGTTCCGTTCCTAAATTTTAGAGTGGAGCCGTTCTATTTTACCTTGCTCTCCAACCAAAGGTATCCTAACCTTCCCCCTCCCTTTTATTGGCACTAATAGCTGCTATATCTGACGAGGATTAATTAGGCAGATTATTTATTTTTTGGGCGACAGATTAGGAGGTTAAATACTGCCAAAACGCGGCAACGGGAAAAAAAAATGAGGAACGCCGGGGCACGTGGCACCAGGGAGAGAACACGACTGACCTGTGACCACTGATCACTTCTCGTTTGGTGTTGTGGTCAGTGACCACAGATTGGTCGTGTGGATGGTGTGCATGCGAATAAAGCCTTTTTGATGATAGACTAATGATCAATCAACATGACTTTGTTTGCATTTGCGCTTTTCCTCTAATCTTTCTTCTTCTTTTTTTGACACTAGAGGAATCTCTGTCTTTGCTAGGAAAAAAAGAAGAAATGGAATTTATAAGAGTTTAAAATTTATTACGGAATCTTAAGCATCGGTCCACGAAAAGAAGATTAGTAGTGTTCATGTTCTAAAGTTTCCCAACGGTTCTGTCCACTCCAGATCAATCATGCACATTGCACACGCTTGCATAGTGAATTAGTGATCATGCACATTCACCTTTTCTTCTACCCTTTCCATTCATGTTGCTTGCATATTCACTTTCAAATTCACAAAAGAAAAATGAAGTTTCAAAAGGTTCACCTTTTCGTTTTACAATATTCTCCATGCCTCTTGTACCTTATCTTTTGTTGTACATGCTTATAATGCTTATAGGGAATCCATGTGGAGAGAGATATAATGGCGTAGGTGGTTGGTACTACCACATCAGACACGAAAATGGAGTCACCCTCAAGTGCGGCTCCATGTAGTCAATTGCGGAAAACACAATGGCCACACCGGCCATTCTAGGGTTTCCAATCACCATCATTTCCGATAACTAAATGGATTCCTAAGCTGCCAGAGTTTATATATCTAACGGATGGCTTAACGACGGATTACTTAATGACGCGAACCAGGTATATGTTCCTTCTGCGCTCTTTTCAACAAAACAGGGAGACACGACAAAAAGATGTTGATGTGATATACGTATCATATATCAAAATTCAAAAAGCACGATTCTTCAGGGATGCGGTCTCGAATGTAAGTGTAGTTTTAGGTCCGGTTGTTTGTGTGCGTTGGGGTAATATATGTAGGATGTGCTTATGTAGGGTTGTGTCTGAACATACATGAATAGTTACTGTAGATGTGCTGAACGAGAGGTGTAAAAAAAACACAATATCAAGAATAGAATGTAAGGACGCCAGAATGTAAGTAAAAACACTTAGCCTGTTCGCTTGACTTTTATCAGCCAATATTATTTTTTCTCAAACAACGAATCAGTATAAGTCATCAGCGAACGGAGCCACTATTTATGCAGATGTTTTTGAGTTCAAGTCTTCGGATCAGCTCAAACGCTCCTCTCTTTCTAGAACTAATCTCTACCTAATTATAAAGCAATGATTGTTTCTACATAATTTTATAAAAAAACCCCTAATATCTGTGAAATTGGACCCTCGGTCCGTCGAGGCACCTGCCTTTTATTGATTGAATCGAACTGGACCCGAACTTTGCCGCAAGAGTCCGCAGCCACCGTGGCGCCTCCCTCGTTCATCTCTATCTCACCGTTCAAGAGTTCACATCCATCACGGCCTCCGCCTCCCCGTTCCCTGCCCTATAGGCCTCTGCTACCGACGGCCAAAAACCACAACGCCACGGCCTGGAGGCCCTGGACGGAACGCGAGGGAAAGGAGAGCAAAGGAGGCGAGGCGATCTCTCGCTCCAGCGGATACCCTACTCTACCGCGAGGCACCTGCGCTGCATGCATACCCTTGCGCGAAAGCAACCAGTGATCCGGCGGCAGCCATTATTGATTCAAGCAGCATGTACATCACACTGCCCGTCAGCTGGCCACTTTTCACTTTGCTGCAATGGACGGGCAAGCGTGTGCATCCGCTGGCCTGCTGCAAATATCAAGGAGATAGATAGAGCGATGGACGAAGACCAAGGTCTGCTTACCATGGCTTCCATTCCGTTTTTACCGGCACCGAGCTAAAAGGTTCTGTCCTCTATCTTCAATTCAATATTTTTTTGGTTCGGCTTTGAAATCAATGGTGCAATCTAGGTGTCACATGATCCTTATGGTTTTCGTTTAGCAATAGTGTAAGATTGTTTCCACTGCAATTTTGATTTGAGGATCATAGGAAAATTAAATTTGCAGTAGGGCATGCAGGCTCAAAATATCAGAGTAAAAGAAACTATGTTCACTCAAGAAAGTTTTCTATTATCAACACAAATCTAGATGTTGAGTCAAATAATTTTGAAAATTCTTCTAAACTCTCATTTTCGAAAGATCCAAATTTTAATATACGCCAGTAGCTGCTAGCTTCTGGAAAGCTGATATTATAGTGTTATGTTTAGTTGCACTGCATGCATTCAAGCACAGATTAATACCATCTTCAGGCACACATGCATGCGAGATTGTCTATTAAATATTAATTCATTTGTACCTTTTAGTCTCTAATCAGCTTATGACATGACACTTTGAATACCGTGAATTTGTGTTGCGAACCTGTGAAATGTCACCACTAATTTTTTCGACTTCACATATATATATTTTTAAGAAAATATTATATTAGATGTTTAAAATATTTATCCGTAGCAACGCACGGGCATATTTGCTAGTGTTTTACAAAACACAGACATGTGCGCCCAGATATATAGATAGGCCCAGGAACATCGTCCAGCAGCTTACCCACCAGAGCCCAATATAGGATTCCACAGCCCACATTCTTGCGTTGTATCTTCACAGCCCACACGACCGCGTTCGGCGAGCCCAACCGCATTCCGTTACAACGCGTGTCCCAATCCAACGGTTGTACGGCGCCGCCCGCGTGATAAAGCGCCGGCGCCTTCTCGCGTCGCCTCCCGAAGTTTCCAGACTCGAGCCGACTAATCGAAGCGCTCCTCCTCCGTCCTCCCCCTCAATCAAGCTCCCGACTGATCCGGCCTCGGTTGCGTTGCGGTAAGCGCGAGCTTGTTCCTTTCTCGCAGTTTGCCTCGCAGATTAGCTTTTCTAGTTTTTTGAAGGGGACCCGGATTAGTAGTAGTTGTGAACTGTCAGGACTAGCTGTTTTGGGGATTGGATGCTAATTATCCATACAAGTCTTTTGTTTGCCCTAGATTATGATCTAGATGAGCGCGGTATGTAGATGATTGGTGATGGCTCTACTGCGGAAATGGTTGGATGGTTAACGATTTGTTAGTTTTTTCACAGTTTGTTCGTGAATTTGTGGTTGGTTCTGTGTGATTTTTACTCTCGATGATTCGTATCCTTGACGAAGTTAACTGTATTAGGTGTACTATTTGGCTTCGTGGTGGTAATCTGCTGGGATATACCGATCATTTGACTGTTAATTATATTAGGATTGTACACTTGATTGGTTTTTATTTCACTGTTAATTTATCTAGGACTTTTGATTCCACACGCGAGGTGCTAAAAGGTAACTTATAGGGAGAAGTGATGAGATATTGAGATGTAGGAAGTTCACAAGCTGTGCTCTACTATACCATTCAGAAGTTACTAATGTCTAACTGCAGTGTTTCTGCACATTTTATCGATTCATTGTAGATCAATATGAGAAGGGGCTACAGTTACAGTCCTTCGCCACCGAGGGGTTACAGGAGAAGGGCTCGTAGCCCAAGTCCCCGTGATCATTATGGTGGCCGTGGTAGAGATCTCCCAACCAGTCTTTTGGTCAGGAATCTCCGTCGGGACTGCAGGTAAAGATTTGTCCAACTTTCACTTTTTCCTGCAACTGCAGCTATACAACTGCAATCTCAGAAACTAATCGAAGTGCACATCCGCAATGTTCTCAATTATTTTGTTCATTCAAGAGAATCTGGTCTTTTAAGCCTAGCAATTATCTGAATATAGCGTGGAGCTAGGATAACTTATGGAACACCAGTTATTTTCTATTTATGCAATTCTAGGATTCTTCCTTAAATGAAATAATAGTGGTATAGGTTCCAAAGATATCCGTTCAACCAGTGCTGCCACGTGGCTATGCCAGTACATGTGAGACTTCACATATCTGTTCGATCAGTGCTGCCACGTGGCAATGCCAGTACATACGAGATTTTACCACTAGACAAGAGTTTGCTTTAGATGTGTCCATGAAAAAGTATGCATATTTGCTGACACCGGTGTGAATTCTCTCGATGCCTTTTCTAGGCCTTATTGTTCGGTTATGGTTCTCATATGCATGCTCCGGCCATCATATGCAGTGTCCCTTCTTCCTGTTTTTTGTCACCTCTGACGCACAATACATTGGTTGCAGACCCGAAGACCTTCGCCGCCCATTTGGACAGTTTGGCCGACTTAAAGATATATATCTCCCAAGAGATTATTACACTGGGTAAGATACCAACCTAGACTGTCGTCGATGGGCTTTTGCAACTGGGAAGCTAATTGTAAAAACATAGCTCACTTCAACTTTGTGTCTTTGTGGCATTGCAAAGTTGCTGCAGCCCTATGGCAAGATGCATTTATGTCATTGTGGTATTGGCATAGAATACACCTTTGAAGATCATTACGTTTTCCCACCTCTTGAGATAAGTGAAAATAATTTTTTCAAGAAACAATTCTAAAATATTACTGTTGAGGAGAAGGAAGAAATAGAGAATTTAAAAGATTACTGTTGAAGAGAAGGAAGAAATAGAGAATTTTAAAAGACTACTATTGAAGAGAAGGAAGAAATAGAGAATTTCAACTTAAAAAGAGTACCCAGTACTGTTCAAGAGAAGGGAAGAATTATAGTTACACACAAGTTTAAGGGATACTCAAGTCATGAAGAATTTCAAGTTTGTATTTGAACTCGCATGGGTGAAAGGTCAGCAGCAACCCAGTGCACTTTTACCTGTTTAACTTTTTTTCCCTCATATTCCTATCAGCAGTTCTATCAAAACTTTTGTTGTCTGAAATACAACCTTTTCCCTTTGAAAAATGAGCATAAGTTTTTAGAATTCTCATACTGAATTTTCATGGGTCCTCTACAGAGAGCCCCGAGGATTTGGGTTTATCCAGTTTTATAATCCTGAAGATGCTGCGGATGCAAAGTACTACATGGATGGTCAGGTAGTTCTTGGTAGGCAAATAACTGTTGTATTTGCAGAGGAGAATAGAAAGAAGCCTCAAGAGATGAGAGCTAGGGACAGAGTCAGGTTTGTTGGTTATTTCCAGTGCAACTACCTTGCTGCTGAATGGCACATTGTTCCTCTATTCACTATTTGCGCGCTGCACACTGCAGAGGTCGTTCTTATGATCGGAGGTATTCTCGCTCTAGGTCCCCTCCTTACTCTAGGGGCCGCTCTCCTTCCCGCAGCTACTCTAGGTATGTGTGCCCCAAGGGGTGTGTTTAGTTCCACATCAAATCACCAAACTTCTCAAAATTCTCTCTCCAAACTTCATTATTCATCTATCACATCAAATCTCTCTCCTTGTGCATGAAACACTAAACGTGGGTAAATAAAAAACTAATTACATGGTTTTGATGTACACGACGAGACGAATCTTTTGAGCCTAGTTAGGTCATGGTATGACAATGTTTACCACAAGCAAATGAAAAGTGCTACAGTACGCTACAGTGTCGGATGTGACATTTTCACCAAACTTTTCCATCCTCTTTTTTGAACTAATACAGTTCAAATATGTTTTCTTTATTGATAGGTCTCCTTCGCCTCCGGATCCAAAGCACAGACTCAGAGAGAGGTCCTACTCCCGCTCACCTGTTGACAGCAGATCAAGAAGTGGGAGCCCCTACATGGAGGGATACCGCAGATCCTCGCAAAGAGAGAGGTCTCTTTCTGTTAGCGGATGAAGTAGTTTTATGATCTAGAGCTGCTGCTGCTGTGAATTATCGCGTGGTGACCTACTTGCTATGTCTTTCTGAATATGAACCATATGATGTGTGGTGTGTGCCTATATCATGCCTAATTGTATCGTCAGACTATGCACTGTTACTCTCCCTGGAGGTTTCGGAATGTAGGCTACCAATTCAGAGTTGATGGATGGATGGCTGACGATGGCTGTCGCGTGACTGCTCCGGGTAATTAGGAAGCTTTGTGATATGAATAAAGTTGGTTGGATTATGATCTCTCTCAGTGATGCATGCTTTGAGGCCAAAGTTGCGTCTTTGGTTTAGTTGTAAACCGAGGGCTCAGTTCGTGCCAAAGTTGCGTTCGTTGTAAACCAATTCATGCGTGTTTGCTAATATGGATATGCATGATTCCCAGGCGTGAACTTGCAACGGACGCACCGTGAAGCGTCAGAGTCAGGGGACATGAGTGAGGGCATATATAAGCCTTATCGTCTGCATCCGTCAATAAGCAGAACCTCCCGCTGGGCATCCTGGGCGCTGCGCTGTGCGCGTGCGGGCCTGCGGCGGGGTCTGTGCCGCACGCGCTCGGCAAAGCCTGCCTGTGCCTGGGCAGGGCGCAGAGTGGGTGAGTCTGCGCTCGGAGACGCGGCCGTTGGGTTGGGTTGGGTTGGGCTCCAGCCTGTGCTGCTGCGATCGAGCAGAAAACTCGGGGCGCGCACGCGCACGCACCTCGTCTTGACCGCAACCACCCCGGACCTCTGCGCGACGCGCCCGTGCCCCGTGCGAAAACTACAGTAAAGCCGCGGCCGCGTTGACATGCTGGCGAAAAGCACCTAGGCAGCCGCGCGCGTTCGTGGGCATGGCATGGGGGCGTGACGGTGTGAACCAGCCGCACATGACGGACAGCGCGCGGGGGTTGTTTCTACCAGAGCCCAAGTGAGGAATGCGTGCGTGCAACCATGGGCGTACGTTCGTGTTCAACCGCAGTACGATACGCCACGACTGTCGTACGTACCGCGGATTCATGGACCGCGGGCGCGTTCACCTGGCAACTTGGACTTTCGGAGCAACAAAGTTTGGCAGCCAGGGCTCACCCCAATACCAACCCCCATACCTAGCTCACCCCAAAGTCTCCGTGCCAAGGAAGTAGCAGGCGACTTGTTTATTACAACCTTTTGATTTTGACCTCTGATAGCGTCTACTGCATCTTTGATTTTGACCTCGATCTGGTAGCTAGCGTCCGCGAGCTTAAACAAAGAACCGCGCCAGCTCAGTACGTGCAGGTCACCCGAGCCATAGAGGGTCTCCTTCACACCCAGGTGGCATCGATCTTCCCCGACGACGTAGACCTTGAATTGCTTGCTGGGCGACCAGCAACACCTAAATGACTACTTCCCTGGTCTTTTACTCGTCCTAACTTAAACCACAGACGACCATGCGGTTGGTTCCCTTTTCCATGTCTGCAAACCACAAGACGCGTGTTGACCTCGCTCGTTCCGGCGGAGGGAACGAGCGACGGGCCGGATAAGGATGATGAGAACGATGCTCGGTCCATTCGTTCTAGGTGCGGCATTGCCATCATATCCGCCGCCCATCCGTGCATCCATCATCCCCTGCTTACGCAACAGATGATATATATATCATATATACATATACCCTGGCTAGCTAGCTTTATGCCCCGGTCGCTTCATGCGATGCGATCCCATTCACTTATTATTCATTCATTTGTAATTGTGGCTCGATCGAGACCCCGGCCTCTTGACTACTCGCGGCGGAGCGGGATGCGGTAGTTTCATGTCACATTGCACGGCGCTGTGGAACCGCGTGAGGATCTGCGGCGCGGCGGTGGCCCTGTTCGTCGGTGACGCCGACGGCTCCATCGATCGGACCCGGCCAGGAGACGCACGGCACGGACGTACGCCGGCGCACCAAACTAATGGGCCGATCGGGTCATTCGGCTTAAATAAAGGCATGAATGAATCCTCGGCTCGCCGATCTTGCACGTACGTACGGGCGGGGTTTCTTGGGAATTCTGCGTGCGTAGTGGATGACGAGCTAGCTAGTATTCAAAGAGAACCCGTTTTTACTAGAAGATCGAAAATTAATATTCGAAACCCTGAGTTTTGTGGAACCGGTCTACAGATGAGATGCGTCGTCATAGATTCCGTACTTCTGGAACATGTGGAGGCCGGGGGGATGGCGTGTACGGTGGCAGCAAGGCCAGCGAGCTCGCGGAATATACTAGTACGGGAGTAGACAAGGGCGATGTAGAGCGCGCGATTTGTATGGATATCTTACTACACAGACCACTGTTGCCGAATCAGGGGTGATCACTGATCAGACGGAAGAATATATGAAACTGCACATGTCAGTACGTGCTCACCGAAAGATCACGTACACCTATTCTATTCTGAAGCTCTGATCAGCGTCGACGTACACAGTGTGGTTAGTTTACGACTAAAATAGCCTTTACTCAATGCGGCCAACAGCTGGACCTGTTGTTGGCCAAGCTGGAGCCTGACATACGTACGTTCGCACACAACCCTTTTTTAAGTCAATCATGCTACATGCAAATATGCAATCGCCCTCAAGACTTCCATCAGGAGGAGGCCTCATCTCATCATCAGTCTCACGGTGTGGTGGTGTGTACTTTTATACGTACAGTTTTATGTTCCAAGAAAAGGGTCCGTGTTCATACGAACAAGCAGCAGCAGCAGCAGCATTTGACTCCTCCTTGCTCATATCAATCCAATCGAATCTCTTCTTTCCTGCTCGTATAGATGGGATTTCTTTGGTATTCTTTTTGAGCCAAGTCAAAGGTTGGAGGCGAACTTTTAACCTAACAGTGTATTAGTATAGTTGTGGGAGATGCATGGACCAGCATCAAGATCTTGGAACAGTGGGACGAATGGATCGGAGGTGGGGAGATGTTGGCTGCGGCACCCATCGTCGTCGCGTCGGTCCCGTCCCTAGCTTTTCCGAGCTGTCCGCTGCGGAAAGGTGGTAGCTAGGGCATGCTTGATCTGGATCACTTCAAATAATTGGTGCCTCCTCCGTCAGGATATTAATAACTAGCTAGTTGCTCGTGGATTAGATAGGTTTGGACTGTATTATACTGGTAGCTTTTGTTTCACTAAGCTACGGAAAAAAGGCTGGTTTTGTCTACTTATGCATTAGATTTCGTCCATATGGGATACATGATGAAAGCCTTTTTTTTAAAAAAAATACATTCATGAGAAAACAACGCAACAAAGTGGAGGATTATAAATTGGCTTTTATCAGCTATTCCATGCGTTGGTGATGTGTTTGTGGTTTTTTGTGAATGAAGTACAAATTCTAGTTCTTGCACCAACTAAAAAAAATTGTACAACCACTAATAAACTTATAAATATCTTACTAGACAAACGTACACCCAAATTTGAATCCTGATCCATTTGAAAAAAGAAGAAGATTTGAAAGATGGGTAGGGTGATGCACCGTGACTCCACTAGCTTATTAATTACCAAGCACACGGGGATGGGTTGGTAGTGGTAAGCATGACACTGTACATGATGCATTTTAGATGTTTTTTTTATTAGTAGTACGCTGTTGTCGGTAGAGGACTAGAGGCACATGGTACTGTGTGCAGGAAAGAATGTGCTGTACTGTGTGGTACGTGCACGTACCACGGTAACGTAAGGTCATCGGCACCCCCCTGGATCCCCATCTGTCCTCGCTCCTTTGGACCGGAGTCTTTAGCCACAGCCACCTTTAGATGTTAGAATTGTAAGGTTGAATTTGAGAGTTGGATGTCTCTTCGTAATCATTGCGTCACTGTAGCATTTTCGTTTGTATATATAAAAAATTGTCTAAAAATTGATTAATTAGGCTCAAAATGTTCGTCTCGCAGATACAACAAAACTGTGCAATTAATTTTTAATTTCATCTACATTTAGTACTCCATGCATATTATGATATTTTAATGTGATGAAGAATCTTCTTTTTGCATAGTATATTTGGGAGTAACTTTTTGGAAACTTTTGGGAACTAAACAGGGCCCAAAACAGCTCGGATCCCTGATCTCATGTTCTGTCATCTCTGCGCAGGCACGCGTCTCCGGCTAGCTGGTTGTGCATGCAGTCTCCGACGAACACCGCTGGCTGGCTGGCGCGTCAGGCCTCTGATATATAACCTTGCATCCACACGTGGAATAGTTAGGCCTTGTTTGTTTAGATGTTAGAATTTGAATGTTGAATTCGAGAGTAAGATGTCACTTCTTGTATTTGTATTTGTGAATAATTATCCAAAAATGATTAATTAGGCTCAAAATGTTCGTCTCGCGGAGTACAACAAAACTGTGCAATTAGTTTTTGATTTCATCTACATTTAGTACTCCATGCATGTTATGGCATTTTGATGTGATGGTGAATCTTCTTTGCACAGTGTATTTAAAAGTTGCTTTTTAGAACTAAACAAGGCCTAGTGGCCTCTTTTGTCAGGGAGACTCCTGTGCGGCTGTGCCAATCTGTTTAAGCATGCACTTGTGTAGAGCTATGCCAACCTGCTTTATTAATTAGAGCGTGTTTTTGGCTAAGCCATGGGCATGGCTGTGCCAACGAGGAGCATCAACTGCCAGAAACAAAGGACAAACTCCCCGCTCGTGTCGTGCATCCAAGATCCCGTCCTGCACAAGGCGCACCTGTACGTTCTCTCGTCGGCGCAGCCAACTGTGCGCATGGCCGAGGAACTAGGACCACAAGGACAGACGATGTACAGCGTCTCAAACCGGACCAGGGCATCGTGCAGACGAGAGGAGCTTCTTCCATTTCCATATGTGAGTGTGCCACGTACGGATGATGGGTGCACGCAGTCACGCACACAGCTCGACTGCATTTATTACAGCTCCAACCCTTTTATATTATGCTGACCTGACCAGACAGCTAGCGAGTTTAAGTTAGCTCTGATAGATTAGATCAGATCAATCATTGTTTGATTGCTCGACTGCCACCAGCTGCTTGTGCCATGCTCCACTCCAGCTCCAGTGTGATTGTTCTTCAATGCTGCAACGACGGCCGGTGGTGCAGATCCGCCGGCCGTATAATACTATCGCCATCAGCGCGTACGTGTAGCATCGAGCATGCATGCGTGCATGTTACAAGTATATATACCTTGTTACGTAAGGTCCCCGGGAAAAAAAAAGTCTACTTCACCGTGAAACACATCACCCCCAACCTATGAAAATAGATTTTTTATCCCCTAAACTTTCTAAAACCGGACAAATCACCCCCTAAAGCAGTTTTGAAAAATCATAATAAATCACAGAAAAATCGTAAAATAGAAAATCAAATTGTGTTGGATTCCAAATGAGTAGATCTACGTAGTGAATATATAGATCTAAAGCTACAGGAAGAAAAATGTACTAAAGCATTCCATATTATATGTTCACTGCGTAGATCTACTCATTTGGAGTCCAACACAATTTGACTTTCCATTTTATGATTTTTCTGTGATTTATTATGATTTTTCAAAACTGCTTCAGAGGTGATTTGTCCGGTTTTAAAAAGTTCAGGGGTAAAAAATCCATTTTGATAGGTTGGGGGGTGATGTGTTCTACCCCTCATAGGTTAGGGGGTGAAGTAGACTTTTTCCGGTCCCCGGTCCCCATGGAACAAACCGATCGAAAAAGACCATGCACTAATTAAGAAGCGTTGTCACCTGATGAGAGTGTGATGTTGATACACACTCATCTCCACCGATCTGATCATTGCAATTGCATGCACTACGTGAAAACCTCAAATAAGTAACACGACATTGGTAACGGGCGCATAAAGTCCGTTACAAGTATTTCTTCAGTAACGGACATCAAACAACAACCGTTACCAATAAGCATAGCAGGACCTCACCACCACAAAACCCGTTACCAATACAGCACATTGGTAACGGGCATCGATAAAGTCCGTTACCAGTATCACTCGGTAACGGACACTGACTAGACCCGTTACTTACACTCATATCGCGGACCCGAAAAAACTATCAAATGCGCTTCAGTTCCGTCAACGCTATCCTCCCGCTCCCCGCCCGGCCTTATCCTCTCGCGCTCCCCACCCAGCCTCCTTCCATCCCCGCCCGGCCGCCCCCTCTCGCTCTCTCTCTCTCGCTCGCCGCCGACTCACCCCGCCGGCGCCGGCGCCTCATCCCGCCCTCCCCTCACCGCGCCGCTGCCTCACTCACTCCCTCCCTCGCACCGCGTGCTCCTCCCCACCGAGGTCGAGGGCGCAAGGGAGAGGCGAGATCCAGATCTGGGGGCGCCAGACCCATCCCTTTCCTCCTCTGTCGTCGCCGCGGCGAGCAGCAGCGGGAGCGGCCCTCAGTGCCTCATCCCCTCCACACTTCCAATCTGCCCACCCTTCCCTTTCCTCTCCTCCCAGATCTCGTCCACGAGCTGCGCAGGTCACTTGGCTGCGCGGCGGGCTGGCGCTCGGGGTCGCGATGCACCCCGCCGTGGCCGACGGCCGGACCGCGTGGATCTTCCTCGAGGCGGCGGCGGCGTGCCGAGGGGGCACGGATGGCGACGCAACCGAGCCGCCGGCGTTCGACCGCGCGGCGGTCAGGCTCCTCGACGGCGAGCACGAGGGTCGTGCTGCGGAAGTACGCACCCGATCTACCAATGGTACGTCGCCTTCCCCGACTTCTTTGCTGGCTCCTTGTTGCGTTGCTCACGTACGCCGGTAACCGGCCACTGGTCGTCGGGGCGTGCAGCAGTCAAGCAAAGCGTGTGTGCAGCAGCGGTCAAGCAAGCCGCTGACGACAGCCCCACAGCGCTGAGCAAGTAATATAGCTGCAGTTTGAAAAGAATGTTCCTCCTTTTTACAAACATATTCATAGTTCAGGTTCCACATCAGCGCAAATTTGCTTATTCCTTTGTGATTGCAAACAAGTTTATTCAACCCGAAGGACACATCTAAAACACAAATATTTTGTGTGCTTTCAAGTAGTTTGTCTTCCTTTGAGAAAATTAATAATGGGAACATGTAACTTGCTTTGTGTGCCTTCAAGGAGTTTGTCTTCCTTTAGCTTAGAAATTTTCTGCTATGGCTATTAAAAAATAGCCTTCTCTGTCATTTTAACTCGGCATCAATTGCCATGTTGTACCAGTAAACATGATGCCATAAGAACTAAAGGAACTATTGAAATAATTCTGTATTAGTTAATCTGTTTGTTTGGCTTTATCTATGGCTCAAGTGGGAACAGTTTGCTTCTATCCATAGCCATATGATTTTTGGGTGACTTCTTCTGTTGGAAGCCATCAGGCAGAGGAGGATGCAATACGAGGCTTAAATTGAATCAGCCATGTTTGGATCTCCATTGCTAATACGAGGGCTAGTTCTTGGTGCTCTTCAGCGAACTGACTTTTTTATCTAATGTGTGCTTCTTATTAGGCAAATCAGCAAAATGCAGGCCAACAAAATCGTCGGCAACCAGCTACATCTGGTGGATTGGTTACTTATGAGGTATTGTGTTATATTTCTCTTGAGCTAGCAGAGATTATGACGCTGCGTAGTACTAAATACTGAGTTCATTACTGATTTTTTGTTATGTCTGATTTATTTATTGGAAAATTATGGTTTTCTTTGAATCCCTCAGATCTTGTTTGGGTCCTGCATTTGAATTCCTGGAAGAATGCTTGTATGGCAATGTTCTGCATCCTGGAGCTACTACTATCTTGAGAGATATCGTGTAGAGTTTTGACCTATCTAACATGTGCATGTGCATGTCCACATATTGCTGGTAAAAACACCCTGATAGAAGAAATTGTGGAATAATGAACATGTATTTTTTTAATCCAACAGTTCATAGTTTTTTGAATTGGACCGTTGTCAGGTTAAAGTTCCAACTAGTTTTTACTGTCTTCTTTGGCAAGTTGACTGATTGTGGCAAATCACTTCTTGTAACATATGAATTATCTGATTTTGCAGAAAAAAGGAAAGAAGATCATCAGAGTTTCCTTTAACATTGAAGAAGCATCTTAAGGATACAGTGATTCTCATGTACAGCTCATAATTCTCCCATAGTTTAAATTGTTAGTATGTCTCATCAAATTGTTCTGCCTGAATCAAAATAGTCTTTTAGGAGTGTATGTATCAACAATCATCCCCAAGCTTTGGACTAGTTTATGAAAACCTGAAATTTTGAACATAGTTGTATTAGAATTGTATCAACAATCATCCCCAAGTTTTGGACTAGTTGGACTTCTTATTTGGACTACCATCATATTCATCATGTTTCAAAAAATTGTATGTGTAGATCATTATAATTTGTCTTCACGTAGTCTAATTTGTTTTGAACAGATTATTGCTCTTGCGGTTCTTGATGGATGACACACTCCAAAGACGTGTTTGATGCTACCAGATTAGCTAGGGTTCTTCATTTTGTTTCTGTAATATTCGTTTCTAGGTGACAGAACGATGTATGTACATATATATGTAATATGAAAGATCAAGCATATTTTTAATTTATATATTTTTTTGTTTTTTAAACTCTCATCGGTAACGGGCATTAACATAAGGCCCGTTACCTATATGTTGTCATTGGTAACGGGCTCTGTGTAGTCCGTTACCAATTATTATTATTGGTAACGGGCATAGATCTATGCCTGTTACTGTACTGGGTCATTGGTAACGGGCATAGATCTATGCCCGTTACTCTACTAAGTTATTGGTAACGGGTATTTGCCCATTACCTATGATTGATTATTAGTAACGGAGTAAGGGTAACGGGCGGATTGCCCGTTACCAATGGCCATCTGTGCCCGTGACCAATGAAGGTTTTTCACGCAGTGATGCACACAGGAATAAGATCTGTACGTGTCACATGGCGGCATGGCGCGTGCACCGCCGTTCCCTCTCGCTGATGATGAGATGCACGGCCGGCGCCGGTCTCCGCTCCAAGGGTTTCATATATCACACACAGCCATCCAGCACGTATGCACCGCAGGCCGGCCTTTCGCTTTCTATCTTTTCTTGAGTCTTGACCGCCGGATTGTCACCTATCGAGTACGGTATGGTTGTAAAGTGTAGCAAACACCGAGTGGATGCACCGGCCCTGACATAGATTTAGTCACCGCGCGCGTACAAAAAAGGAGAGAAAATATATAATATGCTAAAAGAAAGGCCATGCCGCTTGTACATCCATATACTACTCCGTAGCTAGTATATATACACATACACTAGTATATGCACAAAGCTAGAGAGATGGAGCGTGAAGGAAAAGTATAGCGTGTATATGCTTTTCTCCTTTATTCTTTTCTGTTTTGATAAGCATCCAAGTAATTTATATGTTCTCATTTCGAAGAAAAATAAGGGTACTAGAATGCAAGTATATATAGTTTGTTCATTTCTATATACAAAAAAAACGTATGCAATTAGATGCAAGGACTGTATGACGGAAGCTCGATCGATGGAAGCTTCCTGCCTGAATATTTTTTTGTCCGGAACCGAAAGATCCCAGCTGTACAGTTTGTAGTACCGTTATTGTCCCCGTCTCGCGGTGCAGGCACACATCATATCGCGCATGATCCATGAGCATCCCTAAACAACTCGCATCTACAGATAACCCTGCAGACCTATCCTGCTAATCATCGCACGATCGTCAACTCTCTAACCTATCTATGCATGCATATGCATTATCACTAGCCTGATGGCTAGCTGATGCTGCATGCGCGCCCTGCATGCATTTTTGCTAGCTTGCTGAAGCAAGCTAAGCCACTCATCACTCTCGGGTTGATATTTATATATACATATATATATAATAGTATCTCACATACTCTTAATTGCTGCGATTATTTGCAACACTCTCCGATCCGTTCATCAGAAAAATTCTGGGAGTGTTGCGCTAGTTTATTCCGGCTGGTTGTGCAATGAATTGTGTGCTGAAGGAATCCCTAGCGTGCGGTTTGATTTGTTCGTTCGCCCTCCCCTCTCGACGACGACGTCGTCTCGTGTGGCTCCGGCCATGCATGGCTGCATGCGTGGAGTGTGTCCCTGGTTCTGGGGTCCGGGCGGTTGCGTGGCGCCGCGTGCGGCCAGCAATTCTGTTGCGTGGCCGGGGGACACCATGGCACGCCTGCAGATGCCTTCATGCATCCTTGGCCTCCATTATTTGTGCATTATTACTAGCTTTGTCTTCGTAGTGCTTTTATTTACACCTAGGTACTATACTCCTACATGCATACATACATACGTGCATGGTATATAGTTTGGTAATCAATAATTTGCATTGTAAGCTGTTCTAGATGAGTTAGTACGGAGCTTGCGCGTCACGACATCTTAATTGTAGGCGCACGAGCGGCATGGATGGATGGATGGGTCGGATTCAATGGAACGATATCGATCGATCGATCGATCCACCCCCAATTAAAGAGCGTTGAATTGTCACGGCCTATACTGACCCACCTGGCGACCCACGGCCATCATCAATCCTCTTGCATTGATCGCCTAGTTGAATCCTGCTCATCCCTGTTGCACCGGCGAAGAAGAACAGCTATGATCTCTGACTCAACTCACGCAGTTTAGTTTTCTCCACTAGTGACTAGTCAGTCGGTACTAGTCTCAGTATTCCTAGCAACAACAGTAGTCAGAAACTTGAATTGTGACACTACGTCGTGATTGTTCTGAAACTTGTGCACTGACGACAGCCTAACAGCGTGCGCGCCCATCAGCAGAAATTTTTTCACTCGCTCCGGTTCATTTTTAAGCACAGCAACACGTAGCGGACGAACTTTTTGAGTCCACCCACCTAGCTGCGTTATACTACGTACGGAGTACGAGGTAAACAAACCAGCAGTGCACCGACCTGTGGAAAAGGAGCGACCTCACCGGCTCGATCACACGCCCACACACGGCACGCCGGCCGGCAACACGCGAGTTTTTTAGCCGGCAAGGACCGGACCGGACCGGACGAGCGCGCGCGAGCACGGCGCCGACCAATGATTTCCTCGGGAAAACGCCCGGTCGCGGTCTCACCTCGACACGACACGGCAGTACGTCGGCACGGATGGGCAAAACAAAAGGTGGTAGGAAGCGGGAGGCGGCACATTGCTGTCACCAAGTCAAATTCAGCGGATCGCTCGCTCGCTCGGCCGGCGGTGCGGGAAGCCGTAGGCATCAGGGCGGCCGGTGCGTGACGTCCCGGACAGACTGGCGGGGCTGACCCCGAATGGCCAAATCATGCGCTTCCATTCCAACGTACACATCTGCAAGCGTCACATGATTCTCTCCTTTCTCTCACACTCTCTCTCTCCTCCCCCGACGAAAGTGACAAAGTGTGTACTCGGTCGTCTCAGGTCAGATGGGCAGACCTAATCACCTGGTAATAATACTATGGTGAACAGTAGTAATTGATTGAGTTTGCCTCGATGACTGAGGAAAGCATGGCGCGCACAATGTGTACAGGCTACGAGCAGTCCGGTCAAGTGTTTCAATTGGGATTGTTAGGAGCATGGAAATTGTGGTTCACATAGGAATTTGACTGGGTTTATGTGAAACTCGTGTAAACACCGGTTCGGGATTCCTGTGCTTTGTGTGGGAAATCAGCCTGTTCTCTTTCTGCGGATTTTTGGTAACTGATTCGAGGATTGGGACTCAAGGACCAATTCCTGATGCTAGGGTGAGGAAACGAAACCCCCAAATACCAAAACCGAATCGCTTAATTGAAGTGATATCTTTTGTTTGTTTAGCTTTTAGTGCAGTTTCGTTCTAAAATTGATTTGTTCCGCTAACAATTTTTGGCTCCATACAAAAAAAACTGACAGAAATGTTTCAGATAGTTAGGTTCTTATTTTTTTTAAAATCTATTTTCCTATGAAAAAGTCTATTTTCTATTCGGATTTTTACACACATATATGATATTACAAAAGTACTCTTGAAGGCAACAATACTTGTATAGCTTGAGATTTTGGAAACTAAATGTTTTAAAGGTTATTGATAGTTAAAGTTTTAAAAAAAATTTCTCGAATACGCAGGAGATCTACGCATCTTTGTATTTAAAGAAGAAGAGAGTTGGTTTACAAAGCTTCAAAAATTTTAGTCGCTACGCTAGTCAACCAATCTCATTAGCGAAACATAGCACTAGCTTTGTCCGCTGAAAAATGTGTCGACTTGAGCATCGAAATGACTCCAAAATAAGGATTCATTTCCTAGTTTCTTATGCATAGTGTAAGCAAAAATAATTACTACGACAATACCATTTTCAAACATCTGACCAACATGATTCTCAAGAGGGAAAAAATATAGTCTACATAAAGAACAAAAAAAATCAATAATATGTTTATATAGTTTTTTTTCACTTTGTAACTAAAGTCACTTCCCTTTTTTCCTTTGGTGGCCACCGAGGTAGTAGCTGCGGCCCCAGCACACGCTTCTCACTGACCAGGACAAGGACAGGACAGGTCAGCGTCAGCCACCTCTCCCTCTCCGCCGCACCGCACCGCACCGCACCTCACCTCTGGAAATCCCAGTGACATCCCTTCTCAAGCAAGAACACCAACACGTGGAGCCGCGCGACCATGCCGTACCCCCGCGCTTTTCCGCATCCGAGGGCCTCCCCCACCCGGCGCTATATATGGCCATCGCCTTCTTCTGCCACCTTGGGTAGTTAGCTAGCTCCGACTTGAATGATCCTCACTGTACTCTGATCTCGAGGCCTCCGATCCGCTGGCCAGAAGAGTCAACCAAGAGACGAACAATCCACAAGCGCACCTGCCTGCTGCCGAAAGAAGAAGAAGGTTAGTGATTTTGCGTTGCGTCAGGTTTCTTCATCTGTTAGTTCTGTGCGTTTCGTTACGAGCTGATGCCTGAACAATGGCGGAACTTGTGCGCCTGTGCCGTTCTTTTCCGCAGGAGGAAGAAGGTGTTGGGTTATTGACAGTTTGGCAGCGGCGTCGTGATGGGTTTGCTCTTCTCTTGCCCTGTGGAGGAGGAAGACGCCCCGGCAGAAGCTGGCCTTCCGGCGCCGCCGGGCGGCGGCAATGCCGGGGAGCCGGCGGCCCTGAAGGCGCCGCTGGGCTCCGGGAAGCTCCGGTTCGAGGAGTCGCTAAGCTTCAAGCAGGAGCAGCAGAGCCCCAGCGCGCGCCTGCAGGTGGAGACCAAGATCTCCGTCGCGTCGCCGCGTGCCACCGTGGCGCCCGTGCCCATGCCCAGGGAGCTCGCGCGGACCAGGTTCGCCGACGCGGCGACGGCGGCGGCGGCGGCGCCGGAGAGCCCGAAGCAAGAGTCGGCGGCGGTGACGGTGCAGAAGGTTTACAAGAGCTTCCGCACGCGCCGCCGCCTCGCCGACTGCGCCGTGCTCGTCGAGCAGAGCTGGTGCGTACGCCGCGGCTGACCTCCACCTACCTGCAAAGACTTCTTTTCTTCTTCTTCCTCCAGAATCCGCAACGGCATTGCGCGTTCCTGCTGCTAAAACGCCGTTTTTCAATGCGATTCTTGCAGGTGGGAGCTGCTGGATTTCGCGCTGCTCAGGCGGAGCTCTGTCTCCTTCTTTGACATCGAGAGGCAGGAGTCGGCGGTGTCCAAGTGGGCGAGGGCAAGAACCAGAGCTGCCAAGGTTTGCACACCTGCCACAATCTGTCACTTCTCATCAGTTGCAAATAATTTCATGTGAGGTTGGCGAAAACTGTACTAATGGCATGCGAATTCCACCAAATTCAGGTTGGCAAAGGGCTGTCCAAGGACGAGAAAGCCCAGAAACTCGCGTTGCAGCACTGGCTCGAAGCTGTGAGTATTAGCAATTTCGCTGGAGATGTTCCCCAATTTTTGTGTCAGTTAGGGTGTCATGTGAAGCATGTGCTGATGTGAATTGCTGAAATTTTGACGAACAGATTGACCCACGACACCGTTACGGTCATAACCTTCACTATTACTATGACTGCTGGCTGCGGTGCGAAAGCAAGGAGCCATTCTTCTACTGGTTAGTGTCACTCTCTGACCATGACATTTGCCTCTTCTAAATATTTCATCAGTTGTTGAGATTTGACTTTGTTTAGTTTACCTTATCCAGGCTCGACGTTGGAGAAGGAAGGGAAATCAATCTTGAGCGGTGCCCGCGATCGAAGCTTCTGAGCCAGTGCATCAAGTACCTTGGTCCGGTGAGCGTCCGCAAACAATCTGAAGAGAGCATCTCTATATTGCCTGCTGTTTCTTTTCAGAAAATAATGGTCCAAATTGTATTTCTGCAGAAAGAAAGAGAGGAATATGAGGTTGTGATTGAGGACGGCAGGTTCATGTTCAAGAACAGCAGGCAAATCCTTGACACCTCCGGTGGACCGAGGGATGCCAAGTGGATCTTTGTTCTAAGCACATCCAAGAATTTATATGTTGGACAGGTAATTTTGCAGCTACCTTCATACTACCAACACGATGCAGTAGCCTTTTGTGTGCCGGTTCATCAGCTACCTTCATACTACCAACACGATGCAGTAGCCTTTTGTGTGCCGGTTCATCATGTAACATTGTCCATGAATCACTACTGCAGAAGAAAAAGGGCACATTTCAGCACTCCAGCTTCCTCGCCGGAGGGGCTACATCTGCTGCTGGCCGACTAGTTGTGGAAGATGGAGTTCTGAAGGTACTTGTCGTTTAATATACATAAACATCCAGTGGAGCTGAACTGCTGATTCTATCTTTAATCTCTATCGTCAAATCCAGAATTCTGTAACATAGATAATACCCTGACACATTCTGATGATTTTTCACAGGCTATTTGGCCTCACAGTGGTCACTACCGCCCGACTGAGGAGAACTTCCAGGAATTCCAGAGCTTCCTCAAGGACAAAAGTGTCGATCTTACTGACGTCAAGGTGAGCATATTATAATCGGTGTCTTAAAAATGCAGTGCCTCCAACTTTGCTTGTAACCAAACTTTCATCTTCTTCTTAATGAAATGATGCGCAGAGCTCCTGCGTATTAGTATTAGAGAAGAAGAAAAAAAATGCAGTGCCTCATAAAGTGTTGCAAAATTTGCATATTCTGAACCCTCTCGATGGCTATGATACAGATGAGCCCAGATGAAGATGATGAGGAGTTCTGGAGCAGGCTCAAAAGCATCCCCTCCGACTTCTGCGCCGCGGCTGCTGACAAACCTGAAGATGAAGCAGTTGCAGCTCAAGATACCAACCCTTGCCAGGCGCCGCTAATCACTGAAGCCACCACATCTGAAGAAATCCCACTCTCACAGCAGGAAGAAACCAGGACGAATCCGAGACCCATTCCAACGGTCACTAGACAAGATTCATCAGAAGACGCCGTTCAAAACGATGAGACCTCAACGGCCAGCGACAGTAGTGCCTCGTCTGAAGATCCTCACGAGGAGAGCCCCCACGACGGCGACGATGACAACACGGCCGTGCCGAGGGAGAAGATCCTGCAGAGGATCAGCTCGAAGAAGGAGACTAAGTCGTACCAGCTGGGGATGCAGGTGTCCTTCAAGTGGACCACGGGCGCCGGGCCCCGGATCGTGTGCGTCCGGGACTACCCGTCGGAGCTCCAGCTCCGGGTGCTGGAGCAGATGCACCTGTCGCCGAGGCTCGCCGGCGGCGCCGGCGCCGGCAGGGCGGCGTCGTCCCGGTTCGCCTCGCCGCAGAGGTCCGGCAGCCCGACGGCGAGAGGCCGCTGCGAGCAGCTGGCGCTGGGCAGCGGCGGCGGCAGGGCGGCGTCGTCTCGGTTCGCGTCGCCGCAGCGGTCGAGCAGCCCGATGGCGAGGGGGCGGTGCGAGCCGCTGACGCCGAGGGAGGCGTTCCGGACGCATCTGATGGCGAGAGGATGATCGTGATCAGAAATTCAGAATCAGACCAGCCATTCGGTTTCGATGAATGGACTTTTTTTTTGAGCGGTGGGATTTGTGTATACGAAGAAAGAATAAAATGGGGAGTAAAACCTGCTCCCCGTGTAGATAAACAAAAATTCGTTAATTCTTTGTAACCCTGATGATGAAATAATGCAATGACCAATACAAATTCTTTACTTGGCTAGCAAAAATGCCCTCTAAATTCTCACTGTGAAGTCGAGCTGTTCAGCGTGTTACAGAGATAAGCTGAAATGTTAAGAGTTACAGATCAGAATTCAGAATAAATAAAACCTAAATGAAGATTTTAAAATACCCTCCCAAAAGGGCGCGTCTAGACGTCACGCGCGTGATGCGGTGACACCTGTCACCCGAAGAAGCAGACGCGGTTTTAATTTTTTATTGGGCTGGTGTTGGGCCAATTGACGGTACGCATGAAGAGTGGAGTAGTAGAAAAAGTAACCACGTGGTGTCAGGTCACTTGCATGCATGCGATAAAGTTTAAAAAAGATCATTACTCTTAAACCAAAACATCCAAATTAAATTTAGATCGCATTATTACGATAAAGTCTTTAAAATAAGATCTCACCTGACTATATTTAGATGATGTTTTTTATACGAATATTTTTTATAAAACTAGAACAAATGAGTCCACGCTGTGAACAAATTCCTGCACATGGAGAACATAAAGAATCAACGTTGCGAACAAATTATTGCACGTGGAGAGCAAATCAGTCCACATTGCGAATAAATTACTGCACATTGAGAATATGTAAGTCCACATTGCGCACAAAGTACTGCATATGGAGAACAAATGAGTCCACGTTGCGAACAAATTGCTGCATATGGAGAACAGAAGAATCCACATTGCGAACAAATTACTGCACATAGAGAACATGTAAGTCCACATTGTGAATAAATTACTGCACATGGAAAACAAATGAGTCCATGTTGCGAACAAATTGCTCCACATGAAGAACAGACGAATCCACGTTGCGAATAAATTACTGCACATGGGGAACAAATAAATGTAAAAAACAAATATATAACAAATAAAGTTAAAAAATAAAAAATAAATAATAAAAAGCAAATAAAAAAGAAAAAAACAAGTCTACAAAAAAGAGGAAAAAGGAAAAAAGAAAAGATATATAAAGTGATACAAATGATATAAAACTAAATAAAAACAAAATTAGAAAAAAAGAACAACCATACTGGCCTCTATTATGCTGTTTTACCGTTCCCGCGGCCCAAATGTTATAACGTGGGCCGAAAGAAAAAAAAAGTGGGAGAGGAAGGAGGCCGGCGCGTGGGCGACAACCGCGAAAAAATCGAGCGCGCGACAAACTCTCCCAAAAGGCCAAGAGTTTGATAAAAACTTTAAATTTGACACTGTCGTAGCTCTCTCAAAAAGAGAAAGCGCCCTCCAAAAATAAGCGGTCAAGAGTTTGATAAAAACTTTAAATTTGACACTGTTGGCCTCCAAAAATAAGCGGCCAAGAGTTTGATAAAAACTTTAAATTTGACACTGTTGGGGCTCTCTCAGAAAGAGAAAGCGCCCTCCAAAAATAAGCGTATGCTGCTATTTGTGGCGTGCACACGGTATTCTTTAGTAAAAGGCGAAAGAATAGTTCGCTTTGTGCTCACCACGCAGCTGCGTGCTTTCTCCAGTCCGCCCACCGCCTCCTTATGTAGCCAACGCTCAGCTCGTCTCCGCTTGGACTGGCGAGGTGGTACTAAACCGCAGCAAGTCAGCCGCTTCTCTTGGATATCTTTCCCTTCCCTGGGCTTGCAAACCAGGAAAGCCCACCTAGCCCAGTACGGTTGGTCAGTTTAAGCCCACCTACGCTCGGGGCGCACGACGAAGGACGGGTCGACGGGACAAGACTCGCCTACGTCCAACGCTGCGAGTCCGCTGCCGCCGCCGTCGCGTTGTCGTGCTGTGCTCGGCGGCGGCGCCGCCGCGCCGGTGAGCACGCACCGCCGAGGCGCCGGCGATGGGCGTGGCGGCTGCGGACTTCGGCCACTGCAGGTCTGCAGATTAATAACTTCGTTATGTTTTCATCGAGTTGATCGAACGAGCAGACGACGACTACAACGACGCGAGAGAACTGCCCTAGTTCCAACTAACGCTTGTGCGTTTTGAGGCCTCGAGGGCTCTGCATAGTAAAACTACAGTGTCAGATGCATGACACAGGTAGAACTAGACAAAGAGGTAGCATTAACTGACGAACAACACCATATGTATTTTTCAACTTGATGGTCTTTTTTTCTCTCAGCCTGATTATCTATGGCACTGAGCAGTAATGGTGAATTTATCCATCACTGCTGCGCAAAATTTTACATGCACCACTGTAATAATCTCCTCATTGACAAAAATGTGAAGAGTCGACTAGATGAGCTCACTGGAATAAGCCACCATCGATTCCTCGCGGTTACTACTACCGGTTACTACTCCCTACACTAAGCAAAGCCACAAGCAACAGATGGAAAATCGGGAACAGACATCAACGATGAACCATGGTTGTAGCCGGCTACAGTACATGGGTTCATTCTTCGTGTTTCCGCTTTCGTGCTAGATCCCTTTTCTTTTGCTCTTTTCTGGCTTGTACTTTCTCTTCATGGCCCTCGTCGTCCATCTTCATTTTTGCAAGACGCTTTGCTTTGAATACCTGTAATGTTTGCATAGTTGAGAATAACTCAGTGATCATAGAAACAGATACTATAATAGGTTGATGGCCGGAGATGCAGAACTAAACACAGTTAGCTATTTGTGGTAAAAAATGAATACCTTTGTAATATTTTTAGTAACTTCTTTGTCACTGCACTCATAGGCCTCCAACTGCTTCCCCACAATATCTTCAATCTCATGTAAAAGACATATATCCTTCTGTAGACACAACCAGATAAAGCATGCAAGTCCACTAAGATGGGCATTCATCACAATGCTGAGACAAAAACTGAAACATGTTCCAAGAATCTTGAATGTGCTTTTTGTTTCAAGTTTTCTATAAATTGATCCACTTCAAGTATAGACATACCACACTAGTGGGCACATGTAGAGCTTATTAATTGGTAGCCTGTTAGAATCACTTTTTTTAAAAAAAAAACTTCTATTAGAATTGTTCAACCAGCCTTCTTGAATAATTTATACTGGATGCCATTAAACATTTTTTTTTGACCAGCCACTAAACAATTATGATAATCTAGGAATGCTACACATCAGTAAAAATTAGGCTAGAGTTTCATTAAAATATAGTAGCACAAATGATAATTTTAATGGGTAAAAGCATCATTAAGAGATGTTATGGATCTGCTAGGATTGGGCTGAATTGTGGAGGATTAGGGTTGAGAGAGAGGGTTGAGGGGCGCTGGATCACCGGCCGCGGGGCTGCTGCCCACGGCCGGGCAAGAGGAGGGAATCCTTCTTCTTGCTTGATTAGATTGATACATCTCATCTCCTTATATAGAGAGGATTAGACCAACTAACCCTAATTAACTCTAATGGGCTAAGGCCCAATAGGCCCTCCTAACACTACTCCCCACCTGGACTTGCAGCTCGTCCTCGAGCTGCGACACGAACTGCGACCCAACGACGACTCGACGAAGCCTAAACCTAACACCTAAAAATAAGCCTTTTACATCTCGGCTGATTTTATTAAGCAAAACTAAATTGAGACTCTTTATTTTGAACTCGAAATGCGGGCACCCTTTGTACGCCGTACTTGCACCTGTGTAGCCACCTGGATCCCATGTCACCATCTGAAAATGGGCCTCACCTGGGCTGATGCTAGAGAGCACCATGCACGTGGCCTGCCACAGTCCAGCCCCCTCAGACACGCGTGGAGGCCCAATTCCTTCAGTCACGCGTGGAAGCACCAGAGGCCCAGCTGGAAGCCCATCACCTGCCGACACTCGGGGGCCAACAGCCGTGACGACACAGCCGCCCCCAGCCACGCCGAAGCCGCCGCCCCCAGCCGCGCCGCACCCGCGGATGGCGCTGCCCGCTGCGGCAGCCCGCCGCAATCCCCTCCGAGAAAGGCGCGGCGCGCCGCGGAGAGGATCTCGATGGCGCATCGGAGATGGAGGAGGCCCGCCGGGATCGAGGACCCGGAGCGTCCTCGCGCGGGGAAGACGACCGCGCCGGCCGTGTAGCGGGCGAGCCCTGCACCCACGGGCCCGAGGCGGTCGTGGCGACGGCCCGCGGAGGCGACCGCGCGGTGGCCGCCGGCGCATGGATGCGGCGGCGCGGCGCGCGTCTCCTGGCGGCGGAGCGCGGAGTCGGCCCCTCGGAGGCCTACGCCCGTCCCGGCGGCGGCCTGCCGAGAGGCTCCACGGGGCCCACCCGCGTCGACGGCGGAACGGGACGGGGGAGGTCGACGAAATCGGCCGTGGCGGCACTGCTGGCCCCTGTCGCCGACGAGCGGCCATGCCGCGGCCGATGGGGACGGCTGGGGCGGCGGCTGTACGCGGTTGGCCCGCCGTCAAGTCCACCTCCCGAGCTCGCAGCTGCTGACGCATCGCCTTCAGTCGTCGACGCGCGAGGAGTCCTCGAGCTGCCGCCTGCAGCTGTACCGCTGCGGACGTCTGACAGGTAGGCCTCTTCCCCGCCGTCCTAGTCTTGGTGTCCGCCTCCAGCGCGATTTCGATCTGAAGCACTGGCGCGGCCTCGTCGTGGCTCTTCTCGGCGGCTGCCGACTCCTGCTGCGAGGTCGCATCGGTGGAGGAAGGTGGCAGAGCAGCGACCGTTGCAAGGACCGCCATTGGCGGCCACCCGGTTGTGCAAGGCGGCGGCCACACAGGCGGCGGCGGTGGCGACCATCCTAGCGCCGACGGTGGCGACCATACGGGCGGCGACGGCGGCCATGCGACCTGCGCCCATGGCGTCGGCTGCGGCCACAACGACTGGGACGGCAACATGGGTGGTAAGGCCACGGCCATCGTTTGCGCGAGGACTTCCGCCGAGCGCTGCAAGTTGGAGACTGCCGCCGTCAAGCGCTCCAACGCCTCTGTGGTGGAGGGAGCAGCGGTGGTCATGGCGATGGTGGTGACCGGCCCCGGCAATCCTGATACCAAATGTTATGGATCTGCTAGGATTGGGCTGAATTGTGGAGGATTAGGGTTGAGAGAGAGGGTTGAGGGTCGCTGGATTGCCGGCCGCGGGGCTGCTGCCCACGGCCGGGCAAGAGGAGGGAATCCTTCTTCTTGCTTGATTAGATTGATACATCTCCTCTCCTTATATAGAGAGGATTAGACCAACTAACCCTAATTAACTCTAATGGGCTAAGGCCCAATAGGCCCTTGGCCCTCCTAACAAGAGAGTTCAGCAAACCTGTGTAACAAAGCTTATAGCAAGCCCTCCCCTTGAAGCTCTTGCAGTTCGTCCAACCCTATGAATGTAATCGCGTGGATACCTACAATAAGTAGCAACAAGAACATCAAAATGTCAACATTCAAAATAAATGTTGACAAAGAATCTTAAAGTATTGCAAAAAAGTTACTATAAAACACACCATGGAATGTCATAGTTGATAACAAGATCAACTGTCTGGATATCCAATCCACGGCTGCCCACATCTGTAGCAAGCAATACGGGAACCTGACCGGATTTAAAACGACTTAGTGCTGAGAGCCTCTGCGCTTGAGACTTGAGGGAATGCAAAGAAACAGCAGAATAGCCGAGCTCTTCCAGCAGCAGATCCAAAAATAGGCAGGTTCTACAAAAGAATGGAAGCAATTCAGGTAAAATGAGGTGAATGAAATGAACTTCGAAATGGATTATATGTTACATTTTGGGGAGGAAAAAAGCAAACATTCCACACGAATAATTTACCTAACCTATAGCCTATAGCTACACCTTAGTGGAAAATGGAACAGAAGGTTTGTTGAAGTACACGGCCACATGCCAAGAAAAGGGTAAGCAACTCGGTATTTCTTTTAAAATCCAGAAACACTTAAAAGCAATGGCGACCCCACACAACCAGGAGGATCTCTTACACAACATTAGCTATGAAATTATATAGTGTGGAGAAGCATAGTTTCTGGAAATTCTTGTTAGGGCCTTAGGGTAGCATACCTGCATTTGGAAACAAATACGATGACTGAGCGGATAGGGTCTCCCATCTTATGGATAGAGTCTTCCTTGTCCTTCATTTTTGACAGAAGATATGTAAGATGAAGCTCTTTTCCATCATTAGGAACATGAATATATTGCTGTGTTAACGTCTCTACTGTCTTGAATCCTTCATATGCTTCATAAAAGTATGACTTGTTGCCAGAAAGTTCGAGCAAAGATCGCAGATTATCTGACATTGTAGCTGAAAACAAAAAGGTTTGCCTCTTCTTTGGTAAACAGCCAAATATCACCCGGAGTTCCTCCTCAAAATTAACATCTAGCACTCTATCTGCCTCGTCCAACACAAGAAACTGTGATACAAAGAAGCTTCAGTAATCTGGAACTGGCAGCTAAAGTTAATGAAACATTTCTTAGGATGCAGTAAAGTACAAGAAAACACAGATCACTCAAAAGGGATAACCCTCTCAGACACTCACACTCAAACATGAACTACGCAAACCCAAGAGCGCGCATAGAAGAACATTGAAACTACCATTTCCTATCATAAACATCAGTATGCATGATTTGCATCGATCCTGGAATGCGCCATTGAAAACATAATCACTCTATGATAGTATCAATGAACAGCATTACATAGACCTTAAACACAGCAAAAGGTTATTCTCCACCAAGAACATCTAAGTGTACCCAAAACAGTGTGCCTTGGTGTAATTAAGGTTATAATGATTTCCTCTCTAGGAGATTCAGTGAAAGATCAAAACATCAAATAATCGCTAAAATAAGCAACACAACATTCCCTGCCTCTATAGTCTACAAATGCATATGAAGATTTCTGATTGTTATGTTGCAACAGAACACACCAGCAATATTTTCTAGTTTGGCAACATAAATTCTCTAGGAATAAGTGAAAAAGGAATAGCAAGTTGAGTATTTCATGGTCCATCAAGAGCAAATCAATAATAATCTCTGTTTTGAAGCTACAATGTTAGTCGTTGTCGTGTGCCAAACCTTGGTGCGCGCGAATACTTTGGCGAGATCAGGGTCGTCTTTGACAAGCGTGGCGATGCGGCCCGGGGTGGCGACGACGACGTGGGGGCGGCGTGCGAGCCCCTTGGCCTGTGCGAGCGACTCGAACCCTCCGATGGCCGCGAGGCACCTGATCCCCAGCGGCGCCCCGAGCGCGCGGAACTGCTCGGCGAGCTGCGCCGCGAGCTCCCGCGTGGGGGCCAGCGCGAGCGCGGCGACGCCGTAGGGGTCCTCCCCGAGGCGGTGCAGGATGGGCAGCGCGAACGCGGCCGTCTTGCCGCTCCCGGTCTCGGCGATGCCCAGCACGTCCTCCCCCGCCAGCGCGCGCGGGATGCACCGGCGCTGCACCGCCGTGGGGCGCCTTATGCCCAGGGCGCTGCACGAATCGACCAGCCACTGCGACAGGCCGAGGTCCGCGAACGTGGCGGGCGCCGCGCCGGCCGCGGCCTCGGCGTCGTCGGCCTCGCCGGTCTCGGTCACGATGGTGGGAGCCGGGTCGGGACCTGATTGGTCGGTCTCGGCGGCGGCGAGGTCAGGGCTTCCGGGCTTTGGCCGGGTCTGGACTTCGGGCTCGGGCTTGAGCTTGGGCTTGCGCTTGGTTCTCTGGGAGAAGAGTCGGAAAGGTTGCGCCTCGCCGTCGACCTCCATGATGGCGGCGCTCGGTGGTAATAACTACCCCTAAACCTCAATTCACACCCAGCTAGCCGCAGCGGCAAGCGGTGGCCGAGCGACGGGTCAGGGCTCAGGAGCAGCGGAGAGCAGCAGCACTTGTGTCGAAAGTAACGGACAGGAGCAGGAGCAGCCGCGCCACCGAGTTGAGAGATGGGGAGAAGCGGCGAGGGGTTGGGGGAGGGAGCGGCCAGCGTCGGGCGCGCGTGGAGGATGACGACTAGGTTTCGGCCGGCGGCGCGGAGGGATGGCGGATTGACGGCGCGGAAGGAGAACGAGGCGAAGGGGTTGGAGAGGCCGGGGCGGCGAGTCGGGCCGCTAATTGTGTTTAGAACTTGGGCCGTACAGCCCGGGTAGCTTGAAGCCCTGCTAGACCACCACGGGCTTTTTTGTTTTGTTTTGTTTTGACCACCACGGGCTAATCGGGTACTACCTCCACGATGCCTGGACTGATCGTTGTTTGCCCAAGTGCCGTGCTGAACTGCTGATACACAGGCCCAGGCACACACCAGCATATATCCTCACCGCACTGCAAAAGAGCACTCGTGTCAAAGAAACAGCATGCGATATCTGTATTGAAGCCATTTTTTTCAGAACAAAAAAACATAACGGAGTGATGAAAATAGTGAAATACAATCTTCAACCCGAAAGTTCATAACCTGACAGCAAAGCCAGCTTACTACCGAGCAACTTCTGCTGGGGACACGCTTAAAAACTGTGTGTGCCAGAGAAAGTGTGAAACTAGAACTCCCATTTCTGTTTGATCGATGCACCTTGGGAAAGTACAGGTGGGAGTCACCTGGAAATGAAAATTACGAAATCGCAAATACGCATTGATGCATTTGCCATTTCGACAGGGTCGTTGACAAAATTGTTTACTCACCAATTAAATAAGCGAAGAGATTTTCTTTTTTGTCAAAACAACTTCAAATATTTAATAGAGCAGATATGTTCCAACCAACACCTATAAAATAAACTGTACTCACAACATGCGTAAGTGCTTTCGACCAGTTACAGGGCGTGGGCGTGAGAACCGGTAATTAAACATCAGGATAATATTCTCCTTCGCGAAGATCTGCTAAAAAAGAGCTTCAAATATTCTGCCTCATTTTCCATCTCCGTTTTATTTACCTTATCCTCCACAGCAAAATACCACCTGAATCTCCAAGATCGCTCGGGATGTATATATAGACACTAAACCAACCAAGATGACAATTCAATCACAATAAAAGTTAACCAACTCTTTTATAGAAGCAGCTGCCCAGACAAACTACTATGTCAAAAACTCAACATGTAGTTGCAGCTGCTCCAAGTGGTGATAACACACTGAAAATGACATCTGATCTAATATTTTGTGCGCTATCATTGTGAAGGACTTGTGCTACCTACCTCCTCTCTTGATAGTGAAGTTTTGACTGAAGACCTAAAGGAATAATTGATGGCATTTGATTGATAGCTTTCCTTTGAACTAACTGTGAAATCTTATTTTAATGTTTTACCCTTAAATAACCTACAGAGGCAGATAATGATAGCTGCCACCCAAGAGAGCTATACATAAAATTCTGTTTGGACATTTGGTTGTGACTCTTATGCTCCACGCCCACATTCCACGTGGACTTGAATAGTTTAGCCCTGGTCAACTAGTAGTGCCAGATGACCATGATATAAGACTGCCAGAATGTTATAAATTACACAGGTTCAGCATTGCTTGAGACGTCCAGGTACAGTCATAAAAAAGAAAAGAAAAAAGAAATAGCATAGGGCACAATAGATCTCTAATGTAAGATGTATGAGTTTACCAACAAATTCATTTCCTACTTATAATATTTTGGTAAGTTGCATATGAGAACAGATATGCGATGAAAACTATAGTCCTCAGCTAATTTAGCTGGGTACAGAGAACAGAGATATTGCAAATGGCCAACTAAGTACTTTGGAAAGTTTCAACACTGGAAGAGTAATACATAAACTACACAAAAAATAGAATGGAGGGCACACAACTCAGATGAACGTGCAACCAATTAAACATTCCATGACAGGAAATACATTGAGATGGTATGCCAAAAGACAAACCCTGGACAAAGTTCCTCTGAATTTTAATGTGCCAGCCACAGGAAGTGTATATAAACACCAATAAGTTACCAAAACATGAACTCATGTGTCACAAGTTGCATGTATTGATCCCATCTTTGCAATCCCTCGTCAAGTTGTTGAACGTCTCAACTTGTGTCTTTGATCTGTAAAATACCTCAGTGTCTACAATCACCCTCATGTATTCATCAAACGGCACTGGCTTACCCCCACTAAGTGTTGTCGTCTCATTGTACCATTCACTAGTGTTTGACCAGAGCTGCTTGTAATCATCAAGCAAATGCACATGGAAGTGTGACCTCAGCTTGTCGAAGTAGTTATAGAATGGCTCATTAGTTGCAATGTAGAGATTTCTCATTGGCTTAATAAGCTTGGTCACCTTATTCACGATCGCATCAGGTGATGTATCGGCATCCAAGTTTGGGTACATCTTTTTGTTCTGCGCCTTCCACCCTCGGACCACATGTAGACCATCATAATCCCAGTCCATACTGCCCGCAATCTGTGTTACAATGTCCATCAGCCTCTTGGACTTCCAAATAGCATACCAAGGCCTTTGAATGACCTTGGCAGCTCTCCCTTCGCAGACCCTGTACCAGTAATTCTCAGGCTCCTGCCCAACAAACTGCCTCCAAATGATATTGCTCTTGTCCCTCTTAAGCTGCATTGGTGTCACCTTGTACGAAGGTACCTTACGCACTGTGATCCGGCCAGGACCCTTCTTCTTATCCCAGCGTTTCCAGTCCTTCAAGAAGTCTCCTTCCTCCACCACAGACGCACTCTCCTTCAAATGCTCAAAATCAAAGTAGTACCTGAAATCTTTGCCATCCACATCCTTCCCATCCACCGTGTGCGCCCCAGATAAACACATATTCAGATCCATCACAAACGTCCGGTTCAGGAACTTGGCCTCTCCAAGGCCACACAAGAAGCTCCAAATGAACTGGTTCATGCTCTTGCAATGGTCTCCACCTCTCATGTAGTACAAGTACTTCCCCTTCTTGAACTCTGCTTCTGATCCGACCACCGGGATTGTGTCGTTGATCTCTGCATCCACTGCTGGTGCTGGCACACGGGGGCTCTTCGGGCCCTTCCGGTATGGCCGGCGAGCTGCATTCGTCCCCGAACGGAACTTGCCGACTTTAACGATTTCAAGAGCGCACCCATCGGCCGAGGTGAGGCTGAACCTGCGGTAGTCCCTGTACCGGCGCCACGACTTCTCCCGCCTGTTCCGGAACCGCCACGCGACGTCGCACTGCCCGGGCTTGGGGCCGGGCACGGGCGCCTCGTAGCTGAGGAACACGATGGACTTGCGGAAGAAGGCCTTGGAGTTGAACGCCTTGACGGCGGCGAGCACGCGCGGGTCGGAGCAGTTGAGCGGCGCGTCGGGGTCGCAGGTCCCGTTGGCGGCGGCGGCGGCGGAGGCGGCCGCGACGGCCGCGGGCGCGTCGTCCTGGCCGGCGTCGGCGCCGCGCGTCGGCGCGGGGACGGCCGAGGAGGAGTTGAAGTCCTCGCCGGTGGGGAGGAGCGAGTCGTCGGGGACGAGGAAGGTGGAGTTGGGGAGGACGCGGGAGAGCGAGGTGGTGATGGCGGCGGAGGACTGGAGCCAGGGGTCGGGCGGCTGGTAGGTGACGGCGACGACGGTGACGACGAGGACGGCGAGCACGAAGAGGGAGAAGCAGACGTTGCTGGCCGCCTTGATGAGCGACTGCGCGACGGGGACGTCGGCGACGCCGCCGCCGGCGGCGCCGGAGGAGGGGCCCCCGCGGCGGCGGAAGAGGGGCGAGTCCTCGCCGCCGTCGGGGGCGTCGTCCTGGTCGGAGGAGGACATGCTGGATCTGGGAGGTGGGAGTGGCGCTGAGATTGGAGGGTGGGTGAGCGTGAGATGGGAGAGGGAGGTGGGCTGGCACGGGGCGCTGTCTCGGTTGTGTCGGCGCTGCGCCGGAGTATTTTTAGGGGGAAAGAAAGATCGCACACGCACCTACGGCATGGAGCAATGTCCCGTGCACTGTCCTGAAAACGAAAGTTTTGTGAAGGGGTGAGTCACTGCTGACTAGCAGTGCTAGGTAGTAGCATGTGTACGGTGTGCCGGTGGCTGTGTTTAGTTCCAGAGATTCTCTCTCCAAACTTCATTCAACTATCACGTCAAATCTCTCTCATCATGCATAAAGCATGAAACGTGGGTAAATAAAAAAAACAGTTACATGGTTTTGATGTACACGATAAGACGAATCTTTTAAGCCTAGTTAGGTTATGGTAGGACAATGTTTACCACAAACAAACGAAAAATGCTACAGTGTTCGATGTGACTTTTTCACCATCTTTTTGGAACTAAACACCCGTTGTGGCTTTGCTGTTTCGTTACGTTAGACGTGCCTGATCGATTAGGGAGGAGGGGCTCGATTGCCGGGAGGTTGAGAGAGACAGGAGCAAGGAACTTCAAATTACTGGTGGGAAAGCTTTCAAATTTTACTGTTGTTATTTCTGTAAATGGTAGTTGAGTGGTCATTAGTACGGAGTTCTGCTGTGACTTTGTTAACGTCAAGATCAAGTGATCAACCACATTGTTAGGAAATTGCAGGGTACATCGGTAATTTTGCTAATTATTATTAGTGCAGGTACATTGCTACACGTCAGCGGTCTGATAGCTCGTCTCATGCAGAGCCACGTTGGATTTTTGCTGATGTGGAGGAGAGAGAGCGAGGTGAGAGAATGAGGTCGTTGCTTCACGAAACAACCGCCTCATGAGCTAAATTTTAGGACTATGAGACAACTCTCCCACCATTGTACGAGTTTTATTGTCATGCAACCAATAATATTTCTTTATTTTCCCATAAATCAAGGGATTTTATATTGTTATGAGACAACTAAAACAACAATCTATTGTATAGGTTGTCTGATAAGTCGTCTCGAAATTACGTGTCCCTACATGAGACTGTCTATTAGACGACGTCATTGTACTTGCCCTTAGACGAGACAGAGAAGATTTTTTTTGGGTAAAACATGATATTTTTGGTAAACACTCGATTACCAACACGATGTTTTTAGTAAAAATGCAATGGAACACTGCATTAAAATTGTTTTGTGTAAAGTGTCAGCGTTTTTGGTGATAACTGTTTCGGGAAAACTTTCCAACTTAATATAAACCAATTTTAATAACCAATTTATGGTAGGTGGTAAATTGGGAGAAGCTTCAGTATATTTTGTCAGTCGTGGAGATTCTCAATAGTGTTGACTGTGGACTGTAGAGGCCCAGATTGAGTACAAAGAGGCAGAGAAAAATATCCGATGCGCCACCAAAGAGGATACCGGCCCAAAAGAACCCAAATGTAGCCCAGATATATTATACGTCAATGGGCTTGCACAAAATTAGCACATTGCCCCTACAAAAGAACAGAAAGAGCGAACTGAATTTCTTGAAGTCCTCAAGCCGCCATTGCCGAGTACACGACCAGAGCACGAGGGAAGAGGAGGAGGAGATGAGCGGACTGGAGCAGGAGCTGGGTCTGAGCCTGGGCGTCCTCATCGACGTCGTCGACGAGCAGTGGATGCGCGACACCCTCCCCGCCGACGGTTCGTCCCCTCCCCTCCCTCTTCGTTGCGCCGGTGACCTAATCGGTTACTCCCCAACGGATCCGCCCCCTCACCCTGTCTGTTTTTGCAGACATTCCCGTGCCGCCGGCCATGGCCGTCAAGACGGAGGACGCCGAGGATGCAGCACCTGCCAGTACGTACACGTTCTCGCGGCCATTCACTTCCTGTCTTGCTCAATCCTAAGTTCCTCACTATTTAGATTCGTTCCGATTCCGATATGTTAGGGCGATAGCTAAGAGGCAACCTGCAGAAACCTAGGCCCTGTGATGGGGGTGAACAGGTGCGGTGTCTAAGTGCAGTTAAACTTCTGTTGCCAAAACCCCAAATTACAAGCTAGAGCAATAAGTTAGTAAACACAACGCGCGAAATCCCAGCATTTCTCATGGGCATACATGATAGGTTAACAACAAATAAAATCGCCCATAGGAATTGAGTTTACAGGATACTTTCAGGGAGCATGATGCTCTTAGGCCACTTCAATTCACAGTTCCATCTGTCATGTGATAAAACCATATATGCAAGAAATTCAAGCACTTGATGACCGGAATGCAGATGATATAGTGCATGCACTGTCCAGAACCGTAATCAAGTCAATCTTTGGTTTGAGTACTGGATGGACTTTATGATTTGATGCTGATCCACATGAGTAGTTTCAATCAACAATGATAAATAAGCTGGGGTTATGCCCCTCTGTTTTGAGAAGAGAAGACGGTTTCAAATACAAATTTAAGTCTCTTTACTCTTTTTTGATAAAATTATCCCTGCAGTCCATACTGTCATAGTGTCATCTTTGTCTTTTCAAGAAACCCATACCATAGAAAGTATCAATTGTAAGGCACACTGAACACTGGTAGATTGCTGGCAGTACATTCATTGGATATATATTTTAGCAAGTATCATATAATCATTATCTAGAGTTGATCCTGAATTTTCTGAAATTATGCTCTTAATACCTAACAGATCAGGAAAGCCAACCGGCACAAGGGGATGTATGGCGTGATTTTGCCTTGGAAAATCTCTGATCTTTCATGCAGCACAAGGTAAGAATTTGGGGGCACACCCTAATCTCTGATCATTATCTTTTATGCTCCCTTGTCTTCAGTCTGAAACGATGCAAGATTACACTCATTTAGGGTACACCCTAAAATCGCGTTAGACAGGTCATGTGCTTGGACGTGGACTGATCACGAGTCTTGTGTAGTGCATTTTATATGTGTATCTTAGATCTGAGGTTGAATTGTCCACAAGATACCTTTTGTTTTGCTCAACCAAAAATATATTTGATTAAGATGAAAACCATATAAGATACAGGCTAGCATGAATTTCTGTGTCACATATCGACCTCTTGACTCTTGAGTCACAGGTTATTTATATTTAATCTGAGGAAAAGATATAAATAACCTGTGACTCAAGAGTCAAGAGGTCGATATGTGACACAGAAATTCATGCTAGCCTGTAGCAAGTTCTCTTGTACTCCAATGATTCAGTTGTTTAATGTTTTCTGCTAGTTTAATTGAGATCCAATGTCATTGGGAATGATCACAATGCAAACCAAGTTGAATACTGTTACAATTCCGCTTGTATTTTAAATGCAACAAGCATAGGAAAACCACCGAAGTTTGAATTCAGCAGCTGTTCAAATGCAATAAAGTAGTAAAGTACAATAGCTGTACATAGAACATTGTCCATGTCACATTTTGAACTGGTGTGCAGTGTCTGAGTTGCAGTGCTTAATTTGGTCTGAGTTGCAGTGCCTCTAGAGATGAAGATTATATGCTATGGATCTAGGAGCAGCGTGGCACGTCGTGGTCTCTGCGCTGCGAGAATGTTTGTCTGTACTTAGTTTATAATCTGGTTAATGCAATTGCTCCAGTTATCGGCTGCATGATGGCATTGAATCTTGTGTTGGTCTGTTATAAAAACTCTATGTTGATGATGACTGCAATTTACTTATAAAGTGCTCCAGATCTTGGCTGCATGTTGGCACTGAACCTTGTTAATACCTACTGCCGAGTTTCTTTCATAAACTTTTGAAGCTTATGTTTGATTGCTAGTGTTTCTTAACCTAGCATGAAGAATGTTTCGGTACCTGCATTCTAACTTGTGGTTGTTGACATTTTGTTCTCCATGGACGGATCCTGTGCAGCCACATGCTTAATTGTACTGCTTCCGCCACATTTTGCACTGCTAGCTGTAGCTTGTACGGCTTGCGCGTCTGTTCTTCACACACTTTACAGAGAGGCTCTACACTGCTCACTGACTCAGCAGCTGATCTGCGATTCCGTAGTATTGTTCTCTTGAAGTTGAATATATTTTCCTTGTATCTACGGCGCAACTTGCGTCCTACAAAAGGGTATGCATGTTATTAGGTTTAACACTCGAGCTGTCAAAGTTGCATTGTATATACCATTACTAAAACCATAACCAATCATCCTGGCCGGCCGTTTCCCAATCATTGGCCATGATTTGCATTGGCCTCTAGTGACCTTTTCTTATGCCTTGCTAATGATAGCACATGACGGCCTAACGATAAAACCTAACCATACGCATTCACCTTAAAATTATCGTACGCTGCGTTTGTATAAAGCTGATCGATCACGATGTATTTGCTCTTGCTGATTTGTGAGAATCTCCCTACAGTTTCTTGCGGTTGCGATTGTTTATGCTCGAAGTACTTCTGGTGACGGTGCCAGGCTCTCGTTTTGGAAAAAGAGGTGGTTTATTTGTGCTACGGCAACGCAAAAGGGGTGAGGATTACGTGTAAACAAACTGTCAAGTGATGGTGTAATGATCAATTCAATCATCGCGTGGTACGCGAGAATATGCTTTTGTGGTACGCCATGCTATTGTAATTAAGCTCCTATTGATCGAATCGAACACACATACCGGACCAAAAGAAGAAAATGCTGGTGATGGCACATGTGCCACTGGACATCCCATCTAAAAATCAAAGTAATAATCTTTGAAATATTGCATTACCTTCAGATCAAGTGTTTGATGTGCAATTAAAAACACTGAAAATTTGAACTAACTCGCACTCACCCTATGGTCCCGATGTAGCGCATCATTGGAGCTTATATTGGTGATCAACTGATCATGACAATTGGTCCCGATAGAGATCATGCTCTACTCTACCAAAAAAAGAAAAACTCTAGTATAATCACCCATATGCATCCACCAATGCGCAAACTGAACTAGACAGAGATGGATTAGCTCAACACTAATGTATACCATATCTATATATGCGTATAGATATGGTATACATTAGTGTATACCATATCTATATATGCGTATCAACTCGGAGAGGACAGTGCCATGAACAGATTGCACACCTAAATGTGGTAAAAAAGGTGTTGAAGATTTCAATATAGGAGCTAGAGTACGTAAAAAAAAGGCCCCCGCGTCGCCCCCTTGGGCGGCTCGGGCGGATCTCCGTACCGCCGCCGCCGCCGCTTCCCTCCCTCCCCTCCCTCCACCTCGCCGCCGCCGGAGGGCGCCGCCGGAAGCCCGGCGGCCCCCGGGAAGGTGGCGGTGGGGCGTTTCCCCGGCGGCGTCTCGCGGATCCGGCGGCGGCGGCACCCATGGCGCGGGGCGGCGGCGACGTCGCCGTGGCGCGCAGGTGCCGACGGCCGGCGAGCGGGTGGCGCTGCAGGGAGCACAGGCGAGGACGACCGGGACGGCGCCGGTGGTGGCCGGGGCATCGCACGCCTGCGGTCGGCCGGGCGACTCGCGGCCAGCGGTGTCCGGGCAACTCGCGGCCGGCGGTGGCCGGGCTGAGGCGCGCACGGCCGATGCGCGGCTGTCCGGCCGGCGTGGTGCCGGGCGCGGGCGGCCTCGCGGCGTCGAGTGGCGCAGCGGCCCCTTGCTGCGCTCCTGCCACCAAGGCTTCCTGGGGGATCAGATCTGGGGTCCGTCCCCTAGGTTTGCGTCTCGGACTTTGCCTTTTGCTGATGGGTGCCGAGGCGCGTTGCCAGATGCGCCTGGCGGCGGCCGACGTGGACAGCGCGCGACAACGAGGAGGCGGCCCAGCGCCCGGCGCGGTGCGGCGTGAAGGCCGTGGCCGCGAACGACGCATGGGCGGCCAGCGAGGGCTGACCCCGGGAGGAGATTGCGGAGGTGGCGGCGACGGCCAGTGACAACGACGTCTTCTGGATCTGACGTCGCCTTGGCCTCCAATGGTGATTCCTCTCTGGCAGATGCGCCTTCGGCCTTGGTGTTGGAAGGGATAGTACCGGACTTTACAACTACATCTGGTGATGACATCTTCACTTTCGCCTTTACTTATCATATAGATCAGGAGACATGAGTCACCTTGTCTTCGTTCGCGGATTCTCTTACTCGAAGACGGATTTCATCTGTAATTTATTCCCGGTGGATTATGCACGGGTACCCAGTGGCTACTTTGCAGCATAGTATCTCGGGTTACGAATTCAGATGTGTTGACGTAAAATCCGCACCTCACGCCAAGCACACAGCAAGCCGAATTAGCTGGCTTCACACGTGGCCCGGGCTTTTGAATCCGGAAGCGTGCCAGTCAATTTTCCTGAAACTGACAAAGGGAAAGAAGGATGTTTAAATAACACCTGGAACGTACCGGGCAATACCAGTCAGTTCCATATTTGCGGCTACGGAGCCAGCTTCGAACGACACATAGCTACAAAGAAGCTATCTATCGGCAGTTAAAACCTCATTCGGCAATCAGCAAGGCACGCAGGGAGCGCACTGCCGAATGCGTGACGTAAGCATGACGAAAGATCGGCTTTCAGCCGAATGAACATTGTAACGCATACTCATAGCCGATTAACGAGAAACAAAGCATGATAGATAAATAAAAGGGCGAAAGCATGACCATAAATCCGCATTAAACAAGAATGCATAGGCCGAAAGCAGCACCCGTCAAGCATGATAACGAACAAGTTAATCCACCGCATGATACGACTTGTTCAAGACCACACCACCCATCAGATTAGATTAATCCACCGCATGATACAATCTAATCGTGAAAGGCTAAAAGCATTCAGTGTTCAATGCAAACCCATGAACACGTTCACTCGTGAGAGCACTGCCGAATGCGGCTGCTTAGCCGAATCGAGGTCCGCGGCGAAGGAACAAACTTAATCGATAAAGATAAATCTATCAGGTCGAATCGAATTCTAATCCACCGGATGATTAGCTCTAAGACGACCCAAAAACCTGCATCTACCGCATGATACCCGGTTCTGTCAAGATCTACACGATACCAACAAGTTCGAACCCACGACACGTGGCAACCTAGATCGGTTTCGGATTCGGCTATGAGGGGATAAGCCATCGCATCGTGAAGTAGAGCCGATTCTAGCCGATCTAGATTGGGCAAAGGAGTGTTGCATGAATTAAGCACAAAGTAAAAACAAAGCAACACGGGGTAACTTAATGAATCTGTCAAATCTTGCCGAAATCTAACAGAGCCGATAACTTGGTCCATACTAGATCTTAGCCCACCGCATGGCTCATGACCTAACAGAGGAACCTTCTTGAGACCATAACTTAAATCCACCGGATGATACTAAGCATGGTAACAAGACTACCTGCATCAAAGCTTAAATCCACCGCATGATACTAAGCATGATACAGGGTTGCCGGTACTTACGGAGGTCGACGGATCGATGACTCCTCTCGAAGAACTCGACGACTCGACTAAAGGACTCGATGTTGGCACGGGGCCGGTTTGTTGTATGATTGATTCGATTGGGATCCCTTTTTACAATGGCCATGGGTTTATATTTATACCCAGGTCTTGATACAACTCCTAGTCGGACACGACTACAATAATTGTTTCTAAAAATAAATGACGAATCTTCATGCCCATATTGCGTTCCTTGTTCGAACCGGCCTTTTCCTTATGTTTTTTCCACGTCATCGCACCTCCCCGAATGCTACCGCTTTTGCCTGCGGAACTGTGCCTCTGCCGAATGACGACGCGTTCCCGACCGCAGAACGTTATTGCCGAATACTTCAGAGAAAGCCCCTTGGCCGAATGGTATCCTTCGACGATTCCGGCCCACATGTCAGCTTCTTCTTGGTGCCAATTTTTTGGTGTCAACACATGCCCCTTCAATTTCGGGATAAGAGGTAACTTTATCTCGGAATTGACCAGAAGCACTTAACATTTCCAAGTTAGTTCTGCTCGGCACCCGCTTCTCCCTTTGAATCTTCAGAGCTCTCATTCGGATCCGAACCCTAAGTCATCGACTTCCAGGATTCAATCTTCAAATGGCGAATCAAGATTTTGCTCTCCAGGTAAGCTTCAATCCCCTCAAGCACATTCGGCATTCTCCTTTCGATTTGCATCTTAAATTTCTTCTCACCTCTTTCCATTCTTGATAGGCCCTAGCTGCCGAAATCCTCATCCCTGTTGAGGAAAAAGCTCCGTCCTACTTCCTCGGCCCTGTAGGGGATTCAGATCCTTCCGAAATCATTGCGGCCGAATCTCAGAGGGTCCCTTTCAAGATTTCATTGACAAAACCTCATGAGTGGCAAGACGCTTTCAAGAACTGGCCTTTGCCCCCAATCGCCGGCTGGAGAAATTGGTACAAAAGGATTCTTGAAGATAAAAGCCCCCAGACGCAGAATTGGGATAGTCTTCGTATTTCTCATTGCTTGGAGCTATCCCTAGCCGAAACACCAAAGAATGAGAACCTCCTGATTGCAGCTTGCCACTTCTGGTCTAATGGCGCAAATGCCTTTCTTTTTGGTCATGGCCCAATGTCTCCTACTTTGGCCGACGTCTACATGATGACCGGCCTGAATGTTACAGGAACTGTGTACCCACATGACCATAAAGGTTCCTCCAAGCAGACGGGAGTAAAAACAGGGGTTGGATATAAGAGATACATTCAGAACCATATGTCTGATGGCCCCCTGACTGATGTCGAATACAGGGCCTTCCTGAATATGTGGCTATGCAGGTCAGTCTTTTGTGGCAAAGCCAATGAGCCAACCTTGAATCATATCGTGATGGCTGAAGAGCTAGCCGCTGGAAAAGTCATCCCACTTGGAAAATACCTCCTGGGAAGCGTCTATCATATGCTCAATCAAACCACCCACCTGATGCATACTAGTAAGAAAATCCCTTGTGTAAATGGTCCCTGGTGGTTCGTCCAAATGTGGCTGCAGTTATATATGCATCAAATCGTTGCTATTGACCTTAACAACCGAGACTTCCCTTCAGCCAATTACAAAGAAGGAGAAGCCCGGAGAACCAAAGGTTGTCAAACCTATGGAGAAGCTGCTTCCACTGTATCTATCAACAAGAACATCGGTGAACTGTTTGAGCTCTTCTTCAGAGGTTTCGCCAATCCTCTTTGGTTTCCATATTTGGACAATGACAATCTTACTCTCCCTTGCGAATTCAGCTTTGAGACTGGATGCACTGATGTACAATCTGTAGCAATTTTCAATGCCTTCATCCAGCCCTGCATCCTGCCAGCCGAATTCTGTGGAGGGAGGTTAGTTCAGAGCACTTATGAATATTATCAGCCAAACATGATGGCTAGGCAGTTGGGATGTGGCCAAGTGCCCCCTAGGCTATTTCTTCATGAATTCCTCAGGCCTAGGGAGATAGTCAAGGATTCCACAGAAACAAGAAGGATTTTTACTTATAAATGCTGTGGAACTATTTATGCACCTGATCCTTTTGTGCCAATCATATCCGCCCATCCTTCTTTCACTCTCTGGTGGCAAGAATTCCATGACCATATCTTCAATATGCCAATCTATCCCTTCTGCCTTGAGTTAATGCCTGATTATCAGCCAACTGCAGAGGTAATATGCTTATTCCTTTATCTGTCTTAATAACATTAACCCTCAATCGACTCTGACTCTATTATTTTGCAGGACATAACACCTGCCCCCCTTGCCAGAGCAATTTTATACAAAACTGCAGGCCCAATATCTGCTTTGGGGCACCAATCTCCTACCTTGGCTCAGCTGATGGCTAGACAATCTTCTTCAGATCCAATACTCACTAGACCATCATCTGTCAAGAGGAAAACCCTCCTTATAGCTGCTCCCTCAGTTGTAAAGAAGAAAAGAACAAGTAGCAAAATCAAGGTCAGAACCCTCTCTCTTTGACTATAATGCTTTTGGTGTTTTACTGAGCTTTATCTCTTCCTGATTTCAGACCAGAGAACAGCAGCTAGCAATCAGTACAGCTCCTGCCGATGCTTCATTGATTGGTAAAATTTCTCACCATTTTGTCTTTAAAGTTCCTCTCCATCGGCATTGATTCTTTTTCAGTTTCAGAGCAAATCTCAATGGACCCAATCTTGGAGAGCTCTTCTTCTCATCAAGAACTAGCTTCAGCTTCACCTGATATTCCTCAACCAGAAGCCTCTTCCCCATCAAAAGATCTTCTAAGCTCCCCTCAGCATGATATACAAGAATCTTTGCCTGAGCTCGAGCTGCCCTCTCTCTCCATTCAAGAGATCAGGAATGAGGTAGAGATAATCACCCAGTCTTCCCAGTTTTTTATTCAATGGATAATCATTAATTCGGCAATATCTTTTTCCAGGAGAAAACAACTTCATCACCCAGCTACTCATTTCCTTTGGATGATCTTGTTGCCGAACAAGTAGAAGAGATTTCTTCTAATCAGGCTTTATCAGAAGAAATCCAGGCAAAACTAAAGGAGATCTTCTCCTTCCTGAACAAAGACATCCAGGATCAAGTCAAGGATGCCGATCTTCTGAGAGACATGCTCGAGCCCATTGAACACAACCTTCCTATTGACATTCAAGCTTCTTTGGAACCAATCTCTCAATTGGATCAGCATTTTGCTGCAGTCAGACAGATTCTGAAAAGTCAATCTTTACAACCAGCTTTAGAACAAAGAAGAGCCATAGCTAAGCAATCCTTGAAAGATCTGTATACTCAAGCTCAGAGTAACAAAGAATTGTCAGCTAGACTGCAGTCAACACTTGATCTGAAGAAGACCAGAAAAGCTGAGCTAGAAGCCGAATTGAGGGTCCTGTCAGCCGAAATCGAAGCCGACGAGAAGAAGTTAGCCGAACTCCCTGATCTGACAGAGAGGATACGAAAGGAAGCATCGGCAATTTTAACTGAAGATAAACAGCTCAAAACGAAGCTCTCCGCTCTGACAAAATCCCAAGAAGCAGGCAAAAATCTTTTGGAGACCATTAATAGAATGATATCTGATGCTAAAGATGTAATCTCCAAGTACTTGGGTGTGTAGTTGTATCGAACATTTAATTAGCCGAATGTCTTACCAACTTTGTAGTCTCCCCAATCTTTTGCTTTTTCTCCATTGTGGATAACTCATTCGGCAAAGCTTAATCGTAACAGCGTTAGACCCGAAAAACGACCTAACACAACACAGCCGAATCCAATTCAGTAGAACCGAACTTGATTCGGCATGAATCCCAAACGACACCGAAACTGCTCGGTTCGTGGGGCTTTCCACCTTCCGAAATTTTGGGAAGCGCGCCACGATCTCTGACCACGATCTCCTCTGCGGGTTTTATAAATAAACACCCAGGCAGCCCACAGTTTTCACCAAGTTCTTCGTCTTCCAAGTTTTTGCCGGCCCAAGCCATTCTTTCCCCCATCCACAGTAACTCCGAGAAACTTCCAATGGCCGACAACAACAGGAGGCGCCCGGCCGCCGATGAGGCCGAAGGGAGTCGCGGTGGTGCTCGCCGGAGGTAAAGATTGTCTGCTTGCTTCTCTCTGTTCTTCTCGAGATTTGCCCTCTCCTTGACGAATCTCTTTGTTTTCTTAGGGTAATCCAATGGATCGTCGCCGCTGGTGCGCCAGTTGCGACTCCAGCCGCTGCTCCTGCGGCGTCCAGCTCTTCGAGTTCGTCCAATCGATCTCTCGAATCGGATGACTCCCGCTACACGGACGGCGACGCCCGCCGATTCAAAGCGGAGCGTGACGATACTCGCCGCGAGTTGGAGGTTATCTCCAAGCAAGCCGGGATTGCTGACCTTGAATGGCAGCACGAGCGCAAGCAGTTGCTTGAAGTCATTGATGGTGAGTCCTGCAATCTGCTCAATCTCAATTCTCGTCCCCCAAATGATATTAATCTGTTATCCCCTTGTAACTTTGCAGTGCGTGATGCTAAACTTGATCGACTGAAGGCGCTGGTGGAGGAGCTGGCGGACAAGGTGAACGCCCAAGGGGACACACCCGAGGCACGCCTTGGTGCGGTGGCAGGTCGTGTCGACGAAGTGGCTTCCTATGGCGTTCGCCTGGGCGTCGCTACGGGTCTCGTCGCTATGTCGACGCACACCGGCACTGACTACTCCAGGATGCCGGTTGGTTTTGCCAACAGCAACCCAGAAGACATCGATGATATTGACGCCTCCATTGATCGTCTTGATGGCCATGGTGCTGCCATTGCCGATTCCATTCATCCCCAGTCTGTTTTGAACAGGCTCTTTCAGTAGTTTGTACTAGGGATTTATGGAATTTCGGCAATAAAACTTATCTTTTGCATGAACTCTTGATGTAACATATTTTGTGCTAAGGGCAATACATTCAGTACTGGCCATTTTTCTTTTTCTCCAATGTCTCTGTCAATTTCCTTCTAAAGACGATTTCTTCCCAAATATCGGCTGTTCGGCAATTTAATATATCAATCACCGATCGATTTCAATACTGGGATAATACCTCTTCAAATATCTTCCATTTATAGCAGAAGCAAATTCTTCTCCCAATAATGTCTTCAAAATATATGCATTTCCAGGCACGCATCTAACTACTCTGAAAGGACCTTCCCAATTTGGAGACCATTTGCCGAATGCTGCATATTTGGTTCCAATCGGCAATATCGCTTTCCAAACTAGATCACCTTCTGTAAATTGCTTAACCTTCACCTTCTTGTTGTAATACTTAGCAACTCGCATTTTGTTCTTCTCAATATTCTCCAAGGCCCTGAGACGAATCATATGTAAATCTTCTAATTCATCCATCATCAGATCATTGTAATCTTTAGAACGCAAATCTTTTTGTAATTTAACCCTTCTCGAATCTGATTGCATCTCCCACGGCAAGATAGCATGGTGTCCATACACTAATTCATAAGGAGATGTTTTTGTAGCCCCATGAGGAGCCATTCGGTAAGCCCACAATGCTTCATTGAGTACCGAATGCCACCTTCTTGGCTTTTGATCAATCTTCTTCTGTATGATTTTGATCATAATTTTGTTAGAAGCCTCTGCTTGACCATTAGCTTGAGCATAATAAGGAGAAGAATTCAGTAATTTTATCCCCATACTTTCAGCAAAATCTTTGAATTCTGAAGATGTAAATTGAGTCCCTTGATCAGTGGTGATTGTCTGAGGAATCCCGAATCTGTAAATGATATGTTCCTTGACAAACTCAACCATATTTTCTGATGTCACTTTCCTCAACGGAACTGCCTCAACCCACTTAGTAAAATAATCAGTTGCCACAAGTACGAACTTATGTCCCTTACTAGATGGAGGATTTATTTGGCCAATCAAATCCATTCCCCATCCTCTAAATGGCCATGGCTTGATAATGGGATTCAAAGCCGATGCTGGAACTCTCTGAATGTTTCCAAATCTCTGACAGTCTCGGCATCCCTTATAATATTCAAAGCAATCTTCTAGCATTGTAGGCCAATAGTACCCAGTTCTTCTAATAACCCACTTCATTCGGTAAGCTGACTGATGTGCTCCACATAATCCGTCATGCACCTCACTCATCAACCTCTTTGCTTCTTCTTGATTTAAGCAACGTAATAATATCCCGTCCAAGGATTTATAATATAAATCTTTATCAAGAAGAACAAACTTTATAGCTTTATACCTGAGTCTTCTCGAAACTTTCTGGGATGGATTCTCCAAATAATCGGCAATTTCTTTCCTCCAATCATCTTCTGCCAGATTACTCCCGAAAGCATATACATCATTAGCAAACACTTCTTGAAGCTCTCTATAACCTGATGCACTTTGGGCCAATCTATTCGCCTCTCCATTATCCCCTCTAGGAATGTGTTGTAGAATTACTGACCGAAAGCTCTTCAATATTTCTTTGCATTCTTCATAGTAATTCCTCAAGGTATCACTTTTGCACTCATATTCACCATTCAATTGTTTTATGACCAATTCTGAATCTCCAAAAATTTCAACTGCAATGGCCTTTGCTTCTTTCAAATATTGGAGCCCTTTGAGCAATGCCTCATACTCAGCCTGATTGTTAGTAACAGCAGATTGAATGGGAACAGCAAACTCAAATGTTTCTCCTTTGGGTGAAATTAACAAGATACCTGCTCCACCACCTTTGTTGCATGAAGATCCATCGAAGAATAATACCCAAGGAACAATGTTAAGCAAATTTATCGATGTATCATGATGTTCAGTAATGAAGTCAGCAATAATCTGCCCCTTGACAGCCTTTGCTGACTCAAACCTTAATTCGAATTCAGATAAGGCCAAAATCCATTTGCCAATCCTTCCATTCAAAATTGGTATTGACAACATGTGCTTAATCACATCAAATTTTGAATGTACAACGCATTCGGCATTCAGCAAATAGTGCCGAAATTTTGTACATGAGTAATAAACACATAAGCAAAGCTTCTCTATAGCCGAATACCTTGTCTCTGGATCTAGTAACTTTCGGCTAAGGTATGCAACTACTCTTTCGTTCCCTTCAAATTCTTGAATGAGGGCCGATCCAATAGTTTGGGCATCGGCCGCCACGTACAACTTGAAAGGCTTGTTCAATTGTGGAGGCACCAATACTGGTGGCTTCTTCATGTACTCCTTTATTTCATCAAAAGCCTTCTGTTGTTCGTCACCCCATACAAACTTTTGATCCTTTTTTATTTTCAACAGTGAGGAAAAGGGCAACACCTTTTGTGACAAGTTTGATATGAATCTTCTCACAAAATTTATCTTGCCAAGCAGCGATTGTAACTCTTTAAGATTAGTTGGAGGAACAATTTCATCAATTGCCTTCATGCTTTTCTTACCAACTCCTATTCCTCCTTCATGTATCAAAAATCCCAGAAACTCTCCAGCCGAAACTCCAAAAGCACACTTGTTCGGGTTCATCTTAAGCCCATGTTTCCTGGTGCATTCTAGAGTTTTCCTTATGTCGGCCAAATGGGACTCATGATCCAATGACTTGATCACCACATCATCAATATATATTTCCACAATCTTGCCGATCAACTCATGAAAAATATAATTCATAGCCCTTTGATAAGTTGCACCAGCATTTTTCAATCCAAAGGTCATGACAACCCACTCAAACAACCCTATGTGTCCAGGACACCTGAAAGCTGTCTTTACTATATCTTCCAATGCCATAAAAATCTGATTGTATCCTGCATTACCATCCATGAAACTGAGCACTTTGTATCCAGCAGCAGCATCAACCAACGAATCGGCAATAGGCATTGGATATCCATCCATGGGTGTAGCCTTGTTTAGATCTCTAAAATCTATGCAAACCCTCATTTTTCCATTTTTCTTATAGACAGGAACGATATTAGAGATCCAATCCGCGTATTTACATGGCCGAATGAAATTTGCATCTAGTAATCTTTCAATCTCCTTTTTCACATCGGCCAACACTTCTTCCTTGTAGATTTTCCGGGGTGGTTGCTTGTAAGGCCTGTAACCAGGTTTGATTGGCAACCGATGCTCAACAATAGAACGGTTTAGACCGGGCATCTCCGAATAATCCCAAGCAAAGCAGTCCTTGTATTCTTTTAACAATGTCACCAACTTTTCTTTGAAAACCGAATCCAAGTTAGCACTGATAAATGTCGGCCTTGGCTTGTCACCATCTCCAATGTCCACTTCTTCCAATTTATCGGCCGACACAAATCCACGTCCTAATTTTCCATCAGTTCCATCAATTGGATTTTCCATCAAAAATTACTATGAGAGCCGACTGCTTCGATCGGCTGCTGATCACTGCTGGCTGGTGCCACAGGACCTTCTCCCCAGTCTTTGCCTGAGAAACAATCTATGCCTTGATATTCCCAGAAAGCTGGTTCCATATTTGCCACGCTTATTGAATCATCTGCTTGGACAATCTCCACCTCATCATCTATCCACTGAATAAGCTGTTGATGCATAGTAGATGGAATACAACAATTTGCATGAATCCAATCTCTTCCAAGCAGCAAGCTATATGCCCCTTTGCCCTCAATGACAAAGAAAGTCGTAAGCAGAGTCTTGGACCCAATCATCAGATCAACGTGCACGCATCCCTTGGTGTCCGAAGGATTTCCAGCAAAATCATTTAGAATTATGCTCGTTGGTGTCAAATCTCTAGGGCCCATACCAAGCTTCCTGAATGTGGTATATGGCATTACATTGACAGCAGCTCCTCCATCGACAAACATCTTGGTCAACGGTTTGCCATTAACATATCCCTTCAAGTACAGTGGCTTCATGTTCCGATTCTGGGCTGGCTTCTCAAAAACAGCTTGTTTGTTCAACATCAATTGTGCCATTAACCCAAATCGTTCGGCACCATCTATATCGGGCAATATCTCTTCCTGTACAATTTGGTTAGCTGGAGCCATGAATTCATTCGGCAGAAAACATACCATACATGTAGGAGCCGAATGACCATGTTCGTCAGGCTTGTCTTTTGGGAGCCATATTGATTTCACCTTGACCTTTGCTTGCTTCAATTCCCGATTCCTCAGGCGCTGTACTCTTCTCTTCTGGCTCTTCTTCAAACCAGGTGGGCACCATTGTCCTTCTTGCCAAACATAAGCATGATCTTCTTCTTCTTCACGATCAAACCACTTGTAATCAGCATGTCTCTTTCTTGGTTGATCATTAAAACGCCGATCATCACTAGGATGTACCCTGCCAATTCTTTCATGGACAGATCGGCGATTGACAGTTCCCTGCCTATATTCATCATACCTATTATTGCATTCAGGACAACTATTCCGTGTGGGAAGCTTCAAACCTTCGTTCCAACAGTGTCTGAAGAATGCACACCCCCAATGCGCACGTTCCTGCTCTCGAGCATACTCTTCTTGTTCTTCCTCAAACCTTTCTTCTTCGCGCCTTCTTTTCTCCTCCTCGTATTCACGCCTTTGAAAACGCTCCTTTTCTTGCTGACGCTGCCATTTGTTGAGGAGAATACGTGTAGTAACTCTAGGTTTAAAGGATTCTCCCACTTCAAATCGGCTATTCGGGAACCGAAGATCTTTCTGGCGAATCTGTTCAATTGTGATCTGCCGAGTGGGATCAACTGAACCATCCTGTCTTGCCCTGTTTGAGGTTAAAACTTTCAATCTTCCCTTTTCTCCAGATGGAACAGCATTCACCATATTAACCGAGAACCCGATCATATTCTGAGGGAAAGGGTTACTGTCCAGTTTCATCTTGTTGTCGAATTTCAGATGTCCTTCCTGGATAGCTTTCTGAATCCTCATCCTAAAGACTCTGCATTCATTAATGGAATGAGAATTTCTATCATGAAACCCACAGTACCTCTTATCTTTCACTCCATCGGGCCGAAGCATAGAATGCCCCTCTGGCAATTTGATTCGGCCTTCTTTCACCAGGAACTCAAACAATTTGTCCGCCTTAGTCACATCAAAATCGTATGTTCCCTTCATCTGTTTGATCCATCTTTGAGCCATTGTAACTGGTTCTTTGCTCCACACTATCTCTGCTGCGGCTATCTCCTCGCTATCTTCATACTCATCTTCTTGATCTGCTCTTTCAAGGAATTGGTTATAGATGTCAGCTACATCATTATTTTTAGCAAATCTGGCATCTTTCTTGAAACCATATGCCTGGTTACTCATCAAGGCCAATCTGTGCGACAACTGGCCCAGATCATCAAACTCCATCCCGAATAGCTTCTCCCGAATGGCAGGCAGCATGCCAGCTACAGCCATACCAGCCAGCTGGTCATCAGGTATGTTCAGAGAAAAGCACATGCTTTTTGTTTCCCTAAATCTCCTGAGGAACTCCGTAGGTGTTTCATTATTCCTCTGCCTTAAGCTGGTCAAATCAACCAACCTTTTCTCGGTACTGCCAATGTAGTAATGAGCATGGAATTTCTGCTCCAGGTCTTTCCAAGTACAAATCGACTGAGCAGGCAAAGAAGCAAACCATGTAAAAGCTGGACCCGTCAGTGACAAAGGAAAGTATCTGATTCTGAAAGCCTCATCTGCCGAAGCTTCTCCAAGCTGCATCAGATATCGAGCTATATGTTCCACAGTGCTAGTATCATCTTGTCCTGAGAATTTAGTAAACTCTGTAGGCACCTTGACTCTATTCGGCAATGATACCCTTTGGTACCATTCCGGGAAAGGAGACGAGTACATGTACCCCTGATTTTTAGGCTTCAGACCGAATTGATTTTGCAAAACATCGGTCATTTTTTGCACCATGAGGTCAATACTGGTATCTTGATTCCCTGGTCTCCCAGCAAGCATGCCTGCAGTACCAACATACCCAGGATTCGGGAGAGCGTCGATAGCATTGTAATCCATAAACTCTGAATATCCGTTTCCATATAAATCCCTCTGCAGTCTGTTGTTCAAGGGAGATATCTTGTAAGCAGAAGCAGGCGGATTCCCTGTGGTGCCGAATGCCATATCACCGTATGTGCGAGTTTTCGGCAGTGCAGGCTGAGGATCTTGCCGAATCGGTTGTCCATTTGTATCTTTAGTACCAGAACCTCCAGTTCCATCAGCATTTCCTTTACCATGTGGTTTCTGAACTGGTGCTTGAACATTGAAGTATGTCGGGCCACCCAATTGCCCATGTATCTGCTCGAAGGGTTTATCCACATGCTGACCAAAAATGCTTACCATTATATGTCGAAAACTGTTCAAGAACGCAGCATTGTGATTGGTCATTGCTTCCCCCAAAGCTTTGTATAACAAGCCCGAGAATCTCTCCCTCTCTTCTTCTTTAGTAAAATCAGACTGCCCAGGAAGGAGAACTCTTGGCAAATCGGACTTGAGAAACGGTGCACCACTCCTGTTCTTGGCGAAAGATAGTAAACATTTGTTAATGAATTGGTCAGCAGCAGCCTTTACCATCTGTTGATGTTCTTCAGACAATTCTTCCAAAGTAACGTCCATGATGTCGCTCAACTCAGGCATCTTGTAAACTTGAAGAGTCCCACTGGGCGTGCCAAAAAGTGTGTTGACGTAAAATCCGCACCTCACGCCAAGCACACAGCAAGCCGAATTAGCTGGCTTCACACGTGGCCCGGGCTTTTGAATCCGGAAGCGTGCCAGTCAATTTTCCTGAAACTGACAAAGGGAAAGAAGGATGTTTAAATAACACCTGGAACGTACCGGGCAATACCAGTCAGTTCCATATTTGCGGCTACGGAGCCAGCTTCGAACGACACATAGCTACAAAGAAGCTATCTATCGGCAGTTAAAACCTCATTCGGCAATCAGCAAGGCACGCAGGGAGCGCACTGCCGAATGCGTGACGTAAGCATGACGAAAGATCGGCTTTCAGCCGAATGAACATTGTAACGCATACTCATAGCCGATTAACGAGAAACAAAGCATGATAGATAAATAAAAGGGCGAAAGCATGACCATAAATCCGCATTAAACAAGAATGCATAGGCCGAAAGCAGCACCCGTCAAGCATGATAACGAACAAGTTAATCCACCGCATGATACGACTTGTTCAAGACCACACCACCCATCAGATTAGATTAATCCACCGCATGATACAATCTAATCGTGAAAGGCTAAAAGCATTCAGTGTTCAATGCAAACCCATGAACACGTTCACTCGTGAGAGCACTGCCGAATGCGGCTGCTTAGCCGAATCGAGGTCCGCGGCGAAGGAACAAACTTAATCGATAAAGATAAATCTATCAGGTCGAATCGAATTCTAATCCACCGGATGATTAGCTCTAAGACGACCCAAAAACCTGCATCTACCGCATGATACCCGGTTCTGTCAAGATCTACACGATACCAACAAGTTCGAACCCACGACACGTGGCAACCTAGATCGGTTTCGGATTCGGCTATGAGGGGATAAGCCATCGCATCGTGAAGTAGAGCCGATTCTAGCCGATCTAGATTGGGCAAAGGAGTGTTGCATGAATTAAGCACAAAGTAAAAACAAAGCAACACGGGGTAACTTAATGAATCTGTCAAATCTTGCCGAAATCTAACAGAGCCGATAACTTGGTCCATACTAGATCTTAGCCCACCGCATGGCTCATGACCTAACAGAGGAACCTTCTTGAGACCATAACTTAAATCCACCGGATGATACTAAGCATGGTAACAAGACTACCTGCATCAAAGCTTAAATCCACCGCATGATACTAAGCATGATACAGGGTTGCCGGTACTTACGGAGGTCGACGGATCGATGACTCCTCTCGAAGAACTCGACGACTCGACTAAAGGACTCGATGTTGGCACGGGGCCGGTTTGTTGTATGATTGATTCGATTGGGATCCCTTTTTACAATGGCCATGGGTTTATATTTATACCCAGGTCTTGATACAACTCCTAGTCGGACACGACTACAATAATTGTTTCTAAAAATAAATGACGAATCTTCATGCCCATATTGCGTTCCTTGTTCGAACCGGCCTTTTCCTTATGTTTTTTCCACGTCATCGCACCTCCCCGAATGCTACCGCTTTTGCCTGCGGAACTGTGCCTCTGCCGAATGACGACGCGTTCCCGACCGCAGAACGTTATTGCCGAATACTTCAGAGAAAGCCCCTTGGCCGAATGGTATCCTTCGACGATTCCGGCCCACATGTCAGCTTCTTCTTGGTGCCAATTTTTTGGTGTCAACAAGATGGTCTGCCAGATTTGAAGTAATCGTGGCCGTCTAAGTGGGTCAAGGCTGGTCTATATGGAAGCATTGGCCTGGTAAGAAGGGGGAAGCAATACGAGACTTGGTCGTGGTGGTAATTGCTACTAATTCACCGGTCCGGGAAGAAATTCCTAGGTCTGACCTTAATTGGTTGAGCCTGGCAGTGACCTTGTTGAAGGCATTGTTTGGATTAAGATAAATTACTCCCTCGTGAAAACATTTGATTTGGTCTTAATTGGTTGGGTCATTACAATGTCGGCACGTGCGCGTGTCGTTTCCTCATTGGAGGTATTGTCTTGGGAGCCTACTTTAAAGTCCAAGAGTTGCTTTGGTTTGTGACGCGGATGAAGATGAAGGCGCTTGTGGTAGTTTGCTAGGTCTTGGTGCTCTCATTTTTTATTTCTTTTTTATTTTTCATGGGCTGTGTGCATCTTAGTTATGCAGAGGCCGGGTTGGATCTTATATAATTGTATCACCTCGATGTAATTGTCTAAGATCAATAAAGTTTCCCTTTTAAAAAATGCGTATCAACTCTTAATTACTCCATTTTAAAAAATTGATTGAGAGGGATCACGAAGGGAGAGACGGATGGAGAGTGTAGGTGCACCACAACTACGCATGCGCATACCACCAGTTCCAGTTTTATATAATCTTTGGTGGTGGAAAGCATGTGTCAAAGGCAATCAGGCCGTGTAGGCGCCGCCCGGGTCGCTGCCCGCCCATTTCTTATGCTCCCCAACTGGGCGCGCTCGCGACGATTCGTTCCATGTGCCGCGCCCCTCCTCAATAATTTGCTCCCGTTCCACGCCTATATATAGGAGCTCCATATCCTCACTACAGCTAATCACACCACACCGGAGTTCAAGTCTTCACTTTGTATCGATCAGTCGCATCGCTTGTTGCCACCTTAGCAGCTAGCTCACCACACCACATGGGTCTCGAGATGCTCATGGCGAGGGACGGGCAGCAGCTGCCGCGCTCGGCGTGCCGGTACCAGCGCCTGCGCGGCGGCGGCGGCGGCGGCGGCGAAGCAGTGGAAGGCGCGGTCGTCACGAGCACTGTCACGGCGAGGCGGCCGCGGCCGCTGCGGCTGCGGAGGAGGAGCTGCAAGGCGGCCGGGATGAGGTGGAGGAGCAGCGCGCCGGCGGCGCTGGGCAGCAGGAAGGCGCTGCGGCTGCGGCTGGTGCGGCTGGTGCTCCTGCTCCCCGCGCGGCGGCTGGCCGCGCTGGTCGCGGAGCTCGTGCGGCGCCTGGCGGCGGCGGTGGCGGCGGCCGACGCGGCCGCGGACTGCCCGGCCATCGTCTTCTCCTCGCAGTGGGGGCTCCCCGTGCTGTCGCACTCCGCGAGCACCAGCAGCAGGAGCTCCAGGCTGCGGGCGTTCTACCTCGAGAGGAGCTTCTCCGCCGGCTCCGGCGCCGGCTCGCCGTGCTGATGATCATGAGCACAAACCCGGTAGGCCCACGCCGGCCAGGCCACGCCGAAGAATGCATGGCTGGTCGGAAGCTGCAGTGCGAAGCCTCGTATACCAACCACTTCCCCATTGTAGTAATCATGGAAGGCTTCTGTCGTCAGTACGCCATGCACATGGCTAGCTAGCTACTCCGTAGCTTGCAAGACTGTACTGTGTACTCTCCAAGTACTTTGCATACGTTTAACTAAGCCAACTTGCAATTCGGTTTTGGAAAAAGAAAAGGCCGTTCTGTACATTTTCACTCTCATTTCCCTTGGCATGCAAAAAAGTATCGAACTATGATGATAAAAAAAATATCAATGCATCAAAGTGCATGATCTGGCATTGTGAATGGCTATATGTACGAACCAGCGTGAACAAATTAACAGGCTATTGTCGTTTCAGTAATAGAACCTCACCAAACCCCCGGTCCATTTCAAGTTTTCAGTTGGGAACCGGTAGGCAACATGCCTGATTGCTAAGTGATAATAGAAAGCAGAATCCGTTGAGGGCCAAGGCCATCACACAATATACATGTTTGAAGAAGCAACAATCACACGTCTGAAGAGCAACTACTTGACAGCAATCACAGCATCAGCACGTTACAGAAGTAGCAGTTATATACAGAGTAGCATAACACAGCAGCAGACCATCCCATAGGTGCTGGTTGTTAACATTTCTCTTCTACCAATCCAGTGTGGTGTATTTACATGATTGGAGCTTCAAAGCAACCAGATCTTAGAGGTGTAATGAATTTTGCTATTATACAGCATCAATTGGTACAGAACGTGCAGTGGAACAACCTTGAAGGTTTTCTCTGTACTCAGTCGAGGCAGCAGGGGCACCAGGTTCGACGCAGACGCCTTCTGAACGTTCCATGTTATCTAGAGCTCTTCTTGCATATATTGTAAATCCGACCGCAAAGACAACAGCGACAATAACAGATACAACGTTGTACACTATCTCAACTGTTGTCATTCGATGCTTGCGATAATTCAGTTCCGCCAATGTGCGTATCAGCCGCCCACTGCACAAAATAGTGCAAAAATATGACGATATGTCAATTTGGACTTCTGGAGTAGTAAAACTTCGACTCTGTTGATTCTGATTGAACTGCACAGTCCATGGCTAACTACTGAACGAGACTAATCCTGATATCAACAAAATTCATCTCAAGACATTACTAAGCCATGAAGTGTTGATATGAATCTAACCTGTAGATGTTGATGAACACATCAGGAATCATCCCAAAAACTGAGCCACATATGTAAGGGTTGAACTTCATCTCAGTGACAGTTACAGCATAGTTAAACAGTGCATATGGGAATGGTGAGATTCTTAGCAATGCAGCCACACGGAATTGTTTGCACCAACTCCCTTCACTAGCCAGTTTAATCAGAGCAATCTGCCGAGGCCATCTCTTTTCTAACCAGAGCTGTATGTTGACAAACAAATGAGAGGGCATAAGGGTGGGGGAATGATACAATAAAAAAATAAACCATATCGTTATCATAATCAAACAGAGCATAGAAACATTACATTTAGGCGGTCACGGAACAATAAGCCGATCCAATAAGGTATCGACATGCCGATGGTGATCCCGGCCATGATGATCAAGAAGCCCAAACCATAGCCGAAAATTATTCCTGTTAGCCACATTGGTGGACCAGAAGGCAGGAACACCACCGGAAGGAGCGCTAGAGAAACAATTATCACGGCCGCCAACATGGGACGTCGAAAAGATTTTGCTTCCCATTGAATAATCGGCATGATGACCTACAATATCAGGCGCGTAGAACATAGAACACGAAGCATTACCGTGACAATGATGTGGAAAAAGTACGTGCCATCTACTGCATCAATTTGGAGATTTTTAAGAAAAACTCGAATAAACTACATGAATATTGTGATTAACCATCATCTGATTGATAAATCATATGAGAAGCTTGTTTGGATCCGGGGATTGGGCACACGATCCCTTTAATGGAACAAATTCTCGGCCATATCCGAAGGGATTGAGAGCAATTTTCGCGCTAATAAGTATATAGGTCCTACAATCCTAAAAGGAGAACAGACAAGAAACATCACCTTCTCGGATAGAAAGGGGATGCCCCATTTGATGAACGCGTATCCCAGCAGCACCAGAAGCAGCAATCCAACCACAAGCCTCGCCCATGGGATGGACGACCTCGACCAAGGCCTCCCTTGTACAGGTACAGGCGGAGGCATATACGCTGCGCTCACACCCCCCGGGGCCGCCGCCATCGCCGCGACCAGACGCGCGTGCTCGTCTCCCCCCGCGCTCTGCCCGGGGCCTTCACCTCCGGCTCCCCCGCCTCTCGGCGCCTCCATCGCCCGCGAGCTGAATCAATGACCACAAGCACGCACGCATAATGCCCCAATCAGAACCATCGCTGCGTCACGCAGACAGAGAACTGGAGAAGAGGAAGGGAATAGCGGAGGCCGCACGCGTACTGACGTGCTTGCCTGCTCATCGCGCTCGCCCGCCGCGGTTGCTTCGGCGCCGGGAGCAGCTGGTGGGAGTTGGCCTCCCGTCATGGCGAGGCAAAGAGAGAGAGATGAGGGGGTGGGGAAAGGAAGAGATCAAATTGGAGTGGAACAAGCTCCGCCTCGTCTCGTCCTCTCCCTCCGGCAACCGCGACGTTTGCGGCAGATGGAAGGGGGATATTTACTATTTGCCATCGGAGGGCATCATGCCAGTTTTACGTTGTCCCTTACACATTTGCCACTTTTACACGGGGCCTCCCTCATATTTACCATTTTTGCTGATGTGGCGCGTTATATCCGTGTGCCAGCGTGGATGGAGCATGGAAAATGATCAAAATGCCCCTGTTTCTTGTGTTAGCCATCCCATTCTCCTCTTCCTCTAGCCACTGACACGTGGGACCCCCTCGTCAGATCCATCTTCAACCTCCCGCTCCCGTTCCACCTGCCCCAGCCCCACCTCCCGCTCCTCCTCTCCCTGCCCCTCCTCATCGCTCGCGCCGCCAACCTCCTCGCCGCCTCGCTCCCGGCCTGCACAAGGCTCTTCCTCGCCCCGCAGCCGCGAGTCCGGCCGTGTCTTGAGGTCGGCCGTCGGCGACGGAGACGGAGGGACGTTGTCGTTGAGTTCGCGTGCACCGGCGAGGGCGTGGCGTTCGCCTTCGCGACGGCGAGCTGCACCCTCAGCGACGCCAGGTTCCTGCACGCGCCGACGATCTCGCCCGCGGACCTCACGCTCCGGTCACCCCCTGGCCCCTAGGCGACGGCGGTCGGAGGGGAGGGGTCGCTCCCCTGGGCGGCTGCGGACGGAGCGGAGGGCTCGCGGACGGAGCGTAGGGGCCACGCGCGCCCGGGTGGCCGGCGATCGGAGTGGAGGAGCGGGCACCCCCTGGGCAGCGACGATCAGAGGGGAGGGTCGCGCCCCTGGGCGGTGGCGGTCGGAGCGGAGGGGCCGCGCGCGCCTGGGCGACGACGGTCGGAGGGGAGGGGCCGCGCACGGCTGGCGATCGGAGCGGAGGAGACGACGCGAATCCAGACGACAGGAGGTTGAAGATGGTCCCGACATGCGGGTCCCACGCACTAGTGACAAGAGTGAGGAGAATGGAGGGCTAACACATGAAAACACAGGGGCATTTTGGTTGTTTCGCACGCTCCATCCACGCTGGCTGTCCGACATGGCGCGCTACATCAGCAAAAATGGCAAATATGAGGAGACCCCGTGTAAAAGTGGCAAATGTGTAAGGGCCAACGTAAAACTTGCATCTCAAGAAGTGCCCTGCAAATGGTTAAATATCCCATGTAAGGGAAGGGAAGGGGGGAGATGGGCCGGCCGAGTCGGACCCACAAGAAGACTGCCATCTCTTGTGGCCCAAAAACAGCCCATGACCCAACGATAAGCATTGCGCAAAGTACTTGTCTAGTTGTCTACTTGGGCCTTTGAGAATACTTTGCCACTTTGCGTCTCTTCCTCCTCTGTCCCGAAAAGGAAATGGATCAGCTCGGCGGCGGCGGCGGCAACGGGAGGAGGAGGAGGAGGCGGCAGTGGCACGGGGCCGACGCGTGGGTGATTGCATGTCGCACACTCCTCCTGCCTGCAGATTGCAGAGGGAGGCAGGCGGGTACTGTGGCTGGTTGTCTTGGCGCTAGCTTGCTCGAGTGGTGCTGCAGGCTGCAGCGTCCGTGCAGTGCATCGCACTGTGCTGCCTGCCCGCGCAGCGTCCATGTGCATACGCAGCACAGGCGCAGCAGCAGCTACCCCCAGCAGGCCTGAGGCCACTGCGACGAGGGGAAATTTTTCTGTGGACAAGATGGTTCATCGAGATTCATTGCATTGCATTGCATTGCTTGCTGTAAGGTAACAGTGTAGGTGGAAATAGTTTCCTTTTCTTGTTTTTTCCTCAGTCCGATCGCGACGGAAAATTTAGCCAAAGCGCCACATTTACCTGAAACTGAAAACGATGCAGCAAAGGTCGCAAGCTCCCAAGCTGAGATCCTTGTGTGCTTGACAAAGGTTGCAAAATGCAAAGTTGCTGATAGAATAAATGCATTTCTTCCCCTCAAAGCCAGGAATAACCCGCAGGTTTGGTACATCAACAGCTGCATTGTTTACGATCTTGACTTTCTTGAGCAATGCCGCAACACTCAACCAAAGAAAAAAAAGGAGGGAAAGATAAGTGGCGAAAGAATAAAAAGAAGGAAGGAAGACGGCATGGCAAGCAAAGAATTGAAGGAGGGGGCGTGGCATGGACCATCTGTGGTGTCGTAAAGTTGCATCACCTCAAGGGCTTCCCAAAACTTCTCAAAAAGTTACTCCCAAATACACTATACAAAAAAGAAGATTCTCCATCACATCAAACTGTCATAACATGCATGGAGTACTAAATGTAGATGGAATCAAAAACTAATTACACAGTTTTGTTGTACTCTGCGAGACGAACATTTTGAGCCTAATTAATCAATTTTTAGACAATTTTTTACACATACAAACGAAATGCTATAGTGACGCACTGATTACGAAGTGATATCTTACTCCCAAATTCAACCTCCCAATTCTAACATCGGCGGCCCTGAATCCATCAGGGTCCTTTACTTCATCCCACTGCCAACAGACCATCCATCCATCCTCACATCACACGCCTCTGTGGTGCTCCTATCCTATCCCACAGGCCAGAGGCTACAGGGCACAGCACTTGTCACTGCGACAAAGCACTTGGCTGGCAGGTAGCTTTGCCCTCACTGACCTAGACTGGCCCAGTGATCTCAACAGGCATTGGCGCATTGCGTTTCGTAACCTCCCTCCCACACTACGATACCATTACCATCGCTGTAATGTTGCCCGTTGCCGGCTCGGCTTGGCTGTACACGCGGACACAGTACGCTACAGGTTGATGATGCCTACGAGCTCGCGCGCAGTTACGTACTACGCTGCAGCCTGGGGGCAGGGCCACGGACGGATGGGATCGGATCGGATCGATCGGTGGTGATGCGCAGGCGACTAGGCGTAGCGTAATGCATTGGCGTGTGGTACACCGGTTGGTTTGGCGTTGTTGAATTGCGCGGGAACAGAAGAGACCAGCAGGAGGCGGGGGAAGGGGCTTCCCTTCTGCGGATGCCTCACTTGCTTGTCACCGTCAGTGTCGCCACCGCCCGGCAGCCGCTGGCGCACAGGACTGCAGGTGCTTTCAATTCCTCGTGCCCCCACCGGTCCAAGATGCAGCGAACCGGCCTACAGTCCACTGATAGAGCTCCGGGTACTGTTTCCAAAGTAAAAAAGACCGATGGCCTGCTGCTCCGTAAAAATTTCGCTACGGCCAAAGGACCGAGGCCGGTTGAGTTGCTTCCAGCTTGGGTAAAAGCTTTCAGCTCCAAAAAAAAAGAACATTCAAATGTATTTTTTTATGACGAGTACAGTACACTTCTCAATTTCTCATCATGGCTAGGAGGTAAAAATTCGGGCAGGATGGTAAAAAAGGGCTTGGCAAATTTAAAGAGACGGGGACCGGGGTGCGTTGCGCTGCGCTGCGCACTGGTGGTGCTCCGGCAAACAGACCACGCACGCGGTACGTGAGTTCCACCACACCCAGGGGCGGAACACACGGGCAGGCGGGCGAGAGCGGTGGACGCGGGGGCGGGGCGCGCGGCCGGGGATCTAGATCTCTCTCACCTCCCCTCCCCTCCCACCAGCGCAGCGCACGCACCCAGCCTCCCCCTCCCTCCCTTGTCTCCCCAAGTCCAAACCTAGCATCCCGCGAGTCCACGCCGCCGTCGACCGCAGCGCCAGCGCCGCGGCCACACTGCTCGCTTCCCACCCGCTGCCGGATCCTCCCCCGCCCGGCCGTACAGGTCGGCCCGCTCCCGCAGCACGCCGGCCGGCCGGCCCACCTGGCACGCCGCTCCTCCGCCCTCGGCCTAGTCGGGGTGGGGCGGAGATCCATCGGGACGCCGACGGCGATCTCGTCTCGTGCTGGTGAGTAGCCCCGCTTCGCCCCGGTGGAATGGATTCCCCTTGTCCCTTCCTCTCCACGGCTTGGTTTTGTTGTTTCCGCCTCCGCAATCCGCATTCGGTTGCTCGCGGATTTGCTCGCTGCGTGGCGCCGTCCCCGTACCAATCCAATCCGTGCGTTCGTCCGGAGTTTGGTTAGTTTTTTTTTCGTCTGAGCGCGCGAGATCAGCCTGCCGAGGTACGGGCGCGGTTCATTTTCTCCAGTAATTCTCGGGTGTCTGCTGGCTGGCCCCCAGTGCTGGCTGCATTGGGTGGGCTTGTTGAGCCTCGTGTTCGGACAGTCGGTTGGGTTTTTGTGTGATTTGGCGGGCAATGCGGAAGTAAAGTCAACCGGGGTTCCTGTTACGAGAATGTGAGCGCGGGTAGCGGGTGATCGAAAATCTCTCGGGTTCTGGGCAAATCACTGTTGATGTCTTGGGTACCTGATCAGTGATCACCAGCCTTAAGGAAAATAGTGACTCGATTGTAGTAGATGCCTCGGCATGCTTGGGGCTACAACACTAACCTGACTGCCACATTGTTTTCCCCCATTTTGTGGGTTGTGCCGTGTTGGGTTCATGGGTATGTTTGGCGCGTGGGTTGTTGAGGACCGCAGGAACTTCACACTGTTCTATTGGTGTCCTGATGCAACAAGTTATCGGTTGATCCAGTGCCATTATTAGCCTTTTCCATCTTCACATCCACTAGCTGGTGTCTTGCCTGAACTTTCCAGATCCAGGACTCAGTTCTGAGTTAGGGGCCGGTGTACCACAGTAACTTACATTATGACAGCATCATCCACTTCTTGTAGATTTCTCATTTTCTCTCGTCCTATTATACCCTTTGCATTCTAGTTGGCCTGTGATTGGAAAAGGAGGACATTTTTCTTAAAATCAAATTTTCTCAAGAGTCAAACATTATACTGACCTATTGATGGCTGATTTTAGTTCATAGATCATATCTGTGTGGATATGAACCATGCTTTGCTTACAATTAGTGTCATCTTTGGTTTAAACTCGCTCATTATTAGTGTGATACAAATTCGAGCTATAAAATTTGTTCTTTCTGATGAGTCTTTGTTGTTTGCATAGTCCTCGTTCATCAGCATAGGTGAACTTGTTACTCCCGCTGGAAAATGAAAGGTTTACTTATTTTGCGATTATTGTTACTTCTGAATTCCAATAGTTTCGACAAATCTTTTGCTGGATGCATGCTGTTAAATTGGCAGTTCAGAAAACTTTGTATTCTTGATATCGCTTGAGCTCTGGAAGGTGAAAAGGAATAATTTCTACTCCATTAAATCTTTTCAACATAAACTTATGATCAAGCAATAACTGATTATGTTTTTACTATGTCATGTGATTGTTTTGACTTATTCATGACATTCTGCATGTGATATATAACTAGATCTGTGGGATCTGTTTCCTGTCAGTATTAAGAAGCCTGTTTTGTTACACTTTTGAATCATTTCCCTTTGTTCATGTACATGTACCGAATACTGATCTCATAACTCTGCAACCATAACAGGGCTGTTGTACTTGTCAAGCGCTGGAAGTGTTGCTGTACTTGTAGAGTTGTTTCACAATGGCTTATGATGGAGATGAGGAACAAAGTCAGGACTATCTATTCAAAATCGTTCTGATCGGCGATTCCTCTGTTGGTAAATCAAACTTGCTAGCAAGATTTGCAAGGAACGAGTTCTATCCAAACTCCAAGTCCACTATCGGAGTGGAGTTCCAGACGCAAAAGTTGGTAATTGATGGAAAGGAAATTAAAGCTCAGATATGGGACACTGCTGGACAAGAGCGCTTCAGAGCAGTTACATCTGCTTACTACCGAGGCGCTGTGGGAGCTCTCCTTGTTTACGATATTAGCAGGCGTCAGACTTTTGATAGTGTCGGTCGATGGCTTAATGAACTGCACAGTAAGAACCACTATTTACCTAATTCCTTAGCATGGAGTACACTTATTTCAGTGCATACTTCACCATTTTCTTTTTCGTTAATGGGCCTGTGTGTTATAAATCTCAACCTCCCAGCCATCTAGAATGATTTTGAGCTTTTAGCATTAATGCACTTGCCATAATGAACCAATAATCTCAAGGCTGACCATGGACAATTGCAACTCAAAGCAAGATGCACTTTGTTTTAAATTTCAACACTGGCCTTTTTTTCTTATTTGGTTCATGGTTTTATCTCATATACTTTATTTCTGATTCATTTGACTGCAGCTCATTCCGATATGAATGTTGTCACAATCCTGGTGGGCAACAAGACCGATCTCAAGCATGCTCGTGTGGTGAGCACTGCGGAAGGCCAAGCCCTGGCTGAGGCTCAGGGTCTATTCTTCATGGAAACCTCGGCCCTGGACTCATCAAATGTTGCATCGGCTTTTCAAACTGTTGTTAAGGAGATCTACACCATACTAAGCCGGAAGGTATTTCAATCTCAAGAGCAGAAGAAAAGTGAGCTGCAGTCATTAAGCAATGGGAAGGCGGTGGTGTTGCAGGGTGAGACCAATGAAACAAGCAGTGGTGGGAGGTGGTGCTGTTCCTCATAACCAGTAAGACCTGTCTCACCTTATGCTCCATCTCTGGTGTCTGTTTTCTTGACCTTCATGTCTTGCCAAACATAAGTGTTGACGAATATCCATCTTTCAGGACAGCCCATGTCAAATGCGTAGGATCGGGAGACACATGTGGGTATGTAAGGCTCGGTTTGTGAAAAGTTGTTTTTCCATGTTCTTTTTCTAAAGATGAGGTGGCGGAGGTTATTGTATGAAAGCTGTGTTTTCCGTCAGAGGAAATCAATGTATAGTTCGATTGATCCTTGGGAAGGTATTGATATACATGATTGTGTAAAGAGAAAGTGCGACCAACCGACTGTTGTGTCTTGTAGTCCTAGAGAGACACCGTTCGTTCTTTCATTCTACATCCCTCTAGCCCAGCACACCTGCGTACACGCTTCCTTCCGTGTACAGTAATTTTTGGATTCCAGGTATTCGTTGCGAAAATATGGCACGGCTGTGATGCATGTAAGCATTTTCTATGCATCGTACTGTGATCAACACTGATGGACATGGTACCTGAATGTAACGCTTTGTAGAATTGTCACTAAATTTTCGTAGGAACAAAGGGGCGTACCATGGCACTACACTGTCGTGGCAACAAAGGGGCTTCTGCTTCCACATTACCACTGCCGATTGTAGCAAGGTAGATAAGTTAGATAAGTTCACAATTCAATAGAAAACGAAAGAATTGGATAAGTTCAAAATTTGAAATAAAAGGGAAAAAATAAGTTAGACAACAATATCGCAGGTGATCACGATATGCAGGGTCAGGAATAGTATCAGTTGTTCGACAACACAATGATGAGGACATCATTAAGATGCCATCATCTTTGGGAGCAGTATCATCATGATTGGGCGCGATAGCAACGTGAAAGCCAAGTAGCAACGACCATGAAGCCGACTGAAAGGGCACCCGTTTCAAAGTTCAAACTGGAAGGACGGAGTACAGAACTGCTGCAGACTGCACATCCTCTGCGGTGTCTCTGATGCACGCATGCCATTCCGGTCCATCTCATGAACCGAAAAAATAGTGGGACTGGACTGAAAACAGATGCCTTACACTAAACAGTAATCTGGACGGCAACTCCAGTAGCTATTCCAGTTGCTGGTAGCTTCCACGGGACACTGTCTTAGTGTTTTAACCCTTCAATTTGCAGGTCCCTCAAATAGTTGGATTGGATAACTTTCTTCTCACAACTAACCAAGTTCTCATTGTCAAATCCCAGCAAACGTTTGCTCCTAAAAATTCTGATAGGATATGAACTGTAAAATGACAAATCATCTAGCCATAAATAACATTTGGTTCCATGTTGTCTTGAGGTTTGAAAGTACATGATTCAAGATAGAGATTCAGGTTACAGAACATACATAAGGCTAACTACAGAAGATGGTCCAGTTAAAGCTGCAACTTGCCGAGCCTTTCTGTATTTCATATATATACAAACCCTTGGCATCTTTCTTTGCTCTGCACCTTGATCTTTCAAGGAAGCCTAGAAGACAAAACTATCAGTAAAGATGATGACATGAAATGCACAACACAGACTTTCCTAGAAAAAATATGTTCTTTGGGGAAAAAATAGAAAAATGAAACCATAAACCAGTAAATATGGAAATGCACGGTTATCATCATATAGCATGAAGCAGAAAAATACACCTCAACAATTTTCTTTCTTTGAAACTTTTCGGGAACACAGGTTCGTTGAACCTATATAGCATATAACAGAATGTGAGAACGTGTTTGGCAATTATTAAAACAGAGCATGAATCAAGTTTAAATAAAGAAGACCAAACTGGGATAGCTTTCCCTCCTTTTCCTGTTCCCATTTTCAACTAATATAATAAGATCAGATAAAAAAAATGAAGGAATGTGAACTAAATGCCCAAGCTCGTTCAGAAAAGAAACCTCAAAAAGCATCACTTTACCTAGCTCTCTTTCACTTCCTCTTTTGGTTCCTTGTAGGGTCCCCGATTTAAGGTTTCACCACCCGAAATTTTCCTCTGAGGTAAGTACTCTGAAGGAAGGTTCTCCATTCCTTTTTTTATGATGGCCTTTTTCATACTTGTTTCTCCAGTAGAAAATTTCGGAAGTTTCTTTTTAGCATTTTCTGGAGCTATAATTTTCCCATGGTGAATACCAAGGTGTGACTCAGAAACAGCTGTAGCACCATACTTAACAGCATCTTCACCCCCAGCGCATTCTTCCAAAGAAAGCTGTGCATTGCATATTACACACAAGTCAAATGCTTGGATATAAAGAATCAACATATTCCAGAAGGAACATTTGGAACCTGAACGAGGAACAAAATAAACGTGGCAAACTTGTACATATGAATGTTAAATGCTAAGTAGCATGAGAAAAAAAAATTACAATGAAAAATGGCCTAAGCATAATTCGCACCGATGTTAGATGATGTTGGCAGGGCAAGTCAGGGAAGGGTCAACAATAATAAATTCAAATGTTTAAACAGTAGCATGGATGGAATGCTGATTGTTGGCATGAACAATAGGTAGGAACGATTGGTTGCTACTAGATCAGTAGCACATTGTTGTAACATTTAACAGGCAGTAATGATGGTAAATTAGCCGCTGAGCTCACCAAATCAAATTGTTCACGGTGCAGCTGCTGAGCTTTCTCCTTGGCCCCACCAATGTTCTTCTCTTCCTCCTCATTCTCCTCAATCTGCTGCTCCTCATCTGACTGATTTGCAAGGATAACAAAATCCTCCTCCAAATCCTCATCCCCCGACTCAACGACCGGCAAATCGCTCCCGTCAAGCAGCTTCGCGACATCCAGGTCAATCGCCTCCTCGACTCGCCTCGTCGCCACCGCAACCTCCCCGGAACCAACCGAAGCACGACTAAAGTCGTAGGCCTGCACCACGCGCGAGCGAACAGAGTTAGCCACCTCGGAAGATGAAATGGCGCGAAGTATTGATGGAGCGGACGGACCTTGACGTCCACGGGAAGGCCGGAGCGCGCTGGGCGGCGGCTGGGGAGGAACACGGCGGAGGAGCCTCCGCCACCGGTTGAGGAAAAGGAGGGGCGGAGCTCGCGGAGGTGGGGGAGGTAGTCGTAACCGTCGTCGGGGAGGCCCAGCTCCAGGATCTCGCGGAGGACGTGCTCGGGGAGGGCGTCTCCGCCGTCTTCTGCCGAGGAGGATGAGGGCCCATCGTCTCCTACAACGGCGGTGGAGGACGAGGGGCCGTCGCCGTCGTCGGCGAAGCCGGGGACGGAGTAGAGGTTGTCGTCGACGCGGACGAAGACGCGATCGGAGGCGTCGGCAGCGCCGGGACGCGGGCAGAGGCGGAACGTGGCGAAGTTACGGGGCTTGCGGTTGCGGCCTCGACCCATGGCAGCTGCGACGGCGGCGGCGGCGGAGGCCAGGCGACACGGACGCTGGCGTCAGAGTGGGGAGGCTTCTGAGCAGTTGACGGGCCGGGCTTCTAGGCGCTGCTGCTAATCTTTTCCGAAATGGTCTTGTGGGCCATCTAATTTCGGCTTATGGGCTTGATTGTTTTGGCCCATCTGCGTCTGTACCGTGTCTCCGAAAATGCAACAGGAATGCACACAGCCGAATCCTTATCCATTGGAGAAGCCACTCGTTTACGTTTTTCACAAAGGACTAGACCTTTATTAATTCAGAGTTTCATACATGCATTATCATCAACATCGATCGATCACGAGCACAAACGCCACACCCACGCACACCGTTAATCTCTGTTCTTCACGGCAGGAGGCGAGGTGACACTGTCCAGTATGTTCATGCGAGCACCGAGGTCTGCACGGCGGCCGCACGGAGCACCGCGTCGGCGTGCTCGCCGTCGGCCTCCAACCAGAGCTCCGGCAGCGCCTCCCTGATGTTGTGGATGCTCTCCAACGCCACGTCTGCCCCAGGCACCAGCGATGAGCTCCCCACCTGCATCGTTGCATCATTGCATGTACGCATCTGCATTAGCCTTCGACAGATGATACTGCATTAGCAGATTGGAACACAATTGCAAAGTAGAGCTTACAACGACGGTGTGGAAGCCGGCTGCTTTCCCTACGGCGATGTTGCGCGCACTGTCGTCGAAGAACACCTGCCATGGATGCAGACAGAGAGAGTTCTCTCACGATGGTTGCAATGGAGAAATACAAAAGAAAATCAGTGTTTTTTCATTGCTTGATCAGTTACCGTTCTCTTGGGGTCGAGCTTGGCGATCTCTATGACAGCTTCCATGGACTCCAGAGACGGCTTGCACAGGATTCCCCTGCGAGGAGGAGCTGATGAGTCGTCAGAACCACTGTCAGTGTCGTCTTGTTCGGTTGATGATGGGTTCAGGGTCTCGAAGCAGATGATGGCATCGAAGCAGCCCTCGAGCCCGAGCTTCTTCAGGACCGTAGCCGCATGGATTTTGTCAGAGTTGGTGAAAATCTGCAGATGGGGCCAGCAGTCAGTTTCAGACTAGATTTACGCAGATGCATGCCATGAGCTACACAGGATACGGAAGAGCATCAAGAACGCACTATCTTTCTCTGTGGCAGAGAGAGTAGCAGCTGCCTTAGGACAGGGTCGGGCTTCAGCTTCTCATACGGCAGCCTTCCATGAACGCAAGCGTGGAAGTCATCGTAGTCGAAATCGTAGCCCACAGCCTACCAACATGATAATGGAAATTATAAAGCGTATGTAAACGAAACGATGGATCAAGATCTATGGAAGTGAACATTTGAGTATCAGTATTCTGAGACAAACCTTGAGACCAGCCATTGTGGTTCCATGCTCCTTGTACAAATCATAGCACATTTTTGGAACCTGACTCTCTTCAATATGCAGCTTCTTCAGCATATATTCTGCATAATGGCAATTACAAATTATTGTGTGAACAAATAATATTGTAGCTCTGAATTTGTGGGTGGGAATGAATGGTGTTTACCTTGTATGTTGCCACGGCATGCTTGGTAGAGTCCTGAGCTCAGTGGGTAGAGTGTGTCATCAATATCTGCGTATGCAAGGCACAGAGAAGTTAAGGAATAATCCAAAAGGGAAACAAACGCTGAGCAGCCAGATGCCCACTTCTCCATGTATGTCAGGTACTCACCAAATAGCAAGCAATCAAATTTGGATCCAGTTGTGTATGATTCCATCTTCACAGATTAGAGTCTGCAGAAGCACATGAAAATTTGAGGGGAAATATGATACAGCTTTTTTGGAAAAAGTAAAAGATTCTAGTTGCATCTGTTCAAATAGCTTCAGACGTCACGTTCATGCTCATAAGACTCGCAAAAAAAGAAGTCATGCTCATAAGAACATTTGTTCATATTATTGCTAAATTGGAGATTCGTGTAATCGATTCAACTTGTTATACACTTTTAAGAATTTTACATCGAGTTGATACAAATTTTATTGACTAGTTCATGCAATCTCATATATATCAATATAGTTATTGAACTGAAAATTTAAGGTTGGCCTGGCAACAGCCTGCTCATGGACTGAGGAGATCAATGGTTGCCCAAGAGGCCAAAACAAAGAAAATGCCCATATCAAGATGTGTTAAGCAAGTTATCACAGCTTGACAAGCATCCAACAATGTAAAAACGTCGAAAGTTAGGAAAACTGACTGATTTGTGTTGTGCATGCACAAAAATGTTAGAAGATGTGTCAGTTGCAAAAATAATTTTGAGAAATTTCTATGCATGATCAATCAGACCAGCAACAACCAGAAAATTTCAACAACTGGAAACTAGAGTGAGCCCAGAGAGCTGGCGCATACCGAAGATCGACAATTTGACGAACAGAATTTTGGGAAAATATTCTCCCTGAAAAGATAGTAGAGCTCAAACGACAGAAGAATTGGGCATGTACCTAGATGCTAAACTGAAGAAGAAGCTCAAATTCTTGCAGAGGTTGATTGCGCAACTCGAATGGGCTAACCTATTTATAGACCGGAAATGCGCTGTTCGCTTTGTTGGGAGGTGACACATGGTAGCCAGATTAGTGGGGGTCTGGCCGTAAATTAATCCACGGATTCCTTTCAATCCTTTCTCTACTGAGTACTGTACCTGCTAGACACTATAGCTGCCTGTTTCACCAAGAAGAATCGACCGACCAAAGATTCTCGCTTTTAGTTGCTCTCCTACGCGAACAATCCATACTTTGGCCACGAGTTAATCGACCCAATATACAATTGGACACGAGCTATGCAGTGGTGTGACCTTAAGGTTACAAGTGGTAGTGGCTGTGTGCATGCATTACGCGTGGTGATTAGGGGGTTTGCTTCGATGAATATGACCACTCAACTCCCGCTAGAGCGTGTTGAAAAGGGGGGTACACGTTTTAATCTGTTGCTGGACAAGCAAAGTCAAAAAAAGGTGTTTTTTCCTCTCCTAATGGCGTATGTTAGGGCGGCGTGTGCCGTTTAGCGTGGTTAATCATGTCGCTTTCATCGCATATTTACACTTTTGAGCTGTTGTACCACCGCGGTTACCTGTTCAAGCTTCAAGCTTACTGTTATGTGAATAAGTTGTTTACGTGGTTGTCTCAGATAAATCTTGCTCTTCTATTCATTTACCTACCTGTATTCGTTACAGCTGCAGCAGAAAAGAAAAAAACGGCTAGGCTCACGAAAAACATGAGGGGGTGCCACCTCACCAAACCACACTAAGCTGGCCGAAATCGGCGTGCTTAGTCCACTGACGCTTGTCCTGTGAGTTTTCTGAATTATGAAAGCACCACGCACCCGGACATATATACCGCTTTTATTTGTCAGCATCGTCATCCACATGAATCAAAATAATCACAATCATAGAGTGTCAAGGATGGGGAGATATAGGAGAAAACACTGGATGAAATTAACGGCACACATATTCCCAGCTTCAATGATATAATAATGAATTAGCTTATCTGAATATTTGATTTCATGGTACGGACACATGCTTAAGGGTTAAGGCACTCAAAATAAAAAGGATCCGACTATGCATATAAGTGTGGATAAGAATCTCCAGCATTGTGTGTGAACTGGTACCCAGGCACGGATAGCTTCTCGCCACCCTGTTAGGAGGTGGTAATGAAAAAGGAGATCCAACCTCCAGCAAAGGCCGTAGCCAGCTTTATAGATAAAGCACCAGAAAAATACTGGAATTACCAGTTTACAATGAAGTACAATCCGCTTAGAAGCGGCATCCAACAGATCCTAAGAAGGACCCTCTAGGTCTCGCAATAGAGCTGAGCCAAACTAAAGGTCAAGAGAACAACACACCATCTATTGGACCCGACCAACCACGGTGCCTAAAGCTTCACCACCAACGGCTACAAGGAAAACCTCCAAACAACGCCTTCAGGAAGGCAAAGTCGCGACGGCGCCAACGTCTGGTTTTCACCACGGAGAGCTTTCACGAACCGCCGTCGAACGAGGCCCTGCAGACAACGCCCTCAAGAGGGAAGTGCAAAACGCCGTTGTCCAACCCGGCAACCGAATTGAAGCTTACGCTTGAGGATCCTCCACCCGACGAGCCGAGAGCACCTGTACCACTCCCCCTCGCTTCCATCCACCGCCCACCGTCGCAGCCGCCGAAGCTCACCACTGGATTCCATATGCACCCGCACGACAACACTCGACACTTCGGGAAGATTTGGGACCCTCGATTGGTCCCAAACCTTCTGTCATCCCCTCAACGGGACGGCACCGTGCCTCACGGAGTGGGCAAGAAATCGTGAACCGAGCGGCGGTGACTTGACGGCGCTCCCGGGAGCTGCTTCGTCTGCGACGAGAAGAGCGGAGGTGGTACCACCGGCCAAGATGAAGCCAAAGGCAAGAACTCCTCCCTCCCTCGGGTCTCTCCACCCACCGGAGCAGAGCAGACACAGAGGCAAGGCAAGAAAACAGAGGGCCTACGCAGCCCCGGCGCCGCCACCACCAGGCACCACCAGCCCGCCGCCGCCGGAGAACCGGAGCCAAGGCCGCCCCACTGCTGAGCTCGGCGTTGCCGGCCAACGCGGCCCCGTCGCCGAATCCCCGCCAGGGGACCACCTGACCACGCCACCGCCGCCCTCCCCCGGCCGCCCGCCGGCTTCCCACCCCGACGGTGAAGAGCAGGGGGAGGGGTCGTCGGCCCAGATCCGGGGGGAGGAGCCCCCACGGAGCCGGCGCCTCGCCGAGGAGGAGCGCCGCCGCGACGGCAGCCCGCCCCGACGGGACTACGAGCGCCGGAGATCTTGCAAGAGAGGAGAAAGGGAGAGGGAGCCCCGCCGCCGCCGTCCTCGCGACCGCGCGGCGCCGGCGCCGGCGTGCTCGAGCTGCGGCGGGGCGAGGGGAGCTGGAGGGGAGGAGGTTGGGGCAGCGGCGCGGCGGGCTAGGGTTCCGCCCGTCGCCTGGGAGGGCGCAGGCGTCCCCCTACGGGAGCGATCTGTTTTTCCCCCTCCCAAGGAGATCCAACCTAAGTGTGTAACCAGATGCTTTTCGATTGTAGGTGAATTTGAAATGAGTAAAATGGATTTTTTTCCAACCACAGCTGATATTTACATATCCAACTTTTGGCCGTAAGAAGTTCATTAATGTGTGAGGGAAGAAGTCAATTTTACTAGCTTAAACAATCCCATCCAATGTGTCCACTTGAGTTTTATGTTCAGATTTGTTGAGTAAAAAGTACCAGTGTCATAAATTATGTTAAAAAATACACCACCATTTTTCATTATTATTGTTATTGCTTATGACCGTTTGATACTAAATTAACCTTGGAGATATATCATGCATGATTTTAATTGACACCTAGTTGGGCTCGTTGGGCTTTGTATCTCCACTTCCACGGCCCAATATATGCGGGCCTCATGTCAGGGCGAGGATAGCAGCCAACACAGGGGGAAATAATCATTTTCGAACGGGCCATGCCATAAACCAAAGCACAGATTAAGATGAATTCCAAGCCTTATCATTAGTCCCGTTCCATATTAGTGATTACCACCACGGTGCTTGATCAGTCGACCGCATTCCAAGTTTCCAACACAATCTTGCACAGCACAGCATATATATATATATATATATATATATATATACTACGTGGCCGTGACGGCTTCGTGTTCATGCGAGCACCGTGGTCTCGACGGCGGCGGACCGGAGCACCGCCTCGACGTGCTCGCCGGCGGCGTCCCAGAGCTCCGGCAGCGCCTCCTTGATGTTGTGGATGCTCTCCAGCGCCACGTCCGCGCCCGGCACCAGAGCTGAGGTCCCCACCTGCATCGTTCCATGTGGAGTAATCAGCTTCTTGAACAAATGGTAGCTGCATGCATGATCAGCTGCAGAGGGCACACGCCGGCGACAGAGCTTACAACGACGGTGTGGAAGCCGGCGGCCTTCCCGGAGGCGATGTTGCGCGCACTGTCGTCGAAGAACACCTGCCATGGATGCACGCAGAGAGAGTTCTTGAGTCTCACGATTGTCGCTATGGATAGGAGAAATAAATAGGAAAGGAAATCGTTGTTTCTTCGTTGCTTGATCAATCACCGTTCTCTTGGCGTCGAGCTTGGCGATCTCGATGACAGCTTCCATGGACTCCAGAGAGGGCTTGCACAGGATCCCCCTGCGAGGAGGGGCAGAATCTTCAGAGCCAGCACTGCTGCCTCCATCAGTGTCAGCTTCATCTGCATTCTTCTGTTCATTGGCATCTTGTTTGGTTGACGGGTTCAGGGTCTCGAAGCAGATGATGCCTTCGAAGCAGTCCTCGAGCCCGAGCTTCTCCAGGACTCTTGCCGCATGGGCCTTGTCAGAGTTGGTGAAAATCTGCGGTGGGATCAAGGCAGTTTCAGACCAGAAAAATACAGATGCTGTCCTTGCTAGTGAGTGGTGATGCAACGAATGGGAGGGAAATGGGCGTGAGAAAGAACTTACTATCTTCCTTTGTGGCAAGGAAAGTAACAGCTGCCTCAGGACAGGGTCAGGCTTCAGCTTCTCATACGTCAGTGTACCGTGGACACAGGCGTGGAAGTCGTCATAGTCGAAATCATAGCCCAAAACCTGCCACGTGACAATCGAGATTGAAAAAGCTCAAGTGAGTTTGCAGAGATTACGAGCAGAAATTTGAACAGGAAAAGTGGCAAATGTATCAGTATTCAGAGGTAACGAGACATGCCTTCAGGCCGGCCATCGTGGTTCCATACTCCTTGTACAAATCTAGGCACATCTTTGGAACCTGGCTCTCTTCAATCTGCATCTTGTGCAGCATATAGTCTGCAATATCGCAACTCAGTGTATCAAAAAAAACATTCTTTATTTGTAGCATCAAAATTTGAAACTGCTTGCCAAGATGAATGTTACTTACCCTGTATGTTCTTGCGGCATGCTAGGTTGATCCCTAAGCTCAGTGGGTAGAGAGTGTCATCCATATCTGCATATATGGAGCAACATTTTCACAAGAATTTCAAGGACAAAATAGGTGTTAGCAGACTTCAGTGCGTGCTTGAAATGCACTGTGAAAATTGTCAGTCAGGTCCTCACCAAACAGCAAGCAATCAAACTTGGCTCCATCAGCGTATGACCCCATCTTCACAGATTACTGATCTGCAACTGCAACCAAGTATCCTAATGCCAAACAGAAGCACGAACACAATGCGCTGCGAGTCGATGCTGCACTCGGCATAGGCGCTCCCCTTATTTATACACAGAGCCTAGAGGCCCAGCTGCTGGCTTTGTTTGTTGGATGGAGGATGACACATGGTATGGCAGCGACATAAGTGGGGGTCGTCTGAGGGAAGCATATCGCTCCATCTCCTCCACCACATAACCTTAAACTACTCCACGGATTCCTGCTTTGCTAGCAACTAGCATTTCCTTGTCATTTTCCATTAGGAGCCTCATTCATCAAAGTGCTCTCCTACGCGGTGCCCAATTCCAGTTCTTGGAGCTGGAAGGGATGCCTGCTTTAGCTTTGGCTTGGGATGCAAATGCAATGGAACCGACCTGGTAGACAACCGGGCGTGGATGGAAGTGTAGGATGATGCGGTCGTAATCGGCAATAATTCGTGGTGATTCCTGCTGGGAATCGGATCGATCACTTGTGCCATCAGAGAGCGTGCTGAAAAGGATTGGTGCGGTTGCTTTGTTTCTTTTCATCTGGAGACAAAGTGGCTGTCTCCTAACGGCATTTCTTAGCACGAACAGTCCACTGGCGCAGTAAAGATCGCATCGCTCTCGTTCCTTATTTGTGCTTGATTTCAGCTGCCGTGGCGGTGACCCTGCTGTCCAGTCTTCAGGCTCATAGTTTTGTGCCTTTTTTTTTTCTGGCAAGGTGCTATTCTGTTCGTGCTACATGCCTCCTTTTGTACCTAATTGGTTAGTATTTGGTAGAGGTGCTCCTCTGAACTCTCTGTGTTACATACTCAGTTTCACAGTTGCACTTGCCATTGTTTTCAGTTTCAGTACGATGGCTGCCTCAATCCAGTGGAGTTGAGCTATCTGGCCACTGAGCACTGGCGGTGGCTTTAGTTAGGCTGGGGCTCGGATGCCCGCGTCCTCATACCAACCAGCCAGCGCAAAGGGAGCCTGCCTTTCCGCTAAACGAGCCTCCCGTATCACTGTGCCGTAGTGCATAGCTGAGACGATATCTGAATCTGTCTATCTGTCAGTCAGTCACTCCCTCACTTTGTTCACCAACCTGCTTTTCCGGCCAGTGCGACGCAGCGCAGCAACATAATGCTGTGTTGCAGTTGCAGACCCCGCCCGCAGGTGATCTGAATTCTCTCGCTCCGTCAGATTCAGAGAATCAGAGATGCTGTTGTTGTTTGTCGTCACACACAAACAAAAAAAAAAAGAACCGGAGTTGTCTCTGTTCGTTTGGTTAGTCCACGGATTCGCCTCACAGTCACAGGCCGTGCGATACAAACACTAGATCGATGCTGAGGGTGAGGAGAACGGTGCCTTGTAATCCTGCCGCTCGAATCAAATCTCGACAAAAGTCCCCCTGAAGAGTTGTGATTCGGGGGAAGAATTCTTTCCGCGCTTGTAATATACAGCAAACATATAAGTAGAAGGTAAAGCAGCCCTTAAGAGCAACTTCAGCAGACCCTCTAAACAAGCCCTCGAGCTAAATTTAGAGGGTCCAACAAAAAAATTGAACTCCAGCAGGGTCCCTACTTGACCCCGTATTTTGGGGAGGCCTCCAAATTTATTCCCTCACCCTCCATTCCTGGGGGGTCTCTAGGGAGGCCTCCATTCTTAGGGACTATTGTTGGAGTTGAAACAAATGTTGAGACCCGTAAAAAATAGATGAAGCCCCCATTCAATATTTGTTGGGCCTGATTTAAGGGTTATTGCTGGAGTTGCTCTAAGGTTATAGTATAGTGCTACGGGAAGTTAATAAAAGGCAACTGCTATTGAAGCAGCATCCTGTCCGCTCCAAAAAAAATGAAGCGGCTAATACCTTATGCATAATTCAAAAATGACATAATCATCGAGAAACGAAGGTTGATCGTACAGCATGCGCGATGCTTGTCCCCTTACCTCTTGTTTAGTGGAAGGGAGAAAAATGAAAAAAAAAACACGACCAAACAACAAATATCTTTCTATATCAAAACAAAGTTACGAAAAAGGACAGCAAATGTGGCTGTAGTTTAGTGGTGAGAATTCTACGTTGTGGCCGTAGAGACCTGGGCTCTTATCCCAGTAGCCACACGTTAATTGAACCGTTTTTTCTCTATTCGTTATTCACGTCCTGAAGTGCTGGGCTCTATGTAGCTTCTTATATTTTTGTAGTTTGGGCCAAGTACAAATGTGGCTGTAGTTTAGTGGTGAGAATTCCACGTTGTGGCCGTGGAGACCTGGGCTCGAATCCCAGCAGCCACACATTAGTTGTGAAACTTTTTTTTCCCTATTCGTAATTCACGTCCTGAAGTGCTGGGCTGTCGGGCTGCTTCTGTTCTACTAGTAATTTGGGCCGACGAGTACAACACAGAAGGGCCTTACAGCCTGCAATGCGTTTTTCATTTATAGCCCATGGCCGATATCTACACAGTTTTGGCTGCCATTCTCCACCTTTCATTTTGAACCGCTGCTTTTACCGCGCGTGAAAAGTTTCACACATTAGTTGTGAAACTTTTTTTTCCCTATTCGTAATTCACGTCCTGAAGTGCTGGGCTGTCGGGCTGCTTCTGTTCTACTAGTAATTTGGGCCGACGAGTACAACACAGAAGGGCCTTACAGCCTGCAATGCGTTTTTCATTTATAGCCCATGGCCGATATCTACACAGTTTTGGCTGCCATTCTCCACCTTTCATTTTGAACCGCTGCTTTTACCGCGCGTGAAAATTCCAATGGTTGTTGGGTGGGAAAAAAAAAAGGAAAGGCACGCTGAATTGTTGATTCGACACGGGCACGTGATGCGATAACACTGAACTGGACTCAAAGTGCTCAGTTCGCGACGGCCCTGTACGTGTTACCGATGGACACGTGAGCAGCTGGTCCCGGCCGCAAAAGCTTTGCCGGTGGGGAGCCGGCGCCCTATCCTGCTCAACCATGCATGTATGGGCTCACTCATATGTTGGCCTTCCGCCGCGACGCCCTACGGATTTTCACGCGTTCTCGGCCTGGAGACGAGGACCTGTCGTAACGACGAGCGAGGACAGTGACACGGTGTACGTAGGGGGTGGTAAAGGACCCTCATTTTTTACTAGAAATTTTAAGGATAGGGTCGGATTAGAGCCGGGCTAAAATAATACTAATTTTTGAACTAAATTTTGTTAGGGCCAAGTTAGATTGTGAAGGAATGTTTTTAAACTAAATTTTATTAGGGCCAAGTTAGATTGTGAAGGAACAAACGGATCATGATCTGTACCACGGAAAACTGTGGCCCCCGTCGTCTCAGCTGGAGGTTCATGCAATGCAATGCAATGCAATTACACGACGCCCCGTGCATATAATTATCATCACGCACCGCACCGACGATGCAGTCCAATGCGAATGCAAACCACAACGGTCGCCATCTTCCAGCCAGAAGCCCAGAATGGCCACTGCTTCCAATTAAGGTCTCATGCATTGATCAGCTAGCCTTTTCGGTGCAAATTAAGCATGATGCGGTCCTAACCGGAGGTCGATTAAAACCCCATTTCCTTTACTGTGATGCTGCTAATGTAGGCTATACCAAATTAACCTGCATGCATTAAGTTGGCCAACTACGCTGTACTATTTTTTTAGTTGGGGCAGAAAGTCTGGCAAGCTGCTAAACTGTGGTCGACGGACATATATGAATCGAGACACATGCCTAACTTTGACCCGAGGCGACGCCTGTCAAGCCGTCACGCATCCAATCGTGGTCTCTCCCGGCCTCCATGCTAGTGCTAATCTGAATCTACTACTTGTCTTTGTCAGGACGCCTTGTCACTATTCTTGTCCCGGCCTCTCGTCAGGGCAGGATTCCGTGCACCGACGCGATCGAACCAAGGGCAAGGGGGCACGAGGCGGCGCGCATGGCAGGCCCATGTGCTCCCGGGCCGCGCAGGCGCAGCGTTCGCGTTCCTGCGCCGCCGCTATGAGTGTGTGCTGCTCAGCGCTCGATCATCTTGTCCGTGCCTGCCTGCCACGGCGTGGGGGCTGCGTGTATCTACTAGTCCCTCGGTCCTAAAATATAAGGACTTATTGACTTTCATATGTTTGATCATCCGTCTTATTCAAAAAAATTTATAGAAATATAAAACAAACAAGTCACACTTGTCGGGGACAGACTCAAGGGGTCCTCTAACCATCGGGGTAATCACCCTCAAAAAACGTTAACCACGGAAGGCCGAATCACCGGCAGCCCGGAAGGGCCACCAAGGCAACGCGGCCCGTCACAACTCACGGCCCACAACAGCTATCCGAGCTCGCCTGTCGAGGGGACCCGGGCCCCCCGGATCAGGCGCAACGCGAACTCCGCCTCGCTCGAGGGCCGCGCACCCCCTCAAGCAGGCGAGCCAACTCCGCCTCGCTCGAGGCCACCTCTCTACTCAACGCGGCGCGCCCCGGCGCCCCGCCCGACAACGGCATTTAATGCCCGCCCCATCAGGCGGGCGCCGAAGTCAAAAGGCGATCTCTCCCCACGCCGTGCCGCTGACACCGCAGAGCTCGCTGTTCTACATGCTCCGGTCACTATGCGTCCTCACCGCCGCTGTGCGGACGCATGCGGCGCTGCGCAAGGCCCTGTGCAGACTTGCAGGCGTCATTCCGCACTACTATTCCACCCGCTCCCGTCCTCCCCCCCCCCCCCCCGTGCAGCCCTCGAATGGGCGTGCAGAGCCCTCGAACGAATATATGAGCAGCGACCGAGCACGGACTTCGGTCAGGCGCAACCCGGTGATGACGAACGCCGGGTCAAATCCATCAACTCTTGGCCATTCCCCGGTAAACCGGGCACGCCGCGCACTGTGGTCAACAGCAACCGCCATGCCGACCCCTGTGTCGCCAACTCCCGTCCTTCCCCACCTGCCACACCCTCGAACCAACCAGCGGCGGGCGGCTGGGCGCGGATTACGGCGGCGCCACCCCTCGAAACCACTCCAGGACAAGCAAAGGGACGGCCATGAGACCCGCAGAAGCCGGAGCTCGCCATAAATCCCCTGCCAGGGTCAAGGACGACCGCACGCCCGGCGCCATGCTCTCCAGTGCGCGCCCTTGTAGCACACACTGTACTTGTACTTGTAAGCCCCTTCCTCCTCTCTCCTTGGCCTATAAAAGGAGGAAGGGAGCGAGAGGGACAGAGAGAGACGAACGCAGACACGATCACCACCGCACACGATATTGGCACTCTGCCTCAATCACACCTCACTCCGGGACCTGGAGACTCCTTCTCCTCTCCCACCTCGCTTGTAGCCCCCCCACTGCAAGCACTCTGGTGCAAGATAGTACAGCGCCCCGAGCGCACTCTGCTAGACGTACGACCTCACGGTCGGAACCAGGATAAACCCTTGTCTCATCGTGCTAGCTCTTGCATCAACCGTCAGGGGACGGGACACAGCGCATTCTGTGTGGCGCTGAGGATTGGCCGCCCAATCTCAGCACCGACAGTGGCGCGCCAGGTAGGGGGGTTGCGCTGTGATCAACCCACTTCACCCGATCAGTTCCCTTGACGGCAAGCCACGCCAAGGCCATGTCGCCACGATCCGCCACGGGGTCCCCCGGCCCGCTTCCGCGCGGGTACCAGATCATGTTTGGGAGCCTGGAGTTCGAAGCGACCGGTGAGGGCCTCCTCATGCGGCTCGCCTCCAGGACGCCCGGCATGATGGCTATTACCCCGGCGCCGCCAACGCCGTCCCAGCTCAGGAGACGTCGAAAACTGTACGAGCTGCAGATTCGCGTGGAGCGACACGTTGCCCCACACGTCGTCCTCCCTAATTGGGACGCACACCTGTGGCTCCGGCCCGCTGCCACATTACAGGGGGGCGCACCCCCACCAGCGGCTCCCGCGGAGGGAGCACGCTGGGAAAATGTGGCCGGGCCGGCGCCGCTCCCGCACGGAATGAGCAACGCGGCCGCAAGCTACTCTGCGGCAATTAGTGCCAACCTGAACGCGCAAGAGGATTCGCCGGGTCACCAGCTGGGTTCGATCCGCAGCCTCGACATTTCCTCGCCCAGCGGGTCCCAGCCCGAGTCGGACGACGGGGAAAGTGTGCGCGGCCAGGAGCACCCAGGCCTGGACTACTCCGGGCTCCGCGACCGCGAAGGCCTTACCACCTTCCAGGCCGTTGCGAACTTCTGCCTCACCTGTTCTGACGATTCCAGCGAAGGGGAATACGACCCCACGCGGGAGTGCTTCGTCCTCGACGACGAAGTAGAGTCCGTGGGAGAGGATGAAGAAACGCGCGACGGGGCCGGGCACGACGAACCGCCACCAGCGCCCGCTGAGCCATCGGGCGAAGCCGCACTCGCACAGGCACAGCTCGCGCAAGTGCAAGAGCTGGAAGCCAGGCTCCGACAGGAGCGCCAGCAGGTACAGGAGCTGCGCGAGCTGCCGGGCGCATCGCTCAAGCGCGCATCATGAGTGATGGCAACGATGCCAGCCCTGCCATGCCGCCGCGGGCAAGCCAGAAGCTCGTCGCCGCCGTAACTCTGATTCGGGCCATGCCCGAACCATCGACACCAGAGGCGCGCGACATGCGGCGCCAGGTGCAGGCCCTTGTCGAAAAAGCGGTCGTTCAACAAGCGGAAAGTTCCGTCTCCCGCATGCGCCACCAGGCTAGTTCGAGAGCCGGAGGAAGCAAGCGGGATAAGGAACAATCCATCCATACCCCGCCTAGGGGCGCATGGACGCCTCACCGACCAACGAACGACGGGAAGGCGCTCATGACCGGCGACCGCGAAACGAGGAGGTCCGCGAAGGACCGACTCGTGGACACACGAGGCGCCATCGACGACGGTGACGCGCGCAACGTCCTGAACAAGAAGAGGCAGGACGCGGCACCTCCCCGCAGTAGGCACCCCCGACGAGGGGGTCGCTACGACAGCGAGGAGGACAAAAGCCCGATGCCAGAACCCCCGAGAACCCCTGTGTTCAGCCGGAAAATCCGTTCGGCCGCCATCCCGCCGCGCTTTCGTCAGCCGACCACCATTACCAAGTATTCGGGCGAGACGAAACCCGAGACGTGGCTCAACGACTACCGCCTAGATTGCCAGTTGGGCGGGGCCACCGACGACGCTATGATCATCCGCAACCTTCCGCTTCATCTCGCGCACTCGGCGCAGACATGGCTCGAACACCTACCCACGAACCAGATCCACGACTGGGACGACCTGGTCATGATGTTCGTGGGTAACTTCCAGGGCACGTATGTGTGCCCCGGAAACTCCTGGGACCTGCGCGGGTGCCGGCAGGCGGCCGACGAACCGCTGAGAGATTTCATCCGCCCCTTCTCCAAGCGCTGCACCGAGCTACCGAGCGTGGGTGACTCCGAAATCATCCACGCCTTCCTCGAAGGCACGACTTGTCGGGAGCTGGTGCGCGAGCTAGGGCGAAACCATCCCACCAGCGTCAACGCGCTGTTCGACATCGCTACCAACTTCGCCTCTAGAAAGGAGGCTGTTGGGGCAATTTTCGACGGCAAGACCAAGGGGAAGCGCGCGGAGGAGCTGCCCGCGGAGGGCGGCAAGTCCAAGGGAAGGGCTAAAAAGCAGAAACGAGGCGGCAAGGGCAAGAATCCTCGGCAAGCCGCGCAGCAGCAGCAGCAGCAGGGCGAGGACTTTGACGAGGCCCTCGCGGTCGAGCGAGGCCACAAAGGCCCTCGAGGCCCTCCTCAGGGGGAGGCCTGTTCGACGAGATGCTGAAGAAGCCATGCCCGTACCATAAGGGCCCTGTCAGCCACACCCTCGAACAGTGCGAGATGATCAAGGGTTACTACAGGCGCACCTCCGCGAAGGAGGATGGCCCAAAGAAGGGTGCGGGTGGTGGCGGCAACGACGAGTTCCCCCATGTGGAGAATGTCTTCTTCATCGTAGGGGGCCCACGATGAACGCGACGTCCCGGGAGCAGAGACGTGAACGCCGAGAGGTCTTCTCCATTCACACCGCGACGCCAACTTACCTCGCCTGGTCAGACGAGACCATCTCCTTCGGCCGCGAGGACCACCCGGACTATGTCCCGAATCCGGGGCGCTATCCACTTGTCGTCGACCCCGTCATCGGCAACACACGATTCTCCAAAGTGCTGATGGACGGGGGCAGCAGTCTCAACATCCTCTACGTCCGCACCTTAGAGCTCATGGGCATCGGCACGAACCAGCTGAGGTCAAGCAAGGCGTCGTTCCACGGCATCGCACCGGGAAAACGGGTCCAACCCCTCGGGCAGATCGACCTACCCGTTTGCTTCGGCACTCCCGACAACTTTCGGAGGGAGACCCTCACCTTCGAGGTGGTGGGATTCCCAGGAGCGTACCACGCCATTCTCGGGCGTCCGTGCTACGCCAAGTTCATGGCGGTCCCCAACTACGCCTACCTCAAGATGAAGATGCCGGGGCCAAAGGGCGTCATCACCGTGGGATCGTCGTACGAGCATGCTTACGCGTGTGACGTCGAGTGCGTCGAGGGCGCGGAAGCGCTTACCTACAGCGAGACCCTGGTGGTGGACTTGGAGAAGATGGCGAACGAGGCCGTCGACTCCACCAAAAGGCACGCAGGCTCCTTCGAGGCTGCAGAGCACACCAAGGCGGTGCCCCTCGACCCCAATGCCCCCGAGGGCAAGGCGTTGATGGTCAGCACCACCCTCGACCCCAAATAGGAAGCAGTGCTCGTCGACTTTCTCTGCGCCAACGCCGACGTCTTTGCGTGGAGACCCTCGGACATGCTGGGTATTCCGAGGGAGGTCGCCGAGCACAGCCTCGACATCCAGCCTCACTCCAAGCCAGTGGTACAGCGACTGCGGCGGTTCGACGAGGAAAAGCGTCGCGCCATCGGGGAGGAGGTGCACAAGCTTCTGCAGGCCGGGTTCATCAAAGAGGTATTTCACCAAACCTGGCTTGCTAATCCTGTTCTAGTTAGGAAGAAAAACGAAAAATGGCGTATGTGCGTAGATTATACCGGTTTAAACAAAGCATGCCCTAAGGTTCCGTTCCCTCTGCCTCGAATAGATCAGATAGTAGACTCCACCGCTGGGTGCGAATTGCTATGCTTTCTTGATGCTTATTCCGGTTATCATCAGATTAAGATGAAAGAGTCCGACCAGCTCGCGACTTCTTTCGTCACCCCGTATGGCATGTTTTGCTACGTCACTATGCCGTTCGGCCTCCGAAACGCTGGAGCTACATACCAACGATGTATGCAACACGTTTTCGGAAGCCACATCGGGCGGACCGTTGAAGCATATGTAGACGATATCGTTGTGAAAACCAGAAAAGCGGACGATCTGGTAAACGATTTGCAAATCGCATTCGGTTGCCTCCGGGCAAACGGGGTAAAATTAAATCCGGAGAAATGCGTATTCGGGGTGCCGCGGGGCATGCTATTGGGTTTCATCGTCTCCCAACGAGGCATCGAACCCAACCCCGAAAAAGTCTCGGCCCTGGAACGGATGGGGCCAATTCGGGACCTCAAGGGGGTACAAAAGGTACTGGGTTGCCTCACGACTCTCAGCCGTTTCATCTCTCGACTTGGTGAAAAAGGCTTACCTTTGTACCGGCTCCTAAAAAAGCACGAACGCTTTTCATGGACCCCCGAAGCCCAAAAAGCCCTCGACGGGCTAAAAGCGTCGCTCGTACGCGCACCAATCCTCACGCCGCCGCAGAACGGCGAGCCCCTCTACCTATACGTGGCTGCGACAACGCAAGTTGTCAGCGCCGTCATCGTCGTGGAAAGGACAGAGGAGGGTCACGCTCTGCCGGTCCAGAGGCCGGTGTACTACGTCAGTGAGGTGCTAACCGAGACCAAGGTGCGGTACCCACAGATTCAGAAGCTAATCTACGCTGTAGTGCTCGCGCGACGAAAGCTGCGACACTACTTCGAGGCCCACCCGGTCACCGTGGTCTCATCTTTCCCTTTGGGGGAGATAGTTCGCAACCCGGACGTCTCGGGTAGAATAGCGAAGTGGTCGATGGAGCTTGTGGGAGAAACTCTCTCCTACGTGCCGCGAAAAGCGATAAAATCGCAAACCTTAGCGGATTTCGTCGCTGAGTGGACCGACGTCCAACTTCCACCACCACAGATCCAAGCCGAATGCTGGACCATGTACTTGGACGGGTCGGTGATGAAAACTGGGGCAAGCGCGGGCCTCCTCTTCGTTTCGCCCCTCGGGGAGCACATCCGATACGTGGTTCGCTTGCACTTCCCGGCGTCGAACAACATGGCGGAGTATGAAGCCCTCCTCGCCGGGCTCCGCATCGCCTTCGACCTCGGCGTCAAACGCCTCGACGTCCAGGGAGATTCTCAGTTGGTCATCGACCAAGTCATGAAGAACGCAAGCTGCCGCGACGAAAAGATGGAGGCGTATTGCAACGAGGTTTGCCGCCTCGAGGACAAATTCTATGGCCTCGAGCTGAACCATATCGTGCGCAAATACAACGAGGAAGCGGATCAGCTGGCCAAAATCGCGTCAGAGCAAGTCACCGTTCCTCCGAACGTCTTCGCCCGCGACCTCGACCAACCCTCTATCAACTTCGAACAAAGGGCCGGAGCCCTCAAGACGCCCTCGGGGGCTGAGGGGGTCGAGCCCATGGAAGTGGACCCCTCGAAAGAGGTGCTCGAAGCCCTTGACGTTGGAAATCTTTCGGCTGAGGCCATGAAAATCGACGCGAACACACGACCGCAAGACAGGCGCAGCCCATACCTCGCGTGGATCGACCGCGGGGAGCTGCCCTCGGACCGGACCGAGGGGCGCCGCATCGCCAGAAGGGCCAAGACCTTTGTCTCGGTCGGCGGCGAGCTGTACAAACGCAGCGCCTCGGGGATTCTGCAGCGATGCATCCCCGTCCCCGAGGGTAAGCAGTTGATTCGCGACATCCACGCCGGGGTATGCGGACACCACGCAGCGCCGCGTACCCTCGTGGGTAACGCGTTCCGGCAAGGCTTTTACTGGCCCACCGCCGTAGCCGACGCGAACGAAGTCGTGCGCACCTGCGAAGGGTGCCAATTTTACGCACGAAAGACGCATCTTCCAGCGCACGCCCTACAGACCATCCCTGTAACATGGCCTTTCGCGGCCTGGGGGTTGGATCTCGTGGGGCCTCTCCGCCCAGCGCCCGGGGGCTTCACCCACTTGTTGGTGGCCATCGACAAGTTCTCGAAGTGGATCGAGGTCCGGGCCATCACCAGCATCAGATCTGAGCAGGCCGTGTTGTTTTTCACCGACATCATCCACCGATTCGGGGTACCCAACTCGATCATCACCGACAACGGCACCCAGTTCACCGGCAAGAAATTCTTGGAGTTCTGCGACGACCATCACATTCGTGTAGATTGGTCGGCCGTAGCGCATCCACAAACGAACGGCCAAGTAGAACGTGCCAACGGCATGATACTACAAGGCCTGAAGCCAAGAATCTTCAACAAGCTAAACAAGTTTGGCCGGAAATGGGTAGCTGAGCTGCCATCGGTGATTTGGAGTCTCAGGACGACCCCAAGCAGGGCCACAGGCTTCAGCCCGTTCTTCCTCGTCTACGGCGCCGAGGCCGTCCTCCCAACAGACTTGGAGTACGGGTCTCCGAGGCTCAATGCCTACCAAGAAGAACAAAACCAGCGGAACCGCGAGAATTCGCTGGACCAGGTGGATGAGGCTCGAGACGTGGCGTTGCTTCACTCGGCACGCTACCAGCAATCACTCCGGCGATATCAAGCTCAGAAGGTGCGGCGTCGAGACCTTCACGAAGGGGACCTGGTGCTGAGGTTGCGCCAGGACAATCGAGAGCGCCACAAGCTCACTCCACCATGGGAAGGACCATTCATCATCGCCAAGGTCCTCAAGCCTAGCACTTACAAGCTGGCAAACGAGAAGGGCGAGGTCTTCACCAACGCCTGGAACATCCAACAGCTACGTCGCTTCTATCCTTAAAACTCTCAGCATTTCTTGTAAATACTTCATGTTCTTAGCTAACAACGATGAAAAGTTTGCGAAAAACATGGAAACATTTTTACTAACAACGATAAAACACGGCGACTCGCCTTTACCCTCGAAGCTTACTCGAGGTAAAAACGAGCCTCCCTCGGGGGCTACCGGGGGACTGACCCCCCAACCGTTCCAACCTTTTTTCCATGCGCTTCTTTTTCAAAAACATGTTGCCAAACCTTTCCTCCTTAAGTCCAGAAAGATGTAAGCAAGACACGAGTCTACCGCGGCTGAGAGCCGGCAGAGTCGTGGGACCGCCTACGCCCCCGAAGGCTACGGAATCCCCCTCACCACTCGACGCCAAAGTTACTGGTGTTTCTCTGCCGAAACCGATCTCGAGTTAAGAGGAAGGCACAACGCGCTAAACAAACGAAACTTCGGTTGCAAAACCCTAACTAAATCCAAACGTCCTTATTTGTCATACTGTTAACTGCGAAAATACGGGACCAAACTCCCGGAATCATTGCAGGAACTCACGGAGACGGACTCGGCATCCCAGAGATTGCGAGAAGGGTCTGATTTTCCTTCGGTCGAAACCTAGAAAGCGTTATTAGTCCTTTCCCCTCAAAGATCGAGGAAGACTAAAAGCAAGGCGTGAGTTACTACAGAGGACAGTTGGCCGGGTCGTGGGACCGCTTACGCCCTCGAAAGGATACGGCATCCCCCTCGTCGCACAACGCTCAAGTCGCTCACGAAAACGAACTCCTTTGCAAAAGTCATTCCTAAATCATGAGAAAAGGCGCAATTTCGCACAGAAATCTTTCAATACAAATACGAGATCGTGCTAACCCATGAAAAGGTTAGACACAAACAGGATTCATTCCTTACACGCCACGAACGACGAGATTACGATAAGAAATTACACTCGGCAATAGGCCGTTTTAAAGATACAAAGACTGGAGCCACCCTAACGAGGCTCTTGTACTACTTCAGCTAGCCGGCCAGCACACTATCACGAGAAGCAATTTCCACAGCTTTCTCGTCGATTTTCCTCTAGCACCCAGTTAACCAAAGAACCTGGTGGTCGAGCGGCTGCGGAGCGAAGGACGTTGAACCACTTGACCGCCCAACAGGGCCCGGCTTCGCGCCCTGCCGTCGATAAGCGCCCTCGCAAGGATGACGGCCGGCGAACGCCATCTGCTATTTTCCTAGCGAACGAAGCGCCCACCGCAACATCCTTGTAGCGCCTCACCACCGGCAAGGTCACCGCCTTCCCGATGAGAAGCGCGATGCCCTGCTCCTTTCCCGCAGCATGCCCACCGCCTCTCGTCGACTTTCTTCTGGCATCAATGGCGCGCGCCAAGGCCGAAACCCCGGACCACTCTACTCCCACTTTCGAACCCATCAGGAGGATGAAGTTCATGACTCTGCATACTTGACAAGCTACACAAGAACCCGGCGATGATCTTCTCCCCCGCCTGGATGCCTGCTTTTATAGGCGCCCAGGGGTCGCGACTGTTACTCCCGTGGATAAATAATCGCGAGATTCTCGTACGGATGCGAACCGCCAGCCGTATCAAGCGGGCAGCCTTAATCGCCTCCTTGACTCAGCCTGCCCACTTTACAGTTCCTGCGCCCAACGACCCACAAGTGAATCAGCCGCAGCCCAGGTGAACGGACCAGGGCAAAGGAAGTCACCTGAAAGCACCTAGACGGGGAAGCTAGCTCAAGCCACTGACAATTGGGCCCGACCGCATGGAAAACCATCCCAAGGCGGGCAACCACGTTTATCCAATGTGCGGCAAGGTGAGTCGGCGCGCCAGACGTCCGGATCGTCGCGTCGCCTCAGACCTTACCCATACATGACGCTTTGTCATAAAAGGCGCGCCTGTTCAACCGCGCCATCAACAACAGCCTGACCACCCGGTCCGGGGAACACACGCGTCAAGTACGGCCATGGACTGAGCCGCTGACACACGGCCCCCCCAGGGGCCCCCTCCCCTTTTCCCGGGGAACGGCACGCGTGAGCGGCGGCATTTACTGCGGCACAGTAAAACGAAACGATGCGGCAGCGGCGCCTGACCGCCCGTCGCCTCGCCTCTCCCCGGCGCATGCCAACCCCGCCTAAAAAGGTGCGCCCACTACGCCCACCTCGCCCACTCCGCGCCACGTCAGCCACGACCACGCCCGCCAGCGGTCGCGCGCAGGCCCGCAAACCGAAATGTCAAACAACCGAACCGTTGGGTTCCTTTCAAGGTAAGACAACGACGCCCCTCCCCCCCCCCCCCCCGAGGCGCAGGGTGATACTAATCAGGGGCTCGAAGCCCAGGCCTCGAAAGGGTTCGACGGGCGCCCCAGATTAAGCGATGCGAAGGCTACCGGTCACGCTCGACCAACCCTCGAGCCCGCTGCTCGAGGGTGACCTGCACCTTTCGCAAGGCCCCACTGATCAGGAGTACGAAGCCTGGCCCGCGAAAGGGTTCGACAGGCGCTCCGGATCAACAGAGTCAGGGACGATTCGGGCGTGCTCAACGGACTTTACCCCGAACGCGAAGTTTGGGGACGCCCCTGTTGTGTTCAAGGCCAGACATAGGCAGCTAGACGAGGGATCCCATCGAGGGAGAGCTTCTGCGCCCTCGGCCTCCATCGAAGAGGGCTGAGCCCTACCTAGCAAACCTTTGCAAGCGCTCTAATGGACGAGTCTCCAGACCACGAGCTGACCCCTAGCGAACGGGGCACGGGCATCCACTTGAACTACCCGCTAGCAGCTCACCGAGGCATCCGTGTACGCGGCCCGATTCGAGGGATACACGAATGACCTCACCTCTCTCCCCCGCGAAGGGGAAGCGAGGGTCACAACCCAAAGACAAGAAGCCCCTCTGACCGCCCCCGCTCGAGCCAGGGGCTCGGGGGCTCCTTGCAGCATATCCTCCTCCTCCTATGCGCAAAACACGTCGAAGCCGTGCAAGACCCGCCCCCCGGGTTCCGTGTAAATCGGTATTATCCCCGCAATCCACCACGTCGAATGGGGAGCGACTAACACAACCCCCGGGAGTCAAAGCCCTTGCACGAGTAAACTCACTCCTCCAAGGGCTCGGGGGCTACACCCGCGGGTGCGCTCGCGCGCCCCCACGGAAGAACATGCGTAATCAAGAAGGAGTAATCCCCGCAGAATGCCCGGGAACGATCCCGCGAACCGTCAGCCTCTGCCCGACTGACCCTCAGTCCGACAGAGACTCGGGGGCTACTGTCGGGGACAGACCCAAGGGGTCCCCTAACCATCGGGGTAATCACCCTCAAAAAACGTTAACCACTGAAGGCCGAATCACCGGCAGCCCGGAAGGGCCACCAAGGCAACGCGGCCCGTCACAACTCACGGCCCACAACAGCCGTCCGAGCTCGCCTGTCGAGGGGACCCAAACGGCGACCCCCGTCTCCGCCTCCCTCGAGGGACCCGGGGCCCCCGGATCAGGCGCAACGCGAACTCCGCCTCGCTCGAGGGCCGCGTACCCCCTCAAGCAGGCGAGCCAACTCTCTACTCAACGCGGCGCGCCCCGGCGCCCCGCCCGACAACGGCATTTAATGCCCGCCCCATCAGGCGGGCGTCGAAGTCAAAAGACGATCTCTCTCCACGCCGCGCCGCTGACACCGCAGAGCTCGCTGTTCTACATGCTCCGGTCACTATGCGTCCTCACCGCCACTGTGCGGACGCATGCGGCGCTGCGCAAGCCCTGTGCAGACTTGCAGGCGTCATTCCGCACTACTATTCCACCCGCTCCCGTCCTTTCCCCCCCGGTGCAGCCCTCGAATGGGCGTGAAGAGCCCTCGAACGAATATATGAGCAGCGACCGAGCACGGACTCCGGTCAGGCGCGACCCGGTGATGACGAACGCCGGGTCAAATCCATCAACTCTCGGCCATTCCCCGGTAAACCGGGCACGCCGCGCACTGTGGTCAACAGCAACCGCCATGCCGACCCCTGTGTCGCCAACTCCCGTCCTTCCCCACCTGCCACACCCTCGAACCAACCAGCGGCGGGCGGCTGGGCGCGGATTACGGCGGCGCCACCCCTCGAAACCACTCCAGGACAAGCACAGGGACGGCCATGAGACCCGCAGAAGCCGGAGCTCGCCATAAATCCCCTGCCAGGGTCAAGGACGACCGCACGCCCGGCGCCATGCTCTCCAGTGCGCGCCCCTGTAGCACACACTGTACTTGTACTTGTAAGCCCCTTCCTCCTCTCTCCTTGGCCTATAAAAGGAGGAAGGGAGCGAGAGGGACAGAGAGAGACGAACGCAGACACGATCACCACCGCACACGATATTGGCACTCTGCCTCAATCACACCTCACTCCGGGACCTGGAGACTCCTTCTCCTCTCCCACCTCGCTTGTAGCCCCCCCACTGCAAGCACTCTGGTGCAAGATAGTACAGCGCCCCGAGCGCACTCTGCTAGACGTACGACCTCACGGTCGGAACCAGGATAAACCCTTGTCTCATCGTGCTAGCTCTTGCATCAACCGTCAGGGGACGGGACACAACGCATTCTGTGTGGCGCTGAGGATTGGCCGCCCAATCTCAGCACCGACAACACTTGAAGTATATCTAATGATAAAACAAGTCATAACAAAATAAATAATATATTCATAAAATTTTTGAATAAGACGGATGATCAAACGTGATGTCTGAAAGTCAATAAATTCTTGTATTTTGGGACGGAGGGAGCAGTACTCTACTCGCCGTCGACCGTCGTCCTGCGTGCGGCTGTTGTACTCTAGCTAGCTGCCCAGTGACCGGAGAGGACGTACTGACGACCGCTGACAACTATACTGACTGTAACTAACCCGGCCACAGAGATTACGCTCTGCTTCATTGACAGCCACTACGTGAGCATTAGTATATTTGTGCTGTAAATTAATCTGCGTGGCACGGATCTATACAAGGATTAGCGCTGGAGTATAGTATTAGTATGTATCTCTATTACATCTTACCTAACACGCACGCACGCATCGATCATGGGGAAATAAAGAAGAGAAGCATATGCATATATATCCGCGCAATGTCCGGATGTCCCCATCAACACACACACACACAACACACAACACGCCTGTCCCGCGCCGTGCCGGGCTCACTTTGGCGCCGAATCATTTGATTTGAGGCCACTGCACTGATGAATAATGAGAAATATGGCGTCAGTGTCGCATGGGCGCTTGGCTGAAAAGTGAAAACCGGACATCAGACGGGCACGGGCCAAAGCCAAAGGGGGAGACAGGGCCGAAAGACGGCAAAGGAAGCTTCGGTCTCTACCGCCGGCCCATCACATCGCCGACGCATACGTGTCGTGTCGGTGGCCGATCTTATTCGGCCGGCCTCTGCTCGTCTCCAGATAGTGCAGAGCCATCCGGTCCGCGGCACCATGCCCTGCATGCATCTGCCGTGCCAGCTCATGGCAATGAAAATTGATTTATCAGTGGTTCTTTAATATATTATTAGTCCCCATATCATGTTTCTTGATTATACAACGGACTACGGAGTACAGTACTACGTAGTTTCATTTTTCTTCAACGCACACGTACTAGTCTGCAGTCGACGCCGGGCGCCGCGCGCGCAATGTTGCTTATTCGCGTACAGAAATCATTTTTTTTTCTTTTTTGGTGCTGCACTACTAGTATGATTGTCAGTTGAAAGCGTGGTCGGCCCTGCAATCACGGGCAACTCCGGCTGTCTGAGTGTTTCTGCTCGACATGTATGGAAGTATTGTATGATGCGGCTATCGGCTAAGTGGTAGGCATAGCCTCCTTTTCTTCAGGCCGGCTTGTGTGTGTGACCGGAGTCCCCGTCCAGAGCCAATCTGCTTTTCATGACACCGTTTGATCACTGGGCCGGCATGCAAATACATTTGTGTTGACACTCAAATTGGGCCAAAGGCCAAACCGGTCTGACCGGTTTGCCAAACCGGTCAGACCGGTTTCGTTCTGTAATTCGAGTAGGATTAGGATTCCGAGTTTAATTCCATATTGTAACCTATTCGAAAGGGGTAAGACTTCCCCGGCCTATAAATATAAAGGCTAGACGGCCGATTGAGGTATTCCCGATCGAATCAAACACTTTTATCTTCTATTTGTGTATCTCTCAAACCCTAATCTTTTCCAACCCCCATATTCTGTTCTTTGCTCGTCTCTACGGCGTTCAAGGACGTTCTAGGTGGCCTGCCGACCCTAGAGCAACCCTAGATTAGCTCGAGCTCCGACGGGGTCCCTCCCGAGCTTGAGTTTCTAGGTCTTCACGACATCCCGACCAGAAGCGGTCAGACCGGTTCTCCAAACCGGTCAGACCGGTTTGCCCGGGGAAGTCAGGAGTTGGCCGTTGTGACGGCCGTGCTGTGCGTTCGATCGATCTCGAGTGTGTTGGCGCGTTTTCGTGTCAACATACTTTTTGGCGACTCCGCTGGGGAAGATTAATCTGGTGCCACAACCGATTAAATCTACTCCAATCATGTCTGGATCAACGTGCGACCTCGACAAGGACAACATCATCGCCGCGACGATGGAAGAACTCACGGACGAGGAGCGGAAGCGGTACCTGATCGCTGAGGAGCACTTCAGGACGCAATTCCTGAAGGGCTTCAAGAAAGATCGCGGTGGCCTTGTCAAGAGGGTAGAGGAATTCGTCATGCCGGCTTTCAAGTTGGCGAACGATCAAGTTGAAGAACTTCCTAAGGTAACTGGCGAATCCTCTGATTTGATGCAGCAAATTACTCGCATGATGGATGATAAATTACTTGCTGCACAAACCGTTACTAGTGAGTTGATTGCTAATATGTCGGGTAATTCTGATAAAGGAAAAAATAATGTAGAATTTAATGAATTACCTAACTCAACTCCTAGCTCATCAGGCATGCCAGAACATGTTTTAGATCCTAATTTGGGCATGTCGATGAATTTCTATGCGGGACAATCACTTCACCCTGGTTCGGTCCACGAACCGGTCAGACCGGTTTGTACAACCGGTCAGACCGGTTTGGCCTCCTCTGGTGGTCAGACCGGTTCCGTGGGTGCAGGGACACCGGGTGCGATAGTTTCATCTAATACGGTTGTTTCTGGTCCTATTTACGCTATTCCACGCACTACGGTTGCAGGAAGTATACCCCACGGATCTGGCGCGTCTCACGGGCCGATTCCGAGTACTTCCCAAAATGCAATGTACCATGTTCCCCGTATTCCACAAAACAGAGGTGATGGGAACTATCAAGCCGAGTTAGCTAAGTTCAAAGAAGACATAGCAAATACACTTAGAACAAGGCTCGGGCTTGAATTGGGTAGTTCACGCTTATATCAGAAACCATATCCGCCTGAATTTGATTTGGTTCCTTATCCTAATGGTTGGCGTGTTCCGGATTTTATTAAATTCAGTGGTGAAGATAATAGAACTCCTTGGGAACACATTAGTCAATATGTTTTGCAATTAGGAGAGGCATCATTCTATGAGGCATTGCGTCTACGGTTATTCTCATTATCTTTGACTGGAACTGCTTTTCATGGTTTTCTTCGCTTGCTCCTAATTCTATTCAAAATTGGACTCAATTGGAGCGTAAATTTCATGATCATTTCTTTAGCGGAGAAAACGAAGCTAAATTATCTGATTTAACATCGGTTAGGCAAAGCCGAGAGGAATCGGTTCTTGATTATTTTAAAAGATTTAAAGATGTTAAGAACCGATGCTTTAATATAACTGTTTCTGAAAAGGATTTAGCAGATTTGGCTTTTGTAGGCTTACGGTCTCATTACAAAGAAAAATTAGAAGGCTCTGATTTTCTCACTATTAATCACTTGCAAATGAAGGCCATGAGTCTAGAATTGAAATTTAAAAATGCAAAAGAATCTGCTAAACCTCATCGTTCGAATGTGCATATTATTGATAATGATTCTGATAGTTCGGACGATGATAAAGAAATTTATGCTGCTGAATTTGTTTGGTCATCAAAAAGTAAACCTGGTTCTTGTCCTTCATTGAAGCCGATTCAGAAAAATCGGCAAGAAGAGAAATTTACTTTTGATGTAGCCAAATGTGATCGTGTTTTTGATGAATTGCTTAATAATGGCTTTGTTAAACTTTCTCATGCAATTCCACCAGCCGATCAATTAAAAAATCGTGCATATTGTAAGTGGCATAATTCTTTTTCTCACGCAACGAATGATTGCAATGTTTTTCGACGACAGGTACAATCGGCCCTTAATGAAGGTCGATTGGTGCTCGCTGAAATGCAAGTTGACAAGGCTCCTTTCCCTGTTCATACCTTGGATGTGAACACCAAGATGCTGATTCGGCCAGAACAAGCCGATGGAGCTAAAGGGAAGAACGTGGTGATCGGAGATCCAAGACCGGAAAAAGTTGATGACAAAGTTCCGGTCAGAACAGTGATGATTGGAAGGACTCTTGATGGAAAAGAGTCTCTGAAAATTACAATTAATACATCAAGGCCCGGGGGGCAAGGAAGTTCCTTGGAAGAAAATCGGTTCGCTAGCCAGGCGAAACCGGTCAGACCGGTTTCTCAAACCGGTCAGACCGGTTTGTCTCCAGACCGATCGAGGACCTTCAAGCCCAAGCGCCCGGAAGTGGGTACTTGGAAATTCAATGAGCCAAAGATTCAAGGGAGGGTTCTGAAGCAAGGACCTACTTTTTTTCAGCTCATGAACAAGTACACAAAGGCCGTTCAAGTTGATCGGCCAACAAAAAAGAGACAAAGGTCACCACAGCGATGGAATAGTCCTACAAATTATAAACGTCGTGGTGGTATTACTGAAAATTCGGTGCGTAGCAGATTAAGCTCATACCAATCAGGTCGCTTGACCGCTTTCCAAAGCGGTCAGACCGGTTTTATGAACCGGTCAGACCGGTTTCGGTCTGAGCCACATTTTCAAGCTCCTCCTAAGCAAGAATACCGCGTCAAGGAGAAGAAGGAGGATGTGCAAGCCCAAGCCAATGAGTTCATAAAAATTGGTGATATTCCAGTGGCTATGCAAGACTTGGGACAAAAGCCGATAGTCATTGGAGATTCGGCTCCTGTTCCAGTCAAGAAGCCGATCATGGTTAATGATCATGAGGCTAGCAGTAGCAAGGGCGTGAAGAAGATCTTCCAGCCAAGGTGGTGTCCTTCCGGCTTGACTCACACGCAAAAGCGGAAGCTACAGCGCCTACGGAACAAAGAGAAGAGGGAACAGGAAGCCGAGAAGCTGAGGGATGAACATTTCAACAAGTATAGACCCATGATTCCTCAGACCAGGACCTGGCGAGTTGTGCAGCCAGCAGCACAACCGGTCAGACCGGTTTCAGAAACCGGTCAGACCGGTTCTGATCAGCCCACCGCTGCAGAAGCGGTCAGACCGGTTTCTGGAACCGGTCAGACCGGTTTGTCGACAGAGGCAGGGGCCAAAACTACTTCAACCATTGGTGCTATTCCGCCAATTCCTCCAGTGGTTGAAGATGAAGAGTTAGTTGATTTTGAGCCTTCTCCAGAACGTGACAACATGGAAATTAATGTTGTCTATTTATCTTCTGATTATTATGTCGTGCCGGAGGAGGAAATTTCTCATCTTCAATTTGGGCCTCGAGATGCTGTGTTTCAGAAGCCTAGTGAATCAGAAAATCATCTCAAGGCTTTGTATATGAGAGGACACATCAACGGGAAGCCAATTTCTCGTATGTTGGTTGATGGTGGAGCCATTGTGAATCTCATGCCATACTCTCTCTACAAAAAGATTGGCGGGAAAGACGAAGAACTGATCAAGACGAACATGACGGTCAGTGGAGTTGGTGGAGGTGATCCCATTGGTGCTAAGGGGGTAGCTTCTATGGAGTTGACCGTCGGGAGCAAGACTATTGCTACAGCTTTCTTCGTCTCCGAGGTGCAAGGTAACTTCAGCTTAATCCTTGGTCGAGATTGGATTCATGCAAATAAATGTATTCCATCTACCTTGCATCAATATCTCATTCAGTGGATCGGCGACGAAGTTGAGATTGTCCATGGTGACAATTCTTCCTTTGTTGCAACGGCCGATTCCGACTCTCTTAGTGCAAATGAGAAGGTCCAATGCTTGTCGGGTATGGATTTGACCGATTACGAATTGATCAATTGCACCAAGGATGGTTTTGTTCCTGCTACATTAAAGCCGATGGAAAATCGGTTGAATTACTTACTGTAATTAATGGAGCAACAAAATCAACAGAGACAAACCGGTCAGACCGCTTCTGGAAACCGGTCAGACCGGTTTGGGTCTGAACAACGCCGATCGAGCCAAACCGGTCAGACCGCTTCTGGGAACCGGTCAGACCGGTTTGCGTCTGGACAGTGGCTTCAAGACCGAATTGATCATCATCGAGCTCATTTGGCCGGCATGTTCGAAGCCATTGAAGATCTTGGTGATATGGACAAATTGGGTCAGGGTTTTACATCAGCTGATCCTTTAGAAAAAATAGATATTGGTGATGGTACTATTCCTAGGCCTAGTTTTGTAAACAAGAATTTATCGGCTGAGTTTAAAGCCGAATTGATAAATTTGTTGAAAGAGTATGTCGATTGTTTTGCTTGGGAGTACCGTGAGATGCCTGGTTTAAGTCGTGACTTAGTTGAGCATCGTTTACCAATAAAAGCCGGTTTTAGACCTTTTAAACAATCGGCTAGGCGTTTTAATCCCGCTATTTATGACCGAATAAAAGAAGAGATTAATCGTTTATTAGATGCTGGTTTTATTCGGACTTGTCGTTATGCGGAGTGGATTTCTAATATTGTTCCCGTTGAGAAGAAAGATTCGGGAAAGCTTAGAGTTTGCATTGATTTTAGAGATCTTAATAAAGCCACTCCAAAAGATTCATATCCCATGCCTATAGCCGATGTCTTAATTAATGAAGCTTCTGGACATCGTGTTGTTAGTTTTCTTGATGGTAATGCCGGATATAATCAAATCTTCATGGCCGAAGAAGATATGCACAAAACGGCCTTTCAATGTCCGGGATTTATTGGTTTATTTGAGTGGGTGGTTATGACCTTTGGATTAAAGAATGCCGGTGCAACTTATCAAAGAGCTATGAATTTAATCTTTCATGATTTACTTGGTGTTATTGTGGAAGTATATATTGATGATATTGTAGTTAAATCGGATGGCTTAGATTCTCATTTAGCCGATTTAAGACTTGCTCTTGAAAGAATGCGGCGGTATGGTTTAAAGATGAATCCACTCAAATGTGTTTTTGGTGTTTCGGCTGGGAAGTTTCTTGGGTTTGTTATTCATGAGAACGGCATAGAAATTGATCCCAAGAGAATTGAAGCTATGAAGAAAGTCGAAGCTCCTACTTGCAAGAAGGATTTACAAAAATTTCTAGGCAAGGTAAATTTCTTGAGAAGATTTATAATTAACTTGTCTGGAAAGGTTGATGCTTTTACTCCTTTACTTCGGTTAAAGAATGAAGCCGATTTTACTTGGGGGGCAAAACAGCAAGAAGCTTTTGAGAAGATCAAAGAGTACTTGTCTTCACCACCGGTGCTTCGGGCGCCTAAGCGGGGAGTTCCATTTAGACTTTATGTGGCGGCTGAAGATAGAACTATTGGAGCTGTTTTGACTCAAGAAATCGGCGATAAGGAGTATGTGATTGCTTATGTAAGCCGGCGGCTCATTGATGCAGAAACAAGGTATACTTTCATTGAAAAGGTATGTTTATCCTTGTATCATGCTTGTACTCAATTGCGGCATTATCTACTATCTAGTACTTGCATCGTGTTGTGCCAAACCGATGTGATTAAACATATGTTGCAAAAGCCGATATCTAGTGGAAGAGTCGGCAAGTGGGCTTATGCTTTGGTTGAGTATAATTTGACTTGTGAACCTTTGAAATCAATAAGAGGACAAAGTGTGGCTGATTTTATTGTTGAACATCGGATAAATGATACTTGTGAGTTCGACGTCGGCTATGTTATTTGTACACCATGGAAGCTATACTTTGATGGATCGGTTTGCAATGATGGGCAAGGAATTGGTGCTGTTTTTGTTTCTCCAAGTGGTGCCGTTTTTGAGTTCTCAAACCGATTGGAAGAAAAGCGAACCAATAATCAAGTTGAATATGAAGCTCTTCTATTTGGCTTGGAATTTTTGCAAGACATGGGAGTAAAAAATGTTGAGGCTATTGGTGATTCGCTCCTGGTGGTACATCAAGTATCAAAGGTATGCCAATGTTATAACGGTTCATTAAATGCATATCTTGATAGATGTCTCGATATCATTGCTTCTTTTGATGAATTTACTATAAGACATATTCCGAGAGAAGATAATGATAAAGCAAATACTCTGGCTCAGAAAGCATCTGGTTATATGGTTGCAAAGAAATATTTCTATCTCCAAAAACCGATGCGAACAAAAGCCGAGGTTCTGGTTCTGGACGAACCGGTCACACCGGTTTCAGAAACCGGTCAGACCGGTTGTACTGCCAGAACCGGTCTGACCGGTTCTGAAAGCGGTCAGACCGCTTTATCCCCTGACAGAAGCAAAAATCCTTTGGATAATGCTAATCAATCCAAAGTCGAAGATCAGGATTGGAGGGTACCCATTATTGCTTATTTGAGAGATCCTGGTCGTGGTGCAGAGAAAAATATTCGGCGAGTATCATTTAAGTATATTTTACCTGGTGATGAACTCTATCGTCGAAACGCCGAAGATTTGTTGTTAAAATGTCTTGACTCGGATCAGGCCAAGGTTGCCATGGCTGAGGTCCATGAAGGAATTTGTGGTACACATCAATCGGCTCCGAAGATGAAGTGGTTACTTAGGCGAGCCGGTTTCTATTGGCCTACTATGACGGCGGATTGTTTTAAATATTACAAAGGATGTGAAGAATGTCAGAAGTTTGGAAATTTACAACTTGTTCCTGCTGCATTGATGCATCCTATTATTAAGCCATGGCCGTTCCGAGGTTGGGGATTGGATTTTATTGGACAAATTAATCCTCCATCATCAAAAGGACATCGTTTCATATTAGTTGCTACGGATTATTTTACTAAGTGGACTGAAACAATTCCTTTGAAGAATATGACGCATCGGGAGGTGATTGAGTTTGTTACTCAAAATATTATTCATAGATTCGGTATTCCCCAAACATTGACAATGGATCAAGGTACTTCATTTATGTCTAAGGAGGTACGTGAATTCGCCGAATCCTATAGAATTAAGTTGCTCAATTCATCTCCATATTACGCTCAGGCTAATGGACAAGCCGAGTCAAGTAATAAAACTTTGATTAAATTGATCAAGAAAAAGATAGCAGAAAATCCTAAGAGATGGCATGGAGTTTTATCCGAAGCATTATGGGCTCATCGTATATCTAGACATGGTGCTACTAAGGTTACTCCTTTTGAGCTTGTATATGGTCAAGAAGCCGTTTTACCTGTTGAGGTAAATTTGGGCGCTTATAGATTGGCTAAGCAAAATGACCTTGATGCTGTTGATTACCACAATTTGATGTTGGACAATATTGATGAGGTAACCGACAAAAGATTGAAAGCTTTGAAGGAGATTGAGAAGGATAAGCTTCGAGTTGCTAAAGCTTACAACAAGAAAGTGCGAGGAAAATATTTTCAAGTTGATGAGCTTGTTTGGAAGACGATCTTGCCTATTGGATCAAAAAGCAACAAGTTTGGTAAATGGTCACCGAGTTGGGAAGGACCTTATAGAGTTGTCAAAGTCATCTTTGGGAATTCTTACATGTTGGAGACACTGAAAGGAGATCCTTTGCCTAAAGCTATCAACGGGAGATATCTGAAGAAATTCTATCCAAGTGTTTGGCAAGATGCGTGAAGATCGACGGCCGATATATTGTTAAATATCGCCCTTAGTATGAATTTTTAGCTCCTGAGTTATATTTACTTGCTTTTTAGTTCTCAAGTTCACTAAAAACGCAGGGGGGCATGTGTTGACACTCAAATTGGGCCAAAGGCCAAACCGGTCTGACCGGTTTGCCAAACCGGTCAGACCGGTTTCGTTCTGTAATTCGAGTAGGATTAGGATTCCGAGTTTAATTCCATATTGTAACCTATTCGAAAGGGGTAAGACTTCCCCGGCCTATAAATATAAAGGCTAGACGGCCGATTGAGGTATTCCCAATCGAATCAAACACTTTTATCTTCTATTTGTGTATCTCTCAAACCCTAATCTTTTCCAACCCCCATATTCTGTTCTTTGCTCGTCTCTACGGCGTTCAAGGACGTTCTAGGTGGCCTGCCGACCCTAGAGCAACCCTAGATTAGCTCGAGCTCCGACGGGGTCCCTCCCGAGCTTGAGTTTCTAGGTCTTCACGACATCCCGACCAGAAGCGGTCAGACCGGTTCTCCACAGACCGGTTTGCCCGGGGAAGTCAGGAGTTGGCCGTTGTGACGGCCGTGCTGTGCGTTCGATCGATCTCGAGTGTGTTGGCGCGTTTTCGTGTCAACAATTTGCCAAGGACACTGCTAGTCTCCTACATACATATAATCCCACATGACGTTGCTGTCATGATTGGATTCATGGAGCTGGATTCTCCGCGAGAATGATTGAGCCACGCATGCATTCTGCAATCTGCATTCCTGGCCTCTTCAGGCTCAGCTGAGCTGGGAGAATCCGGCTGTTTCCATCGGTACACCGTACACATCATCTGCCCAGCACGTGCCGTTGCAAGGTTTGTTTGGTCAGGTTTCGTTGTCCAGCGACGGGACGCCTACGGACGTACGTGGATGCATGCAGCGTGCCGCTTCAGCATTTGCATCTTTGCAACTAACTGTAACCGGTGGTCCATCTCGTTTCATTATATTCAGTAACGCATCTCGTTTGCAACTGTAACGGGAGGATTTTATTCATGGGCGGTGTTCACTTCCCTTCAAATCCAAATCTTCTCTCAAACTCTCTCTCTAAACTTCACTATTCACTATCACATCAAATCTCTCTCCTCATGCATGGAGCATTAAATGTAGGTAAATAAAAAAACTAAGTATATGGTTTTGATGTACACGACGAGACGAATCTTTTGATCCTAGTTAGGTCATGGTAGGACAATGATTACCACGAACAAACGAAAAGTACTACAGTGCGCTATAGTGTTCGATGTGATATTTTTATCTAAATTCACATTTCCTTTTCAGGGAAGTGAACACCGCCATGTAATCAAAACCTTGTAAAAGCCTCTCGTACATTTGCTTCTTCTTGAATGACATAGCGGCATATACAGCAGCCCGCAGATGATCTTGGGCACGTCCGTCAGTCAGTGCAGTATTAAACTGTCAGTCACTGCACAGTGTGGTTAGTGGCCGTTAATTAATTATAGTCCGCTGTCTCGATCTGTTCGGATGATGACTCTGGTCGAAGACGAGGAGTGGTCCTTGTAGTGGTTGCAAAGACGTCGCAGCGTGGGAGCTCGTAGACCGTTACAGACCCCGGCCTGGGACCTCCTACGCGCGTACCCAACTTGTATTTGTGTTGTCTGTAGTATATGTGACACCCGGACACGAGCTCACCGTCTTCACCTGTGTCATAGTCATAGTCATACACGCACGCAGCTTCAAGCCCCAAAAGATTACCCCCTCTTTTCTCTGTTCCAACAATCAGTTTGGTGTACAGTGGTGTAGCAAGTGTTTCAGTTTCAGTTTCTTGTACACAGGCATTATTCAGTAGCAGTGCGTCTTCAAGTCTTCATCCCTCCCGATCTTGTAAAGCAGAGGAGAAAAGGAGGACTGGAGGAGAAGAAGCTACGGCCGGTCCCTGCATACCAGTATACTTCTACAGTTCATTCATGTCATGTCACGGTAGTAGTAGAAAGTAGGAACCGACACAATTAGTGTTTAGTTCCAAAAAGAGAGGTAGGGAAAGTTTAGTGAAAATGTCACATCTGACACTGTAGCGCACTGTAACACTTTTCGTTTGTTTGTGGTAAACATTGTCCTACCATAACCTAACTAGGCTCAAAAGATTCGTCTCGTCGTGTACATCAAAACCATGTAATTAGTTTTTTTATTTACCCACGTTTAATGTTCCATACACGAGGAGAGAGATTTGATGTGATAGGTGAATAGTGATGTTTGGAGAGAGAATTTTGAGAAGTTTGGTGATTTGATGGAGAACTAAATACAGCCAATTGTTCTGCGCCTCCCAATGAAAAGCTGGGCTGCATTCTACAACAGCCCGAGCTCACATTTTTCCAAAGCATAAATGCCGTCACAGACAGATCTCCCAAATCCCTTTTCTTCCTCCTCCACCACCCTCCCCTCCCTGTGCTGTGCTGTAATTCCGTTACCTCACCCTCACTCTCCAAATGCGGGAGATGCTTTACTTCCTCACACAGTCACACCTGTAACGCCGCACCAGGCCGCAGCACGCGTTTCGGCTAGCGCTGCAGTCACTACGCTACAGAATCTCCATTGCCAGCCAGCTGGTAGTATAAGTTCCTCCCTCCCTTTGGCCGCTTCTGCGCCTCGCCGCTCTTCTCCTCCCTGCTCCGCCCCCTTCCCTCCTTCCCAGATCCATTCTTTCCCGTGCTCACGCCTCCCCTGCGGCTGCGGCGAGACAGAGCAGGGAGAGGCTGAGGCGGGGCGAGGGAGAGGAGGCAAAGAACCATGGCTTCTCGTGTTGCTGCCGTGATTCTTGCCTTCCTTGTGGGAGCAAGCGCGGTCCATGGCTCCGAGCCGTGGTGGAACGCGACGCAGGTGTACGCCACCGACGCCAACTCCGGCGGCAGCAACGGCGTCTTCGTTGGCCTCACGCTCATCCAGTCGGCGGCCGCCAAGGGAGCCGGTGAGATTATCTTTCTCTCAGCAGCAGAATTGCTCCTTTCTTTAATCTGTTTTGTTGCAAAGGTTGGTTTTTTATTAGCAGTCACGCGAGTTCTTCTCGGGTTCAGTCAGTGAGTCGAGACTGGAGCGTGAGTGCCTAGATTGGGTCATTGAGTGGTGTGAAGCATGTTCCTCCTGGGTTTGACCATGGTTGGTCAGCGCATCTATCTATACTATATATTACTAGATTGGTTGTGATTGCTCTTTTTTTTCCTCCTCTCATGTACCCCCTTTATATAGGTACCATGCTGATTTGGTGATCATGCAGCATGTGTGGATCCTGAATTGTGTGGGTGTGGATCTAACCTTGGACCTGTTGGTGGTTGCCATAATGAATTATTGTTTTTAGAACTGTCATGATGAATTATTGCTTCCTGATTGGGGAGAAGGGGCTCAATACCATCAGTCCCATGTGATTTGCAAGTTACTATGAGTGATTGCCTCGTGGTAACTTGACTGCCACTAGCCACGAGGCAATTGACTGCCACTAGCAAGTCGGTTGGATCCCTGCTTGTGACTAGCGGTAGTCAATTGCTCGAGATTTAAACTTGTTGTAAGGTGCTACTTATTTTTGGATTTATGTTGCCATGATCTTTTTTGTGTAAACTTGATCAAAGGAAGTGGAAAAAAGAAAGCATAGCGATCAATTAGTTCGCAAATAACTAATATAGCTTATATCAGAATTTGAGTTCGTATGAAATTTATTCTAGCCTGTAGCAGAGGGTAGGTTGGCAAAAGTTGGTGCTTACAGCTATAATTATTTTACAGTGTGCTTGGATGGAAGCTTACCAGGTTACCACCTGCACCGAGGGTTTGGATCTGGGGCAAACAATTGGCTTGTCAACCTAGAGGTGAGAAATACCTCAGATAAACTTGTGAAAATGGCACCTGTACTATTATACATTGCAATGCACCGGTTAGGCTTATCATCTGCTGTGTTTGATATGGTATTCAGGGAGGAGGCTGGTGCAATGATATTAGCAGCTGTGTGTACCGCAAGGGCAGTCGTCGTGGGTCATCAAACCACATGGAGAGGCAGCTCCAGTTTACTGGGATAATGAGTAACAGACCTGAAGAGAACCGTGGTATGTGTGGGTCATCTAATGAGTATGCCTTGTGATTTCTTTTCTTCAAAATTTATACTGCTTTGCTAGCAAAGTAGCAACAAAAACGAAAATTGCTGTTGATTACTAAGTTATTATTTATGATTGTATATTGTAATGATGATTTTTTCTCTTAGATTTCTACAACTGGAACAGAGTGAAGGTCCGCTACTGCGATGGCGGATCCTTCACTGGTGATGGTTCTAATGCGGTTAGTGAAATTCTATCTCATGTAGCGGCATTTTACTTCCTTAGTTTCACTTAATACTAAATATGCTCTTTGAGGTCTGTTAATCCAACAATCCATGTTGTGTTTATTTTGTTATGGAACCACAGCAATTCATTGTTATTATTTTCCTCCTTTTTTAGGCTGCAGGCCTTTATTTCCGAGGTCAGCGTATTTGGCAGGCTGCTATGGATGACCTGATGGCCCAAGGAATGCGTTATGCTAATCAGGTATTTATCCTTCATTCTTTCCACTCTTACTCATTTTTCTTTAGCTTTTGAGAATTTCTTTTCATCTCCCTGATGAAATTTAATATACCAGGCCCTTCTTTCTGGATGCTCTGCTGGTGGTGTTTCTACCATACTTCACTGTGATGAATTCCGTGGATTGTTTCCATCAAATACTAGAGTCAAATGCCTGGCTGATGCTGGAATGTTCCTTGACACGTACGTTCACGCAAATAGACAAAACTGGCTTTGCTACAATCTGTCACTCGATTAGTTTTTTTTTAATTTTCTATCAAGAAAGTATATTCACTTCAATTGTATCCTTTAACCATTTTCAGTGTTGATGTTTCTGGTCGTCGGGAAATGAGATCCTTCTTCGATGGCATTGTGAGATTGCAGGTGTGTCACTTTTTCGGCCATGTACTTTTGTTTTTGCAAGATATTTCTCTTGCTACAAATGATACTTCTATCGCTGGTGAAACTACTAGTTTCTACCAGAATATTTTTGTGCCAATAGCAGTGATTTCATTTTGCCTACAGTGTTCTAACAAAAATTCACCTAAAATTCAGGGTTCTGGAAGAAGCTTGCCTAGATCTTGCACCTCCCGCATGGACAAAACCTCGGTAATACAAACATCAAGAAACATCCATCAAAGATTGAAACATGTGAAGATTTACTTTTGCTAACTAGTCCTACTGCTTCCTACAGTGCTTTTTCCCGCAGAATGTGGTGCCAAACATTCAGACTCCGACTTTCGTTTTGAACACTGCCTATGATGTGTGGCAGGTACGTATGCATATAACCTTAAGATGTAACTGATCTGGGATTGAAACCAAAATAATAATCAACAATATAAAACTCTTCAGTGAAGTAATTCAGTATCCTGTTTTTTCCAGCTTCAGCAAAGCGTGGCCCCCAAATCTGCTGATCGCCAAGGCCAATGGTCAAAATGCAGGACGAATTATGCCTTTTGTGATAGCAACCAACTCCAGGTTCTACATGGTATTTCATTGCTTACCCAGATCTTTCGAGTTGTAATGATCTATTAGTTTAACGAAAGGTCGGCTGATCTGCTACATGCTATGCAGGTTTCCGGAATGAAATGCTTACCGCTGTAAGGGGTTTCTCCGCATCAAGGCAAAATGGTGTATTCATCAACTCCTGTTTTGCTCATTGTCAGAGTGAGAGGCAGGACACATGGTACGCAAACAACTCACCACGTCTTGGTAACAAGGTATGTGTGCAGCGGCGCAAATAGCAAACCTTCACGAACCAGAGTGTTATGCCTATTCTGATGACACTTCCATTTGTTACCGCAAACAGAGAATTGCTGAAGCTGTCGGGGATTGGTACTTCGAGAGGGGAGACGCCAAGTACACAGACTGCGCATACCCTTGCGATAACACTTGCCATAATCTTGTGTTCAGGGGAGACCATTAAGATTATTATTCTTTGCCGCCCACGATTCGGATGGCGAAAGGAACACACCCCAAACGGGTACAGAATCCAAACCAAGGTATAGATACAGAGAGGGCGCAGGCGTCATGGCTTGCCCTTGTTCATCACTTGATCACATGATATGATTGTTGATTGATAGGGCAGGGGCCTCACTGGCAAACGCGAGGAGGTCCCTGCGTTAGCGTCAGATACCAGCATGATATCGATTCTTTACATGGAACACGTCCTTCATCATGTGCCTGAACATTTGGACCCTATTGGTGTAATGTATAACGTTATATAAATATTCATGTATGAAACGTGATAAACTGATAATAGTACGAATGGAAATTCTGCACGGAAGAAGTATACCTTAAATCTGTGTTGCGGATTGCACTGGTAATATTATCCTTGCGAAATGTGCCGTGTGTGCGGTTGTTCTGGCGATGATTCTGTCGGGGTCAGCGCCGTCGGCGGCAGACTGCCGCCGGAGTTGGGGGCGGCAGGGCACGCATGGGCTAGCACTAGCCGGGCCGGATGCGCGGCCCCTCAGCCTCCGATTTCAATTACACGTACCCAACTCGGCCTATCATGGCATCTACAGTACGTGTTACAACAGGCCCATCCATGTTCCACTCGAAGCCCAGGAACCAGGATTACTACTACGGATAGAAGCTCATCAATTCTTTTGCCGCTTTGCCACTGGCACCAGGATAATCAACGACGCTAAGCAAAGTTTGAAACATACTAATACGCAGGTGTGCCAGTATCAATATATAGAAAATCAACCTTCCATTTTCTAGCTCGTTAGTAGTTTTTCTTCTTTAATAATCCTATAAAAAAAGCGAAGCAGTTTTTGTAGATTTTAAACTCAGATATACTGCTCCAATTAATTTCAACCTGGCAATCGGGGGAAAGAAGAACATGACCATTACTAGCTGATTTCGACCGCACACCTTGCACGCATCTTTCACCGAAGTTGAAAAAATCGCTACAGCACAGTAGATCGGCTGCATCCGCACGCACAGTACAGCACATCACGCGCGCCGCAGAGCCTGTGTGTATTGGAAAGCGAGGAGAGGATCGGACTGAGAGCGCCCCTCCGGCCGGCCGGCGTCGCGCAACGTGCGCCATGCGGGCACATACGGCTGCACACGAGCACGTACGCGTATCCATCCACCGACGACGGGTCCTCCGGCACCTCCGATCCCCTGTACGTACGCACTGTCCCACCGCGCGGCCCCTGGGGCCGGGGACGGACAACGCATGCGCACAAGCGACGGCGACGGCGACGGCGAGGCGCGCGCACACAGGTTTGCCTACAGCGACGTCGTCGTCCCCCGCGCCCACGGCCAGCCAGACCCGCACCGCCGGCCGGGCCGGATAATCGACACGCGCGCGCCCACACCTCCACTCTCAGTAGCTGTACTCCAGCAAGCAATCGATCGGCTATTCGCCGGCCGGATTTCTAGCTAGCTAGCGCGCGCGCGCGGCTGCAGGACGGATCGGACGAGCCGACGACGACGACGGCGACGGCGACGGGGGCGATCGAGCCGCCGGGGCGGGTTGGGTTGGGCAGGTGGGACGTGCGCGTCCGCCGTGGGGACGACGCCCATGGACGGGGGCGACCAGCTAGGCGAACGTGCGCTACTTAAAGCCGCACGCACGCAAGTGCCCCGTCGTCAGCCGGCGGGGCCCCGCGGGCGGGCATGCATGGGCCTGTTGCTCGACGGTGCCCGCACGCGCGCGGCCGGCCGTATGGCGCCGCCGATAGATGATCGCCGGCCACTGTCGCCGATAATTACCAGTACTGTATATAGTACTCTCTCTGCTGCATATATGCATGCCGCTAGCTAGCTAGCTCGATCGCGGATAGATCGAAGCACTTGATGCATTATATTGCGCCGTGTGCTGCTTAATTTGCTTGGCAGTTCTCATCACGGGTACACACGTAGGATGCATGGAGATCATCAGTTAGTTGGTCGTCACTGAGTACACGTCAACACGTGACCGGCCTATCTTGGCGTGGCAACTTGAGTTGTTAATTGGCCTGCGCTGGAGCTGGAACGTACGACGTTGCCATGTTGGTTGGTCCTGTACGTGCGTAGTCGGCGCGTAGCGTACTACATACGCAGTCTTGTGTGTGTACGTCGATCCTAGCTAGCTAGCTCGCGTTGTGCCAAGCGGGACAGGTGTGCATGTCGGCCGGGGATGTCGTGTAACGTGACGTGTGCAGAGCATTAGCCGCCCGTGTTTGGTGGCTGTCGTACTCGTACGTGCAAATAACCATATGCATGCATGGCCAGATATCAGAATCTCGGATGCCGCCACGCGGGACAAGACGATGGCCGGTGCCATGTTGAACCAATGCCAGGGCTTTAATGGTAGCTACTGTATACAATAAGAGTGCAACTCTAAAATTCAAAAGAAAAATCTCAAAAAAAAAAATTTTGCAATCCTAGCAGCAAATACGCGTCTCATCTCTCTAAATATATGATTATCTGCATGGTTATTTATTATACTCTGTCTAAGAAAAACTAGAATATATATTGCACTATAATAATAAGTTTCATGTAATATATGTAAGGATCGATGTTAACTGAGTCGTCGAATAAAAAGTTAGCTGGCTATTAGCAAGATTGTTCTTTGTGGCTGTTTTCCCTTGCTTGTCCCTTTTACCTCTATCCCTACTATTTCGCTCCATTTAGTGGTGCCTTATTATTAATTGGGTATTCCCCGCAAGGGTTATTGCAACGTTGCTTTCTCTAGTAACTGGGCTATATACTACAGAATACAATATGCATGCTATATATGGCAAGCTTTCAACACGTTTCAATTTCACCTGATTCATAGTCAAACCATCGATCAGCTAGCTTATTATTATGGCTAGTCACAATGGGAAATAATGGTATAAATCTACTAATGTGACATGTATATATTATGAAGAGAGAAAATGAGTTTCATAGGATGTGAGAGAAGTTCCATACCATGAATCTTACTATTACTAATTGGAGGCTCCTTTTGAAGCCTCCACGTTAATTCTCACAAGAAGCGCTAGAAAAAAAAGATAAATCCTAGAAATTCTCACAAAAATCAGAAATATCTGACCATTGATTCGGTATGCTCTAATTAATATAGAAGATAATAGACATTAGATCTATTTTATTTTCCAAAAAATTACCCACCTCTGCCATTATAAAAATAATCTAAAGTAACCTCCTATATTGCAATCTAAATTACCCACAACTGCCATTATATAAAATAAATTGATATATATGTTTCGTTGTTTTCTTTTTCTCCTTCATGTAACGAACCAATCAAACGTAAAGATTCCCTACATGCTAAGATCCTAGCTAGGAATAATCTAGGATCCGTGATGTTCATCTAATCACGTCATCTATACACATGACCCATGCACATAGCCCTAATTACTAACCGGCCGGCCCTCTAGCTGTCACACGTGCTAAAGCCCGTCCACGAGAAGGTCCGCCATCATCAATGAGCTAAGCGAGCAGCCGACGGAAGCCCTCTGCATCGTGACCTGACGGCAGGCACGTACAATTCGATCTGGAGCCCGGCGCAACTCCTAGCTGTGATTCTACGATCGGGAGGGTCGAGCGATGCAGTAGCCATAACGTAACTCCTATCTGTCGGCGGCATGATAACAAGATCGTGCATATATGAGCTCATTGATCTCCACAGTTAAGTAATTGTTAGTAATATGTTTCCACTTAATTTACATATACCAGTGACAATAATAATCCATGCTAAATGCTATTAATATTAAGTGCCAAGAATTATGTAGTTTGCTAAATTAGTAAGTTTGTTACATATCGAGTTAAGAATTACAATATATATCTATGTTAATTGTCTAAGGTAAAGACTCGAGATTTTCAAAAATATATCACTACACTCATAGATCTTTGAAAGAGTTAGTTTGACATCTAGCGAACTGAGATGTGTATGCTGAAACGTCTGCTTATGCCATTGTAGTAATTAATAGTGCATTCAAGAACTTAGATTATATATTACTAATATAATCCAAAGAGATTTAGATTATATATTATTAATAGAATCTAAAGAGATGGTCTCGAATAAAAGGTACAATAGGCATAAGGGTTTTAGCTTCACACATGGGGAGGAGAAAACTTTTCTTACAAACTGCAGGAAGGAAGATTGAAATTGTAAAGCTAAATCCTTGATTAGTGAAGTAATGGCATGTGTGCTACAACAAGAGGTGGCATAAGTCAAGATTCGTGATCAAAATTTGAAATCTATGTCCTAGATTAATTCGTGAAGTGTATTATATCCAAAAAATATAATGTTTATGCTCTTTAAAAAAATCTGTCTCCTAAAACTTCTAGCCCGTGCAGCAGCACGGGTTGATAGACTAGTCCCTATCTAACTTGGTTGCTTAGTTTCAGTATAAACTAATAAGGCACATTTTGTCATTGAAAGCTCAAACTTCGTACGTATATTGGAAAAGCCAAACTCAAATACAATCGGATTCTCGGACAACGAGGGGAGCATCGCATACTTGACTGGCGGGAGGTGAATTGATGTATACGGTATCAACATTACATAATTAGGAAATTTTTAAGCACGTCCATGAGCCCGACTGCTATATATCCACGTGAGGAATGTGTGTGGCTGCAGGGGAAAATAGATAAGATGATCAGTACGCATACCAGTAACATGGATTTCTCTTTCTCAGTATGAAACTAAATAACACGTCCATTATTATTCGCAGTAACAAGTGGAACCCACCCTACCTTTCTCTCTCCATGCGTGCAACCCAAATAATTTATCATAATTGAGTACCTAACATGCGTTATATATCTTTATGCCGGCTGCCAGCTCCGATTTCATTAAAATAAACTGAGCGTAACTGATAAGTTTTTTGTGGTGTACTGACCATTCATATTCGAATATTTGACTTGGTACGGTGCTCGTGTTTTTTTTTTGGTATTTTAGGTATGTTTTCGCAGTGGGTCAATAGTAAGAGACACACCTCTGGTAATTTTGTGGATCTCAATCTCAAAATCGGCCAGCTCAATCTCTCAAAGGTCCTCATAAATATAGAGTTGTATGCATGTATATTTATAGGGATAAACGTCCGTGTGTATGTCAACATCTGTACGTATTATGTTTCGCAAAAGAAAAACACAATGTTCCAGAATAGAAACCCCAGTACGTTTAACCAAAGGAATCCCTAATGTGCAATAGTGACCGTGCAATAATTGTGAATGCATATAATGGAGAAAAAGGATATCACACGCTATCTGGTGAATGCATATCGATCATTCAGCTTTTGTTCCAAATCATATTAGCACACTTTCTCCCAATGGAGAATCAATTGCCGGATACGTTGATATACGTATGTGGTACTATACTATTTATTTTGGAACAATTCGTTTTCTCTCTAAAATTTGTTTTCCGTGCTTTGTAACCCCGATATGATTTCTGCATGGCTCAGCATGCATGCAAGAACGACAATGTATCGAGAAAACAAGTTTTGTGTGCACAGTAACAACATACGGAACCTTTGCCTGAAAGAAATTGGCACTCGGAACCTATATACATACAAACGGAAACAAACAACACCACATGATTATTTTGTTGCTCATATTTGGTCAGATAATTGATTTAAATGAATTTCTTGAAGCAAGCAACACGAGAGAATATTCATCGCTTACTTTTGGTGAGATAGACGGCACTGTTCTGTGTCGTTGTATATGCCGATCAAAGTGGCACTATATATATTTTAGTTCACAAGAAATCTATACAATTCTAAATTTATAAAAGTAGTATGCAATTCTGGTGCACTTAAAAGGTGAAAGCAACAAGCATAATAAATTGGGGGGAAAAAGACGATAGCTGCAGCGGGTACAGGTAGAAGAGCTTTTTCCTTTAAACGTTCAGCATGATCTGTACGTACTCTATACGCATGCGCGGTTGTGCATGCATGCAGTGACTTTAAAACGTGACGTGTATACGGTCGCAGTCTAAAATGTCTAATGCATGCACGTACATACTCACGTAGCTGCGCTGCAGAACTTTACGCCACACTTGCCCCACAGATTTTCACACGCGTCTATATATGTATATATAAAATAATATATGAGTATATATGTTTTTCGTTGCAAAAAAAATATATGTATATATCCTTTTAGTTGGTCACCGTACTATATACTAGCAGTATAGTGTGTGTGTATATATATATATATATATATATATATATATATTAATTCCAGCTCAGCTAGAGTCTCTTGCTTGAGCACGGAAGCGTGTCTGAATTGTCAATTTTTTTTGGTATATGTTTTATAGCGTGAGAAACATATAGTTGATGCTTACAGTGAGCGCGCAGGACTATATAGCTAGCTAGTTTGTCGGTGTGAGGGAGGAAACATTTTATTTAAAAATAAATAAAAACACGTGCGATTATGCTATCATGTCTTGAGGTAACAATCTGGTGGCGACCCGAATCCTGCCAGTGAAAATGATCTGTTCCAAAACCAGAAAGAAAAGGCCAGCAGCGCCTTGGGGGTGGTGTGTGGGCCGAGGGCCAAGGAGAGTTCACACACTCCGTACTCATTAACAATCGCTAATATATAGTACGGAGTATTAGAAAATCAGATTAGATTGCTGCATGTATACTCCAAACAGCCAGCCGCGCACAGGCTCGAAAAGGGCATAAAAAAGGGGTTCACAGCATCGACATGTGGTTACCATTGGTTTGTCGTCTCCTTCCACACACGCAGCGCTGCGCTGTGATGTCTCCAAATCCGCATATATGGGCATCTCGATCGCCTTTTCAACCCTAATCGTGCTAGCCTAGCCCACCATGGCCATAATTGGCTAGATTCTGCCCTAATTTAATCGAAATTGAGCCCTGACAGCAACGGCGGCTTTATACGTTCATCAGCATCGTGGTAATGCCGATGGCCTCATGGCCATGCATGTGTGTGTGGGTGTTGCCATATGCCGTTTGCTTGCGTTGCAAATAACAGGTGATATCATGAAGTGATGTTAACGCAAAGCGGATGATAGCTAGATCGAGCTGTGTGCAAAGTCCAACAGGGCCATGCATGCATTTGCACTTGCTTGCAGGCAGTGTCAAAGGTGAATATAATTCAGCTGGAGAAAGTGCAGTGCATTGCAGGCGGAGTTTGTAGTGGGGGGCAGCCCCTGTCCTACCAAGGAGAGGACACGGCTCAGTGGACAGTTACGAGATATACCTAATCGATCGATCGATCAGCGCACACGGGTGTTCTATCTATCCAAAGACGATCCACAGCCCTAATTTATTTGCAGTCCTGGGAAGAAAAAACATTTCTAGAAAATGTCGTAGCCTTTCTGGTGCATGATTCACGAATCAGGACGGCAACCTTTTGTTGCTCGGAGCAAAGGTGGAGGAGAAAGGAAATTAAAGGAGATGGGTCGTCGAGCTAAAAAAGCCAAGGGGGTCGAGGAGGAAGAGAGCTGAGCAAGAGAGATAGAGAGAGTGGGGGCGAGAGAGTACACCGATCGACCTGATCACACTCTCTACAGTCTACAGTAGCACGGCACAGTGGCTTACACCTACTTGAGAGCGACGTCCTGCCCTCCGTGCCCGGGCTCTCTTTTATACCTCACCTTCTTCCCCATCCTCCCTCTCCTCATTGTCGTCTTGCTTCTTCCTCCCAGCTTCGTTCTAGCTACCAGCAACGGCTGCAACGGCCGCTGCAGAAGAACCGGTAGGTCATCATCACGGTTGGGGGCCGGGTGGCATGGCGAGGCGGACGAGCGGCCCCAAGAAGAAGCTGAGGAGAGGCCTCTGGTCGCCGGAGGAAGATGAGAAGCTGATGAACCACATTGCCAAGTATGGCCATGGCTGCTGGAGTTCCGTCCCCAAGCTAGCAGGTAGCACACTGTGTGACATTCAGAGTTCAGACACCTCAGAATTGGTTAATTCGGCTCTCTCTTGAGGCAATGCAGCATGGTTACTATGTATGTATTTCTTTAAGAAATAAAGATTTAGGATTATTATTATTATGCTAGGATTAATTGAACCTAAGAAATGATCCTATAGGCTACTATATGTACTAGAATTGCGTCGTCCCAACAAACTTTAAAGTTGAATTGATGGAATTCGTGGGGTTAATTGTCTGCATTAGGCCTTGAGAGGTGTGGGAAGAGCTGCAGGCTGAGGTGGATCAACTACCTCAGGCCGGACCTCAAGAGGGGTGCATTCTCGCAGGAAGAGGAGGACCTCATCATCCATCTACACTCCATGCTGGGCAACAAGTAGGTTTCCAGATTGACTGAACAACCATGCATTCTATGATTTCTATCTGATTAGCACGAAATCTTGCCAGTTTTATCTTATCGAAATCGGAATTTGTTAACGCAGGTGGTCTCAGATTGCGGCGCAGCTGCCGGGGCGGACGGACAATGAGGTGAAGAACTTCTGGAACTCGTACATCAAGAAGAAGCTCCGCCAGCGCGGCATCGACCCGGCCACGCACAAGCCGCTGGCCGACGCCACCACCGGCCGCGGTGGCGCCGCCGCCGCAGCAGCCAGCCGCACGGCGGTGTTCAGCGACGCCGAGCTCATCCTGTCGTCGGCCGCGAGCCAGCAGCAGCAGCACATGCCGCCGCCGCCAGTGACGACGGCGGCGGCGGAGAGCTACGTGTACAGCCGCAGCATCAGCGCCGACGGCGGCGCGAGCGACGGCTCCCTTCAGTCGCTGTCGGCGGCGGGGTACAACAGCCTGGCCGGGGACTTGGCGGCGGCGGGCTACCTGCAGCAGGACCCGGCGGTGGTTCTGCCGTCGGTGTCGAGCTCCAGCACGCTGAACTCGATGGCGGGCCTAAGCCCCGCGGCCACCACTGCCACCGACGAGCAGTGCAACAACCACCTGCCATGGCTGGAGCTCGGCACGAGCGGCGCCGCCGCCGCCGCCGTGGACCAGTACGGCGCGGCGCTGGACGAGCTCAAGTGGTCGGACTACGTGTTCGACGGCTACGGCGGCGGCGGCGGGCAGTACCAGCAGGGACAGTGCATCTACGGCGACAGCAAGGACGCCGTGCAGTTCGTCGACGCCAGCGGGCTCGGCAGCAGTTGGTGCTTGAATTGAATTGATCATCTCGAGCCAACGCACTCGGCGGCGAGCAATTAATCATCCATGGATATCGATCAACCCAACACTCATACGTGTGCAGTGCAGTGAAGGTGCTCTCGTACGTGCGTACGTGTGCCTAAGATTGTTGATAGCTAATGTTTGGTGAGCTTCCGCGGGTTTGTAAATTAATTTCGTCTTCTTTTGGATTACCGGGGCTTGCGTTGCGTGTTAATTTTTCGATCGACATGTAAAGTGCATATGGTACGTACGTGATGGTGAATTGGTGATGACAAGACAGAGAATTATATATATAGATACCATATATATAAATGAGAGGTGTTTATTGATTAAATTATGTGGTTAATAATTTAATAAAAAGAGTGGTGATTGGTCACTAATCTCTCCACTTGAGCGCTGCTTTCATCATGGGGTCCTCCGTTTTTCTTTTCTTTTCGTGTGTTGTTGGTGCTGGTCCCGACGTCGCCCGTGATTCAATTTGGTTATCATTAGTAGTACTGCAAACGACAACCAGTTTTTCTTCCCTGCACAGCTTCTGTCGTATAGCCGATGCAAATGACATTCAGAAGACAAAAATTCTGGGAAACTCAATTCTTAATTGTGTTAATTGAAAATAACAATACATACTTGCTCGAGAAATTTGGAGAGCTTGATAAAGGTTTCCATGCAAGAGTCTAGAGATAACTTAATTAATGTCTAGCCTACCAGAGACATGCATCTTTGAGGATAACGTACGTTGGGGCTCTCATGTTTGATATATATATATATATATATATATATATATATATATATATATATATATATATATATATATATATATATATATATATATATATATATATATATGCCGGACGATTCTCATTGAACTATATATAGGATTTCCCAGCTCGATATGAAACTTTCACCATATGGATGCCCATCTATACCTAGATGGGGCTACCTGATTATTAAGTCAAAGTTTTGCCATGAAAGTGTAGCAAGTATGGAGTGCCAAAAGGTTCGATTTTCAACCACAATTGTTGCAGTTGTTGATGGTTAGCTTGAAATGAGTGCTAACAAAAGTATGTGGCACACAATAGTTGTGACAAAGTCACAACTTTCAATGCAATGGAGAACACAATTGATATGACCAAAATAAGTTTCAGCCCATGAGTTTTTGTTTTATATTATTTAGGCATGTCAATTCCAATTTGTTAAATGTTAGTATATAAGAAGGGGGCCATAAGCCCATAAACCCTAAACAATTTGGACAAATCTTAGCCAATCAGCATTTTGAAATAAATTAAAGTTAAATTATTTAGCTATTTATAGTTAGGGTGCAATAGGAGTGGATATTACTCATCATATATGATTATCCTAGATTTTTCTATCGGAACTAGAACCAGGCACAAAAAGTGCTTGGTAGCTATATACGGATTATATCCTACTACATTTTCATCTAAGTCGGATTTATATATTTTGTTTGCAGCCCTATATAAACATGATATTTAGTTACTATATATGGAGACTAATAGATGAGATGTGGATATACAAGAAGATTCTATTCTCCGTCGACCCATATGCACGTACATAGAGACCTGCAAACATTAAATACCCCCAGGGGGTGGAGTGAGAGAAATGAGCTCCACCCAGGGCTGGATCCATAGATTAATAGATACTATAAGTACTGGATTAGCTAAAATTTAACTAAGCTGAGCTTACCTCCTCGATCACCGCCCCGACAAATATATACTCACATGTCACAATTCACTGTAGGCTAGGTCATAGTTGGCCTGTTTTTATTGTGTTTTCGGTGTCTCTAGGTTACTAAATAAGCCCGGACGACATATGCAACTCGGCTGTACGTAGGTCGTTTGGTTTCGCTGTTCTTTCGCCATCGCTACTCGCTAGGACTGCCATATGAGGCCGAGCAAAATATACAGCTCATAAGACTCGACCACTGAGGCCAATCTCAGTGCAGGATTTCATCACATGGTCATCTAGACCAGAAACTAGATAACTGTGCTAGATGAGTTTCATGGTGATGAAACTCCTCTCACATCCCATGAAACTCTTCACTCTCTCTTCTCTGCCACGTCAGTACATTTAATGCCATGAAACTCTCATAAAACCCCCGCTGAGACTGTCCGACGCTTCAGTGAAGAATTGAAGATAGCAAGCGGCTATGCCCAATTGCCCATCGTCCATGCAACATGTAGCTACTATATAGCTCTGATTGACAAACGAGATACACACGTTACATCCTCATCAGCCAATCCAATGCAAGATCCATGAATGCTCGGAGAAGGACGCGCAGGAGCCAGGACCAATGGAATTAATGTAATAATAAACCAAATTAATTAAATTGGTCCACGATTGCGGGCTAATACTCATTAATTTAATTAATTTATTTATAGGTGGAGCACTCCGAGCACATGTATTTTTTTAGAAAGCATGTACGATATTTGGATAAATGTGTACATGTATGGCTCACGTCGATCATCAGGTATATCTCACGCACCAGACAGTAGTCAGACTCAGACACCCATGCATACCAAGCTCTGCGTGCACTGTGAAGATTATATTGCACAGTTCGTCGATCACTGCAGGGTTGGCTAGCTCCTGTATGCGGACGTTGAAGGATCGTAGCCGTGACTGTATAATGTAGAGCACGTCGTTGAAGGATCGTATGTAGCCGTGACTGTGAAGAAACACGCTGCCCGGCATGGCCCCAACAAAGCTTGTCGTCTGATAGGAAGGCCAGTGGTTATACGTACCATCACTACATCATCAAAGAGCAGAGACGGAAAAGGACTCGTGCATGTCTCTCACGTAGAGCTGTCAAATTTCTTACACGGCAGAGCTCCATTGTCTTCTTCTCGAGTCATCTACGCGCACGATCTTTGACGCTTGGAAAGTGCTATTTATGAATGCAGGGACGAGGACAGAAATCATACAAAAAGAAAGCCAAGTAGGTAAGCCTTTTGCAAAATATGAACAACCAGACCACATTATAACATACTCTCTCCGTCCCAAAACATACCAACGTTTAGACTTTTTAAAGTCAAACATTTTCAATTTTGACTATAAATAGCAAAATAATCATGAAAAAAATAACATAAAAAAATAGGTCTATTTATTGTGAAACCAACTATTATAATATATATTAATTTTGAAATAATTTATTTATTGTGAAACCAACTATTATAATATATATTTATTTTGAAATAGTTTATTTTGAGATATTATTGGTCAAAGTTTTTAAAGTTTGACTTTGCAAAAAGCTAAACGTAGCTATATTCCGGAACGGAGAGAGTAGCAAATATCCAACATGATCCACTTAAGTTGTGTATTATTATTAAGCCATTAGTAAATTTGTGTCACAATATTTTTTTATTATGAGTCTGCCCTTGGTATTTCTTTGGAAACAATAACGAGCTAGGAAGCCTTGGCCAACATGCATGTTCATACAGCCAAAAATATAAACCACATATTCACTGTTGATTTTTCTTACAACTCTAAACCATTCACAACTTAAAAAAGTCAATGTTTGATTATCAAATGTTGTAGTAAATAGTAATTTAGAATGGAGGGAGTAAAAGTCATTGTAAAGAGAGGTACGGTGGAAGCTCTTGCATTCATTTTAGAATTAAAATGCATATACGTTTCTTTTTTTTCAAGGGGAAAACGTCTGTTTCGATGGGAGGGCAAAGCACAACACACCACACACACAAAACAAAAAAAAAAGTTAACCATTCAAAGGATTAACATCAATGCATCATGGACTATGGAGGTACGTAGTGTTCAACCAAATAAATGGACCTCTTGACCATTTCAGTGTTGGAATGATGGGTTACGGGTTAGTGGTCACTGTCACAGGCTGTATGGAAATGGTACAACTTCCAGACCAGGACAATATGTTAACCGCAAATTTCTCAGATGCCACCGTTTCAAAAGTCCCAGGTCTTTAAAGTTAGCAATCTAGCATGGCGTGTCCGTCTGGCAACATATAAAAAGTTTTAAGAATCGTCCTTCAGCCAGATCTTGTGGAGTGTTGGGTGTACCAGCAATTCGTTTCCGCCTGCTAATTTGAGCCCATGGAGAGCTGAGTGCAGGGCAATTGGGCCCAATGCCCAACCGTGTCAAAAAAAAATGAAGGCCCAACAGTTTCTATCCGGATTCGCACAGCCGTTGCCTTCCCAGTGCACACACGACGTCAATGAAACCGTTCAGGAAGCTCAAGAACACGAGGTCGGTTTGCGCATCACAGAATGTAAATCGATCACCATAATCAGCATTAGTTTAAGGACACTGTAACAGTAAAAACAAGATACCAGAACACGTAATTACCGTGCGTTCCTACATCAGGTCAGAAAAGCAGAAGTCACAGAATCCAACCAACAACCAGTACATTCTCCTGCTAGTCACTAGTTACTCCGTAATGTACATCGCCACCAGGGCTTCTTGTCTACCCCTCTTCCCCGCGATACTCTCTCTAGCCGTGTCGATCAGTATAGCGCATTACCTCTGTCGTCAGACGTTGTGCGCCGCGAAGAAGGCCTCCAGGTCCGCGCCGGTGTAGAACTCCGGCCGCCGCGCGCCGGCCGCCGGCGCCGGCCTCCGCTTCCTGGGCGCCGGCGGGCACACCAGCACCACCCTCGCCTCGCCGTCGTCGTCACCACCGCCCGCCACGCCTCCCTGCCTCCTCGGCGGCGTCCGGCACCCGATGGCGGCGGCACCGGCCTGTTCCTTGCCGACGCCGCACGGCCGCTGGCGGCAGCAGGCCGGCGCCGGCGACGACGCGCCTGCGCAGCACGGCGGGTCGATGGGGAGCCCCATGGCCGGCCTGGCCCCGGCGCTCAGCGATCGATTTGTTGGAGAGGTGAAGAACTGAAGAAGCGGTTTGTTCTGGGGACGTGGCTGCACGGACGCTAATATAGGCGGGACGGGGCGCGAAGCGGTGTGGCCGGGCGGCCCTGCAGGCCGGACGTGGGAGCGGTGCGGACGGGGAGGTTGCTGACCGGCCGGGGGACGGGGGTGTTGCGCCCGCGCGGCGCGGCGGCAATGGAGTGCTTGGTGGGCTTTTGATTGGATGGAAGGAATAATAGTTACGGTGCATGGCCGTTACGTTCCGACGAATTTAATCGCGGTGCTAATGCGATGCTGCTGCGCCAGTGCGTAACAGATAATTAATTGCCAGTGTAACGTCGTCCAAAAACGAAGTTTTTAACGGGGAATTTCATTTGAAACGCAGACCATTCAAAATTTTCAGGAGACGCATTCCCTGATTCATTTCAAAAGGACCCATAAGATTGGGCCTAAGTATGGCCCAAATCTACACCCCAAGTCTCGCGCTGTGGAATGGGCCCATGCCGCTCAGGGTCAAACTTTTCTTTTATTTTTATCGTTTTCTTTACTATTTTATTTCCTTTTTATTTTATTTTATTTATTTTTCCATCACTGAAAAAACCCAAATTTCATTTTCAAAAAAGGCAATGAAATTACACCAGAGTTTTTTCACCCGAAAGTTTTGACTTCCACTGCAACACACATTGAGGTATTAAAGAAATTCAAACACTAATCACTACATAGTGGGTAGCTCCATGATATTCTTCACCAACTTTTACACCCAATCCTTGAAGCAACTCCAGAGAAGGATGAAGGAGATGCTCAACCCACATTTTATTTATCGTTACTAGAGACCGCTTTTCTTTTCTAAGACCAAAACTGAAGATCGCATGAAGACGGTTAGTTGGGCACCATCATTTCAAGTCCGCAGCGAGGTGGTCTGCCGTGTCTTGTTGCGAAAGCGGCTGCTAGTATCATTGTAGCTGCCATATATTATGATATCAGAATATAAAGTATATGGTCTGTCATACGATCCTAGCAGAGACCGGGTCGTGTTTTCTAACTGGTGGCTACTAAGTAGGTCTGACTTGGCACAATATCCAAACTTTATAGTTGAGTTGACTCTTTATTAATTCCTCTTCGATCTAATCATATAAGCATAGTAAAACATTTTTAACAGTAAATTGAATGACAATATTTTGTAAATAAAACATAATTTATATAGAACAAGAGGCTAATCGTTAGTTTAAACCGTAAGGTCTGAATATTGAAATATAGGTACGCGTTTTATATCGTCATGAGATGGGTGGATTATAGAAGAAGTGGAACGTGCGAACATGTGCCGCGAGCAGAGGAGAATTTCAAGCAATGAGAAGGTGGAACTCATTGCAAACGAGGCCCAATTTAATTGCCACCCTATCTAACGACTGGCCTGTATTTGATTAGTCCGGAGCTCGGCGGCATCCTGGAAGGCTAGCTGGTGGTACTCGCAGCCAGGACTAGTTTGACGCTTCAGGAAGCCAAGGGACATGCACGTCCACGCAGCCCAAACTGAAAGGAACGCCGCCGTCAGAATACTCGTATCTAATTTTCGGTGCTCCGTTGCCGTGTGTATAGTACTCAGTGTCCTCTACAGTTCCAAATTCACAACCCATCCGCTATCGTACGGCTCCGGAGTAGTAGCGTGCACGTGAGCAACGGGCCTCCCGCCAGCAGTCTCCATCCGCCGCTCTTTGTCACTGTTCACTGACTCACTGTCCCCTTCATTATTGCGTTTGCCTCCTTCTACAAGCATTTCTACCCGTTCGACAAGTACGCAAATCCTACGTAGGAGTAGCACCCAGCACCCTGTTGGTTTAGGTAAAAATTTAAAACAAAGGTGACCTGTTTGACAAGAGATGGATTCGATCTTGGCGATCCGATAGGCCGACAGGCCAAGTCAGCAGCTTCAGTTGATAATGGCACACACGTACAGCTCGTTGAATCGATTTGTTAACTCGCGCAAGCAGCTTCCTCCTGTTTCTCCCACCCGGCCTCATGGACTTTGGGACTGGATCAGCTAACGCACCGATTAAGTATTGGCGCGTCCTCTACTAAAATACGCCATGCATGGGCCCCGAATACTTGGGCACGTTTCCTGCTCCCGATTTGAATACCGCTCAAAGTCTGAAACTGCCACGTGATGATAATGAGGTGTTTAGTTCTAAAAAGAGAGTGAAAAAAGAGGTAAAAAAGTCACATCGGACACTGTAGCACTTTTCATTTGTTTGTGATAAACATTGTTTTATTATGACCTAACTAAACTTAAAAGATTCGTCTCGTCGTGTACATCAAAACCATGTAACTAGTTTTTTTATTTACTCACGTCTAGTGCTTCATGCATAAGGAGAGAGATTTGATGTGATTTGATGTGATAGGTGAATAGTGAAATTTGGAGAGAGAATTTCTAGAAACTAACACAGCGATTAATCTAAGTTAATGAGCAAGCACCCGATCGACACGGAATCCCATCTTCTGCAACACGCAAATAATTCAAGTCCAAGCAACAGCAAGATGGGTAACAGTAGTAGTAGCAACTGGATCCTCCATCCAGAAGCCCGTGACCGCGAGCGCGACGCGGCATTGGCTAGCTTGCTTCTCCATGTGGTCGATGGCAATGGGGACGGACACGCCCGTTCCCACGGCAAGTTGGGCACGCCAGGACGAAAAGCACGTGTGCATCACCGCTGATCTCACCTCCCTACCACTGGCCTCTGACTATCCATCACCCACGCACGCGTGCCCACCGAGCACGAGCACCTCCACCCCCAACGACTCCATGGAAGGTCAAACGAACCAGCTGCAACAGATCGAACGCCGTATAAATATTCCCCCCTCCCGCCCCCAGTCTCTCACCATTGTTCCACACAAGCAAACACGAGCAGCTTCTCAAAGCCCCATTCATCACACATTCACACGAGGCAGTTTCGATTTCAATTCAACAAAGCAAGCAATCCAGCGAGTCGCGGACTCGATCGATCTCGAATTCGATTGGGCGCACGAAGCTGCAGAGCAGTCTCTCGGCAGATAGCTAGAGAGTGACCGCGCGCCATGGGCGTGGCATGGATGGTGGCGGCGGCCGTCGCGGCGGTGGCGGCGTCGTGGGTGTTCAACGCGCTGGTGCACCTCGTCTGGCGCCCCTACGCCGTCACCCGGAGACTCCGCGCGCAGGGCGTGCGCGGGCCGGGGTACAGGTTCTTCTCCGGGAACCTCGCCGAGGTCAAGCGCCTCCGCGCCGAGGCCGCCGGCGCCACGCTCGCCGTCGGCGACCACGACTTCGTCCCCATGGTGCAGCCGCACCACCGCAAGTGGATCTCGCAATACGGTACGTGCGCGGTGCCTGACAGACAGATCGATATACCACGACGCGTCGGCAGGTGATCTGCTGTTCTTGGTTTCTGATTCGACAGGGCTCGATGTTTGTTTCTGCAGGGCGGATGTTCGTGTACTGGACTGGCACGACGCCGAATGTCGGCATAGCGGACGTGAACGTCGTGAAACAGGTGCTCTTCGACCGCAACGGGCTCTACCCCAAGAACCTCATCAACCCGCACATCTCCCGCCTGCTCGGCAAGGGCCTCCTCCTCACCGACGGCGACGACTGGAAGCGCCACCGCAAGGTCGTGCACCCGGCATTCAACATGGACAAGCTCAAGGTGCGTCAGCATGTGTTGTACTTGGACTTCTTCTCGATTTCATCAGCCTTACCCCATCTGGGCCCGGGACTTGAATTTCGGCCCTGTTTAGATGCAAAAAGCAACTCCCAAATTTACTATGCAAAAAGAAGATTCTCCATCACATCAAAATGTCATAACATTCATAAAATACTAAATGTAGATGAAATCCAAAACTAATTGCACAGTTTTATTGTGCTCTGCGAGACAAACATTTTGAGCCTAATTAATCAATTTTTGGACAATTTTTCACAAATACAAACGAAATGCTACAGTGACGCAATGATTACGAAGTGACATCACACTCCCAAATTCAACATCTAAACACCACCTTCTTTCGGTTGTTGAGCCACTTTCGTTTGACATTGTATGGCAGATGATGACGACGACCATGTCAGACTGCGCCCAGTCGATGATGTCCGAGTGGGAGGCGCAGCTGGGCAAGGGCGGCGACGCCGCGGAGGTCGAGCTGAGCAGCCGGTTCGAGGAGCTCACCGCCGACGTAATCTCGCACACGGCGTTCGGGAGCAGCTACAAGGAGGGGCGGCAGGTGTTCCTGGCGCAGAGGGAGCTCCAGTTCCTCGCCTTCTCCACGGCCTTCAACGTCCACATCCCCGTGCTCAGGTACATTCCGACCGAGAAGAACCTCAGGACATGGAAGCTGGACAAGCAGGTGCGGGGCATGCTCATGGACATCATCAAGACCCGGCTCGCCCACAAGGACACCGCCGGGTACGGGAACGACCTGCTCGGGCTGATGCTGGAGGCATGCGCGCCGGAGCACGGCGAGACCCCGGCGCTGAGCATGGACGAGATCATCGACGAGTGCAAGACCTTCTTCTTCGCCGGGCACGACACCACCTCGCACCTCCTCACCTGGGCCTCGTTCCTGCTGAGCACGCACCCGGAGTGGCAGGACAAGCTCCGGGAGGAGGTGCGCCGGGAGTGCGGCGACGACGAGCCCACCGGCGACATGCTCAACAAGCTCAAGCTCGTCAACATGTTCCTCCTGGAGACGCTGAGGTTGTATGGCCCGGTCACGCTGATACAGAGGAAGGCGGGCTCTGATCTTGACCTCGGCGGCGTCAGGGTGCCGGAGGGCGCGATCTTGACGATCCCAATCGCGTCAATCCACCGTGACAAGGAGGTTTGGGGCGAGGATGCTAGTGAGTTCAGGCCTGAGAGGTTTGAGAACGGGGTGACGAGGGCAGCCAAGCACCCCAACGCGTTGTTGTCCTTCTCCAGTGGGCCGAGGTCGTGCATTGGGCAGAACTTCGCCATGATCGAGGCCAAGGCCGTGGTGGCCATGATCTTGCAGAAATTCTCCCTCGAGCTGTCCCCCAAGTACGTGCACGCGCCCATGGACGTGCTCACGCTGCGGCCTAGGCACGGGCTTCCCATGCTCCTTAAGCGTTTGGAGGTGTAAAGAGAGACAAAAGTCACAAGCTATATATTGCGTGTGAGGTGTAATATATTTCACTTGTTGGTTAGTTTTATTCTCTGTACAACTCTGTACTCCAGATAATATTTATTTGTTTGAAAATATTTTTCCATTTATTTTCTCTTGATGTTTGTAGGAGTTATATACTGGTACAACCTATTTAAGTTTGCATCGTTACATGGCCCGTAAAAAAATTAGAATTTCTCTTTCATCACACAATTAAGTATTCTTTTAATATTTATTGTTCCAAGAACTGTCCAAATTTTGAAATTTCTCTTACATCACAAAATTAAGTATTATTTTCATTTAGCCTAAGCATGTGCCATTATGTGGGAAAGTGCATCGCTAGACCTCCCTACCCTTCTTGTGCTCAGACACATCAAAAAGTTGCAAAATGGTCATGAATATTTTGGAAAAAATTAGCAAGATATTGGATGACATGATTCAATATGATCTTAAGTATTAACTTTAAACATAAAGTGTTTTAGGAGAGTAAAAAATATAAACATGAGAACTAGCGTTTCCCATTTCTCCTTTTATTTCCAGGTTATTTTAGCTGAATTTGTGCCTTATGTTTCCCATAGCATTCATCAATTCTACTATTGAATATTTTGGGGGTGGCATTGCACATTAAAGTTCAGACCATTGATTTCTATATTTTATAAAAAGTTATGATTATTTTCATTGCTTTTAAAGCGCACAAGAGCATGGCAGCACATGAAGAATAATTGGGCACCCTAGATAAAATGTTTCCACAATAGATTATAGACAAGCGGGAAGTTTTAAAAGCAACTGGGAAATTTAAAAGCAATTTAAAAGCAACTGGGATGTTTTAATATAGATAAAATATTTCCACAGTACATTATAGACATATGAATTTATCAGCAATCAGAGGTGGTATTTGGTAAGTTCTTGTTTACAAAGAAATCCAGCTTTGAAACACAACTGAACTATGAGAAAATAAGGATTCTCTAGCCGTTCTATAACAAATAATGGAAGTAAAATTATTCATTTTGTTGTTCCAAATAGTATGAACATTAAGAATATTTTCCTTGGAAAAGTATGTAGAATTGTTCATTTGATGGGTCTCTAATTTTCTTCGTGGTTGAAAGTACATCATGATTCCATTGATTTGTGTGAACATGCTTGGTTCCCCTATTATGGCCTTCTCCTTTATGCTTAGAAACAATAATTTGGCGGCAAGGTGACTCGGGTGGTCGGGGGACGTGACCCTTTGTGGGGTGGCAAAGAAATATAGATGGAAGCTCTGTTGGGAGTGGTGGTGAGACCAAGCTTGCATGAGAGTGGCGATATCAAGACATCCTAATATGGAATAATGAAGTGGGCGGTGCAAGGGAAAATATTGTTGGAACAAGAAGGACAAATTAAATATGATCTCATGATGACAAAAATAGCGTCGCATGTTTTTTGACAATTGGATCACAATCTAGCAGTTGATATTGGTTGAGTAAAATGAGGCCCATTTACAAACGACTGTAGAGTAGCATCACCTTTATTTGAGTTTGCAATTCTTGTAATGATTTGTTCCAGTGCACTCCTTGTGTCTATAAATTTAACTTTTTATTTTTTACTGCAATTTAGATTGCATGTGGGTGACTATAGTGTCATTGGATTTCTCTATGGAGATTTATGACACATGTAGTAAAAGAAACGATATGTCAAAAGTTCTCGTCACTGTGGATTTATTGAGAGAGAGAGAGAGATATGCGATGCAAATTAGAAAAGAGGGAGAATTTTAAGTGCTAAATATCACAAAATCTATTTTAAAATTCCTCGCACGCCATACATTATTTATGAAAATAATATAATTTATCTAATGCCAATAAATTGTGATGATTATTTTCCAATTAAAAAGATGAAGAAATTTTTTCGCTTCCTTTTCATTCAACTGTACTCAACAACTTTTCCAAAATCTTTCTGCAAAAAAAATATTGTTTCCAAAATTTAAAGATCCAATAACTTATTAGAATTAGTTACCTAACTTTTGGAATCTATACTATGTGACCAATTGTTAATATGGTTTTCCAAAAAAACATAAAATGATAAATGTCCTCATCTGCCTTAGAAAAGATTGTGCATGGATCATGTATGAAAGAAAATGAGTATAAAATTGTGAACTCTGTGTAACGGGTAGAAAAAAAATGCCAAAACTGACATTAATATCTGTGTCAAAGAGAAAGAGAGAAGGTAGCACGGGATGGAGTAGACAATATGGTAGAAGAATCGGTGAATGGAGGGAAGGCAACATGTGACTGAAATGAGGGGAATACAAGGCTTGAAAGGATAAGAATCTGTGTTGCAAAATTCTCAGAGATTTGGGAGTGACTACAATGATATATACTACATTTAAAACTCAATCTAGGAAATGGTTTTATACCTTTTTGTAGGAGTAGGAGAAACTCTCTATTTGTGCAACCTTAGATTGATAAAATAGACACTCTTCCGATATGAGCAATAATCTTTCCTGTATTCGAAGGAAGTGAAAAAGGAGATTATGGGGAGGGAGAAATAAATTAAGAAATCTCAAGTTTTTCTTAATTTCCTTGCATATGAAAAATTAGATTGGTTGCATCATCAATCAAATGAGTGACTAACATATGAGAGATTGACAAACATATGTCAACTATTTTTTAATAGGAACATGATTTTTTGGTTGATTGTGCATCTTCTGTATTGGTGTTGCTTATATCAGCCACTCTTCTTTATTGTAAGCATATTTAGATTTTTCATGTTATTACGCACGTGTGTAGTTTTACGGTGTTAAAGTTCTGATTGATGTTGTATAAATATGTTATATGTAATATGATATTCTAGTAAGGATTGTGATTGCTCCAATGGTTTCGATAAATATCACGTTATCATATAACTTAAAAACCATGAGAACATACATTGTTGTCGTTCTTTGTCGTTTATCAACAGTACATTATGGTCTCTCCAATCCCTATACATCACTTAGAAGCTTCCATAATATATGTATTAGCAATGGATTGAGTATAAAGTATGAGTGGATTCGCTTATTCAAAGAAACTGATTTCTACTTTGTTGCTTTCCGGCGGATTGGTGACAGGTGATCGAGTATGCCAAGGTGACTAACTTTTTAAACATGTGTGATATGGATATAAATTGTTTTTATAGTGAGAGATTAGTAACTGTTGCCTTCGCTTTCTTTTCTTTTAACTTTTTTCAACAATATTTATACAAAACTTTTTGGTAACAAACACTATTTTTTTAAAAAATAAAAACTAATAATTTATGAGAATTATTTTTTCTAAAGTTTTAAGAGATTTTTATGAATTAGTAGAAAAGTGTATACAAGTACCTTTGGAATCCCTATTGTGAAATGAATTGTTAATAGGATTTTAATCAAATGATTTGAAAACAGTAAAAGCCATCATCTCTCCTTTATTGAAGAGTGTGCATGGATCAGGTATGAAAAAAATGAGTATAGAATTGGGGGATTGGGTTGTGTAATGAGAGGAAAAGGATACTAAGACCTACATTAATGCATGTGTGAAAGGGAAAGAGAAAAGATAGTGTGGGGACAGAGTATGATGGTTTAGGGTAAAGGAATTGATGAATAGAGGAAAGCCAGACTAAAAGAAGGTATAATGCTTGAAAGGAGAAGAGCACAGATCTCGAGTTCAACAGGACTTTTGGAGTAACTACAGAACAATAGTTACATCTAAAGCTTATCGTAAGGGAACCCATTTGTACTTGCTTGTAAAAATAGCATAATCTCTTTTTACATGGTTACATCGATAACAACCTTTGAACAAAATGCACAACCATAGATAAGTAATAGCCAGACCTCAAGAACTAAAGCACCTAGCAAAACTAAGCAAGTTGTAATTGACATGTACATCCATTTGATTTGATTTAAGAAGTGTTTGCAGTTTGTAATCCATTTTGTGGTAATAAGGTGAAAGCGTGATTTGAAATCTAAGTTTTGTACCCTCCCGCCTATTGTCGACATTTCAATGTTCGAAGCCGCCTCTAATTGAAGCTTCTAGAGTGCAAAGAACCTAGGGAAGATATTTTTCTGGAGTCTCGATATCCTCCTATGGTGTGGCCCTGGCCACACGTCCCAATCATCGATGACATCAGAACCAAGGTCAGCAGTCGTCCACGTTTAGAAGCTAGTGATGTTTGTACTCTTTGATCCGTCCCCTTCACTGCCTCCTTCTAGAAGCAACATATCCGCTTGAAAGGCAGAGAGTACCCTGTTTGAGAAACAATAAAATGGATTTTTGAAATTCACTGAGAGGTCAATTTGAAAGCTCAGGCATGTACCGGTGTTGTTGACACAGTTAATTAACGCACGCAACAACTTGCTCCCCTTTATCCCTTGATCTTGGACGTTCTGGTAAAACAGACGTACTATTACTACTACGTACTACTCCAGAGTACTGCAAAATTAGAACTCGTACTATTTGCAAGTTCCAGTACGACTTGAATACTGACAGTGAAACGTGATTTATATTGAAGTAAGTAAATTAATCATGCGCGTTCGCTGCTAAAGATTCACCCATCCCGCTTGCGCCCCTAGACATATCCAGACCAAATTAACGGTACGTACCCCGTAACCACCCATCCATGATCCACTGCATCTTCCAGAAGCCGGAAGCGCGACCCGGATCGGATACTCCATGTCGATGTGGACGCCGAGCGAGGGAGAGGGCCCAGCGAGCCCCCCCCCCCTGTTCCCACGATAAACTTGCGGCTGGTGCACGTCGGACAAAGCTCCCATACATCACCACTGATCTCACACGGCCGACAGCCCCGCGTGACCACCAAGCCCAGCTGCTAGGCGACTCGAAGGTCAAACGAACGCCCACACACGCCGGTATAAATACCCCCTTCCTCCAAGCCTCAGCAAAAACCATCTCCACTTCAACCCAGAAAGAAATCAAAGCACTTCATTCTCGGCCGCCGTACATCGTTGCAGACCCGACCTGACTTGCTTAGAGGTCAGCAAGGAGCTAGAGACTGAAACAAAGAGATCTCGAGTGACCGCGCGCGCCGCCATGGGTCTGGCTTGGATGGTGGCGGCGGCCGTCGCGGCGGCGGTGGCGTCGTGGGCGTTCAACGCGCTGGTGCACCTCGTCTGGCGCCCCTACGCCGTCACCCGGCGGCTCCGGGCGCAGGGCCTGCGCGGCCCCGGGTACAGGTTCTTCTCCGGGAACCTCGGCGACATCAAGCGCCTCCGCGCCGAGGGCGCCGGCGTCACGCTGGACGCCGGCGACCACGACTTCATCCCCATGGTGCAGCCGCATTTCCGGAAGTGGATCTCACTCTATGGTACGGCCCGGACACATATATATATAGGCTCACGACATGTTGAATCGCAGGATCTGGGTTGTGTGTTCTTACGTGCAGTGGTGATGATCAAATGATATATCGATGCTGTATGTGCGTGCAGGCCGGACGTTCGTGTACTGGACCGGCGCGAGGCCGAACGTGTGCGTGGCGGACGTGAACGTCGTCAAGCAGGTGCTCTTCGACCGCAACGGTCTCTACCCCAAGAACCTCATGAACCCGCACATCTCCCGCTTGCTCGGCAAGGGTCTCGTCCTCACTGACGGCGACGACTGGAAGCGCCACCGCAAGGTCGTGCACCCGGCGTTCAGCATGGACAAGCTCAAGGTACCTATCTATATAGGAATACGCCACGCGTTGACGTGTCGTACTCGTACTTGGACTTAAGTTTCTCTGTAGTCAGACGTACGTGTGGGACTCTCTCAGTTGTTGAGCATTTCCATTTGATGACATGGCAGATGATGACGGTGACTATGTCGGACTGCGCCCAATCAATGATGTCCGAGTGGGAGGCGCAGCTGGCCAAGGGCGGCGCCGTGGAGGTCGAGCTGAGCAGCCGGTTCGAGGAGCTCACCGCCGACGTGATCTCGCACACGGGTTTCGGGAGCAGCTACAACGAAGGGAAGCGCGTCTTCCTGGCGCAGAGGGAGCTCCAGTTCCTCGCCTTCTCCACCGTCTTCGACGTCCAGATCCCAGCCTTCAGGTACCTCCCAACCGAGAAGAATCTCAAGACATGGAAGCTGGACAAGCAGGTGAGGGGCATGCTCATGGACATCATCAAGAGCCGCCTCGCCACCAAGGACGACACCGCCGGGTACGGCAACGACCTGCTCGGGCTGATGCTGGAGGCGTGCGCGCCGGAGCACGGCGAGGCCCCGGCGCTGAGCATGGACGAGATCATCGACGAGTGCAAGACCTTCTTCTTCGCCGGGCACGACACCACCTCGCACCTCCTCACCTGGGCCTCGTTCTTGTTAAGCACGCACCCGGAGTGGCAGGACAAGCTCCGGGAGGAGGTGCGGCGGGAGTGCGGAGGCGATGAGGTCCCCACCGGCGACATGCTCAACAAGCTCAAGCTGGTAAACATGTTCCTCCTAGAGACACTGAGGTTGTATGGTCCGGTGTCGGCGATACAACGGAAGGCGAGCTCAGACCTGGAGCTCGGTGGTGTCAGGGTGCCAGAGGACACCATCTTGACGATTCCAATCGCGACGATCCACCGTGACAAGGAGGTTTGGGGAGAGGATGCTGGCGAGTTCAAGCCTGAGAGGTTCGAGAACGGGGTGACGAGGGCAGCCAAGCACCCCAACGCGTTGTTGTCCTTCTCCAGCGGGCCAAGGTCGTGCATTGGGCAGAACTTCGCGATGATTGAGGCCAAGGCTGTTGTCGCCATGATCCTGCTGAGGTTCACGCTCGAGCTGTCCCCAAAGTATGTCCATGCACCCATGGACGTGCTCACGTTGCGGCCTAGGCACGGGCTCCCCATGCTCCTCAAGCGCGTGGAGGTGTAAGAATGACTAAAAATCTCGTGCATGTTGTGTATCATCAGGTCATGCGTGTAGCTTATGTTATTGTATTTGTCGGCTATATTTTTTTCCTTTGTTCATTAATATGTACCATAGGTATGTAATAATATCTGCTCATTTATTTCTGCTAAGTAGTTGTTTATGATTACATACATGCCATCGCAACTTTCTTGGTCTAAAAAACACCTATTACAGTATTTTTTGTTCAGTTCGAGATACGTCACCACTATAAATATTTTGCATGTGCCTTAAACACTATTATTCCTTCTCTGAACTAACCATGTTCTAACCACCCTTTTCTTGCGGGTATTGAATTGGTTGCTTGCGCACCACCACCGCAAGCGCTTGGGTTTGTATGTTCCATGAAAATATGGCCAAACACTAGCTCAATTTAGGGAGAGCGAGGCAAAGCCGCGCTTAGTTTCTAGTTACCACTAAGCAAGATCAAGCCAAATGACTGACCAAGCAACATCAACATTTATTTTGCAGAAGCCAACGTCAAGCGTATCATCACTTCTGCCAGATTTTTTTGGTGTGAAAACCACTTGTTTTTCTATGGAGCTGTCCGCTAATGTAGGTGCACAAACCCCAACTTCCTGCAAGTAGTCTTCACCAGCTTTTTCAGACATGAAAAGCTCAGTTTTGCTCTTACCACTGTTATCAACTTTCCATGCCTTGACAGAAACTTGTAGCTTTCCATTAACTTCAGCAGAAGCAACACGACGCGAAAGCTTCACATTTCCATCATCAGTACAAGGAAATATTTTGTCTCCAGAATGAAATAGGAGTACCACCTCTTGGTCAATACTGGCAGTGCAAGCAACAAATCTCCCAGAAAAACCATCTGGCCATGACCCATCAACGACTTGCAAAAATATTGTGGCCTCCACAGCGGAAAACATATTCCCAAGTGTAAACTCAAGGGTGCTAAGCTTGCTGGGGTAATCCCTGATGAGCAGCTCTGAATAGAGGGTACCACATATCATTGGTTCCACAGCTAGATAGCTTAAGATTTTATCCTCAGACTCAACAGTCCCCTTCACTACCAGCTCAGCCTCAATGGTGACAGGATCCGTCAGCACAACAACACGCGATGGGCCTGTCAGTACTAAACATGGATCCTACATGCACAAAACCACTAAATCAGTAGTAGGTCAAGCAAAGTAAAAAAAAGAGGTGAATATTAGCATAATCAATACAAAGAAGTAAAATGGACACAAAGGGAACAGCATAAATTCTGTATGGTGAATTACACGTAACATGGGAGAAACATATTTGCTGTATTAGTGATATATGTTGAGTGCAAACAATCAAAGTCACTAAAATGTATTATTTAGATAATTTTCCTGCCAACTCCTTGCAAACAAACCTAAAACCTTTTTAGAGGACTAGCCAAAATGTGCATGCATGCCGCACGCAGTAGTCATGTACGAGCGTAGCAAGCTAGAGCTATAAAGGTTGTACTAACGTGGAGTCCTGGCCGTATAGAGAATACAGACCTAGAGTTCTGGTCGTGTACGTTGAAGGTGTGTGTGGCCGGATCTGTGTGTGATCCCACTGAATCTTACGTTACATCGAAACAACTCGTGCTTTACAGTTTAATAAGAAAATGCCAGAGCATATCAAGAACCATAATCTACAATATGGCATGACAACAATTTAAAAGACTAACTACAAATTGTGTGGACACACAGTTCAAGGATGCAGTCGGAGTTAGGCAAGAAATTGCAAGCAATCTTCCCTAGATTCTTCAATACCTGGCAATGTGCATCTGCTACTTTATCACAATATTAGTTCGCCTCGATTGTTTACACACAAAAGGCTCTCTTCTACAAGAGATTCCAATGCAAGTGCCATGAAAATCCTACATGACCACAATGCATAACAAGCTTTCTTCTACAAGTTCATTAAGGATGGTAATTGATGGAATTCAATGAGTAACAGGAAATTTAGGGCGTAAAGACAACATGGAAAGTAAGCCATATGCACGTCTGAATGGCTTTGATAGTTGGTACGAGCATACTTGTATAGGAAAGTTGAAATGAATCATATGGTCTATGTGTTACGCCGCACAACAAGAAACAAACAAACATCCAAAAACAAGAAATAAAAAAAAAATAACAAATAAGAAATTGAAAAAACCTTTTCGGTGAGGGTTTGACAATTATCTCTTTTGCGGTCAAAGACAATATTGCGCCTTCTGTCAATGGTGTCACGAACAGCAACCATACCGAACACATCAAGCGGCCACTGTAAGCCCCCTCCAAGTCCTGTAACCTTGACTGAAAAGATCTGTAGACTATTGCAGGGGTTGGCACCACGAGGCGCGGGCTCATGAGTAAATCGCATGTTGGGAATCTCCGCTGCATCATGTTATAAGAGATTTAAAATGAGTTAGGATAAAGCCCGATAACAGCAGCTATGATAATCATCATGTGCAGGGATTGCAACTCATCTATTGCTGTTTACTGACCAAAGGTTTAACCACCTACTCCTACTTATCTAAGATCTCAAAAAAGCAACAGAAATAAGGGAATGGTGTTATCTTACAATTACTGATGGGGAAAATAATTCATGAATTTCTCAATTGGGTAGGGGTAGGCTTACTGAACTGTCAGTCGATCAATATACAAAAGATATACTGCTTGGCTCATAGACAACTGAACCAACGCAACTCTGGTCAGTGCATCATATCAATGGAGATAAATAAGTTACTCGAGAACTTACTGATGGCTTCGTAAGGACCGTAGTAGCGAGACCACATAGTGTTCCATTCATCGCGGAACTTAGCAGCGTCGATGGCGTAACGTTCCGACCACTCATATTCCTCCGATTTCTCTTCCTCCGCCTTATACTTCTTCCATGCCAACTCTGAAGCCTCCGCCGCTCTCCTCTGATTCGCTTCCGCTTCCGCATCTGGGACAGTGGGTTTCTTCGTCGTGAGCCCCGTCAACTCATAATCGAGGGGACAAAAGGGGTCCCAGTCATCTTTGATAGGGGCCTGAGCCTCAGGGCGGTCAATCGACACCGCTTGCCCCGGCGGCCGCGCCGCCTCTTCTTCCGCTATCACCCTCCTCTCCATCGCCTCCGATCCCTCTGCGCCGCCGCGTTTCTCCATCTCGCATCGCATGGCAGAGGGTTCGCGCCTGTGTGTAGAAAATAGGTCTGTGCGTTGTGGGCTGGATCCTCCATTTCCCAACTTGCAGTTATTGGCCCAGGTAACTAACGATTGCACGTTGCAGCGAGAACCCTCGGTGGCCCGGCCTGGTGGGGTTGATAGAAGTATTCAATTTGTTCCATTTCTGTAACAAAAAAAAGGTTCCATTTCTAAAAAAAAAGATTCGATTTGACTAGTTTCCAGTGTCACTGTGCAAGCATCATACATTTTCCGTGAGTAACCTGTACTGGAAACTCATCTGTAGACTAGCTGATGGCTATTCCTGAAGCTTGAATCTCGTTACTAAACTATCGTTATTTGATTCTTTCGTACTACTGCCATCTTTTTTGGATGCAGATTATGCAAAATCATCAACTCCTTTCTTATACCTCATTTACATTTTGCTGGCAGATAGTGCTGTCAGTAGGTGGAAAAGTTCCAACTCTACGACTCATATACGGATCGGAGCTAGTCAGCTAGTATACTTTTCCTGTCTGCCCCTGGCCGGTAACATGCAATTGTTTAGTGAGGAGTGGCTCCGCTGCACGTCAAAGGTGGCGCAGGGCAGCAAACTAAAGTGAACAAACATAACGGAGTGGGTATATGTATATATTAGTACGCATACAATGTTTTTTGAAAGAACGTAACGTAAGAGAAACAACATGTGTTTTTCGTGATGCAACGTGGCTCGATTTTCCATCACCTAACCTATTCCAAGTATAGCCATCACGCACAGGCACCCAACAGACGCGTGCAGGGCTTTGCCCCGGACACGGTGCACCGTCTCTCTCTGTCGCTCATGCACGTACGAAAGCTCCTTCCTTCTTCTTCGAACAAGTCAAATGTTCATCAAATCTAATTCGCTGCCAATTGACATTTTGCCAGCCTCCCTTCACTTTGTCAAAGATGGATTACGCTCGCCCGTGCCGTGCCCATGCCTTGAGATAGTACGTGTGCGAGCTCGCCACGGCTTCTCACGGACAGTGCTCCGCTACGTGTTCACTTCCGTCACCTTCTTCCCCTTTATGCTTTATTAAGCTTACCCAAACAATGATACAAGGGAGCAAGCAAGCAAGCCTGTCCTGAATGGGACGCGGTGGATGCTGCTCCCCTGCGTTCCCACGACTGGATCAGCAAAGCCACATGGCGTGCGTAATCCCACACGAACGCACCCGCCAATGCCGCTCCTGTATAAATGGCCCTCTCACCTCCCGGGCTGTCAGCATCTACTTCCCAATCTGTAATCACACCACACCACAGAGACACCACCTCCACTAGTCTCCTATCATCCCCACCCGTCTCCGTCAGCTATAGCAACACCCGTGTCGTCGTCGTCTCGATCGACGGTGACCTCGAAGCAAGCGGCCATGGGGTACGGGTGGCTGCTGTCCGCGGCGGTGGCCGCGGCGCTGGCGTCGTGGGTGTTCAACGCGCTGGTGGGTCTGGTGTGGCGGCCGCGCGCGGTGGAGCGGCGGCTCCGCGCGCAGGGCGTGCGCGGGCCAGGCTACAGCTTCTTCCACGGCAACCTCCGCGACATCAGGCGGCTCCGCGCCGCCGGCGCCGGCGTCAGGCTCGACGTCGCCGACCACGACTTCACCCCCATCGCGCAGCCGCAGTTCCGGGAATGGATCCCCCGCTACGGTCGGTAACACACACCAACTCCATATATCAGAGCTAGCAGCCATCTTCCCTGTTGTGCATTGCGTTTTGTTCTGATGAGATGTGCTTGCTGATTGCTTGGCATATATGGCGAGCAGGGCGCGTGTTCCTGTACTGGTTCGGCGCCACGCCCAACATCTGCGTGGCAGACTTCGCCGTGGCCAAGCAGGTGCTCGCGGACCGGACGGGGATCTTCGCCAAGAACCGGATGAACGCCAACATGCTCCGGCTGCTCGGCGAGGGGCTCGTCCTCACCAACGGCGACGACTGGCACCGCCACAAGAAGGTCGTGCACCCGGCCTTCAACATCGACAAGCTCAAGGTACGTATGATAATGCACACTTGGGGCCTGTTTAGTTGCAGAAAGCGACTCCCAAATACACTATGTAAAAAGAAGATTCTCCATCACATCAAAATGTCATAACATGCATGGAGTATTAAATGTAGATGAAATCAAAAACTAATTGCACAGTTTTATTGTACTCTGCGAGACGAACATTTTGAGCCTAATTAATCAATTTTTAGATAATTTTTCACAAATACAAACGAAATGCTACGGTACCGTAATGATTACGAAGTGACATCTTACTCCCAAATTCACCCTCCTGTGTTTAGTTGTTACCCGGCCACCACCATGGCTCACTGCACGTACCCAAGCAGCTGCACGTGTTCGTGCTCTCCTAGGCACATGGGCTGCCTGCCTGCCTGTCTCTTTTTGAGGGAAAAGCTGCCTGTCTTTGTTGCTTCTCTGTGTGCTGATGCGTTTTGAAATCAGATGATGACGGCCACGATGGCGGATTGCGCCCGGTCAATGGTGACCGGCTGGGAGGCGATTCTGGCGAGTCAGCAGCAGGAGGGGCGTCAACAGGTGACGATCGAGCTGAGCGACCAGTTCGAGGAGCTCACGGCAGACGTGATCTCTCACACGGCCTTCGGGAGCAGCTACAAGGAAGGGAAACAGGTGTTCCAGGCACTCAAGGAGCTGCAGTTTATCGCATTCTCGACAATTTTCAATGTTCAAATTCCAGGATTCAGGTGAACCACAGCCACACATACTCGATCAGGTGCACAATCTTGTTCCAGGTGAAAGAAACAACATCACTTCTGAATCTGCGACTGCATTTTCGATCAGGTACCTTCCGACTGAAAAGAACCGGAGGGTGTGGAAACTCGACAGGGAGGTGAAGACCACGCTGACGAAGATCATCAAGAACAGGCTCGCCGCCAAGGAGAAGGCAGGATACTACGGGAACGACCTGCTGGGGCTAATGCTGGAGGCCTGCGCGCCGGAGCACGGCGGCGCGCAGCTGCTGAGCATGGACGAGATCATCGACGAGTGCAAGACCTTCTTCTTCGCGGGGCAGGAGACCACCTCGCACCTCCTCACCTGGGTCATGTTCCTGCTCAGCACGCACCCGGACTGGCAGGACAAGCTCCGGGAGGAGGTGCGGCGCGAGTGCGGCGGCGGCGGCGCCGCCCGTGCCCCGATGACGCACGACATGCTCGGCAGGCTCAAGCTGATGAACCTGTTCGTCCTCGAGACGCTGCGGCTGTACAGCCCGGTCCCGCTGATCCGGCGGCGGACGAGGGCGGCGGTGGAGGTCGGCGGCGTGGTGGTGCCGGAGGGCGCGATCCTGACGCTGCCGATCGCGACGATGCACCGGGACAAGGAGGTGTGGGGCGACGACGCCGGCGAGTTCAAGCCGCTGCGGTTCGACGGCGCCGCCACCAGGGCGGCGCCCAGGAACCTGAGCGCGCTGCTGGCGTTCTCCAGCGGGCCCAGGTCGTGCATCGGGCAGAACTTCGCCATGGTCGAGGTCAGGGCCGTCGTCGCCGCGATCCTGCAGCGGTTCAGGCTGGAGCTCTCGCCGGAGTACGTGCACGCGCCCACCGACGTGATCACGCTAAGGCCAAAGTACGGGCTGCCCATGATCATCACCAGTGCTGACGACGCGTAGTGTGAACAACTCTGACCAATAAACCATCGTTTGAACGAAGCTTCTCTGTACTATACTGTACGTAGTACATTAGTAGTAGTATCAGAGCAACTCCAATTGAGCCCTTCAAATTGAGCCTTCAAAACTCATTTGCAAGACCATCTCTAAAAAATAGAGGCCCAAAATAAACACTCAACTCCAGTGGGCATATGAACTCGGGCCTCTATTTTTCCGTGGGCCCACCTGTCACCCGCATGTACCTCTCTCTCACACTTTTGGAGGGGGAATTGGAGGACCTCTAGGAATAGAGGCTTGGAGGGAGATTTGGAGGCCTATGCAAAATGCAGGCTCATTTAAAGGTCCTGCTAGAGTTGTGTTTTTCTCCAAGCCTCTAAATTTTGAAGTAGAGGCCCATATAGATGGTCCCGCTGGAGTTGGTCTCAGTGTGGTAAGCAAATACAGTATCGGTAGTGGTTTTTAATGAATTATTAATATACCGCTGGATTTGCATGTTTTTTCTGATGTGTCACGTGTGCACGCCACGCCGACGTTGACACAAAGGTGATCGGCTGACGAACGGGTGGTGTCTCCGCGACCATCGAAACTCGCGGTTCTTCTACACGGTCCAAATCGCCACAGAATTGGAGAGTACGGGGGATCAGCATGGAAGAACTTCCTACAAAATTTCAAACTCAAATGTTATAAATGGCGGGAAAAATGAAGTGGACAATCAGCTCGTGAAGAAACAGTCTTTCCTCTCGGAACTGACTTGAAGTAATAATAAAGCAGTTAGGAAACGCCAGTGTCGAATTGCTCCCATGCATAGCAGGTTAATTTGCAAACACCTGTCCTGATATTTTGCACTGGAGGAGGAGGTGAACATATACGTATACGTACTTGTATGAGTTGGTGAGCAGGAGGTGATGCCAACTACGCATTTGTGCAGTGGACCTTACTGAAGGACTGAAGCAGTCAGGGGCAATCGTTTTCGAGCTGCGACTGAGTCGAGTATATGAGCTAGTCTTGTTCTTGACATGGCACCTAATTTCCCCGCTAGAAGACGTGGCATGGTTATAGTTTGATTAAGTCACTTCTTCATGGTATAAGAGTTAGTAACCTGGACGACTTGCATATCTGGTTGCTTTGCTAAAAGTATGTACTTCTATTGGACTAGATATGTGCCATTAGTTCTTTTCTTTTTTCTTACTGCGGTTGCAATAGAAAATTGCGCGATCGGTTTGCTTGGCTTATCAGCAGCCAGCCGACAGTATTTTTCTCTCAGCATAAATCGACACAAGCCAATCAACATTATTTTTCTCTCAGCATAAATCGGCACCAACCATCATCCACTGGCTAGCCGAACAGGTCGAATATAAATCATGTATCCTCTGCTCATTGTTTTCTTAAGATCCAGCATATTTTAATAGAAGAGAGTCTAAGGGCTATGTGCTACTTTGCTTCTATGTTTGGGTATTTGGGTGTGTTTAGTTGTAAAAAGGAGTGGGTAAAATTTGGTCGAAAAGTCACATCGGACACTGTAGCGCATTGTAGCATTTTTCATTTGTTTGTGGTAATCGTTGTCCTACTATGACCTAACTAGGCTCAAAAGATTCGTCTCGTCGTGTACATCAAAACCATGTACTTAGTTTTTTTATTTACCTATATTTCATGCTCCATGCATGAGGAGAGAGATTTGATGCGATTTGATGTGATAGGTGAATAGTGAAGTTTAGAGAGAGAATTTTAGAAAGTTTGTGGGAACTAAACATGGCCTTTGTCTGAAGACTCAGAACAAGCCAACAAGGTCCAATGTAGCAGTTATCACATAGAAACTGAGGGGGTGTTTGGATGGGGGTGACTAAAACTAGTCTGACTAATCTTAGTCACTTTGAGGGACTAAATTCCCAAACATGTGGGACTAAAAGGTGTCTAAAATTAGTTTAGTCTCTGGTAGGGAAGACCCAACTAAAAGGTGACTAAAAGGAGAGATAAGAGAGAGGAAAGAGAGAAAATCTGAAATTTAATGCTCTTTAAAATCTCACTTTAGTAGGTGTATCCAAACAAGGAGGTGACTAAAAGTTTTTAGCTGACTAATTTTAGTCATGGGACTAAAAGTTATCCAAACACCCCCTGAGTTAATGTACTGGAGACAGTCATTTTCAAATAGAAAAATAGAAAAAATGATCAACAAGGAGATAACGGCAGTTATACCGTGTTAACAAGTCCCAGGGTGTCAGTAAAGCGAAGATACTTCCGGTAACTAATCACAGCCGTCCAACTCGAGATCGAAGGCTGCAGTTGCCCGGTTTCAACTGCCATGGCAACATCGGTTTTGCCCGCTCCTACTCCAAACAACTCGCCGCTGGAATTCGCGAAGCCCCGCGCCGCCGCCGCCGCGGCTCGTCCGCACGGCGCACGAGATGCTTACGCTCTACTCCGTCGTGGGGAGGAGGACCAAGCTGAGGCTGCGTCTCACTCCTCTTGCCTCCCCAGCGACGACTCCTCGCCGTGGTTTTCACGGCAGCCGCAGCCCTCGCGAGGCCGTCGTCTCGCACGACTCGCTCCTCCTCCGGCTGCAGTCGGGCCCCGTAATCTCGGAGGTGCGGAGATCGCACGCCGCCCTGCTGGTACGCGGATACGGTCGCAGCACTGTCCTCGCCGCGCAGCTGGTGCGCGCGTACGCCAGGCTGGGGGATGCAGGGCTCGGGCACGCGCTGCGTGTGTTCGACGGAATGCCGAGGAGGAACTCCTTCGCGTGGAACGCCGTGATTAAGGGCCTCGTCGACGCCGGCAGGTTCTCAGAAGCGCTGGAGCGATACTGGGACATGGTCGGTGATGGTTCAGTTGCTGCTGATCTTTTCACATACCCACCTGTTTTGAAAGCCTGCGCTGCGCTTGGAGCGGTTGAGCAGGGGAGAAGGGTTCGAGAGAACATTGAGACAGAAATTGCTTGTGGCAATGCGATGGCCAATGTGTTTGTGAAGTGTGCGCTCGTGGACATGTTTGCCAAGTGTAGGTGCTTGGGTGAAGCAAGGAGTGTGTTTGAGAGCATGGAATTAAGGGACTTGGCTGCATGGACTGCGATGATTGGAGGAACTGTCCATGGAGGGGACTGGTTCGAGGTGATTGATTTGTTCGATCGCATGAGGTCAGAAGGGCTTCTGCCCGATTCTGTGATTTTTGCCACTGTTATTCCAGCATCTGGTAGGGTAAAAGAGCTGAGGACTGGAATGGCATTGCAGGGATGTGCAGTAAGATGTGGAGTCAGCGATGATATCTGTGTCCGTAATGCTTTAGTTGATATGTACTGCAAATGTTCTTGTCTGGACATGGCAGCTTCTCTGTTTTGGTCTATTGATTACAAGGATGTTGTCTCTTGGAGCACCATAATCGCGGGGCATTCACAAAATGGAATGTATCGCTCAAGTGTCAATTTGTTTACTGAAATGGTTTCTTCAGGAGTAAAACCTAATTCGACTACTCTGGCAACCATACTTCCTAGTCTTTCAGAGCTGAAGTTATCCAGGTATGGAAAAGAAATCCATTTCTTCTCTGTAAGAAACGGACTTGATCACAGTGAGTTTCTAGTGAGTGCATTCATAGACTTCTACAGTAAACAAGGACTCATCAGGGAGGCAGAAATTGTATTTGAGTTCACGACAAAGAAAGATTTAGTTATTTGGAATTCAATGGTTGGAGGATATGCTGTGGATGAGTATTCAGAGTCTGCATTGCATACATTAAGGGCACTGCAGAAAGTGGGACTTAGACCTGATCATGTGACTGTTGTTTCAGCTCTTCCACTATGCAATCAACACTCCAGACTCCTCCATGGTAAGGAACTACATGCTTATGCCATCAGGCATAACATAAGTTCAGTTTGCTCAGTTAGTAATGCACTCATAGATATGTACTGCAACTGTGGTTGCCTAGAAATAGCCAGCAAGATTTTTCTAATAATGGCAGAGCGCAATACTGTTACATATAACACTCTGATTTCTTCTCTTGGAAAGCATGGTCATGACGATCAAGCATTCATTCTTTTTGACCTAATGAAGAGAGATGGAATTTTTCCAGATAAAGTGACTTTTGTAGCTCTGTTATCATGTTGTAGCCATGCAGGCCATATTGATAAGGGCTTGCACTTCTACGATTCCATGTCACGGGACTATAATATTTCTCCAGATAAGGAGCACTATTCATGCATTGTGGACCTTTACAGTAGATCTGGGAAGCTTGATGATGCTTGGAGTTTTATTGCAAATTTACAAGAAGTGCCAGAAATTGATGTTCTTGGGTGTCTATTGTCAGCGTGCAGAGAGCATAATAGAATGGACATTGCTGAGCTTGTTGCAGAAAGAATATTTGAACAAAACCCCCGTGATCCTGGCTATCACATTCTGCTGTCTAACATCTATGCCAATGCTGGAATGTGGTCTGATGTGACTAGGATAAGAACTATGATAGAAGAGAGAAGCTTGAAGAAGAGAACAGGAAATAGCTCGATTTGACCATCAGCTTGTGGTTCCTCATACCCGTTCGTATGTAGTTTGCAGCAAAAAGAGATTTGTTTCTGGTTTCCTGGAAGAAATAAGTAGAAAGGAAACATGCATAGCTTGAGAAAATGCGCTATGGTCACTTAATACCATATCCTGGAGGTATAAGGCAAGGTCAAGTGTAAAACTGCTGATGTAAAAGAACGGTGACTAGCTTCGAGAAATTGGTGATAACTGATAAGCCTGGGAGGGGGAACACCAGAACGACAGCTACTGCATCAAAACATTGGTCGGAGGTTTCCTCTGGCAAAAATTTCTGTATTTGTGGGCATAGGTGAGTGTATGGGGCTACAGAGTAAATTCTATTGTTTATGATTTTTCTTGGTGTTACATGTGGAGGGGTTTAACAATTTCGTTCCTTTTCTTTGCCATGCCTGCAATCTGCATTCTTACATTCTTTTTGCTAGCAATTAGCTAAAGAGGGGTTCTTTTTTGTGTCACAAGTATCGAGAATGTACAGCTCAGCATTTTGTTCTGTTTGACTATCACTATGCCTTATATGAATCTTAATGATGAGTGTATTCGCTTTTCTCAACATCACTTAACGTTTTTTTATATCAAAGATATCCTTTTTCTGGATTGCATCTTATCATTGCTCTATATGCAGATAAAAATATCTTGATGCTGATTTTCTTTATTAATGCTCAAGATTATGTTCTGCAATCTTTCATGATTGATCAACCATTCACCAAGGAAAATTGATACTCATGCACTAAGATAATTTCAATAAGTTCAGATGTTCCGCGCTTCTTAGTTTTAGTATCATTTTTGTAGGTGGTCATATCCACTGTTCTAAAGTCCTTTGGAAAAAGTCTAGATCACCCCCTCACCTATGGGGGTTAGACTACGTAACCCCCCAACCTATGAAATGGTCTATCACCCCCTAAACTTTTTAAAACCGGTCAAATTACCCCCTAAAGAAATTTTGAAAAATCATAGTAAATCACAGAAAAATCATAAAATAGAAAATCCAATTGTGTTGGAATTCAAATGAGTATATCTACACAGTGAACATATAATATGGTATGCTTTAGTATATTTTTTTTGCTGTAGCTTTAGGTCTATGCTTTTTTTTGCTGTAGCTTTAGGTCTATGCTACCTACAGTTCTGAAGAAACAGAAGTAATCCGTGCACATACGATCCTTAGATGCTTCTACAGTTATGTTCTGTTCTGTTTGAAATCTGGATTTTGCGACGGCAAATTTGGATTCTACCAGTTATGTTCTGTTTGAGACTTTTCAGTGATTGTGAAAAATATTGTTTGTGCAGGCAGACAGTTAGACTGCACATACCAGTGTAGTCTTTCTCCATACTGGGTTTCAGCATGACAAAGCTTTCACTTACTCTGTTACTCATGAATCAGTTCACCTGTTGCTATCACATACAACAGTGGTGTCTCCATCAATGGATGCCAAAAGCAGAAAGAGCACCAAAAGTAGAATTGGTAAAGCGACCAGATTTCACTGATGATGCATCATATGCAATGCACAAGAGCAGTTAATCAATGAGGGTGCTGGGCCAACACAGAGTGGGCTCACTGCATGTCTTCATCAGATAGTGGATACCCTGCTTGTTGTACTGAGGTTTGCTGCTATCCGAAGTTTGTTCAGAGGTTTGAGTACAACAACGTGGCCGGAATTATTGCAGCCGTTGTCCAGTTCTGCTTCCCAGAATCTATGGGGAAGGGAGCTGCTTTCTTGCAAAATTTTCCTTTTCATATGATGCAGTCCCAATGATGGAGTATGCTACTATTTTGCTGTGTAAGTAGAGCCCGTGTGACTTCGATTACACTATGCCCTTGACGTATTTTGGTTTCTTACCTTGTTTATTTCCTTATGGTGTAGATGGAGTAGATAACTTTCAGCTTGAAGAAAGCAAAGTCCAAAGCAAACGGGCATCCTTATCCGATCCAGGTCACATCTGCTCATCGACTCTATCAAAGCTCCAATGGCCGGTGTGATGTGAATGGACCACCTGCCATTCTGCAACGGTAACTATATTCTGCAACAGAATCTGAAGTTCATTATCAATCAGTCGTCTTTACATGATTCAAAGTAATTCCCATAGACTTGCATACAACAATTAGGTAAACTTAACGAGCACGTTGCTAATCGTCCATTTCTTCAATTATAGCAGAGCGGTAGACTGCAGGTAGCCCATAACCGTTGGCTGGCCGGCTGCAGATACCGAAGTAAGCAATGATAGGCAGCATATGTGGAGCCTTTGTTCTGGAGAACTCCACTATAGTAGTCTGTACTACCTATCCAGACCTTCACAAACAACTAATTAACTGGATTGATGTTATTCTTGAAGCTGTAGAACCCACCTGTCAATCTGTCATTAGCTGGCAGGACTGAAATTTGGCAAATGCTTATCCTAATCATGCAGGTTTTGGGTACTGGTGGACCTTAAGCGGCACTCCTCTCCATGTGGGCAGATAAGGAGGCCCCTGAGAACAGGGGTACCGACCCACGCCCCTCTCGTCATGGTGCACCCACCGGCCACCGACGCTCTCGCTGAATTCACGGCCATGGCTCGCTTCGCTATCAGCCTACTTCACCCAGAGGGAAGCGTGTAGCAGCTGCAGCCTGCAAGAGACGAGATGATTTGCTGGCAGGGCCTGCCATCGCAGCACGGTGGTGGTGCCTGATAGCGGCCTATCAGGGGTGGTCCGGTGCATTCATCATTTATGGGCGTTGGAATGGGCACACGGCCGGAGTAGAGTGGCTGGCGGGTGCCGACATGTCCACAGACCCCTCCGTTATTGAATTGTGTGGCAAGATTATGAATTGTGTCACAATAGTAACTTCATAATATATGCTGTCGATGGGATCCTTCATGGTCCCACACTCTCACCTCTCACGTAGCTGACTGGATGACCGGATTATTAGGGCATATTATTATTTTTTTGGGTTTATCTTTCCCCATTTGGTGGAAAGACAGACTCTGGATGATTTACAAGCAACCAGAGTAGCTTACGAGACACATGTAGATGGTTGAAAAGGAAAAAAAACATTCTTTTATATGAGGTCGAGAACATGTATAAAAGGTAGAGAACAAACTAAAGTAAGAAAGTACTTTCTAGTTTCTAGGCGCTCGTAAAACTTTTACCCTCCTTTTTCTCTCATATAGTGCTGGTCATCCTCCAGGCATAGTACAGAGTCTAGATCCACAAGAACATGCTGAAAGTTTGAGCAAACGGATGGAATAAATGCCCAATTGTTTCGATTCCGGCCGAACATGCCCGGTAGTAACGAAAGCAGGTTGCTTAGGAGTACTTGTCACGATGGATCATGATTCGGCAGACTGGAAAAGTAAGTGAGAGTTTAGAGTGGACAGGTAGGAGCGATATAGCAAGGGGTCCTCCATTTTGGTGCCCCTCCTGGATCAAGAGTTCGTGCATGATTGATCGACGGGGACAATTTTGGACACCGTGGGAACCAACCAAACGATCGATAAATGGCGATTGGTGACCCTACGTGATCGCACTAAACGCTAAACAAGGTCGTGTCAAGCCAAAAGGCTGTTCCCTGACGATAGCAAATCTGAAAGATCTGCTGTTAGCAGGTAGGATTAGTTGCATGATAAACCAACAACTTTAATTTCTTTGGTGACCAGTGGGCAGTGGTAGACGTTATGCTACGTACATAGATATACAACTTCCGTGCCAACTCGTTGGACCTCTTCTATACAATATTAGGAGTAGTCACATGGGTGGTTATGTTATACAATTACTGCCCTGGGATTCACTGCACCGAATGAAAGTGCGTGGACTCTCCCCCTGGCACAGCCTGACCGACCATTTGACAGGCCGATCGACAGGGTTTTCTTATCTTCCCCGAGGAGGCGCAGTTGTTCTTCAGGTCATTTCTGCGGATCTGCTTGCACGTAGCACTCAACTTTTCGTTTCCAAGTTAAAAAGACAAGAGGTGTCACAACAGACCCATCAACCGGACAGTAGGTACAGCATACGCCGTGCATAGCTCGTATAGCGAATTCAAAACACGTAGTACTATGTTTTTTTGCCTGGTTTCAAGTTTCACTACGAGCTTCAGCGTTAATTAAGGCTCATCACAAAATTAACCAGAACGAAAGCGAGTGGGAACTGCAACGACAAACCTGTCACCTCGTGGATGAAGAAAACTCATGGATCATTGAAGCACTGGATCCCCTCAATTAATCAACCAGCAAACGCATGCATCCTGCCGTCCGGCCGTTCCGATGGATCCGCGCGCCACGCTGGCCGTCGGAGCCGGACAGCTCGGCCACCGGCCAGGGAACCTTCGGATCCGATACCCCTACGCGCTACGGCGCCTCTTGGCATCTTTGCACGCACAGGCCACGTGCCGCCCGGCCGGTGCCCGCTCGCCGACTCGCCATTATAAAGGGCGGCCGGGCTGGGCGAGCTCAGCAGCTCATCGCACTAGCTCAAAGCTCTCGCTCATCACACATTCAGACTCACTCACTCTTGCATCTGGCAGCACAACTTGCTCCTCGTGTGCTGGTCTCTAGCTGATATTTTCTCCTCGTGTGGTGCTCCTCGTCAGCCGGATTTGTGGCGGTTAGCTACTGGTGAGCGAGGCTCTCCAATTCCCTGGTTGTGAGACGAGCAAGAGAGAGATAAAAGAAATGTCGGACGGCACGGCGACCTGCATCGACATCATCCTCGCCATCATCCTGCCGCCGCTTGGAGTGTTCTTCAAGTTCGGATGCGGGGTCAGTAGTGCATACCTCTTTTTTCGAAGCAAAGTAGTACATACCTTATCAGCGCCTACGCTTTGCTAGCTGGTTCCGTTCACTATACTTGCTGTGTTCTTGGTTCTGAATTCTGATGTATGGCTGCATACCTCTTGGTTCTTGCAGATTGAGTTCTGGATTTGCCTCGTCCTCACCTTCTTCGCCTACATCCCCGGCATCATCTACGCCGTCTGGGTCATCACCAAGTAGGGGAGGGAGGATCCACAGCCGCCCGGCCTCCTCTTCAAGGTATTGTGCATATGCACGCACCTAACTTCTTCAGCAACTTTATTGTCACTCAAAATGTTCGTGCAACTGCAAAAGAAAAGGCACCTTCCAAAATCAAGTGAACTTAACTTTGCAGTGAAGAATAAACATACACAACTATCTTCTTCCTGTTGCCAGTCAATTTTTTTTTAAAAAAATGCTCCCAGTCAATTTTATTTGTTGCTTTCTGTTCAGATCGATGTATTCAGGATTTTAGTTCATCTTGTCTCGGGATGCTCAGTAACTAATAATAACCAATCTGACTAATTTGTGCTTATGGGCATGCAGGTGATGGCCTGATGTGGTGGTCCCGTGCGTGTGATCGATACTCTCTTCGTCGTGCCTGGTGTTATCTGTCTGCAGTTGTTTGTTTGAGATGTAATTTCTTTTAGTTTTCTAGTTTTTTCTTCCTTTTGGCTGGATGGTGCGCACCGTGTTGGGCGTGTTGTACGTCGGCTTGTTGTTGGTGCTTAGCTTCCTCTTCTGCTACGACTCGCTGCTGCTGTACTCGTTCCTCTTGGCGGGGTACGGGCTGCACCTCCTCCATTGTATTATCCAGTTCCTCTGCACATTTCCGTCCCTGTACTTCGATTAATTAATTAATTCGTCCTTTTCAGTTGAGATTTGAGAAGGTCTCCTTGACTACTTGAGCAATTAATATTTATTGTTATTCTTTTCTATTTTCAAAAACTTTATTAGTTGATTTGGCTAGCTTGGGAATAATAAGTGAGCAATTGTACGTTTGGTGAGCTAGCTAGTAGCCTCAACATAGATGGATGCGGTGTTTTTTTAATGATGGAAAGTTTATTTTCGGCTTCGGTCATTCTTAATTAAAAATGCATCAGTTTATAAATTTTACAAACGAAATAGACCTACTGTCTAATATTCGAACGGATGATGAAAAGAGTATATAATAATAACATAATGGATCTAGAAGAAGGAAGAAGAATCCATGGGCGCTTGTCGCGTTTGTAGCGGGAGGATGCCTGGTGGATCGGAGAGCCTCTTTTTACAGTACCCAATACCACTCTTGGGTGGTATATGGTATAGACATGGGTAATTTAGTAATTGCGACTATCCGTCGCCGGTCGCCGTACAGAGACAAGAGATAGATATCGGAAAACGAGAAATAGAGGGAAATGAATAACATTGAGAGGGAAATGAAACGGCGGGTCACGGTAAATTTGAATGATCGAATGAAAAAATTACTTAATTACATTAATTACAGTGATGCCATTTATATTTCTTCCAATAATACCCTTATACTACCTATACCACTGGTCCACGTTATAATGGTATATAATTTTTTTCAACTAATCAAAAGTTTATATACTACTCCTTTTTAACCAGTGGTATTGGGTACCGTAAAAGACCTCTTTTTTTATTGGTATCGATCCTCTCAAGTATTTTACCTTAGCTTAGCTATCCGTATCTTTTACTTTGTTATTTTTTCGCAATTGAATATGTAGGCGGTGCTAGCAGGTGACAAGTCACAGATCGGAATAATGGCAGCTGAGACGCGCCTAGCAGAATTTGCAGTGTCATGTGTGCACCTATAGCAGACGGGAAATATGGATGGAGTTGGGTGAAAAAAATACATTACGTCTAGCTGGTGGCTGATAATTTGTTCTGAAAGAAAAATACTGCTGGCTGATGGCTGATAAGCCAGAAGGACATTACGGATACTAATGGCATTGTTTTTTCTCCAGAAATTCGTACATCCATACGTGTAGATACCGGCTGTGAACGAACGCGAGGTCGTCGTCGTTGGATTTCGATCGCTTTCTCGTGCGAATTGAGGGAGGAGCAGACCAGCTCACGGCCGAAAGCACCCGCCCATCTACATCTACATCTACGAATTGAGCGAGCCATGGTGGTCACCGTACACAGCACAGGGCTGGACAGCCATGCATCCCCACTATCGTTCGTTCACACGAATCACACGCTGCGTGCAACGGGCTATAAAGTTGTATCATCCCTGCATCTTCATCTGCATGTGCCCGCAGCCTTCCGTAGTACTCGTAGGCAGCGCAGCAGTGGGAGGACAAACGCTGCCACTGCCACGCTGGGGTACTCTAGACATGCGCTACCGGCTACTGTCCGTCTGCGATTGCCGACAAGCGAAAGGGACGCTTTTTTTTCTTTTTCTTTTTTGAAAATGGAGCGCTGAAATTAAAGTTACTTACAGGTACTTAGTACGTAGTAGCAAATACCACGCTTCCGATCGATCAATGGGATGACCGGAGCTTTGCTTAATTTGCTAGCGAAGACAGGGAGAGGCAGCTGAACCTGAAGAAGCTTCCTCGCCGTCTCTGCACCGCTCGGTCGGCCCCCGGGTCCCTATGGGCCAGCCCATGGAGCGGCGAGCATTACTGGGCCGTGCGATCTCATCATCATCACCCTGCTGCTATCCACGAGAGTACGAGACCACGACGATTTTGCGCACGAGGCCTGGTGGGATGCGACGAGAAATGGTTGTGAATTCCAGTGTGGATTCTCCCCGAGAGCATGAGCATGTCAGGCAAATCAACAAGGCCGCGTTACACCACAGGGTAACCGACTCCCTCTGCCCAACCGCATAACTGACGCCAGAATATCAATGTGCATACACACGTTTACATAGTATAAAAGAGGTTGACAAAACTTTAATACTAACGACTTCTGACTTCATCAGAACCACAAGAGAACCATTGAACCGAGACACGACAGCCATGATTATAGGCTACCAATAAAGCAGCTCAAGGTCCCGTGCCACAAATCGGATGATGCACAACATCAGTACATGTGCATGTGCTTAATACTACAATCAGAATGCACCATGTCGTGCCACGAGGAACAGAGAATCAAACTGACTGTTGCCCAGAAACAATTGCAATCCACGCGACACATAATTTTGCATGACAAAAAGGACACCCAATGACCCAAGGATTCAGACAGAAGAGAAGATGGAAAACCCAATTATCCGCACCGCAGGCATCCCTTGTGTTTTGGACCTAAAAAGCAAACCATCTCTCAACAGCAGAGAGTAGTATTATCAGATAGTGAATTTAACTACACCAGTGAATTTGCATGTAAAAAGCATTATCGGATAGTGATCCAAGTTCTCACATCCTTTAAAGCATAAGCACATTAGAAGCATAACTCCTAGCCAGTGAATGTCAAGATACAACAATATAGCCAGTGATGGGTGTATATGTCAAAATATAACAAAAATAACTAAAAACTGCTACTTGAGCTCTCCAACACATCAGAGTTATCAAAGTTTAGCAGGCTCAAAAGTTACCGACCACTAGGCCAGGATGAGAGCAAACCTCGTTGCATTGTATGATAACGGAAACAACAATACACCCATCGTTGTTCAAAAGTTCCAATGAAAACATGGCATCCTCCCCCCGCAACTCGAAAAAAGGTAGACAACCAGCCATGGTAAGTATAGTTGTACCTACTGCGCCTCCTCTGTATCTCGACTCTTCTTCTTTTTCTTCTCCTTTTTCTTCTCGCTCTTCTCAGCTTCCGCAAGGTCTCCAGCTTGAGCGCTCTCTGGATCAGCAGCATCGCTTCCTTCCTTGCTCTTCTTCTTCTTCTTTTTCTTTTCGCTTCCATCCTTCTCGTCAGCCACATCAACCTTCTCCTCCTTCACTTCCATCGAACCTGAATCAGTCTTATCTTTCTTTTTCTTCTTCTTCTTCTCGCTCTTTTCCCCTTCCACTGCCTCAGTAGCTTCCTCAACCTTGGCCTTCTTCACAGGAACAGAAGCATCACCGTCATCGTTTTCCTCGTCCTTCTTCCTTTTCTTCTTTTCCTTGACCTCTTCACCGCCGACAGCATCCTGGTCCACCTTCACCTTCTCTGGCTCAGGTGCAGCTGCAATGCTAGCGATCGACACATCACCACCAGTGGGAAGCACCACATTCCGAAGCCACTCAGCTGGGGTCTTCTCATTTGGCTTGCCATGCTTGTCGAGGAGGCCCTCAGCAATCAGCTTTTTCTTCTTGAGAGCCACTGGGCCAAGCCCCCACTTCCTTGGGTATGTGTCTCTGTCCATCACAACCCTCTTGATCTTTGCGACAGCGCCATGGTCACAAGTCGCCATAACAGCAGTGGTCATCTCAGCAATACCTATGGCAATTGCCTCTCCCTTTGTTGTCATCAGAACAACCTCCTCTCCAGTCTCGATATCATTCTCAAACCGAAGCAACCCAGGGATCATAAGCTTAGCACCATAGCAGATAGCATTCACAGCAGAATCCTTCACAACAAGCCTCTTGTAGCTAGTAAGCAGTACCTCAAGCGGCATGACCACGCGCCTCAAGTAGGTCTCGTCCTTGTGGTTGTCGAGCGACCACATCGCGTCCATCACATCGTGCATGGTCACCATGTTGTCCTGCTCCCCGAGGATCCCCGACCGGACACGCCGCAGCTCCTGCATATGCGCCCCAACACCAAGGAGCAGCCCAAGGTGCACGCAGAGAGTCCGGACATAGGTACCTGCCTCGCAGGAGATCCAGAACACCGCAAGGTGGCGGTCGGGGTCGTGCTCCAGGAGCTTGCTCTCGTAGATGGTCCGCACCCTGAGCTGGCGCTTCACCGCGGAGATGAGCGGCGGGCGCTGGAACACGGCGCCCGTGAGGGCCTCGAGCGCGCGCGCCACGCGCGCCGTGTCAGGCACGGGGGCGTGGAAGCGCGCGACGCAGACGTACTCCTTGCCGGCGCCCTGCTGCGACTTGACGAGGCGCGTGGCGCGGTCGACGCAGACGATGAGGTTGCCGGTGACCTTGGGGTCGAGCGTGCCGCTGTGGCCGGTCTTCTCGGCGCGGAGGAGGCGCTTGATCCAGGCCACCACCTCGTGGGAGGACGGGTTGGACGGCTTGTCGAGGTTGATGACGCCGTAGCGGAGGTGCTCGGCGAGGGGGCGCTTGAGCGGCGAGTGGCCGGAGGGGAGCGGGGTGTAGTGGCCGGTGCGGACGTTGAGGCGGTCGTAGTTCTTGAGGAGGAGCGGCCATGTCGAGGTGTCGAGGGACGGCACCAGGGACTGGGGCTTGATTAGGTAGCCACCGGTCTTCTCCTCGGCCTCGGCGAGCGACGGGGGGTCCGTGGCAGCGGCAGCTGCGGCGGCGTCCTTCGACTTGTGCTTCTTCTTCTTGGATTTGGCTTGCTCGGAGGCGGGGGACGCGACGGCCGGCGGCGTGGACGACATGGCGGCGGGGCGGGGGAATTGGGGGACTTGGGTGGGGTGGGGGTTTACCTTGTGGTTGCCTCGGGGAGGTAGGGGAAAGAGGGTTTAGGGTTTAGCGAGGGGAGAATGGGCCGATCGTAGCTGGGGGTGATGGGCCAGGCCGGATTAGAGGTTAGAAAGGAGAAAGGAATCTGTTCTGGCCCAATGACCTGGGTTCAGTTAAAAAAAGTCAAACTTCTTTTATCCAGGACCACGTAGCAGAGATAATATTGCTTTTAAACACACATAAATACTAACATTTTGCATTCAAATTTTCTACACACCTTGTTATTTACCATGAGGGTCCAAACCAAGCTAAAGACCAACAGATGCTAGGGCTCGAGACTAGATTGTTTGTTATGTTAAGTGCAGCTCGTAAGAATTGCAAAGAGAAGTCTTCGGCCCATGAAAAAACTTGTGCATATGAATTGCGAGATGTCAATTATTCCAAATTCAAACGATCATAGGTGTAGGCAAAAGATGTCTGGATATAATTTTTTTCTATTTATCTCCATCCATAATTGTCATACAGATCGAATCAAAATTATAAACTTCTGTACTTAAATCATTGTCATCCACACACATGTTAGACATCGTAACACGGATTTTTATCCTCTTATGGATGAACGCCATTGACCTATTTGATCCACATATATGTGCTGGTGGTTGTGGTTGATGGTGTAATCCTTCTGTCAAGCACAACTTACTTAGCTACACAATTAGTATCGTTGATGAGAAGAAAACTTAGAAAATATGAATACATCTCCACTCACATTATAAATTTTACATATCTCCCCAACACACAATGGAAAAGGGTTGACCTTTTGTACCTTCACGAGGGGAAACCTGCAATAACAAAAAGTATAGAGGGGTGAAAGCTCAACAGCTCCAAGCTGAAACTGTGATGAGAGAGATTTGCGACGACCCCCAAAATGGGGGAAAACCCGAGCTAATCCAAACCCCGGCCGATCTGAATGCCCCCAAATCCCGCAACCGGAGCCCTAATCCCTTCCAAATTCCATCTCCGATCCAATGCCTCCCACCGGCGACGACCCGTCGGCCGCAGCCGGCATCTCATTACCCGACGCGGACGGCGGCGGCGGCGGCGATTCTGAAGACGCCGACTTCACCGTCGCTCACCTCCTCGACCCCGCCGATCCGAGCCTCCCCAACCCCACCACCTCCTCCGCCACCGGCCTGCCCCACGCTGTCCCGGCGGGCGGGAGCGGCGGCGGCGGCGGCGGCCCGGTCACCTCCGGCAACGGCGGGGAGCGGCGTCCCCTGTTCCAGCGCCTCTGGACCGAGGAGGACGAGATCGTGATCCTCCGCGGCTTCGCCGAGTTCACCGCCGCGCGCGGCACGGCGTTCGCGTCGCACCAGTACGACACCGACCCCTTCTACGAGGACATGCGCCGCCGCCTGCAGCTCGACTTCTCCAAGAGCCAGCTCGTCGAGAAGCTCCGCCGCCTCAAGCGCAAGTACCGCAATTGCGTCTCCCGCCTCCGCGAGTCCGGCGCCACATTCTCCTTCCGCTCCCCGCACGAGCAGGCCATCTTTGAGATCGCGCGCAACATTTGGCGCCCCACAAATAAACACGGCCGCGATCCCTCGGCTGACTCTGATGATGAAGACGCCGCCGCCACACCGGTGCCTGGGAACACCAGCCCCAATGGGGAGGTCAAGTCCCCGTCCTCGGGGCGACAACGACGCCGCAGGCGCGCGGCGGATATCGCCGCAGCTGCTGGGACCGTCCCTGCCAGCAACATGGTGCAGCCCCCTCAGCCAGTGCATGTGTCAGTGCCTGTCAAGATGGACGACTCCCTCCCAGCACTGCCCCAGACTCCAATGCCAGTGACGGTGACCATGGATGGCTCAGAGCCTCTCAGGTTGCCAGTCATGTCACCTCAATCAGGTGTTTCAGATGCTGAGAAGAGTTGCCTGACTCCTCTACTTAAGGAGATGATGCGTGCAGTGATAAATGTTGGTACTAACCCCTTCAGCGCAAAACTGCCGGAGCCGCCACTTGGGTTGCCCATGGAAGGGGAAAAATGGAGGAAGCAGCGGATTTTGGAGTTGGAGGTGTACTTGAAGAGGATTGAGCTGCTGCAAGATCAGGCTAAGGCAACCCTTGAGGAGCTCAAGTCCTCAACACCTGCAACTTGATCCATGATAAGATGAGAAATCTTTCGTTTTAGGATTCTTGCTATGATTCTTAGTGTAGATGCTTAGGTGTTTTTGCATTACGTCCATAAAAGAGTATTGTTAACTGGGTTGGGGCTTGGAACTAGTTTATTTATGGTTCTAATTGTTCATGTGATATTTAGCTGCCACCTGCCTTTTCTGGTCTTTTTTTTATAGGTCCATTATTCTTTGTTTACTGTGGTAGTGATATGCTTTGAGTGGACAGTAAGTACCCTATAGAAAGATAAACATTTGCAATTAATTTATTAAGATTACAGATTATTGTTATTTTGTCTTGGCTTCATATCTGCTTTGTTTGTGTTATCATGAAGTTGTATGATTATAGTAAGAGATTAAACTGGTTCGTAATATTGATGATAAATAGTCTATGTTTGGAAATTTCATGGAGCTTGTGTAGAGTAAATGAGCATGATTTTATGTCTGCTCGGGAAAGGCAATAGTCAATAGGGATACACCAAGTGGGAATATAGCAAAACTGTAGGAATAGATTTATGCTTGTTGCTCAACATTATGCGCTGAGTATATGTCGTTTTTGTGCATCAAATTTGGAGGCAGGGCACCATACTTAACAGAAATTTGTATACTGTTTCTGCATACAACAGAATGTCAGTATGTCAGTTTTTTTTAGGCAAATATGGCAGATATTTTATGATATTTTACACAAGGGAGCTCTGATCACCAGCTCTCACCGATGTCTGTCGTAGCCACCAAGATTGTTGTTTTCAGGTCCTCTGGTTTGTTATATGCCTTCTCTTACCTGTATTCCCTCTTCCTGTTGCCTCTATCTCGAAAGACATAGGAGGGGGAGGGGGAGAGTGAAGGAAAGTAAAACAAGCGGAACTTGGTTGCTTTACTCAGAGAGAGGCATTGTGTGTATCGACCAATCGGACTTGGAAAGTTTGAATAATGAATGGATGCCGTTTTAATTTTGGTATTGGTTACCTTGTTTACATTTCAACTGCAAATTGGCCGTGGGAGTTTTGCATATCATATTGGCCTTAGCTTGGAGTATTTGCCTCCTCACCTACCTATTAATCTGAAGTGCCAGAACTGAATGAACCGGATTCCTCATTTGGGGATGTGGTCATACAGAGCTGGAGATCATTTAGTCCATGTTAATCGCAGCAATTCATTTTGTGATATGGTTTGCCCGCTACTGGCACTGGCTGGTTTCTTCACCGCAGTTGTAGTTATCCAGCAAGATGAGATTGCGATACTTTTCTTATGATCAAGGTGTGAACTTTGTCTGTAATTAAATATTATCATCTCTAGAAGTTCACTTGTTGTTTCTGTTCAGCATGCCATCTTTTGCTAACTACCGTCTGTTCATTATCTTTGTTAAGTTTTGCAAGTCTATCCTTTGATGTTCGAACACGTTGTAAGACGATTTATCCTTATGTTTTGTAAATTTTGCTGGTCCATCATTCGGCGCTCGAAGATTTACCAAATTGTCTAGCGATTTAACGACATTCAATTGGAAGTTCTCTTACTGTTTGATTGATGTGCTACGGTACTGCCGCGCTAGATTAATGATGAATTTGAGTCATCAAGGAAAGTTTAGGGGCTAGGATGGCCGGTTTGAAACTTACATTCAAGAACAAAAATGAGCCTTGAGGGACACTTGTGGGACGAAGTTGCCTACTCCCTCCGTCTAAAATAAGTGGACATCTCGCATTTTGAGGAGTCAAACACTTTAAAGTTTAACCAAATATATATTAAAAAATATTAATGATTATGATACTAAATAAACATCATTAGATTAAACATGACATACATTTTCATAGCACACTTGTTTAGAGACATAAATGTTAATATTATTTTCTAGAGTAAATTGCATCTATCATACAATAACTTATATGGTTGTATCACTTTGGTTCAACAAGTTGCAAAATGTGCAAATGGATGCATGAACTTATCAGGCGCGTGCATGTACCGTCACGTGTACACCATGAAGCGTATGTTGCTATAATGACATTCCACGTAGACTGTAGCTTGAGCCATAGGTATTAATTTTGATGTGAAGGAAATACAAAAATGTAAAAATAATATTCTAAGCCCTTTCCCAGCACCTCTAGCCAATCAACTGCTTGACGGATTGGGCACGACGGTAGCTCGATGGAAAGAAAAAATATGTAAAAATCAGTATTTTTACTTTTGAAGGACTCAATGCGGATGGAGACAATAGGTCCGAGTGATTGTACAATATGATTATTTGCAACATAGTAAGCTACCGAAAATAAAACACTCATGATCAAATTAATAAAACGGGTCCATGACCAAATTTCAAAACGTGCACAGACTAAAAATAGATCCCTAGTGTACCTTCCCATTTGTACTCCGATACTAATTCAAACTTAAGAGAAATAGAGATTACTCAATTACTAGTATTTAAGATGTGCTGCATTTGCTGATACAATCTGGCCAAAAACATCTAGATAGGTCATATACATTACGGATCTCCATCTTTTTTTCTCTTTTTTCCAACACAGATTGGATACTATTTTTTTTCAAACACAGATAACGAACTATGTCCAACATTTGCGTAATATGTACTAATTAAAATATTGCTGCAAAGGCTTTGGAACATTAATTTTGCAATTTTGGCTATCTGCCACATCAAAATTAATATTTGTGACTCAAAATACAGTCAACATGCCCCTGCACCATGTCAAAATACGCCTTGTGGTGTACGCGTGACCGTAGATGCACATTCTTGACAAGTTTGTGTACCTATTCGCATGTTTTGCAATTTGTTGGACCAAAGTGATACAACTATATAAGTTGTTGTATGGTAGATGGAGTTTACTCTATTTTCTATATATCTAGTCAAACTTAAAACATGTTGACTCCTCGATGTGCGAGATGTTTACTTATTTTGGGATGGAGGGAGTATCTCGCTGGTTCCCTACTGATTAACTACGGTATAGTGGATGGAGGATTGGATTGTTCAATGTTATATTTGCTGAATAAAATCAAACACATAAATTATTTGATCACCGATTAATAAAAGTTGATTGACCTTTAGTTCCAGTGAACCGCGATAGTGCTGTTATCTCACTCACCACTTTGAACTAACCTCGACGAAATTCTTTTGATGTTCTTGATGCATACTAGACAGGAACTCATCATTGATTCTCTGAATATTTATCGGCTGTGACCCATGCCTGTAGTGGTTCTCTCCGGGTCCAAAACCCTCCGATCAGTGTTTGGTCCACTTATTTAGTGTACGACAATACTTTTTCTTTATCTCAAACTCTATATACCCTATAAGAGCATCTTCAAGTAAAAGCATATGTAAAACTGAAGAGTTAAAATAAGTTTTAGCTACAGGATAGTGAAGGTTTTCAGAAAGTTTTTATGCTCTTCTCTAGCAACAAATCTAAAACTGAATACCTATAAAGCTTGTTGAAAATACTATAACATTTAGTTTTTTTCGGAAGAAAGGCTAAGACACAGAAAATCTACTAAAATTTACATGTTTCCGCGAGGACCTTTTTTTTCAAATGGTCATGTCCTTGGCAAAATCCTCGCACGGCCATATCCCATCCGCGATGTGGTCCTTATCTCCAGCCACGAATAACACGCGCGCCGTTGTTCCTCCGCCGCTAGTGCCATCCCATCTTCTGAAGCTCACTGGTGGCCCTAAGCTCTAGCAACTCTAAGCTCTTCACATGGCGCAAAAAAAAAATGGAGGGGGGGGGGGGGGGGGGGGTCCATTGGTTCGCATGGGTGGGGGGCTCGAGCCCCCGCTCCGGCGTTGGATCCTTCACATGTTTTTGAATCACGACCAGGAGGCCCACACGATGGTAGTTGAGATGTTTTGCAGCAATGCGGACCTGGCCTTTCTCACCTTCCTTGCCGTTTGCGTCTTCCTAACACGGTGGATGCTTCAAGAAGGGAGGCAAAGGGTGAGCCTGCGGACAGTGGATGCTCAGCCGTCGACGGCTGGCTCTTCATGGTGAAGGGATATGATCCATCATTAAGGTGGTTTTTGTCTCGGGGGCGGGGGGGGGGGGGGGGGGGGGGGGGTGGGTGAGGGACCATCGCAGAGGGTTCGACCTGAATTTGGGCATGTTCTGATCTAAGTCACTCTCTGTTTGATGATTTTGCTACTGAGGGTGGAGTCTGACTGAAAGTACATACTGCAGGGTTGTGGATCTTGATGGATGGATGGCAACGTGTATAAGCTTGGGCAGTCGAGGTTTACCTGGTCCATCAGTGTCAGAGAAACGTGTGCACAATTTAGTCTTCATTTTAAGTTAGTATATTTTTTATATTATCATATGACGACAGAGAGGGAATAGACTCGTTAAACTAGCTTAATGGTATGGTATACTCAAGTATATTTTAGTTGTGGAGGTGGAGCAGCATATGGCTAGTATACTCTTTACGAGATTATTTACGAAGGTGGTTGTATGAATCATTGAACAAATAAAATCTACCCACAAAGGGTATCATGAACTCCGTGAACTTTGATAAAAAAAAACTCCGTGAACAAGGTTTTCTCACTTGCAATCGACCACTACTCAATATACCTCAATCGACTTTTGAGAATGTTTGAGAAGGATATGATGTTGCATGGTGTGCTTTTGTGTCATATGAATTCTACGGTTCCTAAACACCCCCCTCATATTTGCTAGAATTTTATAGTAGGACTGATTAAACATTTAAACATGACTTCAGCACAGACGCACAATCGCCCTAAAAAAAAGCACAATCCGTTCTGCAATTTCTCCTCCAGGCTTAACGGCTTTTTCTTTGTTTGTTTGAAAGGCCGGCCATCGGCGCCGATCACCGAGAGGCTGACACGAGTAAACACCGCCGCGTCAAAGCACCTCCGGCTTGAGGCAAACGCTTGAAACGCCCCAAAAGTCCAAAACCCATCCTTTCTCAATAAACTTCGCCTGGAAACGCGCGCCAAAAATGGCGGGCCTCGGCGGCGGCGGCGGAGGCGGAGACTGGGGCAGCTACTACGACGACGACGACTGGGGCCTCAGCGCGGAGCAGCTGGACCAGATCGAGCGGGACGCCATCCGCCAGCTGGCCGAGCGGAAGGCCTCCTCCTCCGCGGCCTCCACCGCCCCCATCCCCGCCCCCGCTCTCGGGGCCATCTCACCGCTCCCCTCCCGCGCCACCGCGCCGCCGGCGGCCACCTCGTCACCGCTCAGGGGTAACCACCCCGCTGCCAGGGCCTCTTTGGAGGCCCGCTTCGGCAAGGTTAGGGTTTCTCCGCTCCGTTGTTGCTTTGGGGTTTTCTTGTTGGCGCATTGGGGATTAACTTCTTGGACGAATTATTGGCTCGCTGTGGTAAGCCACATTGAATGGTTTCTTTGCTCTGATGGCTAACGCGTACTGGAAAAAAAGTCCGTTTTTTCTAATTTCTTTTATCAATCTCAATGCACTCTACAAGGCTTTTTCCCTAGTCAAGAATTAAGGAGTTCTTGTCGAAGAATTCATCGGTTCATGGCGGTTAGAAATTGTGAAACGAGTTTAACTCGTTGCATATATATGCCATGTAAACTTGTCAGCCTTCTCATCGACCCATCTCTGTAATTGAGCTCTTTCTTTCAGAAACTGGGGTTCTCTGGTCGAAGAAATGTTGAATTTTGATGTGAATTCCAAGCTCTTTGCACCGCATCAGTGCGGCATGCTTATAACTCGTTATGATCAATTTCTTGGGACGCTAGGAGGTTTGTAGTTCAAGTACCACCGAGGTTGGTGATAAAATAATAAGCTAAATCTTGATGTTGGATTGTTTCTGATTTGTTTCTTTCATCTTTGTCTTTTATAGTTTTTTTCCCTTTCTAATCTGTCCTGCATTGTAGTGTGTAAGATTGAGACACAAAACTGAAAACTTTTTCTCTAGTGGATACAAAATTGATTTGTTCTGGTTGGGTTATTGATTTGGTGTTGTGTTTTAGGCTTTTAGGAGTCAATCTATTTGAGAGAAGAGGACTTTTAATTGGCTCAAGCCTTGAATTCTCAGTTTCTTTTATATTCCTTGTTTTCGTTGCTGATAATACTTTTCAATTTCACATGTATTCCTTAAACTATTGCTCAGGTAGAACCGCTTTCTCCTTCACGGCCATATGACCCAAACACATCAAGAACTGCAGGTACAACATAATTGACGCTTTCTGTTTGTTCTCTATGAACCGTTGCTTAAGTTTGTCCATCCTCTTCTCTTCGCTTGCTATTTAAGTGAATAATAGTCAGGGAAGTTCACCTAAGATAGCTGTACATCTTTTCCTCCACTCTAGTGGTGCGATTGCAGTGAAGTTCCCTTACAATCAGGTACATTCTCCTCAACAATTCTATGAATCAAATTGTCACAGGATTATATAAACTATAATTTGATTGCTTCTGTTTATTTCTCAGTTACTTGTGGATGCTTGTCGCAAGATCCCGAAAGCAAGCTGGAATGCAAACGAAAGGTTTTCTTTCCACGCTCTTTTTATTTCCATATTCACCAGCTGTTTTCTGTGTCCTGGGAAAAGTTGTCCGTGTAAATCCACTGTTTATTCTGATTATTTAATTCAAAACCTTAGGGTATGGATGTTCCCTCCCTCATCTTTATCAATAGCAGAGGAGGTTCTTGGTTCAGCACCAGGTTTAGCTGTGGAGGTATAATCTGTAATCCAAAAAATGGTGCTGTTTGTTGCAGTAGTGTTCTTTTGATAATTTTACTTTATTGACTCTTGCTTAGTTCGTTAACTTATATGTTGTTCCTACTCAAGTAGTGAATTCTGCATCATTTAGCTCATTGAACCTAAACAAACTCGATATAATACTTAAAATTTTATGAACATGAACTCATGAAGTTAGGAAACAGAGTCCATTTTTGTGTGTATGAGCCCTCTCAGTTTTTCTTTTCTTTTCTTTTTCTGTGAGTAATTTAGCAAAGCTCCTGTTTTCAGCTTGCAACAGAAACTCGAAAAACACAAGGTAGCTTCATTATGCTTATCATACAAGTTTTTGAAGACTTCAAACACACCTATCTAGAAATTTATGTCCTGTGCAAAGAAATTTTGACTTCTGAGCATATTCATTCTGATCACACAGTGTACTTCCATAGCAGGTTCACAAATTGGATCCTCTAGTTCTGCGTGCTTTACTTGCTGCTTTAAGCACCAAAGATCTCCGAGGTATGTAAAGTTACCGTATTGTCCTTATAAAACTTATGTTCATCTGATGGTCTGATGCTTAGTTACTATGTATGTATACATAGAAAATTTTGCATCCACATGTTGTCAAGGTCCCAAACACCTGTATTTCCGTTTTGTGAAATGGAAATGGGGCAGTGCCTCGCCTCGAAAAAAACATGTTGTCAAGGTGCTTTCATATATCCGTCTTGCTTTCTTTAGTATCGGCTTCAAAATATACAATAAAAATGATCAACTAGAAATAGTAATTGTTTACTTTGGAATTTTAGACATGACGTTTTGCAAGCTGCTGATCTCATTTTTCTTGGGGAAGATTTGTACGACAGGATTCCCACTGATGTTGAGTCGAAGCTTATGCCGTTTCAGCGTGAAGGCATCAGGTATGGTGATTCAACATTCTGTAAATCTATTTTGTGCATAATGATGAAAATCAATTCCAAGATTGGCATGTTTTGCATAATGTTGAATTTGGTGATCCTGAAATCATTTTGTGATGAAAAGTTAGATCGCCGTTGGTCAAATATTCCTGTAAAGTAATTTTCTGTTCAACTTATGTCAATTGCATTACATTTTTGTGTTGTACTTTAAAGGTCCTTGCATGGATTTGGCTTGGGATACATGGGATAGCACAAAGAACTGGCTAGTTACCCACCCTCTGGATGCTCTGACTGTTTCTAGGGCTTTTACTTGATCATAACTGCTACATGGCTATCTCTTCTACGGAGATGGCTTACTTGACTCTTAAGCAATAAACTAACTGAATCAATCTAATTTATCTCGTTCCGAACAAACAAGCTAATCCTAATGTAATCCTCACGTGGCTCCTCCTGCTATACTGTTGGTGGCCCCAGGGCCCACACCCATAGGCCGTATCAGCCTCGTAGTCATACTATAAACAAATGAGCATTATCTTATTCTTGTTTCGTTTGGTACTCAACTACTCACCATATTGAAGACTGAATCTTGAGCTTGGTAGTACGGTAACCATAAGCCAGGACCCTACGTATGTACTTTGAATAATTGTGTATGGTTAATGGATCTATATCTAACCGTATGTTCTGCATGCTTGTAGGTTTGTTTTACAGCATGGTGGTAGAGCCTTGATTGCGGATGAAATGGGTCTTGGGAAGACATTACAAGTAAAGCTTTGTCGTCTGAGTCATCATCATGAATTTCTATATTCTTTGCATTCATTCATGACCTCCTTGGCCCGCATTGGAATGGATGCTATGCACTCGATTCCAATTCTTACAGGGCAGATGGACCAGCCTAAGATCAATTATTATACTTTCAATAAATTTACCTTTATTATTTAATGCTGAATGGACTCACATAATGGTATTTGTTTGTGTTATTGACTCATGAATCATGACTCTTGAGACTGATCATTGGCGACTTATTTAATTTGTTGTATGGAGAATACATTAATTCTTTCAGGCACTAATCTTTGTTTCCTGATTGCCTAAGCAGGCAATTGCTGTTGCTTCTTGCCTTCGTGATGCCTGGCCAGTTCTTGTAATCTCTCCATCTTCCTTGCGATTACATTGGGCATCTGTGAGTGCGTCTTATTTCCTCCACCTGTCAATTTTTCATTTTAGCTACATCCTTTATGCAAATGGGAGATCCAAACTTGATGATTTACTATATTAACAGATGATTCAGAATTGGCTTAATATCCCCACGGAAGATATCTTGGTACATCCTAACCTTTTTCATTCACTAATTTTCCTTTAGAAAGTTTTATTCTGTTAGTGATCTAGTCTAGTTAACATTCCATTTCTGTGAAATCTTTCTGAGAAGTGAATTATCCCTTTATTTACTAGTACCATGACAATCATATGGTGAGATACAACATAATGAGGAAAGGAAGAAACCATTGGAAAATTTTCCAATTTGTGCCTAATCTGGATAAAGTTCTATTTGGATTAGAAGCTGATGTAGCAGTGATTATCTTATGTATACAGGAAACCTGATATGAAATGAATTGCATAGTTTGACAAGTTGTTAACCCTGAGCATATAATACACATTCATTTCATTCGTTATGTTGATGGATATGGATTATGGTCTTTTCAGGTGGTACTACCACAGACTGGAGGATCACATAAGGCAGGATTCAGAGTGGTTTACTCGAACACTAAAGGAGATTTTTGTTTGGACGGGGTGTTTAATGTGATATCTTATGATGTAGTTCCTAAGATACAAAGCACACTTCTGGATTTGGATTTCAAGGTAGCAAATTTCTTATACTTCCATTTCATTTTAGGAGAATGAAATATTCCCCCAAACTATCTTTGGATATGTGTCCGGAAATCAGCGATCCACGTGCCCGAACCGCGACCTAGGTTACCAATCCCCCTTATAGTACCATTATTGTTACTACTATTACATGCACCTTTTTATGCTCTTACTTGAGCCTTTTGTCAGGGTTTCATCTCTAGCCTACCCCAACTTGCTTGGGACTAAAAAGACTTTGTTGTTGCTGTTCATTTTATTTGATCTTGGCTTTGAGGAATTATGATTTGACAGAATATATTCCTCATTTCATAGGCTATTCAATACGGAGTATTTAGCTAATCAATACAAACACAATAGCACAGCTTTATATTTGTTGAATAAGTCATTTTGAAGCATACTACGCCGAACAGAGGAAAGAGTATCAAACAAGGTTACTCATCATATAAACATGGGTGTTCATGTAGACAAGAGATTGCTTGGTTGTGGCTGGAGCTTTCTTTTGTGGAACTTGATTTCAGCACTGTATGGAATGTTTTCACTTCATTGCACTGAAACCAATAAGATTTCAATTAAACCTTCAGATAAAGGACCAAATACAATTTGTAGAAAATATCTGACTTCTCAGAAGCACAATGATGTTGTTACCTTCCATTTTGCATGCGTCAGCTAGGACTTGTTGACACTTCTGGTTGCAATGAATTGAACCACAACTAGTTCTATGCATAGTATATCAATAACATCTTTTAAATGGTTTCCATCCAGATTGTTATAGCTGATGAATCACATTTTATGAAGAATGGCCAAGCAAAGAGAACTATTGCTTCACTTCCTGTTCTGCAGGTTGGTTGTTTCTTATGAAGAACACACTTTTTCTTTGGCAGTAGTATATGGCTTAATTTGGCCGAGCAGATATTGGTAATGCGCTACACTTCATCACAACCAATCACAATGACCCGATTGATCATTAGGTGTAAAACCGACCTGAAGAGGGCTGAACGGCAACATCTGAAGATGTACTTTAGGATGGATGGGGGTGGTTAATAAGCTTTATGTTGCTAAAAGACTACCTCATTCTTTCATATAACACATGATCACTCCTCATTTATAGATATGGTTGCCTCCTAACAAAATCTCTAAACCAGATCTTGTGAATTTGCCCTTGTTTTTGATTTTGTGAGTTTGCCCTTTACTATTCACAGGTCAATATGCTTTTGCTCTTGGTCTTTGCGCATTTGCCCCTGTTTTGACCATTGACTAGGGCAAAATCGCGTTGATTTGTGAATAGTAAAGGGTAAAATCACAAAGTTGGGCAAAATCAAAATTACAGTTCAAAAGTAGGGGTAAGAACACAAATGCCCCTTTTATGCCTAATAAACACTTCTCTAGCAAATTATCTGTTAACTAAACAATAACCAACTAACCCGACAGCGGTACTACAACACTATGCAGTATCACTTCATTCACATGAACAATACACCTAATCACATACTACTTCGTTTGTTTGATATACTTGCCCGGTTCTTTAATATTTTCTTGCAAATAGAAGTTCAAAACTTCCGCAAAGTTCTGCATGGTACTGGTCTGATCATGATAATTTTCCAGCTAGTATTACCAGATCCTGAATGCTAACGTCTTTTTTTTAAATCCATCATTCTTTCTTTAGGAAGCATCACATTACCTGATTAGCTGGCTAATGAGATTTTTTATCAAATCATGCAATAATTAACTAACTAATTACTACTTGCAATCACAGAAAGCTCGATATGTTGTTTTGCTTAGTGGAACTCCTGCTTTGTCTCGCCCGATTGAGTTGTTTCCTCAGGTAAATGTTTCCGCATTTATCTGCTCATGTTTAATGCTTATAAGTAGAGTGACAACTACTTCTGCATATCCAGCTCCAGGCGCTATTTCCTGCTGTGTACAAGAGTGTTAATGATTATGGCGGTAGATATTGCAAGGGTGTAAGTAATACATTTATCAAATAGCTTTCTTCAATTCTGTTGCCAACTACTACGTAAGACTGATTTACTATATGATTTTCAGGGCTTTTATGGGATGTATCAAGGTGCAAGCAATCATGAGGAGCTGCATAATTTGATGAAAGCAACTGTCATGATCCGTAGATTGAAGAAAGATGTCCTCTCACAGTTGCCTGTTAAACGTAGACAACAGGTAACCTCGCGGGTGGTATCAACATAAGAAATATGGATTGGCTTCATTCTATAAATAAGAAATATTCCGTTTTACTCGAACCAAAGAAGATTTTTCTGTAGCAATTCTGAATTCCCGACAATTGCATGGATTGGATTGATTGCTAGCATAACCTTTTTGGACCAGTACCTTACTGCCCTATTATTGCTATGTTGACTATTCTAATTCTTTGCAATGCTTAAAACTAACATTAAGAAATCTGTTGAGAAACTTTTGATGATCTTACACAGTAAGATAACCTTTCAGGGACGTAGCTTATATGTGATCTTAGTTCCTATTATGACAGTATTTGTATTTACTATACACAATTCTATGCTTAATGGTTTCATTCTTGTTAACCTTTCAGGTCTTTCTAGATTTAAGTGAGAAAGATGTGAAACATGTTCGTGCTATATTTCGTGAGGTATTATCTGTTTCTATCCTTTTCCTGCAATTGATATGTTGTAGCATATCAGAACACAAACCGGTTTGAAGTAGCTCAACCTATCTGCTCTTCATATTTTCTCAAACCATCTGCATTTTATATGACCACATTATTTGATTGTCATACATGGTTATTTGCGTTAGGGAAGAGCTTTCACATGATTAATGAGTCATATAACTTCAATTTATTTTACTAGAAAGGTGCAAATTGTCAAATCACTATATTTATTTGTTCGCTCATTGTTCTAGAAAGTAAATTCTTGTTATATTATTTCTTTGCATGTTGATATGACGCTTTTGAAATGTTGAACAAGAAATAGAGGGAAATTATGCATTGCCATTGGTTTTCATGTTTCGTCTCTGCATCAGTGCAACCATTAAAGGTGCACTTTTTACTTCAAATAATTCTAAAGCGGTATGCATTTTGCTAGTTGGAGACTCTGAAGATCAAAATTGAGTCTGCTGACTCCAAGGAGATGTTTGACTCTCTCAAATTTACTCAAAAGAATCTTATCAATAAGGTAATCTGAAAGGGCACTCCTTTATGTTCTTATAAAGTTGTCGAGCGTTTTTTCTTTGCAAGTATCCTACCATTTTACTTGCTACAAACCAAGCCGTGTAACACTGCTAAAGCTGAAATGTATTTTTACTATTTTTAAGGTATATTTATCTTGGCAAGCGTAGTGATTTTTAGTTAAAAGTTACAACTTCTATATTTTTACTGGTCCAAGGTTCTCTTCTTGCCTGTTGGTTTTTGGCATGTGAATTAGCCAATTTGGTTAAATTATAGTTCTGAAATATTTGGATAGGTTATTCTTAGATTGGAACATCGACGCACATTTTATCATCATTTGTTTCCACTCTTTTACATGGTGAAGCTAGCATTGGAATTAGGAGCATATTTGTATTCCATATTAAAAATCATATTCAACCTTTGTTATTTGCAATTGGCATCAATATTATGCATTTTTTTCTTGTCATTTAGCTTACTGTGATCAGTCTGTATTTGCACTCGCCTGGAAGTATGATTCTATTTTTCCTAATCACAGCTCTACACTGATTCAGCCGTAGCTAAAATACCAGCTGTATTGGATTTCCTGGGCACTATGATTGAGGTGATTACATGATATGGTTCTATAAAGTCTATAAATTATCAAGGTTTCCTTTTATTCTATCCTCATGCTGGAAGTTGCTAGTTACTGCCAATTTCATGATTCCAAATGAGGATTCTATCTTCACTTGATGAAGCTGATAATCCTGTTGAGTTTTCACTTTTCACCAATTAACACTGAGCTATTCATGACTCTCATAATTCTCTGCTGTTCCATTTTCTTTTTCATTAGGGACCACATTTTGACAGTGTATAATTTGCAAAAGAAGTGATATCCCACATTTTCAATTGTATTTTTTTTTCTGAAACCAACTTGATTCAACTTCAGTTAGTGCTAAAAACTGTTTTTGGAGGTTATGATAATGTTTGCAATGTCAGGAATGAACCCATTCTGTGAACTGGCTCTCAAATTCCTTTTTTGTCCCACTAGTGACAGCGGTCTGTTGGCCCATTATTCTCATTTGAACTATGGCACAAAACTTACAAAGATATCTTGTCCTCGCAATCAATAACTAAATTCTTTGCTTTACCAATCTATATCCAGGCAGATTGCAAGTTCTTAATATTTGCTCATCACCAACCCATGATTGATGCCATTGAACAATATCTCGTGGTAAGAATCTAATAGTGCATTTGATGTTACTTGTTTATCATACATCTGGACCTACTTTTGACCACCATTGTTTCAGAAAAAGAAAGTAAACTGTATCAGAATTGATGGCCAGACACCTGTGACTACAAGACAAACCTTAGTCACAGATTTCCAAAACAAGGATGACATCAAGGCAGCAGTGGTACGTTTTTACTTATATTTGTGCTTCATATTCTATCTTTCATTTTTCTCAAATCCCACTTAAATTCTCTGAAATTACTTTTGCATATTAATTAGAAAATAGGTATGGCTTATAAGCTGACCAACATGTATTGAATGCAATAACTGTACCTGTATATTTCAAGCTCAGAAATTAGTCACTGGTATTTTGATCTTTGAAATTTGCTCATGTTCCTATTCAACTATCTTGGCTGTAGCACAGTTGTCTGAAATTGTGGCTGAGTATAACCTTTCATTACGATGATTTCTGCCCTGGCAGAAAGGTTGAACTAAAAGGGCACTTGCCTTGCGCAATGATAGGAAATTTGACTCCTTTGATAACAAAGTGTTCTCATGAAGGTTTGAAAACTTTTGTAGTTAATGAACTGAGCCTAGACCAACCAAGTTTTGAGTCCTCACCGAGGTGAATATGGGTGCATATTTTCTTAATATAAAGCCACCTAGTTCCTCCTAGGTTGGTCTTGTTTGTTTTTAAAAATCTGTAATTAACAGTCACAATTGTAACATGTTGTATTATGTGATGCTCAAACTATGCAGGCAGGTTTATCAAATTTAGTGTAGAATTATTGCTTACAATCTAATGAGATCCTAACACTGTAGTTGTCCATCAAAGCCGGAGGCTATGGGTTAACTTTGACAGCAGCAAGTACAGTAATCTTTGCTGAGTTATCATGGACTCCTGGCAACATTATTCAAGCTGAAGACCGTGCCCACCGGATCGGTCAGGCGAGTATCAGATATTCATTATTTTGTGGCCAGCAGAGTCCTTTAATTTTTTGCTGTGAAAGTTTGTTATTAACTGATTTGATGGGGCCGCAATGGTTTTGTGTGATAATTTTTTGTTGAAGTATTATTTGAATATCTTTAGATTTTCAGTTGATAATTTGGAGTCCCACCTATAACTGCAGCTCCATTCTTATTTTCTTCACAATTCCAGGTTTCATCAGTAAATGTATATTACCTTCTCTCGAACGAAACTGTTGATGACCTTATGTGGTATCCCCTGGACTTTGTTTCCCTACAAAGATTATGTAATTTATGCCATGTACTCATTGGTCTTCTTCACTCTGGCTTTGCTTCCCAGGGACGCTGTCCAAGGAAAACTTGAGAATCTGGGGCAGGTTCTGTCTCGCTAACACTAACTCATACTCCGTATATATATTTGTTTCATGACGACGAGCCACAACTGAGTCTGACAGAAATCAATAACCCTTTTGTTATGTTCTTCAGGTGCTGGACGGGCAGGAGAAGACACTAGACGTTTCCCAGGTCGACAGCAGACCAAGCCCCTCCAAGCAGCAGAAGACGCTTGATGGCTTCCTGAAGCGGTGCGGCACCTCCACGGAGGAGCCCAGCAGCAAGCACCCTCGATTCTGACTTCTGAGGGACGACGCCTGATCAAGGCATTGTGATGTGAACTATCAAGATCCCAGCCAAGCCACCGACATGGCATTGTGCTGTAGGTTTTGTCTAGACTTCGACCGGGTAGGCTACGGTCGCAGCGTTGTTGTATTTGGCTCTTGGGTGGTTGTAAAAATCCTTACTAATTCGGATTTGTAATGGTAGATCATTTGCCTGACCAACTTGTCTGTTAATTCAAATCCAGTCTCTTTGCTTGCTATCTGCACGGTGCCTGGATTGCATGGACGAAGCTATGTAGTATTTAGGGGGTGCAAATGCACCCATAAGAAAATGAAAAACTACGATTTGGATCAAAATTTCACCATATATGCACCCCATAACTCAAGTTTGTGCATCCACAAGGTAGATGCACCACCCTCTAATTTGCTCTAACGTCGGCACTGCTGGATTGTACATTTGTATGGCCTGGACTTAATCGTAGAAAGTCTCGAAGTTTTATAACAGACAAGTGAGAGAGTTGTTTCGTGAAAATTTTATTTCCAAATGTGGGTGCAATAGCATGGCCTGTTCCAGCCGGGGTTACAAGTTTACAACGGCCCGACGAGGCGACGACGCTTCCGAGAACGCTCAAGAAGAAGGGAGCTTGTTAGTGGGCTTGAATTTTAATGGAGAAAGGGCCTCCCAAACCTGGCCCACAGAATGGAAACCTAGGCAGCAAGCCCGGTTGCCGTTTTCCCGACCACGGCAGTTCACAGCCGCGCTCGCCGCGACGCCGCCTCTCTCGCCGGACCCTTGCCGCCTCTCGCCGGACCTACTGATTTCCGCCGACGCGGGCGGTGACCTCGAGGGGACGCGTCGAGGGGACTTCACCCGGCGACCTACCGACGGCTGACCTAAACCCGGCGGCGCGGCGGCTTCTACTCAGGTAAACCCCTGCTCAACAATTCCTGATTTAGTCACTGTACTCGGATGCTGCAAGTCCGTAGCTCTCTCAGCCGTTCAGTGTTCAGTTTCGTAAGCCTTGCTTGTTCTGTCTTCTGCAGTAGTTTTCTGCTCTCCTGGCTATTGGCAGTCTCTGTTTAGTGCCGATGAGCAAGAAGAGGAAGTCCCTGAAGCCAACCAAATCGTTGAAAGATGCTGAAGAAGGGTAACGTTTTGCCCCCATTGTCAAACTATTATTTTCTCTGGTTATGATTTGTGATGCTCTCTTCTGATTCTTCACGCTGCTAATTCAACCGTGTACTCTCGTATGCAGATTAACTCCAGATTACATTGGAGGAGAGGCTCTTGATGACCTATTGTCGAAGCTTGCCAGGTAACAGCTGTTAATCTCTCGTTTTTGCCCTTTTCTCCGCCGCTTCATTCTGAGATTGAGAAGGGCCTAAAAGGTATTCTTTCTTCTCTAGGAGTGTGGAGGTTGCAAAGGCCTCAAGGGGAGGTTTACCAGAAAAGATATGGATGAAGGTATTGCTATCCTTACTTGCCTTCACCAAATTTTGCCATACTGGGGGCACTCTGTTCTGTTCTTCTGAGCAAGCTCAGTAGATTCTACATTTACGATGTTCTGCCCTTGTAGCAACAATTTGCTATCGGGGTCAATGATGTCACAAGGGTTCTTGAGCGAATGCCTCCCGCTGCTACCACTAATTCTACTGGCAGTTCTAGTGAAGCACAAACTGTCTCAGGTCGGCGTAGAGCTCCTTTGGTGCCACTGCAGGTTAGTTTTCTTTCCTAATTTGACTCTATAAGCAACCTACTTATGAAATGGAGCTTCATTATGTATATATATTAGGTGGAACGAGCATATTTTGGTCTAATTGAATTATTCTGTGCCATTTTCTTTTTGCGAAGAAAAAAGCATCAGTGCATTATGGCTTCCTAAGAAAATTTTCCTGAATTTTTGCCACATTGATATCAAGCCTTATTAATAAATTGTTGTATGAAATATACTGTAAAGTGCAAACATATTCTTTTGTACTGTTTTGCTTCTACATCATTATTATTCTCTTTCAGCTCTGTGGGCAGCAATTATGCTACATTGAAGTTATTTTTGCTGCATACTGTGATGTCAATCCTTAATAATAAATTGTTGCATGAAATATACTGTAAAGTGCAAACATATTCGTTTTTACTGTTTTGCTTCTACATCATTATTATTCTCTTTCAGCTCTGTGGGAAACAATTAAATGAGTTAGGGATATGTGGTGATCACGTTCAGTCGAGAGCAAAGCAGGGCAATTTCAAGTGTTGCATGCAATCTATGGCCACAATTTAAATGAGGAACTCTGAAGCTGACAAATATTCCTTATAATGCAACATTGCAGGCTATCCTTGTAGCTGCTGATTGCAATCCCAAGTGGTTAACAAAACATATACCAACCCTGGCGTCTACAAGGCAGGTTCCAGTATTGTGCCTCAAGGACAACAAAGGAGGCTCAGTGAGGTTAGGTCACGTGGTGAATCTCAGAACAGCACTTGCCATTGGAGTAAAGGTCATCTTGTTTTCTTTTCTCATTGATTTCGATATGCTTTACTGTCTAATGTATTCATGAGACCTGTATTCAAATGCATATTAGGCCAGAGAAAGTGTAGTCAACAAGACAATTGACGAGGTGCTGGAGGGTAGTAAGCTGTTTGCCAATGAAACCTAAATCATCTCTGAGAGCAGCAAAGTTTGAACTCTCCTGGGCGTGCAACAGTTCCGGGGCATCTCAGAGAAACAGAGATGGGTTAACATGGACATAGAGTGAAGAAAATTTAGAAGGGGATAAGTGATTCTACCATATTATGGCAACATCAATCTTCTTACACCAATGCTTGGAGAACTTTTTCTACCAATATTAATGGGAATAGACCAGGTTAGTTAGTTTGGTTGGTACAACTCTGTTTGAATGGAGCGCAATTCGTGCATTGTGTGCCTATGTCCTCTGCTCATCAACAATTCTCAATGTAAAAAAAAAAGATATTGGCATCACTGTAAGTTTAATGTGTCAAGTTCTTGAGACACTACAACACCTGTTCATTTTGTTGTAGTTTGGTGTAATTTTTGTTCAGCCGCAAACATCAGTTTTTGGGCACTTAATTAGCAAACCTAAAGTTTAAGTACCCATGAAGTATTCAAGCAATAAGTTTGGTAGTACATCTATTCAAGAATATATGTCACTTTGAACAAGACATGGTCTTACATACGCAACTTTGACGGCTTTGACTATTTATTTACACAAGTGAGAAGAACAGAAATACTAGCCTTTTGATAACGGGCTGCCTTAAAATAAATACTCTCTCTCCATTTATGGACAAGGTAATTATTTGAAAATTTTGAATTTGCGATGTTTAGAAGAAGTTACGAACGCTTTATCGGCATATAAAAATGATACATTGGCACACAAAAACCATTATACACATACCCATACACGTGTAATTTAGTAGTGTAGTAGCAGCACTACTACAGTACTACCACGACATAGCGTACATCCCATTTTACCAAGGTATAAAGTATCGGTAATATATGGTGTATTCTTAGACGTAGCACTCGTAGAGCTTGATGTCCATCTGGAGCCTGAAGTAGTAAAGGCCCTGGAAGGTGTCGGTGCGCAGCGTGGCGACGCCGCGCGCCATGAAGAAGTCGCCGGTGCCGCCGACGACGGAGATGTCCCGCGTCTTCTCGGCGATGATGTCGGCGCCCATGAGGTTGAGCGTGCCCCTGTACGCCGTGGAGTTGAAGACGAGGGAGAAGGCGAACCACGCGCTGGGCGACTCCTTCCTGTCGTAGAAGTAGAAGCCCTCGGCGCGCGCCACCGGCTCCGACGCCAGCGCCGGCGCCGCCGTCACGACGTCGTTGAACACCACGATCTCGCCGAAGTAGGTGTCGTTGATGGACACCGACCTGCTCAGCAGTGTTGGCTGCACTGCGATCGCCGCCGTGGCGTTCGCCGTGTTGGTGCCGTCGTAGAGGATGTCGTGGTAGTACACCGTCATCTTGAGGCACGGCGCGTCGTCGTGGCTGGAGACGAGCCTCCGGCGGCCATGGGCGGCGCCGATCAGTACAGTAAGCAGCAGGAAGATGACGAGACTGGTAAGACTGAGCTTCCAAGTTGGCATGAGGCGTTGCATTATTGTCAGTAAGTGAAACTTAATTTGGGTGACAGTGGAAGACGACTTGTGCTAGAGGCTAGCTTAAGCAGCTAGTTATTACTAGAGGGACACCTTCCGCGAGCAGCTTGCTGGCTCTTGTTCTTGTTTGTGTTTGAGAGTTGGGGGTAGTGCACTGCGTATTTATAGATCGAGTTGATGTGGGGCTAGTTGCCTAGATCGGAGTGAAACAGGGTGGAGCATGGCTTGAGTGGAGCTGCGCCGGGGCCGGCATAGTTGAAACGAGTAGCATATTGGTCTTGGTACGATTTCAGTGTCATACTGTCATGTGTATGACTTAATTTTCTATTTACTTATAGCTGGTATCATATAGTCATATAATGATAGTGCTGGGTCACCCATTTACATTATTTTAAGAGTTCGACTAAAACATGAAAAATGGATATTCAAATTACTTGTTGCCCTTTTTTTCGCTTTCGTTGTAAGTAGGTGCGCATGGGCATGAATTTTATCGTGATCCCACACGCTTGCATACACATACTAACATCTATAACATTCATGTAAGCCCTACCTTTATAAGCAGTTCCGAGAGATTGGGCCGATAGATCTGATCTTAAGATGGATGAAACCACCACATAAACCCCATTATATATGGAGTAAATCCAGAAAAATATAAGCATATATGTTGATCAAAGATGTCTAGGATGGATAGTTTCTATTTCACTTTCCAAACTAGAAAGATATATAGCCATTTTTTATTCCTAGAGGCCAGCCACTGATATATCATTCAAGCACAGCTGGTTCTCATGTCATGGGCATTATGAATTATATTTTTTTTTGAAAATCTTATGTGGCCATGGATTGATAACTACAACTGAGATTCATTAATTGTTGAACGGAACACGTGACGATGACTCGCTCGATCGGTCGACAGGGACAAGATAAGCATCCGATCCAGTCACTCTGCTGTTTACCGATGTAAATATTCCACCGAGTTTGGTGTGTGATCACCTTCAACCAATAATACATGTAATCCTGCAGTAACTGTCGTCAGGCCGAGCTGCAGCGGGAATAACCAACTAATTTAAACGAGCAAATAAACAAATATAGTGGACACATTCACACAGATGCATTGGCGTCCAAGCAGTATAGTTTCAAGTGCAACAGGACATACTTTCTTTTCCGAGAGCATGCAACATGAAATACTTTGACAGCATGTAAATGTGTCTGTACTCTGTTCTGTATTTCTTTTTAGGAAAACAGAAGGGGCAAGCCCCTACTGAAACTCTGTTCTGTACTTACCTGCCCGTCTTGACTCTCGAGCACATCGTGCGTGGAAAGAACCTGGGTATATATGGACATATGGTGATGATTAGAAAACTTGAGTTGGTGAGTTATTTATTTCCTTATTATATCTCATTTAACTGTTTTTAGGTAGGGAAAGACCCGTTGGGGCATACTGTAAACTCGAGGACAAAGACTGGGGTGTAACGTGGCGGATGCAGCCTAAATATGCAGGGGCTGTTCTCTCTTCTTCCTCCATTTACCTTTCTCATCCTCTTTTCCCTTCATCCTATCCCTTCATCTCCATTGAAGCTCTGGCCTTAGGGCCGGGGGATGAAGTGCCCCTCTGCACCCCTAGATCCGCCTCTAGTTTGTTTGGTTTGAGAAATGACATGATTCGTCACTCTCGCGTATATCTATTTTTTTCGTTTTGTTCCAAAAGACTATAATGGAATATATTGATCCATCGTCACCTTATTTCTCACAAACACATAATGTGCTTAATAACGAGGAATGCGTTAATCCTATGATGGGTAATTACAACCTCACGCATATCTTTAAGAGAAGAATTATTATTTTTCGAGAGAAGCAGAAGTCATGGAATGACCCTACGAAGGGTAATATAATTACATTCTAGATAAGGTGATTTTGCAAACCAAATACCCTACCTTAGCTGAGAAACGACCGAGCGATCGAGACATTGTACGTACTAGTACTACGCACCTCTCCAACAGGCAACAGTTGGAGTTGGAGGTGCAGCTGGACGAGACGAGTGAGGGGGAAGCAAAGCGATGGTGCACGCTAGAGAAATTAAAATGATCTCGGTTGTCTACGTCAGCATGCAAGGCATCGACCAAAAATAGTCCCCGTTTGGTGAAATAGCGGCACCTACCATGCATACACTGCACGCACTGCGGTTTGGCGAAATAGTCCCCGTTTCCTTTATTTTTCCTGTATAGAGCTATTGAGCTATTGGAGTCCATTGCTCTCTTCGCCTTCGAGACTTGCAAGAGTGAGACGAGAGGTACACGACGAGGCCGATAGCATCAACGAGGGCCCGCTGCTCATCGCCCTCTTCTTCCGGAAAGGAATTGAACCAAACCTACTGCGCGTGGGAGGAGAAGAACGCCAGCCTTTCTCGCCGTCCGGGCCAGCTGCTGGGCTGATATTGGGCTGCTTCAATTAATGCGCACAACACAATAAATGGTCCCTGGAATTTGTCGAAACCCACCCTAGATTGCGTTGGTAACTGATATTCTTGTTGAATGCCAGGGTGCTTTGACCAGACACTTCTCGTTCCTTCCGTTCTTATCTTCTCGCTACAGTACATCAGGGCGGAGCGGAGGCGATTTGCATCTCGGCGTCGATTCCGGCGGCGCCTCCTCGCCTCCGGCAGCTGCTCCGGCGCCGGAGGTGGGGAGGTGTTGCGGGGTCGGCAACCGATGTATATTACCTACTCTATTAGCTTAGGGCTTGCTAGATTAGGGTTAGTGTCCTCCGTTTCGGTATCGCCGATGCGGAGTCTGCTTTTGTCCCTCCGAGGCTCCTCCGGCGGTTGCCGCGGTGACGGTGCAACTCCTGGTGAAGTTCTTGTGAGGTATGTCTGCTCCTCCCTTGAGAAATCAGGTTGGAGTTTCCCGGCTGCCTCTTCGCTGCTGGTCGATTTAGAGTCGCCGGTAGTCCTTGGGGCGCTAGATCCCCTTCGCCTCGATGAAGGGTTTGCTGGGCGTTCAATGATCTATGTGTACATCGATTTCTTCGATGTGCCAACTCGTGCCAAGCTTGGTTCCAAAAACCTAGATGTGGCTTCGTCAGAAGCTTCCTCGTCGAGTTGGAGATCGGCTTCAAGCTGCATGCTCGTTGTTTCTTTCTTTCAGGGAGGGAATGACGAGCGGTGGCTCCGGTTGCCAGCAGTGAGGATCACCGGGAAAGAGCTACAAGGACTTAGTTGTAATTTTCTATCTTCTGGGATTGTTCTTGTAAGCTGTTTATGTAAACTGTTATATTAATAAAATTACAACCCGGTTTCTAAAAAAAACTGATATTCTTGTTGGAAATGATGCAAACTACGGAGTACTCCCTTTGTTCATTTTCACAAGATGTACTTCGACCCGCAAGTTCTTATACCACATTTCATTAAAAGTTATAAAATCATAGTCATTAACCAACTATTCTAAAGTATGAATTCAACTGCGTCAATTTTAGTTTCTGGCACACACACATAATAATTGAATATTTTCCGGTCAGAGCGTCAACTTGGCAGCCAAACTATGCCTTGTAGAGATGACTAGTATTTTTTTATACTTAATAACTACTCCCTCCGTCCCTAAATAACTGTCGCCGTTGATTTCTGTACCACAACTTTGCTTAGATTTGTAGAAAATACGTGCAACATTTTAGTCTCCAAATAAATTTATTAAAAAACTAGATTCAAATATCTATCTAATGATATTTATTATGTAACATAAATATTAATATATATTTTTATATATTCGATCAAAGATGTTTTTCGAGAAGCGAAAACGACATATACATTTAGGGACGGAGGGAGTACCATTGAAGGTTATGTATCACGTACAAACTCAGAGAGCTAAGAGCATGTACAATGGGGGTGCTTAGCAAAAAAAAAAGTTTCTTCCCAATGTGATTTACATTTGGTGCTTAAAAGGTGGATAAGGTGCTTAATATGTGCTAAAATGGTGATTGGGCCTATTCAAGCAACAATTTGCATCCGGTGCTTAATGATGATATATATAGTCTTTGAATACTCACTTCTAAGTACCTTGGATTGTACATGCACTAAGAAAACATTCTCTCTCTGACTCTTTATTGAATGAATGCAAAAATGTCTTTCAAGAAAAACTGAACGCATATACACCCATATAGGCTGCTTTCAACAATAATGTGGTGTGGTACATATACACACAATCCAAACGCCCACAGGTATAATAAGCAACCCATTACAACAATACGCGAAATTAACACAACATCACAGCACGTAATATATAAGACATGCACGTATATGTACGTGCTTGGCGAAAACAATCGTGCAATATTTTATCTTAATTATATATTCTTACCACTTGTGAGGTATGGTCTCTTTATATATAGCTAGGCGTCGTAGCACTCGTAGAGCTTGATGTCCATCCGGAGCCTGAAGTAGTACAAGCCCTGGAAGATGTCGGTGCGAAGGGTGGCAATGCCGCGCGCCATGAAGAAGTCGCCTGTGCCGCCGACTACCGAGATGTCCCTCGTCTTCTCCATCATGAGGTCGGCGCCCATGAGGTTGAGCGTGCCCTTGTACGCCGTGGAGTTGAAGACTAGCGAGAAGGCGAACCACGCGCCCGGCTCGTCCTTCCTGTCGTAGAAGTAGAAGCCCTGCGCGCGCGCCACCGGCTCCGACGCCAGCGCCGGCCCCGCCGTCACGACGTCGTTGAACACGACGACCTCGCCGAAGTATGTGTCGTTGATGGACACCGACCTGCTCAGCAGCGTCGGCTGCGCGGCGATCGCCGCCGTGGCGTTCGCCGTGTTGGTGCCGTCGTAGAGGATGTCGTGGTAGTACACCGTCATCTTCAGGCACGGCTTGTCGCGGCTGGAGACGGGCCTCCGGCGGCCATGGGCGGCGCCGGTCAGCCCAAGCAGCAAGATGGCAGCGATCAGAGTGAGCTTGTAAGATGGCGTGAGGCCTTGCATTATTATTATTCTAGCTGTGTAACTTGTAATGTCACTATGTCAGTGCAACAAAGACTGACTTGCTTTGCTATAGGACACACGTAAGCTAACGTGGGGCTAGCTCTCTTTGTTTGCGTTGTGACCTCGTAGGCGTGCATCGAGTATTTATAGAGCTGAATGTGAGTTGATGTACGTGTGGAGTCGGTTCGATTACTCTCTTCTTGGGTGAAACGGATGGAAGCTGACACAAGCATTTGATGGTATAGGAACGGCGCCGCCACAGTTGAAACTTGTTAGAATATTTGCCTTGCTGTTTGCTTGCATTGGTAGGATCTCAGTGTGACTTCTTCTTTCTTTTTTTGCATTGTAGGTATAGTACGTGTGGCATTGGCTCCTAAAGAAGGGGGAAGCAGCTGCTCTGATGAGGGACTTCCATTTGGCAGTACGTGTGTGGGTATTGATTCCTTGACTTAAGGCGCAATTGACTTTATCGGGTTGTACGTACTCCGTATCTGGTAATTGCTTTGTTGAAGGCATTGCTTGGAGTTAAAAAGAGTTGCTCTCTAGGGTAAGAAATATACGGTCGGATTGGACCATTGCAACGACGACACACTTCGATCTCTGCTTGTTTGTTGAAGGGTCGGAGGCGTTACCTTTGGAGCCCAGCTGCTACACCCTACCTATCCATTTGTTCTCACTTCTCCGTAAGCTTTCTAGAATCAGAATCGATCGAATGAGCTGTCCGATAGTACTGTCAGGCCTAAACGTACCATATAGGTGAAGTATGAGATGAGTGAATGAAGTGGAATGAAGCTGCCTTCAAAGCGACGACAGTGGACAGTGAATATACTATGCTCGAGAAAACGAGCCTGTCTTAACAATAATATAGGCCTGCTCGGCTGCACCACACCCAGATCAAATTTGGTGAAACGGTACGTGATCTGATCTGCTTTCTGTACGTGTGGATTTTGCGTCGCGTGGCAACGTGCAAGAGCGTACTCATAATGCTCGCAACGTGGATAACGCTCTTGCCGCTGGCCTGCTCGGCTGCCAACTCATAATGCATAATGAAACTAGAGGAAAGAAACATATTTATAGTTATATTTATATATTAGTTCTAACATACGTGTCATGATTAGATTTTGTATCCGAGATATATTCAATCTAGTCATTTAGGTCAACAGCCTGCAGAAGTGCAGAGCTGATCCTACAAATAAACCTAGCTCTGCCGCGATGTTATACCTAGGTAATATTTGTACGCATATGATAAACTTTCTAGTATAGTTGATCTTATTTTATTCCTCTACTGTATTCCAGTATAGACGTTTTTGGCACCTTGAGTATTACTTCCTCGAGTAAATTTAACATCAATGTTCCTTGTCGCATGTATATGAATAATTTTCATTGAGCTAAACAATATATAAGTAATGTTAAAAACTATATAAAAATCCAATAAGCCCAAAACCAAATGAAAATGAAGCAAAGGTTTGCGTAAGAACTCATTTCACTTAATCTTTTTGGGGTAAACTCATTTTACTTAATTAGGAGGTACAATTTCGGCGAATAGTTTGCTCCTGTAGTGAACCAAGTTGCACATGCTTCTTCCTCAATGATCTGCCACTAAATAATTGTAATAGCCTGCCAATGCCATCTTTGAATAAATACTCGTAGTGTCACTCAAACTCTTTTCAAATCTTGTGCGGGTTAATAAAATCATGGGGCAAAGCATAAGAGAGGAAATCTATAATAAATAACTAAATATATTTTTTCACTCATTTAGAATAGGAGGCCCGCGCGCAAGCAACATCAGCTTTCATCCATGATGCTATTTTCCATTTGTGTAAGAAAGAACAAAAATTGCTAACAAAACTTCATGCACAAAAGATGAACTTAAAAAAACATAGTTTTCAAGTCAAGTATCAAAATTAAATTCATGTTACACCATTATATTTTTTGATATAATTTAAAATAGACCACACTTAAGTATACGTGTATGGCATTTTCTTAAAAAATATTTTTTTTAGCAAATGTTATATGCACTTGTAGGGGTGAGGTTGGTAAAGGAACCTACGCCCAAAACAATTGCAATGTGGACTGATCAATTTATTTTAATTATTTTCCAATTGAAAATGAAAGGAAATACTATACCCAACCCAAAAAAGAGTCTAGGTGTTTCCCATCATCCCATCGGACAGTAATGCGCACAAATTTTAGACTCAAAATAAATTGAGCTTTTTCCGACATCCCAAAAATTTCTAAAGTCTTGCATATGTCACCATTTGGGTCAAAGGCACTCTAGAAAAGAGATATTCATGTACACCCCCATCAGAATCGGAATAAAATTTGTGGCCATAGACCATGAGGTATAGCACATGTAGTTTTGAAAATGATTTTAAAAATTCAAAAATGATCTAACTACTCTAATTAATGCAGAGAGAAGAGAAAAATCTAGAGAACATGGTATTTTACATACATTGTGCCAAAAATCTCGTAGAACACAAAATTTCACACACGTTGTCAGACAGACCTACAATGACATGGGAGTTTTAAAAACCATGAGCTTATAGATCACCCTTTGAGCCAACAAATTTTCGCAAAATGGCCATGGACACCTCCAACTGCCCTAGAATGACATTCGTGGCCTTAGAATGTGAGATATATCACCCTATGTTTTGCAAAAAAAAAATCAATTTTTTTTTTAAAAAATCTGACTAATAATCCATATGAATCTAGATCAAAGAGGAAGATCAGAAAACATGAGCAATATATTACTCATGCATTGGACCAAAAATGAGTAGGTGTGACGTAGATGCAAGCAAGCAGCGCGATATGGAGATCCCTAATGCACAATTCCGTTTTTGGACAAAAAAAAAACGGGCCCTATGTTTCCCGCGGACAACATCATACTGAGCATATGGTGTGACATGCTGCATATGGGATGCACCAAAAGAAATCGGGTAGGGCTATAGCTGTTAGTAATCAGTAGAGCGTCAGCGGTACGTCGTCCTGGCTACTTTTGACAACAAGGAATATGCCCATTTCCGCTCCAACCAAGCTCATGACGAAGATAACAAAAATAATGGCTTTGCACAAACTTGCAAGGGAGGCAACATTAGTCCCATACCGCGATACGTGAAACCCCCGTCTTTGCAGAGAGAGAAGATTTGGTCACTGCGCGCGGGGCGACATCTTCATGCCACTACCGCGTGGGCTGCAATGGGCCATTCGACGGCGCGTGCGCGGGCCGGAGGGACCCAAGCAAGGCCGGTGAGAGCAGAGCAGGCCCCAGTGTGGTGCGCGACGAGTGAAGATGGTGAGGTAAACGGTAAACCGGAGGTGATTGCGGCTCGATCGGTGCGTGCCACCGCCCGCGACTACCGTACGTGTTGTGGGTGGGCTGTAGTTTGTGGCCCTCGCACCGGCCGGAGCAAGTGTGCAGCCCATCTTCTGGTGCCACCGCGCCCACGAGAGGCCCTCCCACACTGCGGGCCTCCCTCCCGCGCGTGGGCTTAAATGGGCCTCCCCCAACCAACAAGAAGAAGGCGGGCGGCGAGAAGTGCGCTGCGCACAGTGCACGCGTCGCTTTCTACCGCCGCGACACGTAAAGATGGAGGTGGAGGTAAACCGAACGAGGAGCAACTAGTCCCGGTTTGGCCGCCGCATTCAGCTTCGCCTCGTGCGCCGGTATCAACCAACCAGCAGTGCGTGCGCGTGCGCCACGACGCCCCGGCGCGCGGCGCATGGATCACCACCAGATCCCAGAGATGTTGGGGCCTGGCTGCGCGTCATGGCAAGGCAACACACATACCGAGTACGGTGTATTTTGGGTTTGCGGCCCGTCAGGTGCTTGCGTGCGTCGCCGCTGAGCAGAGCCGCCGGCCGGTGCCACCGCCCGCGAGCTTGTTGCCGACGCGGCGCGGCACGGACCTGCACGTCCGCCGCCGCCGCCGCCAAATGATGACAGCAATCTACTCCAATTTTAAACGGCGACGACAGCCCACGCCCGCAAATGATGAGCCATCTAACTAGCGTACGCGGCGCGCGCCCGGGATCCAGGAAAGGATCGGAGCCGCCGCCGGGCCGGCCGGCAGCACACGCTGTCTCGCGCGTACGTTAGCGCGCTTCAGGTGCAGATCGAGCGCCTGCAGCAGATACGTGTCCGTGGGAGCAGCTACCACGCACAATATCATAATCCCACGACACAACCAACTCGATCACCACCCGGAGTCCCAAACCCACCGCATCCGGCTCCGCGCGCCGACTTGTGCTCGCTGCCGCTCCAGCCGGGCCCATTCTCCGGAGACACCGGCGCCAACGACGGCCCGGGGACGCGGTCTCTCGATTTCATCCGATCCATCTCCGCAGTCAGCGCAACGTACCAAGCCCCACCCGGTCGGATTCAGATCCTCTACCGTCAGCCCCGTCGACTCTTCTATGCAGTCGTCTCATCCGCGCCGTCCGCAGCGATCCAACGGCGATCAGGCAAAACTCATCTAACAGGCCGCACAACAGCAATTGTCAAGTTGCCCATCTCGACTCCGGCCGTACTCCGCGGCCGCGTCGCACTCCCAGCCGTCCCCGGTTCAGGGTGCGGCGGCCCCGCCTGCAGCGCCGGCCTCGAAGAAGCCGCCAACCCCCGGCGCCGCCGCCTCCGAAGGACGCGCTCCCTCCCTCGGCGCCCCGCACGTCCGGGAGCTCGCGCGGGCGCTCGCTGCGGCCGACGCACCCCTCGCAGGAGTCGCAGCACCGGAGGCCTCGGGCTCGGGAGTTTTTCATCGCCGCTGCGCCGGGAGCAGACCACTTCGTTCTGCCAGTACGCTACAACGGAAGAATCTAACTGGCGACACGAACGAGGACAAAAATGTACAAACGTGCGACGCACTTCGCGGCCACCAATTCAATCATTCATATACATATTTGATATTTTCACGATCCCACATGCATTCGTCTAGAATCGATCGATCCATACAGCATCAACAAAGTGATTCTTAACGATTCTCCAATGGCATCCAAGCGACTGCTTCTCCTCTGCCTGTTGTTCCTATTGCCATTCTTCGCCGCTCCCAGCAAGCTGAGCCGTGGCATCCGTCTCGAGCTGACGCACGTCGTCCCGGTCACCCCCACAACAACACCCAACCACGCCGCGCGGGGGCGAATGCTTTGCTTTGGGATCCCGCCACCGCGACGGATCGAGTCGAATTGATGAACCGGCCGGGCAGCTGGTGGTACGGTCTGGACCGGCTCCTCGATCGATCGATTGGGCGGGCGCTGTCACCGCATCACGCGGCGGCAAGAGATTTATTTGGACGCACGAGTGGATCTCGTGCGCACACGCATCATCGCCGCCATCACCTAGCTAGCTACCACGAGCGCTGCACACCTCCTCCTGCTGCTCTCTCTCTCTCGATCTCGATCTCGTCTCCACCATGCATGTGCAGCGGTTGATTGTTTTTTCTGTTTGTTTCATCTGCCTGTGTTTCTGTGGCGCTGGACTGCTGGAGAGGTTAGCGGTCTGCGCAACTCGGAAGAGATCGAGGAGATATATCGAGTGGCTACAAACACTACTACAGCAACCAGGCACCACGTAATAATCTTAGCATGTAGAGTAAATCATTGGGCCGGGTGCACGTACGCGCTGTGGATAACTGGACATCGAAAGGTATTGAAGCCTCCATCTTTGGCCGGCCTGGTCGACAGCTATAATTAACACAAACGACGACTCCATCTCCACGTTTGAGCAAGTCTCAGATCATCGAAACCTCACCTCTTCGCCGCGAACAAAACGCAAGTGACCTCTCGCATCACGCAATAATCCACCAAGCCTTTAAAACCGAGACATGATATTCTACGGAGCAATTTGACGAGTTACGCGAAATTAAAGCAACACACGGCAAACGTATATTCTACAGTCTTATACGTACGTGAAAGATCAAACTTCAACTTTTCTACATATTTAATTACATTAGCAGACATGCATATATGTTAGAAGTAATCGAACAAGCGCAGAACGAAAGAGTGACACCGTCTCGCCAGATTATACTACATCAACGACGACGACTCAGAAACGGTAATTAATTAATCAATTGAAGCTTGAGAGACATACTTGGGGCTGGTTCGATTATCCCCAGGGGATTTGATTCCCCAATTCTCTTCTATCCCAACCAAACCCAACGAGCCGGGGTTTATGGTCTTCGTCGTAAATTTTGAGTTTATCACCGCATCTTTAAAAATATATCACAAACATTTGATGTATAATATAATTAGTTTTTTCTTCTAATAATTATTGGTCAAGTCCCAAAACCAAATTTTTGGTGCTACATCTATTTTTTTTCCATAGACGCTCCTGGTGATGCTCTTTAGAGGAGTATGAATGACAACGTCAGACACGTGATCACTTGGATCTAATCTAACAGTCTACAACTTGTAAGAGCAGTTTGACTAGCTGTTGAGAAGATTAGTTTAGAGACTTCAATCAAACTCTTAAAAAAGCTATTTGATCTGCAAAAATGAGTGGTGCTCATGAACTGAACGCGCTCGCATCACGTTAGCATCCTTGTAGTAAGTTGTTACTGAGCACTGCATATAGATCTCGAAATGTGCACCGTGGATGATGTCGAGAGGTACAATGCATGGCTCAGCGATGTGAGACCAATACAACCGAATGACCTCGCTATCGCGTTTCAGCCGGTCGAAAATCCTCTAAAACACACATCACTATTATTGAGCTAGTAATCCAAAAAACAGTCAATAATCGATGGCACGCAATATTCTGCATAGAGATTTGTCAAGATATACACGTACCGCAATGTGGTGAAAGCAACTCACCAAGCAATTGAGTAATCGACAGTGGTCGTATACAATAATACACTTTGAAAGATCAAACCCCAACCCAACTCCCTCTTATCCACATCCTCCCATTATTATTCTAGAGAACGATCCCCATCTCAACGTTAACAAAATGAAACCAACTACGCTAACAAACATTTTAAAAATATTTCGCCTCCCTCAAATCATGAAAAGAACACCACGAAAACACTCATGATCCGGACCAGTTTCCTCCTCACCACCATCATATATATAAAATAAAAAGGAACAGAAAAAAGAAGAAGAAAACAAATAGTACTAGCGTACACGCACGCTGAAAAAAATAGTGAGGTGAGAGGCGGGCCCGGCCCGGTCGCCGTCCTCCCCCACCGGGACACACAACGGGGGCGCGGGGCCCTCCCCTATCGCTATCCATCCTCCGGTATAAACCCGCTTGGCTTGGCTCGACGCCGCAAGCTTCCCTCCATATCCCCCCCAGCCGGAGCAGGAGCACCCCCCACGAAGCGGCGCCAAGTCGCCTCCCCACCTAACGTTATTACCGGCCGGTCAGCCTCTAGTCCACCGCCCGCGTCTCCGTCCACGGCCGCGAGACGGCGGGCGAGCTCTACGCCTCGACGCTTCCACCCGCCGGGGGCCGGGCGCCGCACAGCCTCAAGTTCTTCACCGCGCGCGCGCCAGCGTTGCCGAGCCCCGGCCCTTGCGCCCGCCGAGAGCCGCGGCGGCGTTGCAGGCAAAGAGCACCGTCGCGGGGGCACGGCGGCGGCGGAGGAATAATGCGGACGGGGAAGTACGAGATGGGGAGGACGCTCGGGGAGGGCCACTTCGGGAAGGTGAGGCTGGCGTGGCACGCCGAGACGGGCCGCGCCTTCGCCATCAAGATCCTCGACCGCCAGCGCATCCTCGCCATGAAGATCGACGAGCAGGTCTAGACTACTCTTATCCATGGCAATCGATTTCCTCTCGGCCTCGCTTTTCCTCCGATCGATCCTTTTGCTCATCCGAGTTCCGATTGTTCCGGTGCCGGAATGGCCGACGCAGATAAAGAGGGAGATCGCGACGCTGAAGCTGCTCAAGCACCCCAACGTCGTCCGGCTGTACGAGGTGAGAGCTCTCCCCCCCTCTCCAAACCCTTCGTCCAAAACTCTCTCTCTCCAGTCTCCATTACTCCGAATTACTGTCCGTTTCTTGATTCCATGCCGTTCTTTGCTGCTGAATTCAATATGAAAAAACGTTCTTGGAAGAGGAGGAAGAAGAAGGGGATGGGTAGTTTGGGCAATTAATTCGCGTAAGCGGCTGATGGCAAGCAAGCAGCTGCCGTGCCGTTGAACTTGAACAAGTTGCGTGTGAACCCCGAGGCTGCGGCCAAACATAGAAAAAAACATGACAGGCCGCAGCTCAGTCGTGTACTCTTCTTTGAAAGTTTCGCTGGAACATAAACATAAGAGAACTTTCTTTGAAGAACATTAGTCTCCATATTTTAGTAAAAGTAGTGCTCCTTTCAATTCCCTTTCCTTGACTTGACACCCAACGAGTAAACAATGAAACAAATGGACGCCCCCAAAGGACCTGCCGAAGTACAAAAAATTTTCTACCCGCCGGCCTGACCCAATTAGAGCTCGACTGGCCAATAGGAGTCGCTATCCGATCCTGTTGCATTCCAGGAATGATTCTGTCCTCGTGCCTCTTATTTTTATTTCATTTCATTTTGTTTCCCCCGGGTCTATTTCCAGTTGGTGCAGTGCAGACCGCAAACTTGCTGTATACATCAAATAATTCAAGAAAAAGATCCCGCAACGAAAACAAACCTCCGGGTTGTCACGTCGGCCGATCGGATCCTCCAAATCTGCTGACGGCCATTGGGCACTGTTGCAGACGATGAGATCCTCGCGTGAGGATTGTCTACAACCGACGGTCACGTGAGATCCCAGCCGTCAGACCTGATGATCCGATGGCGTCTGTTGCTCCCAGACACACAGATGAACAAGATAGCGACGGAGTTGTCTTAGTCCTGAGCCATGCCTGGTTTACCTGTACGAAACCCGGAAGCCACCAAGTGGATAAAATGGCTTTTCATTCTTAGAGGTGGCGTACACGGCCCCAATAATTGGATGCACTGCGTCATCCACTCATCCTCTGCATTTCTTCACGCAGCTTTTGGTCCTGCAAGGCAAAGAAAAGGTTGCACAGCATGAGCCCACTGTTTCACATATGCATCTTCAAGGATTATGGTCCCACATGGCTAGGAATTTCATACAATAATGCACAAGGTGAAGTGTCAATCAGAGTGGCCAATGAATGCGTATGGTTCACTGACTGATTTGATTAGGGGGTGATGTCCATGTCAGGCTCTACTTTCTGCTAGAGAAATACAGTACGTGTTAGAAAACGATGCCTGCCAGCTTAGGCAATTGCCTGCAGACCGATGTGTTAGTGACCTCGTCGACATTTTAGATAGACGAAGCCCAAAAGGAAGCTATGTAGGCTGGGAAAAGTTGTTCTAACTTCTAGAAGTAAAAAACCATTCTTATGATAAGGGGGGAGGGTATAGATAAGGGCATCCTTTATTGACAAGGATTACACCGAGTAATAGTCCATGCTAAAAATAGCACTAATCCATTCGTTTCAGAAATGGGATGATCCTTTATTTAACCTTTTCTTGTGCAGGTTTCAGCAAGCAAGACAAAAATATACATGGTCCTTGAGTATGTAAATGGAGGAGAACTATTTGACAAAATCGTAAGGATTCTGCCCCTTAACTGTACAATAGTCACGCCGCATGCTTTGTATATGAAGCCAAGTAATGTGCATCGAACCCAATCACTAATACATGCAGGCACTGAAGGGTAAGCTAACAGAGAAGGAAGGGAGAAAACTATTCCAGCAGCTAATCGATGCCGTAGCCTATTGCCACGAGAAGGGGGTTTATCATAGGGACCTCAAGGTAATCACTAACCTAGCTTTTGAGACTAGACATTTTCTGATACCATGCAATGATGGAAATGGCAAGCATATTACATCATTAAGACCTTCCTTCTGAACCTTTTGCAGCCAGAGAATGTCCTTGTTGATGCAAAAGGAAACATAAAGGTTTCTGATTTCGGACTAAGTGCACTTCCACAAAATCAATGGGTACATCATTCTCTCATGTCGAATCAATCTGAATCATTTTGTTAGTACCTAAAATGATGGTTCTTTTTCCAGAAAGATGGTTTGTTGCATACCACATGTGGCAGCCCTAACTACATAGCCCCTGAGGTAAGAATTAAGCACCCTTTGCTCTGGTGTTGGACCTACTAGGAATCTAGGATGTTCCATCATTACTATCTACTTCGGTTCTGCTTGGCGCACATGGAAGAGGGAATCACTGACAATGGTATTTTTAGGTCCTTCTGAACAAAGGTTATGATGGCTCGATGTCTGACATATGGTCCTGTGGTGTTATTCTATATGTAATGCTTACAGGGAATCTTCCATTTGATGACCAAAATGTGGTTGTCCTTTATCAAAAGGTATAAAGCAAAGAATGAAGCATTACAGGGACACATTTGGCTAATTTCATTTCATGCAACAATATCTCATGGTGATATTTATTTGTTCTCAGATTCTGAAGGGGAATGCTCATATTCCAAAGTGGCTCTCTCAAGGTGCCCAAGATATACTGCGAAAAATTCTGGATCCTAACCCGATTACCCGCATAGATGTGGATGGAATAAAGGCACATGATTGGTTCATGCAAGGTTATGCTCCGGCTGTGCCATTTAATGATGATGATGAAGACATCAGCATGGCTGAAGGCAGCCTAGATATGACTGAGGTAACCTATGTGGGTTGTACTTATATTTTATAATACCATGGTTTTAGTCTTTTAGCCGAGTGATAAAGTCTGAAATTCATCTGTTTTCAGAAGCATAATCACATTCAAGAAAACATAGCAATCAACCAAATGAATGCTTTCCAGCTAATTGGGATGTCCTCCTGCCTTGATTTATCCGGATTCTTTGAGAAAGAGGTGAGCTCAATGATAGTTTCAATTTAGTTTTTAAGCATGCTTTAATTTCCTCACATCTACTAAAGACTTAATTTAAACTAAGTCCCAGGCTCAACATACAAAGCAAATCCTAAGCTGGAAGTGTTCCAATTGAAAGGGCAAAATGCTAAAAAAACATGAACGAAAGAATAGCAGCCAGGAACCAGAAATTGATAAAGCCTACCTTCTCTTAGTTGCCTGCTTGTCTTTGTTCGGCACTAATACTGTCAATACTCTACAGATGTAGATGTTTTATTTTTTGTCATGACCTTCCACTAAAGTCAGACATGTGACTCGAGTTGCAGGATGCTTCTGAAAGGAAAATCAGATTTGCATCAAATCATTCCCCAGCTTATTTATTTGAGAAGATTGAGAGCATTGTCAGAAAAATGGGTTTCCAAGTACATAAGAGCAACGGCAAGGTAAATGATCTCCTATCATGTCTATGAACTTTTGGTTATGTTCAGAATCAGGATGTTGAGAATCATATTATCATGTCCTGCAGCTAAAAGTGATCCAAGATTGCAAGGGGCTAGTAAATTCCAGAGGGCAAGAATCATTATTAATTTCTGCAGAGGTATTTATAGTACATAACAGATTCATAGTTAAAGAATAAACTAATGCAGCCGTCTTCCTTGTGTATTCCTATCAGACTCTTCTTGTTTCTTTTTCATGATGCTTCTATTTGACCTTCCTATTCTAAACATTGTGGTATTATGATTCCAGGTGTTTGAGATCAATGAATCTCTTTATGTTGTAGAGCTAAAGAAGTCATCTGGAGACTGCTCCCTGTACAGAAAGGTATTACTCCTTCCCTTGATGATTCTGTATTTGAAAGGCTTGATTTTGTTCCTGGCCATTTCATTTTTAGCAAATATTTGATTTAGTGTGTGTTTTCATCTTGTGATGCAGTTATGTGAGACACTCTCAGAGGACTTGGGCATATGCAAAAGCCAGCAATTGTTAAAGCAAGATTCAGTCAAACAAGAAATAGGTAGATACAATAGCAGCTTTTAACAAAAAGCCCCGTACTAAGCTGTAGATAGAAACTAACACAAACAATATACTGATTTTAAAACAGTATATTGGCCATGCACCTATTACAAATGTGCTCTCTTATGCCTTTGTCATGAATCAAGTCTTAAGAGGCTTAGATTATGACACAATGGCAACTGACATGTATGAAACTCTTCCTAAGGGACAATATTATGCAAACGAGTCAACTATACATATAAGAGATTGAGAATTACCTGATCTCTATGTTTCTCTTATATGTTGATACTGGAATGTAAGACCCTCTGCTTCTGAAACCCCTAGCTGACTTTCATGAGTCAAGAAAGAAATTATGATATGGTGTTCTTCGAATGAAGTTCCTTCAGATGCATGTTCAATTAAAGGAACACCTCTCAAGCTCATGGGTATAAGATAACAACTCCTGCACGGTCCGGTTGTTCTGTACAAGTTTGTAACTTCACCAGTAGTCCTTGCATGAACATTGTCCTTCACTGAAATGGTGGAAACGGTTACGGTCTCTAATGATCAACTTGCGGTTGTATACCAAGGAAATAAGCTTAATGGCTGAATGGCAGTCTTCACAAGCTCTGAGATTCTTTGTTATTCGCAGAGTTGATCTTGCAGGAGTGGTTAGCAGGCCAAAAGCAATGGCGAGCTTCTCACTATGTTCGGCCAGTGCACGCTCCTTAGATTGCTCATCAATGTCTTGCAACACTAAGCCTGTCATTGGCCTATATCCAGCTTGTCTTAAGCGATCCATCATCTCTTCCAACATTTTGTAGATCTCCTTGGACCTTGGATGTGATCTATCGCCAGAAACAAACTCATGAATTGTGTTCTGCCACTGAATCGAGCTCCTTCCAGGAATTCGCTGAATGTTCTCCCTCCTAAGCATCGTCCTCATCTCTGCGACACCTTCCCATGAATTTGCTTGTGCATATATGTTTGACAGTAAGACATAGTGCCCATCAGCATGAGGATCCAATACTCGCAGTTTAGCCATAGCTTCCTCTGCAACTTCTACATTCTTATAGATGCGACAAGCCCCAAGAAGTGCCCTCCAGATAACTGCATCGGCCTCGAATGGCATGTCCCTGATGAGCTGCCTTGCCTCCTCAATATGACCTGATCGCCCCAAAAGATCAACCATGCACCCATAGTGCTCAACCTTTGGTGTTATACCATGCCTTTCATTCATTGAACTGAAATACTTCTTGCCTTCACTTACAAGACCAAGATGAGTACAGGCTATAAGAACCCCAATGAAGGTGATCTCATTTGGTTTCAGTCCATCTGATATCATCCTTGAGAATAAGCTGATAGCATCATGGCCAAGCCCGTGATTGGCCAACCCGATGATCATTGAGCCCCAAGTTAGCACATCCTTCGACTGCATGGAGTGGAATACACTCAGTGAATTCTCGATGTCACCACACTTGGCATACATGTCGATCAGAGCAGTCCCAAGCTTGACATCCACCTCAATCCCGTTGCTCTGCACAAACTGATGCACCTCTGCACCAACGGCCAGCGCCCCCATGTCACCGCAAGCAGAGAGCACACTCACCATGGTGATGCAGTCTGGGGCGACACGGTCTGCACGCATCTCCTTCCACAGCTCCAGTGCCTCCTTTGACCGCCGGCCTTTAGCGTATGCTGACATCATCGAGCTCCAGGAGAAGGCGTCCCTGTTCTCCATCCCATCGAATACCTCCCTTGCCATGGAGACCTCCCCCTTCACCGCGTACCCGTGGATCATCGTGTTCCACGAGACCATGTCTCTGTCGCGCATTCCGTCGAACACCTTTCTCGCCTCCGCGACCTCACCGCGCGCGACGTAGGCAGCGAGCATGACGTTGCAGAGGAACACGTCCCTGCGTGGCGCCTCGTCGAACGCGGCGCGCGCGAGGTCCGCGCGCCCCGCCTTGGCGTAGGCCTCGACGAGCGCGGTGCGCACGAAGAGGTCGGCGGCCGCGAAGCCGGACTTGAGCGCGCGCGCGTGGAGGGACGCGGCGCCGAGGCTTAGGCCGAGGCCGGGCGTGGAGGGAACGGATTCCGAGACCGCGGCGGTGGCCTGCAGCGCGAGGGAGAGGGAGAAGGAGTTGCCGAGGAGGCGGGGCGCCCGCGGCAGCAGCGCGCGGAGGAGGAGGAGGGCTTGCAGCGGGAGGCACGCGCGGAGGTAGCCGCGCATCGCGGTGGTGGCGAGGAACGCGTCCGGGCACGCCGACTTGACGAGGAGAGCGTGCGCGGCCAGGTGCTCCGGCCGCGCCGCCGCCGCCGCTGCGCCGCGCCGCGCGCGCATCGCGCGTGGAAATTTCTCGGTTTGCTGGGGCGGGAGAAGGGAAACCGCCGCGCTTGCGGGCTTGCTGGCTCGTCTCGCAGTCACAGGGAGGATTCTGGCCGTCGGATCGGCAGACGCAAGATGCCAAGATCTGACGGCTCGCAGGATGCCACCGAGGAGTCGGGGGGCAGCGAAGCACACGTCGAACGGGCTCTGGCCGCTCGATTCGTGCGCGACTCGCGAGTATTCTCCACCGACCTGACCAACGCCTCGCCGTCGCCGTCGCCGCCGCCGCCCCCGCCCCCGCCGCCGCTGCAGGAGACGGGGTGTGGACGGCACGATGAGGAGCAGCGAGGCCATGGACCTCCTGGGCTTCCCTCCCTACTCCCGGCCATCCCCTTCCGAGGTCCGCCCTTGATTCCCGTCTCTCCCACTCTTCCCGGCGAATGCGATTTAGCCTGAAATACTCCGCAGCGCCAGTTCTGGTAAAGCTTGGCTAAAACGGGCGAAGTTCGAGGAGATTTATGCCTGTACGCTTCCGAATTTTTCAGTTTCTACTCTTCATCCCCATGATGCAGGTAAAAGCTGCGTATAGAAGAATGGTCATGGAGTCCCATCCTGATCGTGTTCCAGAGCATCTGAAATCGCAGGCTGAGTCAAAATTCAAGGAGGTAAGGTAATCTCTTAGCAAAGATTGCTTGCTATCACCATGCATGATCGTCAATTTTGCTTGCTAATCCCTGCGCAGAGATTGGAACTGTTTTAACTTGTTTCTCGTCTGCTATATTTTGGGCACTATAGCGACGATGTTAACTTCTTTAATTGACCAACACAAACCATTTCTGGTTAGAGATGAGAAATAATCCATATTTATATCCACATATTGATCCACATAGATATTAGGCATATAGCACAAGCAATTCCTGGCTTTGTTTTTCCCTCCCCTGTAATAATTATAAAACATGTGCTTATGCTTTGCAGATAGCAGAAGCATATTCTTGTTTGAAGGGTGGTATGTTCTTACTCAACTTAATCGCTACTTGCTTTGAAAAACTACTAGAAGCAGTACAGTGCTTACTTTGGTATGATGTTCACTGATGAGTTGTATCTCATCCACCGTTTGCAGGAAGAAGATCAGGGAGTAGGATGGAAGGTAAACTTGACTGCATGATGAAAATTACTCACATAATCTACATAGCTGATGGTTGCTTTTACCCGAGCGAAGCTAATGAGATATATCATTCACACAGTTCATGTTATGCGGTCTGGTGTTCCGACGGGATATGGAAGATCAAATAAAGCACTAGTTAAAGCTCCATTTCTATTCATCATGTTTGCAGCAGTTTCTCTTGGTGCCTTTAGTGCGTCAAGGTAACCTACACTGTCTTTTCCATTTTCTTCTTATTTTTGACACAATATATTGTGTAATCGAAGAAATTATCTTGGATTTGTGAAGAGCGTATCAACGGCAAAAGGAACTCTGTTCCTCTCAGAATCCCTTTCTACCATAGAGGAGGACCACTGTACGGTGTCCATTCATAGGCCAGAAGAGGTTCTTGTTATATTGTACAGATGTAAAACAATCACACCCTGAATAAAGGTACAGTTTGGTGTTCTGTGATTGCTGTTTCAGAGCACGTAAAATCATATGGTGTTGGTTCTCTAATCACACCTTCAATGATCAACTTTGTTCTGAATTGATTCATGGGCAAGCTCTATTTATGCTTAATTATGGGGTGTCATGGCAGCTAGACACCACGGCTTTACAGTATATTTGAACAAAGGAACTGTCAGAATGTTCCTTCAACAAACGCTGCTTTCTGAATTCAGACACACCCATCTCTTAGACTATGGAAGGTTTTCAACTAGTCTGTTTTCAAATATGATACGCCCTGCTGCAATATAAACGTAGGATTCAAGAGGTTCAACTGCAACCGGGGGATCTACGACACGATTCGATGGCCCTAGACAGCGGCTCGACACGAGTCGGCCAAATCGGCCGGGACGCAGCTGCAGCAACCCAACCAAAGGAAACACGGAAACCCGCTCTTTCGACGGTTTGGTCATCTACCCTTGATGGAACAAAACTCGGTCTGGTCATCTACACTGTGATCGTCTCTAATGAAAGGTAGAACTCATGCCATTTGGGTTCAAAAAAATACGAACCAAACCAGTTAATTGCATACGCTCTGTCGAAGCACAGCTACAAAATGCAGCCATTTGATGATTAACAAAGAAGACATCATCTCTCAAAAATATAGCGATTCAGAGTTGCAGGGTGTTCTTAACTTCAGAAGGATTATACACGGAACAGCAGTTACATTGGGATCAAAGCATTTACCAGAATCAGCACCCATTAAACTGTCAAGCAACATGGCAACTAAAGCACTGGGCTGAATCAGTAACCAGCATGAGATTTACAAGAAGCGCCACAGTTATGAGAACTGTCAGCAGCATTACAAAATGCATCCCACCATCTGAGGTGGGAGAAGTTATGCCCAACCGCGCTAAGATTTACTTCAAACCTTCCCCAACAAAGGCAGCCACCGATATACCATGCAGCAAATAGCATGATTTTCTTGAATGCAATTTGTTGGAATTTCAGACTATCTTGCCATGCATCAAAAGTAGAAGTGCAGACAGGATCAATCATCCAAAGCCACCTGGATTCACTGAACTTCACATGATGCATCCATCCATGTGTGTTGATTGTTGAAGCGAGTACATGTAGAAACTGGGACTTCAACATGACTTCATTGAGTAGCTTAATAGCAGCAGCTATGCTGATACTATGGAATATTTCCTCAAAATCAACTCATATATCGAGGATGCCTTTTAAACCATCTAGGTACAATGAGAACAGATCATAGCCACCAGCATCAGGCACTGATTTACTGCCTGAACTTGTGATAGCCCTTCCAATCCGCTTTATAGTCGATTGCAGAAACATCTTACGGCACCAAGTATCCCATAAGAATAACCGCAACCAGGCTAACCGACAAGAGTTCTTTTGACAGACTGTTTCCCACTAAGACATAGCAAGTCTAAGACTACTTACTATTTCACTCCTGCTAATACATATGGTGTATAAAACTAATTAACATCCCTAAACTTGGCAAAATGCAGATAAAGCACTGTGCTAGGAAACTTTGACAGAACTTAGCTTTTGCAGACACAGTTTGCACTGACCACCAGAACCTAAAAGTATACATTTGATATGAGCAGAAAAATGTACCAGTGCTAAGCTTTCCCATTAGCATTTGTAGTAGCAGCAGCCACTATTATGTTGAAGGACAATGGCTGCCAACCTGAAGAATGGGGCACAAACCATTTTTTTGTGTTGATTATGATATTCAGAACCTGAAGAACTTCACCAAGGGCAAGATGCTTCAGGCATGTTTTCTTCAACATAGTAGCAGCTTGATACCTGCAGGCAAAAAAAATATTACAATAGTTTCTCTCAGGGAAAATTATAAAAATCGACACATATTTATGAGTAATGGAGCCTCACCTAGACTGAGAATTCTTTATCGCAGAATAGCCAGGGGCAGAAGACATGAAAGTATGAACAGCATCTAGAGTTTCTTTTGGGTATTTTGCATTATCATCCATTATATTGACACACTTCCAGAGATTTTCGTTTTTCCCCAGAAAGAATGACATCTTCCCTAATTTTTTCATGACAACAGCTTGATTCTGCATGGCAACTTGAAGAGCCATCTTAACATCAAAATTCGGAAGATTAGCATCCCCAGAACATATACAGTCTGCTATATATTGTTCAGTTGGGGGTATCTTCTCAGCCTTCAGTACTTCCAAAGCACCTAAGATATATCTTACAAGACCTTGAGGATCTGAAGATGGCTGTGGACATCCCAGGTTGGTTCCCCAATGTCCAGTAGTTTGCATGTTGCTAGGCAAGTTAGGTTGAGTTGGAGGCCTGTAACTATAATCACTGTAACCAGGCTGAACCATATGAGGGGTACCAGGATGGTTTGGATGGTAGTTGACATTCAAACCTTGGTTATTATGACCTCTAGGGTATTCAGAAACATTTAAGCGACTCATATCAGGATAATTGATTGGTGGTCCATGATAAGGTGGGCCACTGGGCCAGGACTGCAACGACGGTGCAGTAGGAATACCATTATGCCCGGCTGGTGATGGACATGAGTTGCTTCTCTGTGAATTTGATGACTGAAAATTGCCAGATCCACCATGAGGACGATGATTCACTGGGTTCTGTGGTCTAGGTTGCTGAGAAGATTTATGATACTTTGGATGACCATGGCTAGTAACATCAGAAGCACCATTTTTAGATGAAGATTCAGTTGGCACACTAGCCTTCTTACCCTGATAAAAGTCATGAGGAGCACTCTTTTGATGGGGAAGAGCAGATTTTACAGGCTTTTTGGACAGAGGAAATGGCTGCATTTTTGGTTTATTCTGCTGATCCACCTGTGCCCCATCTTGCAAATCAGAACTCGGTAATGACGATGATGATGGCGTGGGAGGTTGACTTGGCTGGCTAGCAGTGCTTCCTACAGAACTATCAGATACTCCATCAACAGAGTTATCATCGGCCCTTGTTGATTTAGATATATTGTCTGACTGGTTCTTCCGAGCTTGCCTCACTTTAGGTTGTTTATCTCCCTTTCCATTACCACCTTTTTGCTGATCAAACGGGATGCTATTCTGTACTTGAGTGCTATTATGTGGAGTTGCATCTGAAGAATCTGAAAGCATGTTCTTCGATGCATCCGAACGATCCACACCACCATTCGGTATGCTACTTATGTATGGTGACTCTGCCAATGGTGGTTCCCCAGCCACAAGGCTTTTCCATAGCCAAACATGTTTTGCTGCAGCAGTAAGTGCTTGAGACACATTTGGAGGTTGTGCTAGTAGAATATTGTACCGTCTCATTACTAGCTTATGAAGGGCATATGAGAAGTCCCGATCGCCAGATATCAGCAAATAATTTGCTGGTGGAGGGTTGTCAATAGCCCAGATCAACATGTCAACTAAGATCTTCTTATCACTTGCATCTTTAATGCCTGCATTTGTTACAAGAAAAATAAAATAATAACAATTAGATAACATTCAACTATCACATAGATGAACAGAGAACTGTTGGATTTTCAGTGCAAATGCAAGTGGTGTTAACATTAGACTTGGAAACAGATGATGTAGCTGTGCCAAGTCTGTTATTGCAATAATCTGTGAATCTTACAGATAGAAATGCCCAATTGAAACAACTTCTCATTACTCATTCATAAAGAAATTAGCTTTCACAATAGCTCATAAGACTAAAAATCACACCACTGATATAGCACTTGTAAAATCAACACTTAATCAGATAATACTAGACTAGTCTTAAGAATAATCCACAATAAAACACTTCACTATGGGAACAATCAGCCTATTAGATACACTAATAACTCAAAGGCAAAATACATGATTATTAGAAAATTCAAAACCATATCATGTAAATATAATCAATAGTCAGGTCAACGAAAAATAGCAAATAAACACAGCAGAATCCACGATCACCACCAGCACACCCCCATCAAATATCACCTCGCAGCAGCCATCACTTCAAGAGGAAACAAATTTGTATAATTCCACGAGCAAACCAAAAGGTCAAACATCATAAACCCTAAATCAATCACTTTCCCAACCCACATCCGGCAAGCCCACCAATGCCAGCATAATCCACAAGCCAAAAAAGGTAAATACCATCAGATGAACACATCTCCGATAAGGAAACTTCTAAACCCTAAGATTCAGAGTTGCCCTCGAGTATCAGAGCAGATCCATCAAACAGACGAAAACCGACACACCAAAAGTTAGAACAGCAACCGCGCTCTTCAGTTCAGAGACAATCGGAACGGCGCAATCCGCATGCATTGGCCAGGGGTCAGAGGATCAACACGCGACGAGCAGTTAGGGAACAATTGGGGGTGGTTGGGGAGTATGGACGGCGAGAGAATCCGTACCTGCGGGGACGTGGTTGAGCGCGATGCCGGTGCTGGAGAGGGCGTGCTGGACGTGGTTGGGGACGCAGTTGGTGTCTCCGTAGGCGGAGATGGTGATGGGGCCGGTGTAGCCGGCGGCGGCGAGGGCGGAGCTCATGTTCTGGGCGATGAGGTGGGCGTCGCAGCCGCGGGGGACATGGCAGTTCTCGATGTCCCACCACACCGAGGTCTTCACCGCTGCGTACTCCCCCATAGTCGCCGCCGCCGCCCGCCCCGGTTCCGCCGGCGGAGAGGTGGGGTTGGGGGTTTTTTATGGTTTGCGACGGCGGCGGCGGCGGCGTCGAGGTAAGCCTTGAAGGAAGGTATTGTTTTTCTATTCTAAAAAATGGTACAAATTTGCTGCCAAGTGGAGAAGTTGCTTATAACGGCGCGTTGGATTTTACATCCGGATTTTTAAAATTGTTTATTAAGCTTTCTGACACTATTCCCTTAATGAAAGACAGTATTCTCTCAGCATAGAAACAGAAAAAGGAACATATTACTAAAGTGTCTTGGCAATCTTACAGAAGATCACGGAAAGTATCTCAACAAATCTAACAATAATGGATTTAGGAATTCCAAAAGACTATGGAAACAAGATCATGAAGCTAGATCCCATGGTTAATGATGAGGACATGACACGCATGCATATGTACATAAATGGTGCATGGGGTGGAGAAGAAGGAGACCAATAAGATTTTACAAGTCAACAAGAAGGCCCAACATTAATCCGATTCGAGTCCCCAAGATGGAGGCCCAAAGAAACTCAAGTTCGAGTCCACCTCGGAATCCAGGAGCAGCCCACACTAAATCGGAAGCCCAGGTCGCATACGGGCTCGGTTTTGGACGTTCTACATATGCATGGAAAGCTAAGGAGATAAGCTTTCCAATGGCGCCAGTTTCACCTCAAAATTCGTCCGGAGTCATCGGGAATCGACGAAACAAGTTGACGTCCAGAATCTGTCTCGGTGCTGCGTCGCCGTATTTTGGCCTTTGGGCCGTGTATCGTGTGGAAGCCCATAGGGGGGCGCCCCTCCAACCCTAGCACGCCCTTTAGGTTATATAAACTCAGTAGCCGCCGTCGTTTAGACTCGGGTTTTGCTTAGATTAATCTGTTGAAAACAGTTTCGCCGTCATCGGTTTGTAGAACCCCAACTATCGTGCTTAATCATTCATCTGCAGTGTCACTTCATATTGAGAGCTGCGTTCTTTCGAATTCTTGCTTGTGTTCTTCGTTTCGCAGGCAGGGATTAGCCTTCTCGGCGAGGTCAACCGGGTTGTGACACGGTTGATAACCAGAGGAGTCGTGGTGCTAAGATTGCGGGGTTCGAGTCGCTGACTTGAAGCCGGATCGGTGTGTTGCGCTCCGCCCAAAACGAGTTATCTTTCACCTGACGGAAGATCGGGCCATCCCGTTCCCATCAGTTAATTCTCTAGAGTTTCTTTGAAGGGAGTTTTACATATATATATAACTCATATGTGTCGTTCCATTACAACTACATGATCTTAAGTCCTTTTGATAAACATCTACTAAAGTAAATTGGACAGTTTTGATCTTATGATCATAAAAGAATTATATTTAGTTACCAAAACCCTTTTTTAATTGTATCCACCAGGATTGATTGTTTATAGCAAACTTCATATGAAAATTATTCATTTTTCGTTTACTCCAAAGAGGATTTAGTAAGAAGCTATATAATTTTATTTAACAAAAGTTTATGAGACAACAGTGTGAAGATCACTTAGTGTGAAAAGGAGAAGAACATGTGACTATATACAACATCTCGTATCCTCGTTTTTTTTGAGAGGATCTCGTATCCTCGTATTAGATGGTACCTCTACTGCTATGGTTTAAGACAAGGGAAAAGTCCATTTTACAACCTCCAACTATCACAAATGTCCGATTTTCAACCTTGAACTACAAAACCGGATAACAAAGGCCATCGAACTGTCAAAATCGTGCAAATTTAGCCCTTAGGGTGGTTTCGAAGCTGATTTTGTATTTTGTAAAAAAAATTAAAAAAATCCAATTATATCTAAAAAATCAAAACTAATTCATCTTAAATCAGAAAAATATAAAACCAGTATAAAAAAATTTCTAAAAATGTAACCTATCTATTATTGCTCTATTTGAATCTTAATTATTCAAAAATAATATGTATAACTATAAACAACCAAATACTATGGACATAAAAAATGAATCTGATTAACTGACAAATATAGTGACAATAGATAGGTTACATTTTTAGAAAACTTTTGATACCAATTTTGTATTTTTTGACTTAAAATGAATTACTTATGAATTTTTTAGTTTAAATTTGAATATTTTTAATTTTAACAAAATGGAAAACCATCTTCGAAACCACCCTAAGGATTAAATTTGCACGGTTTTAACATGGATGGCCTTTGTTATCAGGTTTTGTAGTTTAAGGTTGAAAATCAGACTGTTGTGATAGTTGAATGTTGTAAAATGGACTTTTCCCTTAAGACAACATTCTCTATTGCTAAGGTTGTATGGTTTAAGGCTAAATTTGTATTTCTAAGTTTTCTAGAAAAAAAATATTCTTAAGAGTAAAAATTCCACCGTCAAAGCCGTTAGTAGTGAAAACATCTTTCAATGACCAAATAATGGCTTAGTCAAAGGATATGCACATCTTCCTCTCACCGGCAAACCTTCTTGGTTTTAGGTCGATGGAAGACGTAAATGTACAGTCATGGGGTTTACAAGTGGATGACTTTCCATTTAGGCAGGTACACAACCCACCTAATGACTAAAGCAAAGCAAATAAACTAGCACAAATGACATATTGGCAGAAGAACAAGTTGTGCCATCGGAGGGCAAGCAAAGCAAAAACAGGCGTCAAAAGCCAATGCCGCCGCGTCACAAAGGCAAAACCGGGCAGCTAAAATCCCACACCAAACCCGACCGCGGAGGGCGGAAAGCTCCTCGCTGGTTTGCTTCCCTTTCTCTCGTGGGGCGCGGCCGGAGCTCGTCTGCTTTACACGGCTGCTGGCACAGTAACACTCCCTGCGGGCTGCAGCTTGCCAGCTTTCATCTTCTGCAGCAGGGGTGCCGGCTGGGAGGGGAGGATCGGAGGAGCGCGTTGCAACCGTGCGCCATTATTTTTGTATGTTCTCATCCTGTCCTCACACGGGAGGAGAACAGAAGGTTCTATTCTATCCCGTGCTAGCACATGCGCGTCAAGTGTCTGGGGGCCACGGCTCAGTGACTGACAGAGCTCACTGGAGAAGATTAGTACAGTGGTGTACCCGTGTCTCTTTGCTGTAACTGTTCGAGCAGACGGGCAATCTTTATCCCTTAGTGGAGCTTATAAGCTCCACCAACAACACGGATAGGATCATGCTCGGCAAAAGTCGAGCTCTTCGTGTTCTTGAACAGGGAAAAGTCGAGTTCGATGTTCAATCGTCGTACAGATCTTCTCAGCGACCAATCATGCTGCTGGTAAAGGTTCCAGGCGTGAGCTGGTGACACTGCATTTCAGCAGCATCGGCTTAGCTCTCTCGGAAACGTTATTTTATTCCTCCAGGCACAGGACTCTGAATGTACGGCGCAGGTGCAGCAGACCGTAATCTGTTGGCACGAATGGCACTGAAATTTGGTTGGGAGTTGAGACATCCCTGTCTCCTGCAGTGCATATCAGAGCTCAATGGTACCACAGCTATTGTAAAGATCTCCCTGTCTTCGTTGCTTGTTGATGAACCTACAGCTTAAAGACTTCACAATGCTGAATGCAGACTCTGTACAACAAGGACGAAGTCAAGCAGATGATGGGATTAGCTGCTGCTGCTGCTGAGAATAAGCTACACTTTGCGGTCATCAGTAACGCTCCAAGAGCATATTTTTAATGCTGATTTCTGAGAGGCTGAGGGATCAAATCATACTATTTTTCTGCGGAGGGGTCATTACTAAATATCTGAAGTAAGTGTGCTATGCGCACAAGGCAGCAGAGCAGATATAGGTGGCTGGCCCATTACAACAATATTTGCAGACCACACCACTGGATTATATTACAAGAAGAAGAGCAGCCTAATTACAGGAAGAGAGTCGTATCAGGACATCAAATCAAGTTATCAAGGCAACGGCTCCTCTGAATCTCCTAGCCTTGACAAGTGGAGGTAAGCGTCAGTACCTACAACCACGGTAGTGCAGTTATATATTTGATTGCCACTCTAGAGTTTTATAATGTTTGAGGAAGAAAAATATGTAGCACATGAACTGCAGCTAAACATGGTTAATTCGTACTGACAAAATATAAATTGACCAGGTGAAATATGATCATACCATATCCTTCCATAGAGATGATCTGCAAGTCTCCACCAAAATACCGAGCATAAAGGCGGCTGATTGGAAGCCCGAAACCATATCCGGCCATAGTTACTCCATCGTTAGGTCCATATCCATCTAGCTGAGGTGGATTCTTTGCAGTGCTATACATATATGTGAAAATTCTTGGGAGGCCACTTCTTGGTATCCCACCACCTTCATCACTAACCTGCATCAGCAAAGGATTCAAAATTAATCACCACATCTTTTTGTAACGAAAATTTAATCACCACATTGTGCACAACATATTTTGTTTTTTCCATTACAGCGATAAGTATCATCTTGATCGACAAACAAGATAAAACAAGCATCCTTCACATAAAAGAGAACTATATCAAGCACTTGACGTAAGTTGATTTTGACGAAACTGTGGAAGTTCCATCAAATTTACTTAACTTTACAAATTTCTATAAATTTGATTAATATAGTATTGCACTTGAAAATATCAGTGAGGATTCCATAAAGGTTGCTGGAGGTTACAAATTTCCAGACAACGCCTTTCGTTAGTAAATACTAAATAACTGTACAAACAGTTCATGATAGGTGATGTCAGACTACTACCTTGATAGTAACATCCTCTTCTCCATCAGCAACTATAATTCTAACTGGGGGGACATCTTCATCAGAATTCATATATCGTTCTTGCACTGCACGAAGGGAGTTCTTCACCAATTCAAATAACATCAGATGTAGGTGTATTGGGACATATCTGTATTTGATGAAAAGTCAAAGAGTAAGCTAGCATTTCATTTTTGTATTTTGTATTTTCAATAAAAATGAACACGACAAACCATGTGAGTTATAAGAGGCATCCAGATTGAATATAAATCATATTTTATGACAATACAATCACCAAAAATCTATATAGATATTCTCATTAGACATCAAGTCAACAAAGGTAACTCGTGATAGATTATAAGACTTACGGAAATGTAAAATTTGGATCACCATAAATGTTAATATCAGGAGCCGATCCATATTCCCTTAAACAAATAGAACGGGCATCTTCACTAGCAGCTTGAGCCACCTGTACGGGGGACAATCTTGTATTAATGAGGCCTATGACGCCAGGCTCCGGTTCAGGATCATGCAAAGCCACATGCTGCCCTGCAATTAAGCAAGCTCGAATAACTCAGACCACATATCTAATAACAACATACCTATCTATTGTTTGACTTAGGACCTGCATATGAGACCGGAATATGCTCCATGTTCCAAAATAGAGTTTAGTAACAAATAAACCAGAACAAAAGGTGCACTTTGCTTGATAGATTTACAGTGAACTTTTGTTACTAGTATGCTTTTGGGGAAAAGGTAGTATTCATGTTACTGTTAGACAAATAGCTCATAACAGAAGATTTGGCATATCATGTCCAAGAACTAAACTGGACAATAGCAAAGTTGCCAGTACATTTTACCCTTCATAAATTAAGCTCTTGACAAGAACAGTTTGAAGGTTGCAAACCTATCAGCATGCGGATGCCAATCCTTGACATGTAGAATCGATCAAGGAACTCGTGGATCTCATGTAATCTAAAGGGGTGGGACAGTTGCTTCTTCAGCTGCTGCACTCCCAAAGCCATTGTTGGAACCACATTATTGTGCCGGACCTTGACCATTTTAAGCATTTGTGTGAAAGCAAGCTCGTCGTTCCGGCTCCTCACTTCAGGGAAGTATCTGATGTCGCGGAACGAGTCCAAGTACCAATCCCTCACCTTAAGAAATAACAATGGTTAATTGACCAGACCAAACATCAGTACCACTCTGGCATCAGAATGGTCAATTTGGTTAACGAAATATCTCTCAATAAAATAAACATTCTTTACTGACTTCAGGTATTATAGTATTGACGAGGAAAGGTAAAGGAGATGAAGAACCCCACTCAGGGGAAAAAAAAGTTAAGCAAGCCACCAAGCAAGAATCTCCCAGAATTTGTTTTAAGAAGGAAGAATCTCCGGCATTTAAGGATTCCTTCTTATCCAACAATACAGCTTGTTGCTCCTCCAACAAATGCAACTACAATCTCGTAGGAACAAGGAATCGAAGCTAAAATCTACGAGCGGCATATCAACCTGAGACAACAGAGTGACTGTTGGACCACGAGTGGAATCGAAAGAAACAGACCTACAAAAAAAGAAAAGGAAGCACCATCTACCCATAAATGAACCACGTTTTCAAAATTATTGGGAACCAAAATCCTGCTAAATTCCCAATCGCTTTCAGTCAGTTACTTGTGAACTAAACCGAAAGCTAACCTCAGTGAAACAGAGATACTAATCTTAGGAAGAAAAAAAAACATCCTAAATGAACAGAGGTGCACCAAGCCTCTCCAATCGCATCTGGACAAGGAGGACAAACAATCAGGAGAACGAAATGACCACCCAATCAAACATCTAGTAAGAATGAGCTAAACTAACTTGGAGAGAGGGACAGAGTCAGAGAGAGGGGAGGGGTGGGAGGCAAGGCATCGACGGACCTTGAGGATGGCGGGCTTGTTGGAGAGCCCGAAGGGCAGCGACTCGAGCTCGAGCGCGCGGCGCGCGAAGCGGATGGGGAGCTCCCTCTGCAGGAACTGCGCGGAGAGGAGCAGGTTGCGCTCGGTGGGGCGCGAGCCGAACTCCATCATGTAGCGCAGGCTGACCCCCGTCTGCTTCATGCTCCCCCACCGCACCACCTCCTCCGCCACCGCCCGCGCCACCGGCTCCGACGCCATCATGCCCCCAACCACGCCGCCGCTCGCCGCCGCCGGCGCCAATTTGATCAGCCAGTAACCGCCCAATCACCGGTGGGATTAGCGAGCGAGGCGGCCAATCAAGGCAGACAGCAGCGGCAACGAGGACACGGAGCGAGCCAAATGGCGGAGGCCGCTTATAAAGGCCGGCTAGAGGTGTGGGAGAAGGGATCTTTGGTGGGCCCACTTGTCAGTGGCCGGTGAGGCCAGTATCTCGTGACTAGGCCGGTGCTGGCCCATCTGTCAGTCAGTGTAACGGTTTGCGTGGCCGGTAATCCGAAGGGGAATCGGTTAGCAGGGCTTAGTGGTTAGTGCACAGCTGGCCCAATAGCGTGCGAGGACCATGGGCTTATCCTTGAGGATTTGGGAATTACGCCGTACAAAGAACCCATGTGAACCATACCACCAGATGAGCGAATATCATGTTTTTTTCATCAAACAATAATCTCGAGATTTTCACCAATTTTCTCGTGCAAAGGTGTCTTCGTGTCGAAAATTTAATGTGAGAGAGAATATTGCGTGTGAGATTAAACGACTTTTGCAATGATTTTCCATACTCGTTTTGTTAAAGATGGAAGAATCGGTTAAGCAAAGAGTGGAGCATCAGTGCTAATCCGACCACTAACTGGGATGATTAGAACCTAGAGGATATGATGCTGTTACTGCCATCCCATCACTGTCACCGGCAACCATGACTAATTCTCAGAGGAATTTTTGGTACAGGGGCACTAGCATGAGAAAAGAAAGAGTGATTCTTTTGCACCAACTAGTGGACAGTATCCATGGCTGGATCCACACCACAAGTCATTCCCCACATACAAAAAATCATACAATATGACCAGTGGCCTAGCTTTGGGTGCACGATTTCTCACCGAAGTGGTTAGAGTTTTCTCCACTCTATCCTGTAAGTGGTGACAGTAACTTCGTGAGGATTTTGAGCCTCAATTTTCTCCGGGGGAATCCTTGGTTAAATTTGATCCGGGAGGTCGCAATTTATTTGCTAGAATGTGCAAGAAAGAAGCAAGATATATAACTCGATAGGGCCCCGAAGAGAGTTCCAACCATGCATAGATAGAGTAGATTAGCAAGTCCACATGATCATTTTGTGGCTCTGTGGAGCTCCAATTGTACCGCACAACACATGAACCATATGTTTCCTATAGTGAGCACATGTGACTCAGCTCTTCTTCATTACTGTTGAATTAGATAAGCATGATGCATCGTACCACTGGCCATGCTAAAGCATAATACCATTTCTAAGTTCATACATATCCCTCGTCGATCAAGAAATACAATGACCAGAGTAATTGGATGGATATTTTAATTTGCAAGCTAGAACCTTGCAGAACCACTCTTTTATAAGCACTTGAGGGGAAAAGGAATGGCAACTGGATCCATTATAAGTTTCTCTTGTGAGGAGGAAGTATGAAAGAAGGTAATACATACTCTGGGCACCCTACATGGTTCTTCAATGAAGAGGTTAGAGCTTTCACCAGTGTTGAGTTTTGACGATTGCTTAAAGAGGATCTTAAGTCTCAATCTTATCCAAGGAATCTATAGTCAAATTTGTCAAGCAATACGACAGTTGCTAGAACATTTGAGGAAGGGAAAATGGCTCAAAAGTTGTATCTAAGGCCACACAAAGAGTTCCAACCATAGAGTGAATTGGTGGGATCACATGTGTGTAGAGCTATGATGGTATCACGTTATAGAAAAGAACCGTATTTATATTTGGACACGACTATAGCGAGAACGTTCTCCATTTAGCGTCACCGCGAGAGCCCCCGTCTTATCTCGCGGCCCCACCTCCACCTTATCTTCTTTGCAGGCCCCACCTCCTTATCTTCTTTCTGCTCCCCGCGCGTCTCGTCTTCATCCTGTCACGGCCGCCGCCCCGCACGTCTCCATGCTCAGCCCCCCCCGCCCCACCGTCGCCCGCCGCCGGCCTCCACCGCGGCCTTTGGCGACCTCGCCGCCGCGCCACTCCACCCACCTCCCACCACCGCCACGTGTCCCCTCCTCCCATGCCTTCACTGTGTTCAGATCAAGCTCCCTCGCCGCCTCCTCCGCCACTCCCGGCTCCGGCGGCGCCATCGCCGCCGAACCCACCACCCACGCGACCGCCGCTAACCACTACGACCATCATGCCCCCGCTACCGAACCTGGCCCAACCACCATCCACCACCACCGCGTCGGGCGGCGCCGCCTCGCCGTCCCGCCCAGCGCCCACCACCACCGCCGGTCATCCAACCTCCTACGGCCATCCCCCCTAGACCCTGCAACCACCAATCCCCTCCCCAACCCTAAACCCTAACCCGAATCGAAGTTTGCCGGAGTTGTTGTCGTTGCCAGCGAAGACGAGGTCCTCACCCAAGGAGGAGGGCGCACAGGGGAGATGTCAATCTCGATTTGTTACTTTCTTGTCTTGATTTGCTACTTCTTTGTTTCTTTCCTTTTCTGTTCATCCGACATCCTCTCTATTCCTAAATCAGGGGGCTCTCCATTTTGCGTTTATATTTTGGTTGTACAAACCTCTTGCTTGGGTTCACTTCGCTGTCATTGAAAGTATAGTGCATGCCATTGTCGGTCTTAAATAATAAAGAAGAACATATCCTCCCCAGGTTACGCCCTAGTAATACAATCGGAGCTGATACTAAAGATCTTTTCCTCAAATTTCACCTCAATGGATCCGCATACTCTTGCGCAAACACCCTATTTTGAACAAGGAGAATTAAAAACTGACTCCCAAATAAATGTGTAAAAAACTAGTTTTGTTCTAAAGTTCACATGTAAAATGTGAAATTAGCACGATTACAAGAGGTTCAACACTCCCTTTATGTTGATTCTGGCTCTGCCCCTGGCTGCCTATCATCGGAGGAAGAATGAAGCCTACATGTTTCTTCACTAAAGATGTTAGAGCTTTCACCAGTGTTGTGAGTTTTAACGATAACTTCAGTAGGAATTCGGTCCTCGGTCTTATGTGGGGAGTCCATATTTCATCACTTTATTAAAGAAGAGAACAATTGCTAGAATCTTTGGAAAAGGGGAAATGACTCAACAGCTGTGTATCGATCTAAGGCCGTGGAAGAGTTCCAATCACATAATTAATCAAATGGTGGAATCACATTTTTTACGTGTGGTTGTATGGAGCTCCAATGGTACCGTGTTACAAAAGAACTATAGGTATATATCGGTTGTATAGATAGACATCACACTTGAGTTCACTTCGCCATCGTTGAATTAGACGGACATGATGCATGGCACTGTCGAACTTAAATAATAAAGAAGAATACAACCTCCCCAAGTTCCGACCTGATACAGGATCAGCCGGAGATCTTTTTCTCGACCTCAAAGGATCCACATAATTAATATGAGGTGAATTAAAAGCTCTCTCAGAAATAATTGTGTGGTATAAACCCAAGGAAAACCCTCTACTAGATCTAGATAAGATGGTACTGTGCGTGTGTCCCCACTCTCCAGCCATTATGGAAGGAGGCCGGCAGCAATCAGACAAGGAAGAAGCTACTGAAGGAAGCCCACCATCAAATCAAAATCCATGGCCAAGACCCTCCCGTTGCTGTCAGGGCTTTTGGGCCAGGTCGCCTCAGCCATTACTTTGGGCGGAATTATTGGCATTGACGTGGAGGGACAAGGGACACATCATCTCAACTTCCCCCAGGCCAGTCCCGTTCCCAGTTGGTACGAGGCGGGGCCCACCTGTCGTGCTCTCGCAGCACAGTGGCGAGAACGAGACGGGCCGGACCGGATCGGATCGGCCCGAATCGTTCGTGACACGTCCGAGCCCATCGCGTAGGATCACCGCGGTGAAACTGGGCCTCATCTTCCCCGACGCGTGGCGCCGCAACGCTTGTGATTCCTGTCGATACACCTGTCGCGGAGCTGAGCTGATTAGGATTTTAGTCCTATCATCATGCGGAAAAGGGTATATGATTAGTGGATTAGTATTGATTTTATTGAACATGATTATGATCGAACTAATCATGCATGTCGTTGCGGCCTGATTAGAAGAGCACGGGGAAGCTTATGCTTCGGACGACGTGCTCGGTCTGACGATGAAGGCATGATGCATGAAGCTAGCAGCTGAGGCTGCTGCTGAGCTGAGGCGTTTGTTCTTTTCTGGCGTGAAAAGAAAGAAAGAAAATAAAGAAAGATGCGGAGTCCTGAATAAAATTAGGACGCGAGTCGTAATAATGCAGTTTTGCGTGCGCTGGGATGCTTTGGATGGAGCAGGCAGGCACGACAACTCGACAAGTGTGGTCCGATGCCGAAAGGATCACTCATCACTGTGGCTTTAAGGAATCAATCACATGGCCGATAGACGACAGGGCGTTGAGTGGGCACTACGAGAAGGGCGACACGTACACCACTCTTTCGATCCTGTCGGAACAAGTAGGTTGGTCAGCTCTGAACTTGCAGTTTCCCTTCCGAAATCAGACCTTGGAGTGCTTACTATTCTCTGTCTGGTACCCGTGGTTGCATGCGTAGGGCATATGCACAATTATACTATCAGAAAGAAGACAGAGGGTACTGTCGCAAACCCTCCGAGCTGGTAACGGTGGCCTTTTAAAGTTTGTTGGTACAGTTGAAAGTGTTAAGAAATCCCTGATTAAGGGATAATTGTGGGCTCATACCAAATATACCCCTGTAGGGTTTCCCCACATCTATATATTCAACAACCTTGTATTTATCTATAACTAATGAGAAAGAGACCCGAAGCTCCATCTATATCTGTGTTCACATGTTCATTGTGTTTGTGATGGGAAGGGAAACATGATGTGATCTGCATCTTCTCACGCCTTGTTCTCGGATTGGGATTGGGAAAACCGGATCAGGGATCCGATTCTTAACACGTTATCAGCACGCTCTTACAACTGGATGAGTAGTTCCTGATTTTGGCTATTGATCAATCTAGTATCTGCGGTTACTAATCATAGATTGATCCTTGTTTCTGATCTGGAATTTGTTTTGCCGGCGCGCACCGCAACGAGCGCATGCCCACCCGCATCGACGGGCGTATGGCGGCGCCACAACCAATCGCCTTCCTGGGTTGATCACGATATGCCTTTGTATATGCGTGTGTATGTACATCAACGCATCAACACGCGAGCATCAACCGGCCGCACCCAATCTGCTGGTTGGACTCGTGGTCTCGTGCACGTGCATGCTCCTCGAGTACATCAACGCCAACACCGGTGGCCTTCGCGATCACGGCCACGGCTGGCCACTTCCGCGCTTCATCGCGCAGGCAGGTCACTGGCCTAGCCTATATGCCCTACGCGGCACGAATTCACTCCGACGTTCAGGCTACGGTTTGTCGTGAACCATCCTTTGGTAACTTCTTTACTAAATTAATCCAGTTGATTAATTTCTGATAGATAATTATGCTAGTAGATTGATTTGGTTGCATGTCTCTTTGGCTAACTCGCACAACTCTAAATCTATTAGTTCGATCATTATATTAGACATGATCGGTCATAATATAATTTGTTAGATGTTTGATCATGTATGGTTGCGGTCGGTTCGATATGGACTAAGACGCAGGCTATCCCACCATGCAATGCATGTACGCCGGCGCATCCTTTGCATCGCTGGCCATCCCAACGCACAAAATGGAATCTGTGCGTACGCTGGCGAGTTCTAGTACATGAAGCTTCCCCAACGCTACATTCTGGTTATCACCAATGTGTATAGCGCGTAAGCCAGCAAACCTATTATGTGCGCGGTGCTGCCTGAAGTCGCACTTTAATTAAATATTTTTTCTTCATGTGAGTAATGGCCTTGTTCGGCTATACACTAAGATATGCTTTGCATGTGTTACCTTCTTATCTAGGTCACGTACTAACAGACAAGGTCTGGCCATATACTCTATACTATGCGCCTGAAGCCGCAACACACATTAATTGCCCATAAGAGGATAATTTGATCTTTCTGAACTAGATTAAAATCCTGCATATTATTACTTTCTAATAGATTAGTTTTGCTAGTAGATTAAATTTGCTAGCTCTATAAATAGTTGTTTTGCTAGTCAATTGATCATTGGAGGTGATTGGAATTATTCCTACTTTTATTGCCGTACAATGTATGAACGTCATGCATTTGCTGGATTGCTTCCTTGGCCATGCCATTTTTTATGTGTGCTGTTATTTCCCATCCTGAAGAATGCACGTAGTACGAGAGCTCCTGCAGAACTTTCCTGTAATCACTATGTGGAATATATCGCATGTCCAGAATGGAAACACTGGCTGCCTAAAGCACAACATCGCCTCCCGGTCATGCTGTGCAACGTGCCCTGCTGGCCGTGTTGCAGCATCTGCCATCACATAGGGCAATTCTTTGGTTGCAAGTTTTGTGCAATATTGATGGAGTTGCCTAAAGCATAGTGCACCGCCGGCACCTGTAGTTGCCATCCCGCAGTCGAGTAGAACAGCTCCATTATGCTTATGTGCACGCTCCCAAGCATGTGCCGCCGCCCTGATGGTCGCGGACAAGCCACACGCTTCGCTATTACCCTGTTGGCCATGTTGTCTGGTGTATTATTGTGTCTTGCATGGTCAAGCCACCACATGAAACGGGACTAGGCCACCTCGTCTAGAAGCTTTACGTGGGTTTATTTCCTTGCAATTATTTATCTTTACGATTTAATTTGTGTGGGATAATATATTTATATAAATTTCCAAAAGGCCATAATAAATATAAGAAATCATATAATGCTTGGAAAATCAAGAAATTAATGGAGAAGACCGTACTCTATTTCTCTGCTCTCTCTTTTCATGCACAAAGTTAATTTACCCGAAGTAACCTGAAGAAATATAACATAATGCATGAATTTGTTTCCATATAATAAGACATCACAAATTGGGATTATAATTATGTGCTCGAATTGTGAGCCACTAATACTTTACCAATGTTCTAAATATCAAATAAAGGCTTACAATCTTGGTTACAAAGTGCACAACCCGATGTTGGCATCTTCCTCTCTTTGCTGCTAAAAAAGCATGAGGTATACAATGATATAAAAAGTAGTAACAACCCCGCCTCCTAGCGACATGAAGTTGGAAGAACACTAACAAGTTGTCAATAATATTCTGAGAAGTTTTATTTCATGTTAGTGTGGAAAACTATTGTGTGTTCCCGAAGAATCACATTGCTCGTCCTAATTTGGACCATTTTTGCTCATGTAGCATATAATTCTCAGAATGACACAAAGTCGCTGAATAGACACTTAGGATAGTTACTAAATAAGTATAAGCGTAAGTCAAATGGTAAAGGTAAGTCCCTGATGGATAAGTTGTTTGGGCGGCTTTGCATCAAAGCTATTTTGGACAACGCTCTTTCAAGATCTACTGTTGATATACCAGAAGTAAGAACAACAGAAATATGATAATGAATCCCACATCACTACAGTTAAACTAAATTAGGAATTGACCCATTCTTCATAAATTATTTGGTGCTGAGAAGTCATAAAAATATTATTTCTAAGGCTGCTAGTGATTGTAATTTGTGAAAGGAATGTAAACATTGAGATTGCCTGTTGCATTCTCTTCCCTTTTCAAGTCTTATTGTGATTTCTTCATATAAGAGTATCCTGGATTGTTTTGAGTGTCCCAGAAGGATCTTGGTCAATATTTTTGCTCTCGCCAAGCAATTCTCATCCCCTGCCAATCCTTGAGGCTATTGCTAAATATCAGGTTCTCTTCCAAAATGGAATTATAAAAAAATGTTGCTATAAATGTAAAGGTTAACGGTATGAGTAATTGGGTAAACCATGAACAATAACAAAATGAGCCGGACTATATGACCTTAGATATACATTCTTGGTAGCATCGGCCTGATGCCGTGCACTTTCCCTTGCAGAATTTCTATTGACAAAATTATGCTACATATGGCAATTTAAATCCTGAAGATTGCATGTGCATTAAGTAGCAATAATAGTTTCATAGAATTACAACCACTAATCTTGTGTCTCACTTGAAGTTGAGCACAATCCTTTCAGGAGAAGGAAATAAATGCAGTATTCATGCCACTGTGTTAATCTAAGTCCGAGCTCACTGCATATGAAAATATAAATTCAAAACCCCCATCCTCTTAATGTGCATAAGATTTTCTGAACATATCACCACTCTAACATACATTAGTCACCACCAGAAGCTTGTGGCTGGGGATTTTGTTAGTATGCTTTTCAGAAATATCTCGGCATTAGGGGGAGATAAATGCCCATCTTGGATAATGCCTTGATATTTATATAGAAGAATAAAATGCACAAAAGTAAAACTGATCCTGTTGTTTAGTGTATACTCCTTTATATATGGAGTTTGCCAGAAAACCATTTGATTCATTGAGGAGTAACCATAGTGGTTTAAACATAATGTAAATGCTTCTACATGTGGATATACCCGGGATTAATATTATATCCATATTTGACTTATCGGTACGATCTGTTTCTGCGGGGACGCCTGCGAATGTGATCCAACGCCCTTAGTCAAAGCATATGCTCTTGATGCAAATTCACGTTGTATGTGAAAATCTCCTCCAATGAACTCACCCTGCTGGTGATTTGCCTCACGAAGAGGTCCATCTTGAAGATAAATTCCTAGTGATGCGCGCAATATAATAGTGCTAGGAATACGGAACAACAATAGATCTTTCGTTTTAGGAAACGACGAAGATGTTAATTGAATATTATGGGAAACGAAAGTGTCGACACCTATATTTCCTCTCTAATTGCAATGATTCTCCTAGAGAGAACCCGGATCCGGAATAAAGTCCTAGGTACGAGTGCTTGAAGCTCTCTTATCGGGTCAATGAAAAATGCAATTGAGGCTGAACCAAAAATCGCAAAGTGAAAGTTCTGAACCTGAAGTTTGGACAATTATGGGTCATTATTGATATAATAGGTGGTGAATGCGATGATCCTAGTGGTCTTGAAATGGACCAATCCCCATGTGTGTTGAATAAACACGGTTCCGTTATATATCTGGCAAAGGCATGAATCAAAATACGCAGTTAATAGGATTCTAAAAATCCATCATGAGGTCCCGGTAGGACTCATAATCTGCAATTTAAATAAGCAACATTGAAATCTCATACCAATATTACATTTTCAAAGAAGTTTGTCTTCTTGAATAAAAACTACTCTCTGTAGAGAGAATACCTCCCTGTTGAGATGATATTTCCCTGAAGGAATTTTTCTTAAAGAAATAAAAACTGGTCTGAGTTGAACACCAAAATTTAATTTGTACAGGAGTACAAAGACCCATATAAGACTCGAAAAAGTACGAAAGAAGGAACCAAAGATCAGAACATTGCCATATTTTCATATGTGCATTTTAGAAGTACGTTTGAGTGTACTGATGTATTTTCCACTAGAAGATTTGGATTGGCGGTATCCTCTAATACTCAGAAGGTAGAAACCCAGAAGGTATGGTGTTACTCGCAACTATATCCCCATTGTGCCAGTATGACAGACTGGAAAGGGGTATATGATCAATTGAGATTATTGAAGGACTATAGATGGTCTCAGATGGATCTTTGCCCTTTGTTACACCGTTTTAGAGCTGCAATTGATTAAATATTAAATAAGTTTATTGTATTATACAATTATACATATATTGTGGCTTATGATAGAGATGGAAACATGACACCCCAATTTTCCTTCTCGTTATTCTAGAAGAATAATACATATCTTGAAGAATATGTTAGAGTAAAAGCTTCAACAGATGTTGTCGCTAGGGGGAGTGAATATTGATTTTAATCCATGAGACATTGAGTGTCCTAGAGTATGCCTTGAAGGCATCAATTTGATCTGAAGGATCTATCAATAGATTACTTAGGATTCAGTAGAACGATACTGCGAATCAAAGTGGCTTACCTCTACTTACCTCTTGTGTTCCAGAAGATGTGTAAATGCAAGTTGCGACACTATGCACTCTTTCTCCATTTTTTTCCACTAGGTTTTTGGAGTTTTGATGAGGCATGAGTTTGTCGTGGTATTCGCCCAAGGGGGAGTGTTAAGAAATCTCTAATTAAGGGATAATTGTGGGCTCATACCAAATATACCCCTGAAGGGTTCCCCCACATCTATATATTCAACAACTTTGTATTTATCTATAACTAATGAGAAAGAGACCCGAAGCTCCACCTATGTCTGTGTTCACGTGTTCATTGTGTTTGTGATGGGAAGAGAAACAGGATGTGATATACATCTTCTCACGCCTTGTTCTCGGATTGGGATTGGGAAAACTGGATCAGGGATCCGATTCTTAACAGAAAGATCTATTATTTACCCTCCCGGGTCCTGAATCATCACGGAACAAGCAACGATGTCATTGTCCTGGAGGTTGAGATGAGCCGTAACTACTGCAGAAGCGCACCTAGCCACCATAAGCGAAGCTAACGAAATTCTGATTCAACCACACTCTCGGGTCGAGGGAGCAGCTAGGTTGATATGCATGGAACAACCGAGAGCCGTCGGGGGATGGATAAAGCCTACTTGCTGGATGACTATTTCCTGGGATATACTTATCTGCTAGTAATCTATACAGATAGAGACTGGAGCATCGTTTTTTCTTTTGCAAATTGTAATAGGAGACTAGTAGGATTTGAGCGTGCGCATTGTAGGACCCGCGGAGCCTCCGGCCACGCGCATGCTATCATTTGTATTTTGTAAGGCAAGCAGCTCGAGGATGTGCAATGCTATCATTTGTTTTTTTGAACGGAACAATGCTATCATTTGTATGTGCCCTGTATTTCAGTTCAGTTTCCAGCTTGTCTATTTTCTCCGTCTCTGCTATCGTGCGGTTTCATTCGTCGAGCCCGTTAGGAGTGGATGCGTGCTGTACCAGGCTACCAGCAGCGATCATGGGCGGGATCATGTTTCGGCCCGCTTCTCGGTGAGTCGAGATGGCAAAAGGGCCCAAATAATACAATACAAGGAGATTGCGAATTTGCGACAGGGAAACTCGGCCTATGGGCCATTGCTGCGGTTAGAGAGACATCACCATGGGCTGATTCTCATCAAACAGAATCGGTGAACTGGGCCGGAGCAGTTGAATCAAAACGACACTTTTCGATCACCTCCAACGGGGGGAGTGTGGGCCCGTGACAGCGCATGCCAACCTAGCCATTGCTTTGTGGCAAAGAAAAGAAACCGTCCTTTATCCGGTTATTATTCATTCAACAAAAAAAACATTCGTGAGCCCTTTGCAGGTCATGCACCTATAAATGCCGTTCCCCCCTCCGTGCTAGTACTCCGTACTCGATCGAACGAGTCATTAAGTTTTGTGATGAGGATTCACCTGAGGTCGTGAGCTAGTACATAATCACCTACTCCCTCCTTTCTTTATTAACTATCGCCGTTGATTTTCGTACCATGATTTAAATTTGATTTGCAGATAATACGTGCAATATTTTAATCTCCAAATAAATTTATTAAAAAACTGGATTGAAATATTTATCTAATAATATTTATTATGTATTATAAATATTAATATATATTTTTTATATTCGATTAAAGTTATTTTTTGAGAAACGAAAACGAATAAAAAGGGACGTAGGGAGTACTCTGCTTTACCCTCTGTATAATCTCCTAGCGTGCCGGGTGCTCACCATCCACGGCTGACAGGTCGGTCACAGCTCACAGCTCATGCGCGTCGGGTTCACACAGCTCGGCCCGGGCCCAACTCCCCCAACGGCACCAAACCCCCCGGGAATGCCGGCCTGAGCGACGGCTGGACGAGCCCGACCCCGACACGACGAGGCGCCGCCGCTGCTCTGGGTGGCTGGATCCCGCGAGGCGGAGCGCGGAGCCGCACGGGTAGCGGGCGCGCGCGGAGCCATGGCGAGCGACGTGCCCATGAGCCCCGAGCTCGAGCAGGTGGACGGCGAGATCCAGGACATCTTCCGCGCCCTACAGTGAGTCAGATCCCGTCCCCCGCCGCAATGCCGCTTCTCTCCCTGCCAATTCGGTTCCTGCTCCCGCTCCGGATGCTGTTAGCTGCTGTTGACTCGAACAAAGTGGAGTGAGCTGAGGAGGGATTGCTCGCCACTTTCCGGCGGCGGCGGATTTCGCCAAGCCAGTGCCTCGAATTGCAGCCACCTGTTTCACGATTACTTGCTCGTTGGTTCGCCCCTTCCGTAGGAAGCTTAATCCCGTGTACTACTCCTTGCTGCAGGAATGGGTTCCAGAAGATGGACAAGATTAAGGACTCCAATAGGCAGTCCAAGCAGCTGGAGGATCTCACCGGGAAGATGAGGGAGTGCAAGCGGTGAGTCTGGCTACCTAAACTCCACCCTGTGGTTTATGTCGATGCAAAACCCATGCGCTAATTGAACAATCGGTTTACCTATTCCATCTGACCATCTACGTGCCCACTTGTAACTTATAGTAACTTGAATGAGCAAATTCAGATCTTCAAGTCCTGCGGATGTCTAAGTTCTGTAACTATGTTTTGTTTACCTGCAGCTTAATCAAAGAATTTGATCGCATACTCAAAGATGAGGAGAAGAAGAACTCTCCTGATGTCAACAAACAGCTAAATGACAAGAAACAGTTCATGGTCGGTAGTGCAGTTATTTCTTCACTAGCATATCTTATGTTGTTTTCCCGCTCAATTATAATTTCCTTTCTTGTGTGCTATAACAGATTAAAGAGTTGAATTCCTATGTCACGTTGAGGAAAACGTAAGTACATTCAATTCTCTCTCTTACAATGCCCTCAGAATTGAAATATGTGTTGTTTCATCAAATGCTAAATGCCCCATTTGCATATTTAGACCTGCAGATCTGCAGTGATGGTTTGCTCTGCTGCAATTCACTTCATTCTGAGATGTATCCCTTGCAACTTTTTTGGTGTTGCATTGCAGGTACCAAAGTAGCCTCGGTAACAAAAGGATTGAATTATTCGATACTGGTAATGATCAAGTGGCTGAGGACACACCAGTTCAAATGGCATCAGGTGGGCATCCTTAACTTCTAGTGTTAATAGTAAAATCCCCTTGAAACATTATATGTGTTTACCTCCTCATTAATGTACCTGAATGTTTTTACAGAAATGTCAAACCAAGAACTCATTAGCGCTGGAAGGAAACAAATGGATCAGACTGACCAAGCTATTGAGCGTTCAAAAATGGTATGTGACTAACATACTCCTTTCTTCTTCTCTTTCTTAACCAACAAGCAGAATCTCTGCTATTGCATTGAGGAGTACAAAAGACTCCATAATCCACATACTCAGGTAGCCTCTAAAAGGAGAAGAAAAGAACAATGAATCTCTTGCACTCTTCCATAATGAATTTTACAGGAACCTTTTTCTCGTAGGTTGTAGCACAAACTGTTGAAGTTGGAGCTCAGACTGCTGCAACTCTGACACAGCAAGTAAGTTTTCTAGAATGCTATTTTCTATCCAATAGCCTGTTTGGTTTTCACCTTTTTTTTTCTCTTCAAACTTTCTGCTAACCCCTACTGTACGCACTGAACACAAAACTTTAAGTTATTTCTGAGAATTTCACTTGGATATGCTACTGATTAGTATGGGCCATAGAAACTCATTTTGTTACATTCCTTATCCCCATCTGTGCTCATTTTAATAACAGTTTTGTATGATTTATTTACCTGACAATATCACATCTCTAGCCTGCTGAAAGAGTTGTCCTTGAACAATTTTTTTGGGTAAATTTTAAAGAGGGATAGTCTATGCTGCCAAAACCCGAAGAGCTCCAGTTTGATGTTCAATAACCATCTTATGCTACTATACATGATAATTTAATGCAAGTTTTGCTCTCTATTTGTTTGAGATTGGCACTGCTGTTTGTGAGCTTTTTACTATGCAGCTTCAGTGAATCACTTAAAATGTTGTGTCACATTTCTCAATTTCAAGTATGTTCACAAGATCTATTAGGACCAAAGAGCATTTTCCTCCAAGGAAGGTGTATCAGTCAATCTCCACATTTTCCCAAGCAAACATAGCTTCACATTTTATTCATGAGATGGAATGACACTACCACCATTAGATCCTTCTATATTGTAGTTTGTGTCAGTGTGGATATGTTTGTAAAGGCAGAGCAGATTTTGCATTTCTTTCTTAATAGTATACACAAAATCTGATTTCTTGATGTGTCACCTGTATAACCTGTGGTTTTTCAGGGTAGCTTTGATACGTTTTAGTTTCTAGTCCAAACCTGTCATCTTCTTGTTTAAAAATTGTTTAACCAATTTTACAGACAGAACAAATGAAGAGAATCGGAAATGAGCTTGACTCTGTTCACTTCTCCTTGAAGAAGGCTAGTCAAATGGTGAAAGAAATTGGTCGCCAGGTATACTCTCACTGTCTGCATGTACTGTGCATTTGTTTGATATGTGAAGTGACAGTACGTGGAGTAATAAGATCTGCTGTTCCAGGTTGCAACTGACAAATGCATTATGGCGTTCCTGTTTCTGATTGTATGTGGTGTTATTGCAATAATTGTTGTTAAGGTATGTTATTTATTTGCACCGCTGCCTTTTTTTTTTTGCTCTACCTAAACAAGTACAATTAGAAGCGGCTAGCCGTAGTCAAGTTCCATGTGGCTGAGTCAGTTCTATCATTGTGGCATCTAACTAATTTTCCCAATATCAATGTTAAAAGTTTTCATTAAATTTGGGAAAATAAAGGTGGGCCAACTTTGACCTTGCATATTTATGATCAGAAGTAAGACAATGCTAATAAACTCAACTAATCTAATAAGGTCTGAATGGTGATGCAACTGCACCCAAGCATACTGATTCTGATTTGTCTTTATTTCATAAGCTTTTCTACACTGTACAATCAATAACGGAGTCTGCCTTCCTCGCAGATTGTCAACCCTCACAACAAGAACATCAGAGACATCCCTGGGCTGGCGCCTCCCGCTATGAACAGGAAGCTGCTGTCCATTGACCCTTTCGGTGGACTCTGAGCATGGTTGCCTGTGCAGCGCAGCGCTCTTGTGAGCCACATAACACGATGTCACGATTCTTTAGCGCTTGTATATTGTCTCGTTGTCGGTGTTTGCATCGATCCATTCTTTCCCTATTGGTGAGTAGTAGCTTTGGGTTCCTAGCGGCACTCGTGCTCTATGTATTGCTCGTGATCACCCCGGCTTTCTGGTTGTCTGTGTATACGCGGTAATGTGAGATTGTGAATGTGAGGTTTCAGTTTGCTACTCGTATGCTCTGCTTCTGCCCGTGCTGGGTTTAGGTTTGTTGAATCAGTAGACGTTATCCCCGTGACGCACATCCACCTGGAGAGGATGGCTATGTAGCAGGGTCCCAGAATCGGACGAGTAAGTCAAGCCAATACCAACGTGATGAATTACATACGCTAGTTACAAAAGGCGCCCCCGGGCAACAGGCGACAACAAGCTCTCTTGCACGCCCAGGGCTGACGGCTGATTAATGGGTGCACACCGCAATAACATAAACCCTAGAACCCTAAACCCCACGATGATTCGATCTGCCAGTTCACAGATCTGACTCTAGCTGCGGCATTGGAGAGAGCTGTGCGTCCTCCTCCAACAGTAGGTCACTGAAAAAGGGATCGGCCAGACAATCTCCAGCTGACTCGTACGACGCCAGGCGTTTCTTGAACGAGCGAAGCTCCCGGTCCACTTTCGCACCAAGCGCCTGGCACAAGGTTAGAACTTAGAGATGCTGGTACATTCATTGCCACGGTCACAGGTAAACCAACTACTGGAAAGTGAAGGGGAAAGATGAAACTCACAAGGGATTTCATCTTGTGTAGCACCATATCTACAAGGTAAATTAACCACACCACGTTGGTCTTTGGGAAGCTGCAATGCAACAAGTAGAGAATCAGTAGCAGTCCCGCAGTCTTGTTTTGAAATGGAAAATAGTACCCAGCCCGATTCAAAATTCTTGTTCTGAGCTTTTGTTTTCATGCACAATTAACTTTTTTCATTGCTGTAAGGGAAACCCAACTAAGCATGCAAGAGGACTCTTGAGTATTATATACCTGCCCTCCCAATGTTCCTGGGTAATTTCTTTCATTCTTCGATACGTTTCTGCCTGTACACACAAGATCCATATACATTAGGAAAACACACAATGTTTGAACACATTACTCTCAGGAAGAAGCAAACCTGCTTATCTCCTTTTTTCCCTTGAAATAATGCAGGATCCGCAGACAGGTCAAGAAAGAGAACGGCAGTCCCTGGAGAATAACATTGCAAAGAACAATAAGTTTTCAAGTAACATAAGAGAGGCATAATTTTGCAGTGATGTCCAAATGTTCTTCAAATGACCCGTAATCACTTATGCACTAGGAAACACTGAGTTTCAAAAGGTTGTTGCTGCTGATTGTGTGAGGCGCAAACTTCAATAAATGTTTCATGAAGCTACCTCATTGGCTGTTACCATGTTGGCTCAGTGTCCCAACTATCTTCACATTTTCAATTTATGAAGCTCACAAAAAGTGCAGCAGAATAAGAGTGAAAGTGAAAGCTATTCTTAAATAAACACATGTTATACTTGTAATTATCTACAAAGCATTCTCCACTCCCCGTTCACCATAAAGGCCCAGAAATTAACATACTTCTAGGAAGTCTGCCTACAACTGCAAGGATAGGAAGGATGTGCACCCCATCCCACCAAAGCTTGAGTCCTAGATTTTTTCACTGGTGTTCACGATAAATTTCTAGCATGTAGAAGTCTAGAAGACCCACAGTCCCACGCACAAGGCAGTCAAGTCCAGGTTCAAGGGATTTCTATGATCGAATTAGGACACAAGTATTTTTTAATTCCCTTCTATTGCAGCAATTTTTCCTTTAGTTTTCATGTGGCAAAAAAGGTACTATAAGATAAAATAAATCACCAATCTCAGAAAACAGTTAAATAATTGTAGGAATATTGTTCTGTTTCAGCATTCCGAATTGCAGAGTGGTGAAATTAATACAATTTTTTTTAAAAAAAACTTAGTCTGTTAATAAGCATAAAAGATTCTGAACTAAAATTCAATGGGGCACCTGTGTTGATCCGAGAAAGGGTGAAGTCAATTATGGAGACATTCAGACCAAAACTTCTTGCATGCATCCTCTTCCCTTGAAGAACAAAGCTCACTGTATGATTTGTGTCTGGAGCTTCATCTTGAGCTAAAAGAATGTTACCCCTGCCATGCCACGTACATTGTGGTGTAAGTAACATATGAGCAACCTTGGTAGCATTCTCAATAGGAACTTTCATAAAGGAACTTGTGTAGCTCTAGTGACAAAGTAGTTTTGGCATTTCAAAATAGCATCTAGACTGAAAGTTAATGCATTCAAGTATGAGATGTATTTTCTCAATTTTATCATAAGTCGAAGCGCTGTTTTCACTACATATGGACCGATATTGGCTATGAGACTCTAAGTTGAAGACATGAATTGACCAAAGCTGTGATGAGAGGACATACCAGTGCAAATCTCGATGTTCGAATTCACAGGCACTTTCAGCTACTGCTAAGGAAGCAGTAACCTGCATCAATAGAAAGGAACATTAGTTATCCTAAAAAACTTTGTAGATGAGGTCACAGATATACTCTTACAAAATGCATGGTGCATACCTGAACCAGTAAGCTGCGAGCCTCGTTGTAATCAACCAGAGCAAAACTTTCAAGATCAGTGCCACCATCAGCTAACACAAAGACAATGTAGCACTGAAACAGAAGTTACTTATGTAAGAAGTAGATAATATACTGGCACGGTCCGTTTCTGTTGTTCCACTCCACCACAATGACATAATAATGCGTGTTTCTCTGAATTGAGGACTTTACCTGCTCACTTGTAAAGTCCTTTGGGTGATCATTTTCGGATCCACGTCTGGCATCATAGTCTTCCCAAGCACTAATCAGAGAAGGGTCATATGGTCCCTGACAAACCCGAAAGCTGCAAGAAATATGAACTTAAGAGGCACTCAAGCCAGGATATTTACTGTTATGCACTATCTTTGTACAGACAAGGTCACTATTGGTAACCATGCCAGGCTGTAATCATTTAACACGATTACTAGATAAATGGTGTTGCAAAAGTTTGAAAGCATACAGGTAATTCAGGTATGCTACAATTAGATTTAAACTTTATCTATGTACTTCCCACTGCAAAGATGATGAAAGGCACATACTCTTTTGTTTCGATGAAGCCATTGCATGAATCTTTTTTCTCATCATCGCCTCGGTTTGATCTTAGATTATTAAGTGTTAGAGAAAGTAAAACTTCCTCAAGTATTTCTTCTGATGTCTACAAAACAGAACCACCTCGTGAGTACCAGAAAACTACAGAATGGAGAACACCAATTAACAAAATAAACCTTTTGGGTTTCTCCATTGACTAATAAGTCTCCGTCAAAAGGAACCACTTTGCACACAGTCCTTCCAGCCCTGTATGCCTCCCCATATGTTCCTTCACCAAGCTTTTTGATGCTTCCTAGCTCGCTATTTGCATGAACATCTTCATTAAAACAGCGAACCGCAAAGCCATACAGAAAATAATGGATAAATATTTATGGTAAAGGGTTGAAACACCTACCAATAAGCAGAGAAAACTTCTGCCAGTGTAACTGGAACAGACTGCCTGCAAACCATGATGAGCTGCTCAAAAGCAGTCAGAGCTTCACCACTCCATGGAATACTGACTTCAACAGGCTCCTCCTTAATGTTCAGTTTACCAAGTGATGTAATGATGGTTTCTTTTGCAGTGCCCTTTAAACTGATACCAGTGTATCCTAGAGGGATTGCCCTTCCTGTGGTGTGTGTCCCTGATCCTGTATCTTTTTCAGGGGTTCTAAATAAACTACTAGATGTGCTATTGTTACTAAGAACTGATGGTATGATTGGCGTCTCCATGATCTCAAACAATGGCTCAGATGATACACGTCTTGCAAGCTTGGAAATTTTCCACCTCTCTAGTATTGCAGGCAGATCATGATCGACATGATTCTGCTCCATTCCTCTGGTCCATGAGCCAAAGGTCTTGGGTGAAGGACTTTCTTCCATGAGTTCGAAAGCATCAACTTCTTCAAAATATGCCTTCTCCTTCCTCAAGTCGGGAGCGCTAGCTGGAGTTTTCTTCTGTAAAGTGGTGTCAAGCTTAACAAGCAAACTACTACACCAATAAATATGCCAGTAGCAATATTAGACTCACCACTCGGTTGCACGGTTTGGGTGGTCGTTTTGGTGCTCCACAGGGTTTCTGTTGAGGCTGGAGATTTACACCAGGAGCAACAAAGATACTTTCTCGTCCTCTGTCAAGTTTCACCAAAACATCATTAGAAGCTAAAACTTTACTTGAGAAGAGTCATATAGTGCCACTACCACAAGCCAAACTTTATAATTGATGTGTCTTATCTCTACATATGACAGGAATAAGCTAAATCGCAGAAAGTATATTAGATTCTAGTACCCAAATGACAGGGCATGTCAACTTCCAGAGATAAGATAATTGCATTCCATTTCTTTACAACTTCCAGAGTATAAGTTTTGCGTGTTTTCATAAGGTCTTTAGACTTACTGGTTTCTTCCATTCGACCCTTAATAACTTGAATGTGTTAGAAAGGTCCATGACCTTGCTGAGTTAATGCTGCTTAGGGTTCATGAACTTGCTAACACAATACCACTTAACCTCATTCATTATTAGCTAAATACTGAAACAGATGGCATTAGATGAACCTAACAGTTATTGCTAAATTTGAATCTAAAAACTCAAGGGATAAATTAAAGTCCAAAGCAATGATAACAACATAAGATCGTAAATCTGGGTGAGTTGGCTGGCAGCCTGGCACCATACCTGGTGAGCTAGCCAACCCAGGATGGATTCCTCCCTTCTACAAAACTATCAGAAGGGACATTCCCCCCTGTTTGTGAGGGTCCAGCTCCCAACCCCACCTGGAGCCTGGCAAAACACCCAAACTCTACCGGTCTAATAAGAGATAACGCAATCCACCTCAGTATCCTATATAGCAATTACAATGATAGTAGAGTGTCCTCTAGCAAATTCTCCACACAAAAAAAAACAATGGAGGCTGTTACTTTACACTAAAGTTAAGAGCTTTGAGGCCAAACAATCCACTATGAGATTAAACCAAATATGAGAGGTAGGACAATAGGACCCAGCAAGGAGGCTTCAAATCTCATTCGGGTTTACTCGAGATGGAATCATTTGGAGATTAAATTCTGTTGCCCTAACTCTTATGTGGCCTTTATTTTCTCTCCAAAACCACATAAACCTATCTACCTCGACCGTTCGAGTGCCGGGAGCACTTATAATAACATTTTAAAGAAAACCCCAAATGATATATACTATTCCGAACAGACCTGACTTCAGTCCACAGTATTATACATTTTAGCACATGTATTAACTAAATTGGAGCCAAAATGATGAAAATCTGACACACCCGTGGCCGCCGGCGATCGCCGTCGACGTGAGAGCACAAGAGAAACCGGATTGTCGGCCGAACGGGGGAGGGTTCGCACCCTGCTTTCCCCCAAGTTCCTTTGATAGATTTCAGATTCAGAATAGTCTCCCCTTTACAAGCCACAGCACTTTAACCCGTCGTGCACACAGAGTCATGGACCCACATGTCATACACCTTAATGTCTACCGCCTATTACAGAACGAAAACGTAAACGCCGACGTACGCGTCTTGGTCATGGTCACGCCTTGCCAGTCGTGACAAAATCAGAGCTGCCCATCGCATGAATATATTTGCGGCCGAAGAAATCGAAGGTATACGCACCTGATGGAAAGCGACCGGTTCCAGCTCGTCCGCTTTGTCGGCGCCGCAAAGCTCGGCCGCTGCTCGCCGCAGAAGCTGCTCCTCCTGCGCGAACAGAAAGCGCGTCACCCAATCGCACCAGAGCCAATCCTAATAAATCCTCAAACCTTAGGTCAGAAGAGAGGGAACAGAAGGTTTTATTATATGTGAGAGAAGTTTTATCATCGTAAAACTTTTCTGACACGATTTTTAGTGTAGGAACGATCGGCAGCGAGCAGGAGCCTTACATGTCCGTGTTCCTCCGGTCTGACGACTCCTCGATCCGGCGACGACCGTACACGACGCCGATGTGGGGCTGCCGCAACCCGCCGCTCGCCACGATCTCTGACCACATGTCGCCTGCGCGGGGAGAGGGGCAAGCGGGTTAGTGTGCGGCGCGGCCTCTCCGCGGGGCGGGCGGCGCGTGCTCGTACCTTCTCGAGACGCCATGGGACGGGACTCCGCCGGAGAGCGAGAGGGAGGTGGACGGAGATGTGGCGTCGGATTGGGGAGGAGGGGAGGGGAGGGGTCGAAGCGGGGGAGATTGAAATTGTTGGAATGGAGTCTGGAGGGCGTGTGAATTCGAATTCGGCGGCCGTTGTTAGGAGGGAAGACGAGCGGGAGGGGGTGCGGGCGGCGGCGCAGTAAAGGTAAATCCTTGGCTGGGCCGGGCCGGGCGGTTCTCATGGGCCGGAAACTACTACTCGCTCTCCCGCGGCGCTCGCTCGCTTGCGTTGGCCCAGCAGAAAGCTGGCCCGAGCGGCAACGGCCGGGCCGTCAATCAGGCCCAGCGCGCGGCGCCCGCGCTCCCCCGCCTCGATCTGAGCCGTTCGTCGCATCCGACGGCTCTCCGGGCGCTCTCGTCCGCAGCCGAAACCCGCTCGCGCAGCTCGCTCGCCTCTCGCGCGGCTGAGCTCCGATCTCAGTCCTCCCCCGGTCGTTGGTCCTCGTGAGTCGTGGAGGCGGAGATGAGGAGGTCCACTGCTCTCACGGCGGCGGCGGCGGCGCTGCTGCTGCTGGCGGTGTCGCTGGCGGCGGCGTACATGGAGAGGAGCGAGTTTGAGACTCGCCGGATGTTCAGGGACTGGATGGCCAAGTTCAGCAAGACCTACGGCTCCATCGGCGAGGAGGAGCACCGGTACAAGGTGTACAAGGAAAACCTCCGCCGCATGGCCGGCGTCAAAACCTCCTTCGACGCCGGCTCCGGCGTAATCCTCAACGGCTTCGGTGACCTCACCGAACAGGAGCTCAGCTCAATCTACCCCGGGCATGGGTCCATGCCCGACCTCAACAAGGACCCGCCGTACTCCGTCGACTGGAGCAAGAAGGGGACGGGTGGCCGAGGTCAAGCGGTTTCCATGTGAGCGTATATTATCTTGCAAGAAAGGAGGAGTGTTGGAACTGAAAGAACCAATATATAGGTTTATACGTTTATACTACCATTGAAAGATTCAACTATAGAAATACACCCATTCAAAGAAAAAAAGCTGCTGCCTGCCTGTGTTGAATTGTTGATTTGTTTTTGCTAGAAGAGCAAAATTGGAACATTGTACTACTGTATTGGCAGGAAAAAAATACAAAACTAACGATATGGTAACGGAAGCAAACTGAATGGTAAATGGCTGTAACTTTCAATCTTTTGGTGATATGTATCTATGGTAAATCCTCAAACCTTAGAACTAATCCGCCGAACGATCGGCATCGAGCAGCAGCCTTACATGTCCATGTTCCTCCGGCCTGACGACTCCTCGACCGGCGACGACCGTACACGCCAATGTGGGGCTGCCGTAACGACCACCTCCTCTTGCAGGTCATGCACACCCTGCCCAATCAGCTCCATCATTGCTTCATCCAGCAGGCAGGCGAGTTCGTCATTGAGGCCGAACAGGGCGATGAGTCCTCCAATGATGAACTCCGGCAGTGGCCCGTTGAACGTCGCCACGAAGATCTCCAGTACTTGAGAGATCGCTTGCTCATCTTCATCAATGCGGCCACCGCCGTTGCTTGGCTAAAAGGGTCGGAGGAGGCCGCCGTGCAGTCGTAGATCCACTAGAGGTGAAGAAAAACGGCATGCTTGATCCCCCGCTGCCAGTGCTCCGGCATACATAGTACATACTGAGTTGCTTGCTCGGCATCGTGAATTTGTGATTGCCATAATTTACAATAGCCCTGTGACGCATTGCAAGACAGGCCAACTCAGCTGGCTGCTCTACAACATGTACATTGATCCATGCAAGAAGTGTTATGGCTCAGACCTCAGAGTCAACACGTGTACCATTTCTCTTGTAGCTGATATTTAGAAGGGCTCAGAACTTTCCCATCCCTGTGATAGCCATCCGGTTTCAACTGGAGCAATAACCCTCAGTCACTATTGTACTGGAGAGAAACGATCTCGGTCACGAAATCTTTGTTGAAAATCGGGATCTACAGTGAACAAGAAACGGCAACTCTCCACAAAAAGCAACGCGTACGTTGCATTCTCAGATTTACAGGCGCGCAAGTCCCAAGACTCTACGTACAAGTGGAAGGTTTCTTGATTTCTGCCATTTGGACCTTACAGCTCTCAAAAACAATCTGTACAGTCCAAGAAAGTGGCGTCACGCCGCTGCCAATCTGCAAACACAAGCAGTGTCCGACGGGCGACGCCACCACCAATCCTTCAGCGACGTCGGCCGTGATGCGTCCTCGAGCTTCTGGTCGCGTGGCTGCGCGAGTGTTCGTGCCTCGCGTGGGAGAGGAGCATGTCCGACTGGGCTAGCCTCCTGCTGAACTCGCTGCTGCCATGATGCTGGTTATCACCCTGTGCAAGTGTTTCGGTGATTAGGACGCAAAATTAACCGCCGAATGGTCAGCATTTCTAGTAAAGGTATCTCACCATTCGTAGATTTGTATCTGGTTGATTTGATCCGATTAGCAGTTCCATGGTCTCGTCCATTTCCATGATTTTCTGTTGAAGGTTATCTTTCTCCAACTACAAGAATACAGAAGCACAGTTTAGCATTTGTCAGTCTGGGAAGGCTGAATAGAACAAATATGTTGTCAATCGTTTCAATCTCAAAGCTTCCAAGTACCATATGAGGAAATGCACCCATATAATTTGTAGGTCAATAGGTTCAGAAGGAAGTTCTAGAATGCAGACCTGCAACATTTCGATCTGTGCTTCCAACATTTGCTCCCGCTGCTCAAGCTGTTCAACAAGCAGTTGAGTCTCCAATAGATCTGTCTTCCTTTGGTCCATGTCATCAAGCAAGCTTGAAAGAAACAAAACCAGCATAGTTCAGTTGATTTTGTAATTTCAGCTGAAAGCAACATGATCCGATGAACAATCCAGGAATAGAAGTCTCACCTGTCCCTTTCCAGAATGAGATGACCAAGTTGTTCTTTGAGCACATCAAGTTCTCTATCCTGCAGTGGCAAAACAGATGAAAAGTGAGGATTGCCATCTCATTGTATGATGCAACTTAGTAAAGGACGTGATTTGTTGGTGGCCTACCTTCGCCTTTGATTGTTCAATTTGTTCCTGGGAAGCTAGTAACAACTTTTGCAGTTCTTCTTGGTCAAGCAAATTCTAGACATGTGAACAACAAATCTAAGTAAGTGAACTGTTTAACAATAACACCTAATATTTAACAGCTTGGAGAAACTTCTGGCACTTACAGCATAGTTTGTCATGTCTAGTTTGACGCCAAGTAGTTCCCTTATAATATCATGTGTCATGGTATCCACAGCGGCCAGTCTTGATGTTAGCAAACATATCTATGTTCAAGAAGAAGAAAAAATATAAGCATAAACATTTAGGGATGTCATTGAATATTGGGTATTCAATTAAGTGGGGCGATACTGTGATTTACAATTGAACATGAAGAAATGAAGCAGTCACTTGTATATTTTTCTGAGAGAACGATAGGAGAAATGATAAGTTTTCAAATTATTATTGCAAGCACAAATCTTTGCTGTGACTTCACAGCATCAACCTTTTTTAACCCAAGATATGTTGCCTGATGTACCATATTTTTAAGCAATGGTTTCAACCAACTAGCTTGCATGGCATTCGAATTCAGACCAGTAAGCATAGTGAATCTCATTGCAATCTAGGGACGTATGCAAAAGCAACACTGTGACAATATATTCTAATTTTAACAGTATGTCATGCCTGAAAAGTGCTAAATAATGAAATCCAAACTACTACCAATACCAAAGGAACGAATTTTACCTCTTTCTGTTTACTACTAACCAGCCCTTCTAGTTCTTCAATTCGTTGGCGTGCCACTGTGATTTCTTGATCCTTCTCAGAGTCCATTTGTTGAATAATGCTAGATATGCACCGGAAAGGTGAACCAGATCGTCTTGATCGCCCTGAAGGTTTTTCAATTTTGGCATGGACAGACTCTGAACTAGATTCATGTGGACCAAACTTCTGTCCACAAACCATGCGCTCCATTTCATGATACTGTACAACAAGGATTATTAGCACATCTGCAGTGATTGAATAGTTACAAAATAGCATAAGAACTGATCCATACCTTCTCCTGATACAGCAAAGATTGTGCTTCTGAATGCAGGACCAATTCAGCAATATGCTCTTTGTGTTGCCTAATCTGTATAAATGAAACATAGGTATTAGAAGATTATTTAAGAGAAGACAGGACTCAAAATTCAAATAGTTGTTTATAAGGTTGACAGGTACCTCATCATCTTTGTGTTTTAATTCTAATGTGAGACCTTCAATCTTCTTTCTAACATCTTTATGTGCAAGAATCTCAGCTTGTAATCTCCTACAATGAAAATGCAATCAACTGAAAGAAGCTCATAGAGACATCTTATGCAGGCTTCACGGCAGAAAAGCAGTTGAATAGTATCCTTACTTTTCTAGATGACATTTCCCTTGACACAATTCCTCAGCAGCATCACATTTTGGTGCTTTTTCTACAGCAAGCATGTCACCAACAGCCTGTAATTGGTCTTCAGATTGTTTATGCAGTTGATAGCTCCTTACTTCCTCTTTAAGGTTGCATACCTTCAGTGAAAGCAAGAATATGTTACAGCTAATACTGTGCAATAAAGTATACAAGTCTATGACTCTCCAATCTCCATGGTCACACACCAATTGCATAGTTACATCAGAAAAGCTTAAATATAACAGTAAATGGAATTCTTCTGTCAAATGTTGCTTGATTCAAATCAATGAGATATATGCATTGTAATTGTTAGACAGCACTATTAATTCCCTGTTTTACTGCCGCACAGGCCTAGTGCCTTGTGCCTCATTTACTCTGCTAAGTGTCTGTTCAGCTAGTGTTCACACCTTAGACCCTTTGGCTCTTGGCCTGTTCACACTATGGTCGATTGGCTGCTTAGCCTATATATTGTAATCTCCCCTGCAATCCTATCTATCAATGTGAAATACATCAGCTTTCAGTAATCACCATTCAGAAGCCACGTATTTAACTACGACAAGATGCCTGATAAGAAGAGAAATAAAGAGCATACCTCTTCCTCGAGTACAGTTACGGTTCCTTCAAGTTCCTCAACAGAACGTTCAAGAATCTTAACCTCCTCCTCTTTCTCCTCAGCATAGATTTTACTAATCTCTGCAGCCTACAGAAGCATGAAAAGTGAACTCACTTCCAACTAAATTTAGAGTTCTTGATGGGGTAAAAACCAAATACCATGTACTTACTTGACGAGCTTCAATTGCAGCAGCTTCATTTTCCTCAGATAAAGCCATTGTCATCTCAAGCTTGTCCCTTAACGTAAGTATCTCTGCCTGGAGATCTTCCCTATCACTACTCATTACTTTAATGCTATTATTTAAGTCTTCAATATCTGACATCAACTGCCCCACTTCAGAACGATTTAGCAGAAGTATTTGGCTTTCCAATCCCTCTATGACATTAAGTTTGTCTTCCAGCAGCTCTTTTGTTTGGTTATTCTTCACAGTTTCCTCTTCCAACATCACTCTCAGATCTTTGTTCTCATTCAATAGTGCCGACGATAAACTTTGAGATTGCTCTAATTCTGATCTTAAAACTGTGAGCACAGCACCATTCTCTGCCAATTCTTCCTCAAGTACCTTCTGTTTTTTCAACATGTTTTCCATTGCATTAGTTTTTATATCTAGTTCTCTTTGAACGTTGCTAAGGGAAGTAGATATTTCATCAGCTTTATCTTTCATATCTTTCGCATTTGAGGTAGACTCTTGCAGTAGTTTGAGGTCAAAAGACAATCCTTCTGCGATATTACTCTTCCTGTCAAACTCTCTTCTGAGTGATGCATAGTCTGTACTATAATCAGATTGAGAAAAGTTGGATTTTCTGCTACCGCACTGACATGAATTCGATTCAACCTGTTGACAAGCAGAACCAGAAGCATTTGCATTGAGGTGCTGGAACTGCTCTGTAGATGTGCCTTTTTCTTCTATAAGTGATACCATGTTAAATATATATGACCTTGACTCACTTATACATCTCTTCAGGTCTTGGCCAAAAGTGATAATCTCTGAGCAAAGAGCAAAGAGTTCTACTGTAGAGACCCTTTGCATTTGCTGAAATGAACCCCTTATTATAGCTGCAAGCTTTGCCATCTCTACTACACAATCATTTATCTGCTGATGCAATTTGTCATACCTCTGTGCTGTACAAGAACTTGATGCTTCAAGTTCCTTCAACTCACTGATCAGAGAAGTTTTTTCAGATAATAACAATTCCACCGCTTGCCTGCAATTGTCTCTTTCAAGTTTCAATTCTTCATTGGCCTTCAACAGAGCTGAAAGCATAAGTTCAGCCTCTTCCATGGTTTCTTGAGCCGCCTCAAAGTTTGAAAATAAGGTCAGAACCTTATTTGATTTGTCTTCAACAAGATGCATCACACTATCAAGCTTTGACTGAAAGGTTTAGCACAATGGATTTCACGTTATCAATCAGATTTCGTATGAAGAAAGATGTAATTTTCTGTGCACATATTCTGATGTCATCACCCATGTAAAACTATCACTATATATTTACAGATGGTTTGGGAGATAAAGCACTTCGTACATATTTGGAAACATGATTGATTATACAAATTGTTATGTGCAACATTTGATCGGTGTCTAGATGCAAATATTGTAAGCCTTCATATAGCAAATGTCAATGTAAAAGCAGGGTATGCATATAATATCTCCCACTATTCACATCAGATGCATGAATCCAAACAAGGTATGCGGCTGTTGATTAGCATGGAGTTACCTGGTAATCTGGATTAGTTTCACTGACTGTTGGTTGATTTTCATCATGAGGCTGTTCCTCGATCATGTCAACTGAACTATCAGGCAATATTATGTCATGACAAGAATGTCCTTCTGCTGCTTCTGCAAAGAGACATTTTTCTGCTTTCAAATTGTTCTTTAATTCTTGTATTATACAATCCTTTTGGTGCAATAAACCTACTAGTTGTAGTTCTTCCTGAGAGCTTTCTTCATTATCCAACTGTTGAGCTTCAGTTATAGCAAGAGTTGCACCTCTTAAAATGTGCAGTTTTTCCTTCACTTCCCTGCCAATTTTCTGTGCAGCTTGTAGTTCAATTTGAAGTTTGAAGATCATCTTTTCCTTCTCGATGCTAACTTTCAGAGCCTTCTCCACATGTTCACTTACAGAACTATTACTGTGAGGAAATGAGCTAATCATATTATCAATATTCTGATATGCATCATCTAGTGATCTACATCCATCTGTTAAGAAGCTTGTTAGATCATAAATTGCTGCCTCCCATTCTTCAGACAAAGAAGCCATTTCTACATCTTTTGCAACAATAATTTCTGAAAGCTTGTTACTTTCTTCAGCCATAATGACTAGCTTCTCTTTGAGCTCTTCATTTGTTCTTTTAAGCTGCTCCAACTCATCCTGTAATAGATTTTTACTTGAGTTCACTATTTCAACCTCTTGACACAATGAAGTCTCATCATGTAAATGTATACCCGTCACTGGAGCTTTTTCATAGACATGAGGTATGCTGTCCTTCTCTAGAAAATCCACAACATTCAGAATAGTGCTTTTGTCAAGTACATCATGAGAAGACCTCGTAGCCAAGTTGAAGCATTGAGACACTACAGCATCGTACTCTGATATTGTTGTAGGATCCCTCAAATCACGTGTTTCTGGATCACGGAAATGAGAAGGAGACTCCAGATCCTCGCTATCAATTTCATAAGGTAACTCAATTTGAAATGATTCTGAAATATTAGTTACGGTCCCTGCTTGCATGAACTTCTTGTTAACATCGTCTGATGATAAATCTGAAAAATTCTGTCCAGCTTGATCCTGTTATGAAGTCAAAATAACAGAAAAATATAAACCATGTTAGACCTATGGTTATGGCCTTATGGTTAGATACAAGAAAAGAGTAAATATCCCACATTTTTCATGGCATTGATGCTTGTGGCTATAACATCATCCTTAGCCTCAGGAGAAACCTGAAAATATGATGAACGAATGAGCATCCAAGCACTGATTAGTGGATGTTTTGAAAAACGTCGTTCTTACTTGATTTGTGCAAGGCTTCTGGTATTGTATCAGTTCACAACGAAGCTTATTTACTTCACTGCATTAACATGAATGGTCAGTCGATCATGAGATTGTTTAAGGTCCCAGAAATAAGTATAAGATGTGTAAGAGTTACATCACAAGTAATTCGTGATAATTGAAAGCTATATACAAATATACATTAAGATGTAGGACAGATCTGAGAATACTCACCGAGCTAACAGAACATTATTTTCTAAGCATGCATCCAGCTCCTTCCTGCAATTGTCAAGCTCTCTGATGATCTCATCACCCTAAAGATATTGCACCCCACAATTAGAAAATAAACTTAGCTTGTTCTTAATTATATGCTTGGGAGAATTAAGTTAACTTCAACATTATACTGCTTCCCTTATGGATTACAATATGACGATTTTGCTTGATAAAAACTTAGGCTAAGCTTTTGGCTTCCTTTTAAACAGAGAACAGGAACCATGTCAATACAAATAAGCAATGAACCAAAATGAATGAGGCCACACCTGAGTTTCTACATTTTTAGGAGCTGTTGTGTATTTCTGCTCAAGAATATGAAGGAACTACAAAAAGGAAATTATTAGAATAGCATGCAAGATGAAAAAAGAGAGGAGAAAGACACTCTGGCAGGTTGGATATACATGATTGCGCAAGAGAGATATCTCTGTTAATAACATCTCTCTCTCCCCTTGCTTGTTGAAGTTCTGAAGCCTGTATGTCAGTAAGGTAGAATAAGTTACACCCAGTTTGTTCAAATTGACAAAAAGATCCAAAGTTATGATGTAAAGTTTGTTGTGTGGAACAAAAATCACTAGGAATTCAAATTTTAATATTGAAACATTACATTGTAAGTTCCTCAATCAATCTCTTGTTTTCCAAAGCAAAGTGAGTTAATTGAGGATTTTCATTGATTTGTTCTTGCAACAGCTGGATCTCCTCGGATAATGCAGCATTTTCATCCATTGAAGGTAAGCTTTGTTTTTCACCACGGAGTTCGAGCCGCCTCCTCAAGCATTGTGCATCGGATTCCATCAGGTTAACCTGTCAAAATAGATAGCTAGTATCAATATTGAAAAGGCACACACTATGGCACTACTCATCCATAGAAGATAATTGTGTTCTGCTTATTTGGGCATATAAATGATTATTACCAAACGGTTCAAATGCTGTATTTCTGCTTCCAGTTTCCCAATCTTGGTCTCTGCTGATTTCTCTCTTCTGAGGCTCCCAATCAAGACATCTTCTAGATGGCTAACCTGCTATTAGATGTATGAATGGTTAGTTGTATGTGCTACTATAGTTATCATTATTTACCAAAAAGGTAAAACCATGCCATGTGACCTTTTGCTTTAGGATATTCCTATCACAGTCTGGTTGATCATCTACTCCGCACAAAGTTTTGAATTCATTGGCAAAGTCTGAACCAAGCAGCGGTAAGCCAGGTGATCCAGGACAACTTTGCTGCTTCTTCAAGCATGTCAGTTGATCCTGTTAGGATAAAGTCATGAATTATACAATAATTACCTCTAATTTGATAAGTGAGTTTCACCAAGAAAAATGATGTACCTTTAGTTCCTCTATCTGCCTTTGTAGAGCCATAACATCTCCTGAAGCGTCTTCATTTACTTTTGCCTAGCATATGAACCCCCAATTAAGTCAACATGCAAAATTTCCCATATCTTAACAAGTTTTATATATTGAAAAATAAGTACATTATTTTGAATCATCTTCGCACGTTGAGCAAATTTCAAGGTACTCAATGTCTCACTGGAAGAACTGCAATAGAGTAATTCATAGATGGATCAAGCACATTGTGAAGTATCTATAAAAAAAAGCTGAAATAGTATAAAGGAAGATAGAGAAGGTGGATACCAGATAGATGGGCTAACATTTGCAACAATTGTTGTTTTTGAGTTCCCTCCTAGGGAATCCTGGCAAGATGTGATAATGAGCCACAGAGAAAACAATGCACACAGTAAGAGGGGGAAAAACATTTAGGAGCCTGCTTTTATTATGTATGTTAACCTGGAGGAGAAATGTAAGCCTTGAATCTCTATAGGGAACATGACGATTTCTCCCATTTGCAACATCCACTAGAGTCATGATAACAAGCCTGAAAGAAGACAGATGGATTTTAATTGTGACTGGTGCACTGTTGCTTACACCACAATTTCTCATGCTAGCAAAGTTATCAATCTCAGTATCCAAATATGCATATATGATGATATATTAAAGAACCTTATATGTTATGAATTTCCACTTTCTTATGTTCTAAAAATATAAACCATTAACATTATGCATGAGTATTCTTCGCCTGGTGATGAAAGCGGCAGTTCTCATGAAATAAAAATACAGTTTCAATTGCAAAACTTAACACAAGAGGTTACATTTGTTATGTCATTATAAACTCTGCAAGTATTACAAGAAAATCATGAAGTTAACCTTGCCAAATATAACATGTTCACAGCTGGATAGATATGTGCAGTTATTTACTCTTGTTTCAGGTCCAAAAAGTATGATGTACACCAAAATGCATAAAGAATATTGTCAGAGAACAAAAGATTACCCAAGGGTTGACAACGATCTATTAATGTTTGCAGCTTCTTTCAAGCGTTCTCCTTCAGCACCTGAGCTTTTCTGCCTAGTTTGAACACAGTTAGTATTTATAAAGCAAGAAAAAGATAGCTGCCTTAGTATGTAACTCACCTCTCAGAACCAGCAAGATCAACCAAATTCAACCTCCCAAAACGGAGGTGTGTCATTGAATCACTTTCCCAACGGCTCTCAATTACACAAGTAAAGACACTATGTGAGCGACTGCTCTCGCTATTCATATTTGTGGCAGCCATTTTCCTGTTTGCAACCCCCTAGAAAAATATTTCAGAAACTTCATTTTAGTAACAATTACAACACCAGATATTTAGACCCAATAGAAGGAATAATAAAGAAGAAAATATTTATCACCTGTAGCAATAGCAACATAATATCTTTAACAGACGATACATAACATTCCATAAGATTTTCAACATATACACCTTTCTTTATATCTTCACGGATCTACAGAGAAAAAAGATGTTAGATTCCATGTTCAGTTCATACGAGAGGAAGCAAATCCCACTCATAATTAGCTCACCTGAAGATTAGTTGATGATGGTTCAAGTAGATCAGTTATTTGTTCATTGTAAATTTCCAGAAAAGAGCATTTACAAATATATTTGAGATTTTCTTCTCTCCGGCGCTCTTCTTCCTTCACATTTGTTACAAGTAAGTCTACTGATCAACAGTAATAATTCAGTAGAGTATTCACATGGCATACAGGCACCTTACCTCATTTATCCGTGCAAACAGATATTCAAAAATGCGAGGTGTCAAACCAGCATCCTTACTAAGTTCATTGCCCAACTTGGTAAGTTCTCCCGTCATTGTGTAAGTTTTTCCACTCCCCGTCTATAAAATTATAGTTATCAAAACACATATATTTCAGATGAATTTTTCTGCGGACACAGAATAGTACAACTTTGTCTTACCTGACCATAGGCAAACAAACAGCCATTGTATCCAGACATGCAGTTCTCCACCATTGGCAGGCCCACAACTCTGAATAGCTTTTCCTAAATTGTTGTTGACAAAAACTGTTTAGGCTAAAGGAATACTGATCCAGAAAGGAATAGAAAACAGTGTAAGAACGCTAGAGACCTGTGATATTGTTTCACATGCAACATGGTCAAACGTGAACATTGTTTCGGGAGGCCCTGTCCAGCTCAATGTCTTTGAGCTATCCTGCAGCAAACACCTTTTCTGACCATGAGTGGCATTCTCGGCATCACTAATTGGTCTAATCCGTATTAACACCTGCAGAAACCACAAGAAAAGTCAACGCATTCACCATAATAGCTTTGGAAACCTTAAGAGCTTTCATATGGAGTACTTAGCAAATTGGCCACTTATTTAATCAAACCTTGGCATGATGTGCACTCCCTGACAAGTGTAATGTTAGAACTCAACGAGCATGACTTAGCATTACATGACGGTTAGACATAATTATGTGTATGTGATGTTCACAGTTAAGCCAGCATAGTACAGGCACGGTTGCCAATCTAATGGACACAGGATGATTATGTACATTTTGTATTCCTTCTACTGGAAAACATCACGGAAGGCAAAGGATCAAGCTACAGACCTGCACATTGCGATCCCTCCAGAACGCAGGATCCTCGTCGAGCTCGAAGTGCGGCACCTCCAGGGGAACCTCCGCGGCCGCGAGGTCCCTCAGATCGAACACCCTCCTCGCCGCCCCAGTCGAGGAGGTCCGGTCCCTGGCCCCAGTCCCCGCCGCGCAGGCCCTGGGCGTGCCGGCCAGCGACTTCGGCGTCACCGGCGCGGACCTGGGGTTCCGCCCGGGATCCGCGATGGCCGCGAGCGGCGACCTCAGGGGCAGCGAGAAATGCGGGACTGAGCCGGCGGCGTGTGCGAACGCGGAGGAAGAGGACGAGGAGGGCGCGGCGGCGAGGTCGTCGTTCTCGTTGGACTCCGCCGCCGCCGCGGAGGTGCGGCGGACGCGCGAGGCTGAGGCGCGCCGGCCGCCGCCGCCGGCGCCGGGCGCGGCCATGGCGGAGGCGGGCGGGGGGCAGTGATGGGGGCGGAGTGAGGCGGCGAGAGCGTGAGTGGGAGCGGGGTGCCACAGGCGGCGACCAGTAATCGCCGATGGCCGATGGGTCCCTGGTCTTCGGGTTCTCCTCCGCTCCAATTCAAATTTGAACTGCGAGTGCGAGCCAGCAGCTGGATCTGACGGGCAGGCTGCTCGGCCGTTGATACAGTCGCTGAGAAATGGTTTATTGGGAAAGCCGTTGGTTTAGGTTCGTTCAGTAATGGTGATCTCCACTTTTGGTTGTTTGACTATGAAGATTAAGTGCTAGTTTCATCCACTTTTGTAAGAAGAGCTGTTCTGATTTGGAAAAGGACAAAATTAAATATTTAAACAATTTATTCAAAATGTATGTATCTACGATATGTTCGTAATTTAAAGTTTTGTACTCCAAATATATTTTGGCAAAGTCTAGCGCACATGGAGTCACTTTGGGGATTTGAGTAAGTTGCTTCTGCTGTGTGTCTTCTTTGGTGCTTCAACGAGCATGCAAGATGCATCAGAGATGTGAGCTGTTTTATTGGCCACTTGAAGTAAGGAAATACTCCGTACAATAGAATGTCCATTATACCATACGCAAGGTACTAAATAGCGAATAGCGGTGTCATAGCGAATTTGGTTTGTATAGCGGATTGTGGATAACGGGTGCTATAGCGGGCGCTAAGTCCAAATAGCGTAATTCAACAAAATAGTCAAAATTTAGAGCATATATGAATATTAACATCAAATTTACTTAAATAATCATCAAGAAGAAAATAATTTGTGATCCTTTATTCTTCACCATAGCCTAAATTACTATTTTCAATATTCTTGATTTCTTTCATCCATCGTTTTTTTGATACTTCAACCATCAACACAGTCAATACGGTCTAACACGAGTAATAGCGGACGCAATAGCGGGTGCTAAGTGCAATAGCAGCCTGTAATAGCAGATGCTAAGTGCAATAGCGGGCGCTACGAACGCTATTTAGTACCTTGACCATACGGAGTATATGTTTTCTTAATTCTGCCACTAATTAATTTTCTAAAGTGTGTACTCCGGATCTATGATGCCAAAAGTACCCGGCCATTATTTAATAGGATTAATTAAGGGCAATACTGAAAAAATGGGTCAAACCCATCTTGAAGTTGCATAAGGCTGCTCGCACTGCCGTTCCTCTATTTCGTTTTTCTAAAAGGAATATTCTTGCCTGGTCAGCGAGATTCTTTCCTTTATCTCAATTTCTTCCGCATCCATCACTCCTCAATACCCTTCCTCTATCCCAACTACCACATATTATATTCATTTTTCCATCCCTTTCCCATCCCCCCGCCAGCTCTCTCTCTCTCTCCCTCTCCCTCTCCTCCCCCGCTCTCTCCCCACGGTCGGCGCCTCCACTCCCTCCGGCACGCCCACCGCCTCCACTCCGCCGGCCGCCGCCTCTCCCTCGCCATCCGCGCCGCCGCTGCCTCCTCCCCACCCGTGCCGCCGTCTCCTCCCCCTCCCCTCTCCACCCGCGTCGCCGATTCCAAGGTGTGGAGCTCATGGCCGGCTGCTCGGCCGTCGACGGCCCCGTCTCCGGCGGTGACCGCGAGCTCGAGGCGGCCTCCGCCGCGCGGCCCCACCTCGCGCGCCTCCTCTACCACCTCGCCCTCGCCCTCGCCCTCGCCGAGCTTCCCCGGCGTGGATGTTGTGGCGGCGCGTGGGCGGGCGGCCCCAAGCGGCGACGACGGCGGCGCATGGGTGGCCGAGCTCGCGCAGGTCCCCTCTCCCTCGAGCGCATCGTCGTGGCCAGGCGGAGGACGGCGACCGGATGCGGCCGGGGGCTGGAGCAGTGGAGCTCCCTCGGCGGGAGGCGGGTGCTCTCCTCCTCGGCGTTGCCGACTCCGGCCTCCCCGCTCCGACCCCACCCTCGCCGCCAAGATAGCCGCGGCCGCCGCCGGCTGCTCGACCTTCGCGGCGACGGCGGATCCCCTCCCCATCTCCTCTCTCTCTCCTCTCCCCCATCTCCGGCGACGTCAAGGCGAGCGCGGCGTGGTGGTTGGGCCATGCGGGCCCCGCCGCCACGGTGACGCGGTAGGGGAACCTCCGTACTCCCCTGGAAGTGGCGGAGCAGCCGGCCTCCGCTCTCGTAGCGGAGGCCCTTGCGGACGCCGCTGCAGCTCTCCGCTCCTGTAAACATTTCCTGCAAAAACGTTTTCAGGAGCCCAGTGCGGGCAGCCTAACACCTTTTATTTTGAAGATAGTGGGAAAGGTTAGAATTAATTACGGGCAATATTAAAAAAAATGGGTCAAACCCACCTTGAAGTTGCAAACACCATGTATTTTGAAGATAGTGGGAAAGGTTAGAATTAATTACGGGCAAAATATTGAAAAAATGGGTCAAACCCACCTTGAGGTTGGAGAACACCATGTATTTTGAAGATAGTGGGAAAGGTTAAAAAACATCCAGACCAATCTTAATACACAGTTATCTACGCTAGAAATCAATAGAAATCAGCTGAGACTAATAGAAAGAATTAATAGAAATCAGCTGAGACTATTTGTATCTTGTTCCGTCGGTGCAATTCGTTGGCTGTGGAAGAATTATGAATCCTGTGGCATGAACTACAAATAGCACACAAGGCATCATAGCTTGCGAGAATGATCGAGACTTGAGCAAGGAAACTTTGTACTACTTTGGCTTGTAAAGTTATGTGAGTTTGCTTCACCTGAATTTCAACAGCCACAATTGTGTGATCCCTGTTTGCGCAAGCTAAAAGTTTGGATGCCGCTAGCTCCCCTATTTTGCCAAAGTTAATTTGTCCAAAGTTACATAGACATTTTTGGCAAGGAGACCTTAGACAAATTTCGGAAAGTTTGTTATCAGCCAAGGAGGCCATCCCTTGAATTAGACACGAACAGGCCCAGAAAGCATCAGGAATCCACACGACACAATGGACCCTAGCTCCACATTAGGCCCATAAATAGCAATGCCAATCTTATCCTTTGCCTGAGGCCTTGTTTAGTTCCCAAATTTACACCCCCTAAATCTATCTATCTATATACTATAAGGATACAGTAGAATTGAAAACGCTTCTCACCCAAAGAAATCCTACCCACCCCTCACAGAGGACCCACATGTCAGGTCCAATCTATACTATAAGGATCCAGTAGAATTGAAAACGCTTCTCACCCAAAGAAATCCTACCCACCCCTCACAGAGGACCCACATGTCAGGTCCAACGGTGAAAACGACGTGAAAAGTTTTTAAAAAATAATGTTTCTGGAGAGTTTTTGTCGTTTTGGGCATTACTTTTCTCACCAGAGAATTTCTTTACCCACCCCACATACCCACCAATCAAAATAAATATGTTAAAATACGATTTGGATATCAGAACTATAGAGGCATATCCTGATATGTCCTATTATTACATGCCAAGGTGGTTTGGTTAGGAAAGATATGTGTGGCCGGGTCAATATTGGGATTGATCGTTACTTGAATCAGGTTGGCGAGGAAGGAAATTAATTATTGAGCTAAGGTTTCCTTCGGCTTTTATTTTCTAGAGACTAGAGATATAGATGTCCGATGCTTTCCAAGCAAAGTTCACCCGTCCTATAAAACATCAGGGTTAGGACCGATTGATACCCCCGCAAAACACATTTACTATTTTTTTTGTTCTTACTTTTTCTAGGGTTTTCTACTCGATCTTTACCAATTAGCTTGTAAATCGGTCATCTACTTCCACGTAAACGGAGCAATCTTTGTTGGTTTGCTTGTAAATCATCCGTCGTCGCTTCGTCGTATTCGAAGATCTATCATCATCGGTGGCTCTTCTTGTCGAGGATCATCACATCCGCTTTTATAGCCGGTACCTGCTGGTTTGTGGACATCGAGCTTGTTTACCGTGAAGCACCAGTGGAAGGCGTCGCGTCTGGCGAGGTGTGCAACAGGATCGACGGAAGGAATTACATCCGGGAAGCAATTTGCACCATGGTTTATCTAACCTATTTGGATTCATGAATAAAATAAAGATGGCGTCGTCCTCGAGCAGATGCACCCCATCGTGAGTTCGTTATCGACGATCGGCTGTACGACTCCTGCTCTCGCACGCAGGCCGCCGTCCAGCTCCGTCAGCACGTGCCGCACCGCCGCACCTTCCTCTACCTTGAGCAGCTCCTCCTCAAGCACGGTCAAGCTTCTCTCGTGATCTGCGTCGCCGCGGCCCCCGGCGACCTGGATTTCTTCTTCAGCTCGCGCTCCTACAATAGCAAGCGGCTCGTGGAGTACATTGTGCTGGACATAACACACGATTATTTGTAAAAAAACTAATACATTAAATTAGTGTGTATATAATTTTTGTTTCTTGATTTATTTTTTTATGGAGTTGGACTGTTTGGAGCAGAAGAGTATGGTGATGATATTTTGAAGACGATGAAGTCAGGGTATGCAATAAAAAGGTATTTATTTCTTATTTTAATATATGCTACTTGATAATTCAGTGGATAAAAGTTTCAATCTCAGATATATTTTTTTATGCTTTGCATGATTTATTTTATAGATGTGTGTGCGCACATGCTTTTTTCAGAAAATAACAAAGCTCTGATTATAACAAGCGCAAAAGTAACTACCGTGAGTCCTTCAGCTGGAGGTACGTGCTGCATCCATGCATATATATATATATATATATATATATATATATATATATATATATATATATATATAGTCTAATGTTGTGTTTAGTTTCCGAAAAGAAAATGTGAAGTTTGGTAAAAATGTCACATCAAATACTGTAGCTCACTGTAGCACTTTTCGTTTGTTTGTGGTAATCGTTGTCCTACCATGACCTAACTAGACTCACAAGATTCGTCTCGTCGTGTACATCAAAACCATGTACTTAGTTTTTTTATTTACCCACGTTTAGTGTTCCATGCATGAGGAGAGAAATTTGATGTGATAGGTGAATAGTGAAATTTAGAGAAAGAATTTTTGGCTTTTCAAGGGAACTAAACATGGTCTAAGAAAAACAAATCCATAGCCTGAGGCACGTGATTGATGGACACATGCATGAAAGTAAGGTAGGTATAATATACCTGTATCTGTAGCTGAGAAAAAATAGATTATATGCATTATTTGATTAAATTGATCATTGCAGATCTCATAGTTGCTCTTTTGTATCTCAAAAAATCAACAATATGTGTTGTTTGGTTTAATTTATCATCAAAATCTTATATAGCTGTCCAGTTGCATCTGGTTCTAATGGTCAGCTAAAACTAATAGCCCTCTACACGACTAAACTCTACTCCGTCATAAGCTACTTTGTCCTCAATGGTTGTGAATTGAAATAATATAAAATTTATTAATATAATTTTTTACCACGTACGTGTCGCACGTGCACTCTACTAGTTCACTATGAAAAAGAAGATTCTCATCACATCAAAATATCATAACATGCATGAAATACTAAACGTAGATGAAATAAAAACTAAGTGTACAGTTTTGTTGTACTCTACGAGACGAACATTTTGAGCCTAATTAATCAGTTTTTGGATAATTTTTCACGCATACAACGAAATGCTACAGTAACGTAATGATTACAAAGTGACATCATACTCCCAAATTCACCGTCCCAAATTCAACATCTAAACACCACCTAAAAATTCGAATGTCAGATCAAAAGCGAAGCAACGGAGCAGTCCCCATCTGGCATCGCTCTTTTGACCGAAAATGGAATCGTCCGACGATGAGCCTGCGTTCACATCTAATCAAGGCCGCATGACTGCAGGATCAGCCAGATCATCTCGTATCAGAGAGTCTCACCGGTGCTAGCAAAGCAGAGGCACGGAAGTAAGATCACAGCTGCAGAAAAGTTTCTTGCCGTAAGAGGGGATGTTCTAACAAATGAGTTTTTGAAATGTTTCTTGGCATGCAAGCTCAAACAAAACTCGAATCTGCCAACCATGCCTGTTGCCCGTCCGCGTTCACACATGTGTGCAATCCCATGAACTTTCCTCCCTTTTCGCGTCAGGTACACTCTCTGCTTGTGGAGTCCCAAGTTTAGAGCACCGACGATCGTTTAACTTTACACGTCCTCCCACATAGCGGTAACACGTTCTCTAAATACAATACTTCCGTAGAAGCTAAAGTAATCTGTACAACTAAACTAGCATTTTGGATTAGACCAATGTTTAGTGATAAGTGCCGCCAAGCAATGCATTTCGATTATTTTTCCCCTGTACTAATGACGTGGCATGTGGCCCTCTGTCACGAGATGCAGAGGATACTCTACCCGCAGGCGTGTGATCGAGTGATCGGATTGTGCGCGGCTACGTGATCCACAGATTCCTTTTGCCACACGCTCGTTCACACTCGCCACATGCTCTCCATCACGGCGTCATTGCAGTGGCCCGACAACCACTCCAACAGTCACACCACCTCGTTCCAAGCAGATAGCGTTCGTTCTCCCACGTGGACCCCGTGACTGCCACCACCAACCTACAAATACGGCCACGGCACACTTCACTCACAGTCACAGCTCAGCTCGCGGCTCCTCGCGCACCATCGGTCGTCCTCTTCTGTTCTGTTCATCACACACAAGCAAACAACCACAGCCACCACTCCACCAGTCACTTCCCGATGGAGCCCGCCGGCACGATCCTCTTCGCCTCTGTCGGCGTCACCAGCTTCGGCTTCGACGTCTTCTCCGTCGCCGCGCCGGCGTCGCCGGACGACGCGTCGACGACGAAGCTCGACGAGCGGCGCCACACCGACGGCGTGTCCGTCAACTTCAATGCCCAGTTCGCCGACGACGCCGGCGACGCGGTCGCCTTCGTCTCCGAGCGGACGGGCGCCGCGACCCTGTTCCTCTCCCGGCCGGGGTCCGACCGCCCCGAGCCGCTCCCGGCGGCGGAGGGCAGCCTGTTCCACGACCGCCCCACGGTGCGCGGCGGCCGGGTGTACTTCGTCTCCGCGCACGAGAAGCCGGACCGGCCGTTCCGGAGCTGGGCGGCGGTGTACACGGCGGGGCTGGGCGGCGAGGACAAGGGCGGCGAGGTGGAGAGGGTGACGCCGCCGGGCGTCGTCGACATGAGCCCCGCCGTGTCGGCGTCGGGAGACCTCATCGCCGTCGCGTCGTACGGCGACCGGCCGTGGGCGTTCGATTTCCGGGTCCTGGAGACGGAGGTCGCCGTGTTCCGCGCGGCCGACCCGGCGCGCCGCGTCGTGGTGGCGGAGCGTGGCGGGTGGCCGACGTGGCACGGGGAAGGCACGCTCTTCTTCCACCGCGTCGCCGACGACGGGTGGTGGAGCGTGTTCCGGGTGGACATCTCGCCGGAGACCCTCGAGCCCACCGCCGCCGGCGCGCGCCGCGTGACCCCGCCGGGGCTGCACTGCTTCACCCCCGCCGCCGCCGCCGCCGCCGGCGGCGGCGGCCGCTGGATCGCCGTCGCTACGCGGCGCAAGGACCGGGCGCAGCGCCACATCGAGCTGTTCGACCTCGAGACCGAGCGCTTCTCCCCGCTCACGGAGCTCCTCAACCCGGAGCTCCACCACTACAACCCCTTCTTCTCGCCCTCCGGCGGCCGCGTCGGGTACCACCGCTTCCGCGGCGCCGGCGCCCCTGGCGACGCGGCGATCCCCTACCTGCAGCCGGTGCGCAGCCCCGTGCGCTCCCTCCGGATGCTCCGCGTGAACGGCACGTTCCCGTCCTTCTCCCCCGACGCGTCCCACATCGCCGTGAACGGCGACTTCTTCGCGTCGCCGGGGATCATGGTGCTCAAGTCCGACGGCACCAGGCGGTGGACGGTCAGCAAGGAGCCCAGCCTGTTCTACACGGCGTGGAGCCCCACCGAGCCCGGCGTCGTGTTCACCTCCGCGGGCCCCATCTTCGAGACCACGAAAGCCACGGTCCGGATCGCGCGCGTCGAGTTCGACCCGAGCGAGCTCACCGGCGACCGGAAGGAGGTGACGAGCGCGGCGGTGAGGCCGCTCACCCGCCCCGACGCCGGCAACGACGCGTTCCCGGCGGTGTCGCCCTGCGGGCGGTGGGTGGTGTTCCGGTCGGGGCGCACGGGGCACAAGAACCTGTACGTGATCGACGCGGCGCGCGGCGAGGACGCCGGCGGCGAGGTGCGGCGGCTGACGGAGGGGGAGTGGATCGACACGATGCCGAGCTGGTCGCCGGACGGGAGCCTGATCGCGTTCTCGTCGAACCGGCACGACGCGGCGAACCCGGCGGTGTTCAGCATCTACCTGGTGCGGCCGGACGGGTCGGGGCTCCGGCGGGTGTACGTGGCGGGGCCGGAGGGCAGCGCGGAGGCGGACAAGGAGCGGATCAACCACGTGTGCTTCAGCCCGGACTCGCGGTGGCTGCTGTTCACGGCGAACTTTGGGGGTGTGATGGCGGAGCCGGTGGCGGGGCCCAACCAGTTCCAGCCGTACGGGGACCTGTACGCGTGCCGGCTCGACGGGTCGGGGTTGCTGCGGTTCACCTGCAACGCGTACGAGAACGGGACGCCGGCGTGGGGGCCGGAGCTCGGGGTCGGGGTGGAGGGGGTGGCGCTGGGGGAGCCCGCCGGCGAGGACCCCATGGGCAAGTTCGACGAGCCGCTGTGGCTTACCTGCGACGTCTAGCTGATCGATGGTCGTTTTTTCGATCGCTTTCTCTGTGAGTTGTCATTGTGAGTGAGTGATGGTAATAAGCCTGGATTGGAATAATGATGTTTGTTGGGGACGCTTTTGTTTCGTTGCTGAATAAAGTGTTGTGCTTGCGTGGACTCCATTTTGTCCATTTTAATTGGCAGCAAAGTTGTGCATTCAGTGGAGTAGGGAGTGCTGCTTTTGTTCATCAGTAGAGTGATGGACGGCTTTGGCGTTCGCCTGATGCCGACCGTTTGGTTATCCGTAACATCAAAAAAGGACAGACTGGTACAGAAGTAACAAGGGAGATTATATTTCTGGGGCACCTGAAAAAGGACAGACTGATTTCAAGCGTTTGCAAAAGCTGGGCAAAAGTGACGGTGTTTTGGTGCTTGCGCGCAAAAGAACAGCAGCTAGCTAGGCCAATTCCATTGCAGGTGAGAGCACTGGGCCGGTAAACTAGTTGAGCCCATTGGGCGAACTGCAGCACGGCGGCCCATCTCTGGAACAAACCAAATGCTACTGCCACTGGACGCTGGTTCTGATGTCTGAACTCTGACGGCAAGACCAGTTAGGCGGCAGGTCAAACGCACTGCACGCAGGAGCCCGAGGCGGCTGCCACGAGAACGCCTACGCGGCGCCCATGCACCTCGGCGGGGTGCCACTTCTCACGCAGTCCGTCGCCGAGCTCGCCTACATATGCTGGTGCGCCCAGTGCCCCTCCCATTGCAAAGGAGTCTTTTTGCAGTGTCCGCTAGGAACACCAACTAGTCAGTACTCAGTACGTAGTAGCTCGCAGCGCGCACCTGCAACCGGAGCCATGCCGGGCCTGACCATCGGCGACACCATCCCCAACCTGGAGCTCGACTCCACCCAGGGCAAGATCCGCATCCACGACTTCGTCGGCGACGGCTACGCCATCATCTTCTCCCACCCCGGTATACACCATCCGTGCTTTAACTCCTCGATTTCATCCGACTCCCAACAATAGTAACCCGCATATATATATGCACGCAGCCGACTTCACCCCGGTGTGCACGACGGAGATGGCGGCGATGGCGGGGTACGCCGCGGAGTTCTCGAAGCGCGGCGTGAAGCTGCTGGGCATCTCCTGCGACGGCGTGTCCTCCCACAAGGAGTGGATCAAGGACATCGAGGCTTTCAAACCCGGGACGCGCCTGACGTACCCGATCCTGGCGGACCCGGACCGGAGCGCCATCCGGGAGCTCAACATGGTGGACCCCGACGAGAAGGACGCGGAGGGGGTGAGCCTTCCTTCCCGCACGCTCCACATCGTCGGGCCCGACAAGAAGGTGAAGCTGAGCTTCCTGCACCCGGCGTGCACGGGCCGGAACATGGACGAGGTGCTCCGCGCCGTGGACTCGCTGCTGACGGCGGCGAAGCACCAGGGGAAGGTCGCCACGCCGGCCAACTGGAAGCCCGGCGACCGCGCCGTGATCGGGCCGGGGGTGTCGGATGAGGAGGCCAGGAAGCTGTTCCCCGATGGGTTCGAGACCGCCGACCTGCCCTCCAAGAAGGGGTACCTCCGCTTCACCAAGGTCTAGACGTGTACACCCATCGCGCCGGCCGGACGGGTTCGGTGTGGCTTGTCAGCAAACTGTGTATGCGTGCGTTGTCCGCGTCTTTTGTGTGATGGTGCGGTGTCTCTGAACTAGTATTATGCTCTGGCTCTATGTATGTGAAGCCATATGGTGCCACGCCGCCGAGCAGTGGTGGCGTCGGTACTGGTAGTAGCTACTGGACTTTGCTGAAATGTAACGTGTCGTGCCTTTGTGTACTTCTGGTTTTCGTTCGTGTTTCGGCTCATATCTCGTTTCGTGTCCCTGTAGACCGGCCAGTGCGCGCGTACCAGGATATGCGTCGTGTACATACGCGTGCCCGTGTACGTGTCCCCGTCTCCGTGCTGAATACGATTCATAGTTTGGCATAGAGGGTGAAAAACCAACCAGTAGTAGGACAACTTTAAATTTAGGACAGAGTATACGACACTTTTGAAGAAAAATACAGTATTAGAAGGATACAGAGAGGGCAGTTGTGTCCAGATCATTACAGAAAAGAAAAAAAATACAAACAAGTTCGTTCCTTGTTGATGAAGATGGTATGTAAATATTAGTAATCTCGTTTCAATACCTCCTGAAATCTCAAATGGTAGTACAATCAACTTTGCAGCATATAAATGCAACCAAATAAAGAATGAAGCAACATTAGTGGGAAAAGATAAAGAATAACATAATTGAAAAATGAAAATAATGGAGAGAAACTGAAACACAGTGAACAGAGCATGACTCGTAGTGTACGTTATCTCGATCTCGCACGTCAGGTCCCCCCAAGGGGCACCCGCCCTCTCGGTCATCTGACGGTAGTTCCGACCATCAGCCAGAGTATGGCTTGTTGACTAAGCCGCACACCCGTCTGATCTCCCCATTGGCGGCGGTCTTCACGTCGGCATTGCCCATCTTCACCATGGCCTCCCCAAACTTGTTCTGCCACAGCTTGGGAGAAAGCACAGCTGCATACACTAGGGGCAACGTGTCTCTCGCCTTGAGCAGCGCGGCGTCCGACGCGAAGAGCACCTTGTGGCTGATCACGTTCTGGTAGTACTGGGTGTCCAGCTGATCAGGGGTCCTGTAGTCCTGCGCCACCGTGTTGTCGGCGCCGGTCGCCGACGTGCAGTTAGCCTTGAGCCTGGCGGCGAACGCGGCGTCCATGTCCGAGGTGTTGCTGGGCGGGAGGCGGTCGGAGAAGGACGAGCAGTGGGAGCGGCCGATGCTGTGGGCGCCGGAGAGCGCGACCATGTCGACGGTGTCGAGCCCCTTGGCGGCGAACATGGCCTTGAGGCGCGGCACGTCGGCGAACGGCGGGGGAAGGTTGGGGAGGGTCTCGCTGGCGAGGGAGACCTTGCCGTCGTAGCGACCGGCGGGCATGGTGAAGTTGATCGCGTAGCCGCTGAGGAAGTAGCTGGCGTCGCGGCCGGCGAAGGCGACGATGTCGGCGCAGGACACGACGCCGGGGCACGCCGCCTCGAGCGCCGTCTTGGCCGCGTCGATGACCTCGAAGCCGCGCAGGCTCAGGTTCGGGATGCCCAGCATCTCCGGCTGCGGGTTGGCGTCGGTCGGCTTCAGCAGAACGGAGGCGTCGCAGCCCTGAAAGACGGCGTCAAAGAGTCACATGCATCAGTGCATGGATTAATAGCGGAATCTGACATAGGAATAGTGATCAAAATATAGGAAACCATACGTGGATTGTGGTTGACATACCTGGACGAAGCAGTCGTGGAAGAACATACGGACGAGCCCTGCTTTGATGCCGGCGTCGGCGCCGCGCACGGCCTCCCTCACGATGGCTTCCGCTCTGAGGCACTTGTCGTCGTAGTACCCGACCCTAAGCCCAGCGGCGGGCGGCGAGCTAGGCGGCGGAGAAGGATAAGTGGGTGGGCTCGGGATTGGATGATAAGTAGGTGGGCTCGGGCCGGAGCTCATGGGAGGATAAGCGGAAGGTGGTGGCGGCGGGGTGGGATTGCCGCCGCCGTAGCCGGAGTCGCCATAGCCCGCTTGGCATGACACGGAACCGGCGAGCAGCGTCAGTAAGGTTCCGAGAACGGCAAGCTTAGCGGCCATCATCTCTGCTTCGTGTGCTCTGCACCTAGTGTTCTTTGCTCAAGTGTTAATGAGCGAGAGAAGCAAGGACTGTTGGGATGAAGAGGAGCTGATGTCCTGGATGTCTATTTATAGCTCCGGCAAACGGAGACTTATTAAGAGAGCGTAATCTATCAAATGGGAATGTTTTTGGAGCGCACGTTGTGACGTGCGGCCGTGCAATAGTCAACACGGACATGGCGAGCACACAGCCAAAATGGGTTGACTAGCTCCTAATTTTGCCCGGTTAAGTGAGCGATTGACTTGTCATTTTGGTGAATAAGCGTTGCTCTCTGTACGTGGACTAAATTGTTAGAAGCGTGTCCTCAAGCAAGACACAGCTAGCACTAGGTTGAGCTTAGCTTGGCACTTATTAGGCGACTTGCAATAAACAATGTTAGTTGTCGGTGCGTATGCCGTACATGTATCCGTGCGTAGTTGAAGATGGTCTCTTCGTTTTAAAATAGTTGTCGTTCTAGTTTTTTTATTGAGTCAAACGTTTCTATTTTTTATCATTAATTTCTAGAAAATTTGTATATTTTGACAATATTCCGATCTGATGTTATGGTGAAAGTATTTCTAATGTTAAATCTAAAAACAAAAAACTTATGATGTTAAACTACATATTTTTTTTAATAAGTTTATGGTCAAAGACAAAATACTTGACTTATGACAATTATTATGAAATCTAGGGAATAACAATTTAGGTTTATTCTAAATCAAAACTTACAATTTAGGTTTATTCTAAGACGGGAAATGTTATTCGAAGCGAATGCTATTGTGATATGCAATTCAACCGATCGATTGTGAAGCTGAGTGTCATGACACACGAGCAGCTCCGGACATGAAAAGTTCAGTATCATGCTCGGTGAATGAGCGGCACAAAGACAAAGCGGCATGGAGTGATGGTCCAGGCCACTACTAGACGACCCACAAGAAATGTCCCATTGATCCAAAAGTTGTTGCAATGAGCTTCCATTTGGCCCAAATAGTACGCTAACCAACGAAAAATCGGCTTTTTCGATGGGCTGAACTTGCGACTCCGCCTACTTGAGAACTCCAACTCGCGGCCCAAATAAATTGGGGGAGTTAGGAATGGTATTGGACTTTACCCTTTTCTTTTTTGCAATTTGGACCCCCTCTGACAAGAAAACACAATTAAGTCGTTCGGAGCATTAAACAATAAACATATGTTAAGATGAAACTTTGATTATACTGAAATTCTAAATTTTAAATGTAATTGTTTATACATTATGAAAGTACCTTTTCACGCTGAATGAATGCATGTATCAGTGCTAATCTTACATCGTTGTTCAACATTTTCGTTCATGTGTACTGTGTTAAAAAATGAAAAACTTCAACCATCGACATTCTATAACGATTAACAACCCGCCTTTCTTGGCCGTGCACTTTAATTTGGATCCCACAAGTGGCCATGGCACATAACCTGGCAACTGTAACTAACAATTAACAAATACTTTGCATTGGTTCAGCATGTTATCGTGCTTTAAACAACTGCCTCCCGGAACGCAACCATTCCAATTATAAATCACTGTCACCATGCATGTGCTTTGGTTTATCATGTCATCAAATAAATCTGCAGGCCTGCAGCAAGTCAACCGTTGGGGCTGTGCAAGTGCCTGGATCTCGCTCACCTACTCGCCATGCATGTTCTCTATCGGTTGACTTGCACAGCTCACCACGTTCGCTCCAGAGAACATTCCCACTCCACTCCACTTCGAGCCGGCCGGCCGGGGCTATCTACAAGTAGACATGGACGATGGCGACCACCACCCTTCATCTCCTTGCTCCGGCGATCGAGATCCTCTCCCTCCCTCTAGCTGACGACTCGACTCAGTAGTCAATACAAACTAGCCAGCAGCTGTGCCCTCAATCAAAGCAGGAGCTGAGCAAGCAAGAATGATGGCCGCCGCTATGCTCACTGTCCTCGCAGTGCTCGCGCTGCTCGGTTCCGTCTCCTGCCAAGGCGGCAACCCTGCAGCGCCAGCGCCAAAACCACCCACTCACCCGCCGCCGCCGGCTTCTTCCCCTCCGACGACGACCGCCTCGCCGCCACCGTCCCATCCTCCGATCCCCCCACACCCACCCACCTATCCTCCGACGAGTCCAAGCCCGCCACCACCGCCGCCGCATATGCCTCCACCTCCACCCAGCACACCACAACCTCCAGCTGCTTACCCTCCGACCACCTCGCCGCCACCCTCCTCTCCGACCACCCCACACCCACCCACACATCCTCCGGCGAGTCCGAGCCCCCCGCCGCCACCACCTGTTCCCTCTCCCTCACCCAGCACACTGCAACCTCCGACGACCACCCCGCAGCCACCCACCTATCCTCCGATGAGTCCTCCTCCTCCAAGCCCACCACCACCGATGCCCTCACCTCCACCCCCACCGCCACCCAGCTCAGATGATGATGATGGGAAGAAGCTCAAGGTCGGATACTACAAGAACAAATGCGGCCATGACGTGGATGTGGAGGCAATCGTGAGGAAGCACGTAAGTAGCTTCGACGCCGGCATGAAAGCCGGGCTTATCCGCCTCTTCTTCCACGACTGCTTTGTCCGGGTAAGACCTCCATCAACCTAGCTAGACACGATCTTCCTTGCAATGTTACAAGCAAGCTTTATGATCACAAGTGGTAAGTAATTAACTGATAACAATGGCAATTTGATCAGGGTTGCGACGCCTCCATCCTGCTGGACCCGACCAGCGCCAACCCGCAGCCGGAGAAGTTCGGCATCCCCAACTTCCCGAGCATGCGCGGCTACGAGGTGATCGACGCGGCCAAGGCGGAGCTCGAGGCGACATGCCCCGGCAGGGTTTCGTGCGCCGACATCGTCGCCTTCGCCGCCCGCGACGCGTCCTTCTTCCTCAGCGGCGGCGGCATCGACTTCGACGTGCCCGCGGGCCGCCGCGACGGGAACGTCTCCCTCGCCAGCGAGACCCTCCCCAACCTGCCGCCGCCGTTCGCCGGGCTCCAGCAGCTCGAGAAGATGTTCGCCGACAAGGGGCTCGACGCCTTCGACATGGTCACGCTCGCCGGCGCGCACAGCGTCGGCCGCTCCCACTGCTCGTCCTTCCGCCGCGACCGCCTCCCGCCCGGCGCCGTCGTCTCCGACATGGACCCGGCGTTCGCCGCCGAGCTGCAGGCTAACTGCACGTCGTCGGCGAGCGGCGCCGACAACACGGTGGTGGAGGACTACGAGACCCCCGACGAGCTGGACAACCAGTACTACCAGAACGTGCTCGACCACAAGGTTCTCTTCACGTCGGACGCGGCGCTCACCACGAAGGACATGACCAACAACCTCGTGCGCGTCTACGCCATCTTTCCATGGCTGTGGCAGCAGAAGTTTGCGGAAGCCATGGTGAAGATGGGCAGCATCGAGATCAAGACAGCCGCCACCGGGGAGATCAGGAAGACGTGCCGCGTCGTCAACAGCTAGCCGTGATCGGATCAGACAGCCGGTCGCGCCCGTGCCTAGTAGCTATATATTGATCAAATTGATCTGATCTGACGCTGTTGTTTTGTTTTATCTAGTACTTTCCATCCCAATTTTGATTCATTCTTTTGTTGCGCTTGTGCTGTATTATTAGCCGCACGATCGTTTCAAATTCAAGCAAATCGATCTTCAAGTGGTCCGGGATTCAAACTAGTTTGTTTACATCGCGTGTACAACAATCTCGGTGAACTGCTAGCAGGTTAGTCCTTATCCAGGTTTAAGTCTTCAAAACTTAGCATATGTGTTATTATTTTCGCTAATTATTCTTTTATAGTATCCGACCTCATCAATAGTGAGGTGCTAATCTGGCCTCTTTGAGTTTTCTTATTATTCTGTCAGATCCTCGCAGTATTTTATCGTACCTGACAGGTACTCCATGTGTCTGCGTCGGTCAGGCTACTTGTAGAAAAGAAAATACTCCGTAAACCTGCATTGTTCGATGCATGTTATATATTGTTTTTTTGTCCGAAGCCGGGAATGGTGTCGCACAGCACATTGAACGGTGCGGTAGCGTGCTTAAACTGCTAGTACGAATCCTAATTTAGGACGCAGGAATTTCACGAGAAATACTTTAACCCTGCAGGAATCAATAAAACTAACTTTAGCATTAAGATTTCAAAACTGTTATCGAGGCCAAATGAAACGAGGTAATTACGCCAGTCCCACCCACTAGTTTGTTTGTTAGGACAGGAAGGAACGAGAGTCCCGTCAGAGCCCATGTCATCTGTCACAGCTTGCGGGCTCATGTGAGACTTTTGTGGGCCTTATATGTGAAGAAGTTCTCCATAGCCTTATAACATGTGTACTACACTTGTTGGGCCTTAAAACCCTTTTTTGTTACAATGGGATAGTCATATATGGATGACAAGTGTGAAAGGGATTTTTCCCTTAAAAAAAGTTAGACAAGGATTTACATCAATACCACGGAAATCTTATGTTTCTTCCATATATTTTTTTGGAACTTTCAGTGTTTGAGATCCATACTATAGTAGATGTATGGCTAAGATGAGACGGATCGAGGAGGTAGGGGATCATCCGTCCATCCTAGAGTATATGATCCTGTGAAATGTTGAATCATATAATCTGAAATGTTGAGCTAGGATTTGCATCCATCCACCATATATGATCCCCACATGAAAAGTTGAGTTAGTCCTATTGGAAATGTTAAATTAGGATTCATAGATTGTTGAATTAAGTGTATAAAAACATTCAATAATGTATGCGGTGGGAGGTCGGTGAACTGAAATGATTGAACTAGATGTGCTTAGTAGGTTTAAGGATAGCACACTCATTTATCTTCTAGAAGGTACTACCTCCATTGCAAATTTATATCTGATGTTGATTTTTTTTCTCACAATGTTTGACTATTTGTTTTATTCAAAAATTTAATCTAAATATATGAAATAATAAGTCATGTTTAAAGTATTTTAGATCATAAAATAAGTCAAAAAAACGAAATAAATAATATATGTATGATTTTTTGAATAAGATAAATTGTCAAATATTATGAGAGTATATAGATTTTGCCATGCCCCCACTTAAAATATATTGCCGGCAGTCATCAGGGCTCTGTTTATAGTTGCAGCCGAGACGCACGGATCATCAAGCAGGAACTGAATGCATAAATAGTAACTGAATTTTGGGGCAAATATTTTGTGCAGCACGGGGCATAAAGTCAATCCATAGGAACATGCATGCTGGGGGAACGCAAGTAGCATCACACAGTTCAAGCCGTTGACATTCCGGTCATTCGTTCATCGTTCCGAGTTTCCGACTGCCTTTTTGCTGTTACGACGTGCGTGCTACTAGCCATGCATCGTCCTCCTGGGTTACCTGGGAAGGTGCACTGTAGAATTAAAAGGAGATAGATGGCCCATGGACGGATGATCTAGGCGGTGTTCACTTCCCCGAAAGTGAAAATGAAGTTTGGTGAAAATGTCACATCGTACATTGTAGCGCACTGTAGCACTTTTTGTTTGTTTGTGGTAATCGTTGTCCTATCATGACCTAACTAGACTCAAAAGATTCGTCTCGTCGTGTACATCAAAACCATGTACTTATTTTTTTTATTTACCCACGTTTAGTGTTCCATGCATGAGGAGAGATATTTGATGTGACAGGTGAATAGTGAAGTTTGGAGAGAAAATTTTTGTGTTTTGAAGGGAACTAAACAGGACCCTAGAATACTACAGGCTAGATGGAGACCAAGAAAAAACACGGCGGGATTAGAACATACGTGGACGCATGTACGGATACGCGCACCGACAACAATTGACAAATTCTGTGATGCAGACATCCTGATGAATGGGAGACATCCAAGACAGAGCGCACTCCTAAGCTGTACCCAATCCACAAGTCAGTTGTGTAGCAAAAAATTATCGTTGTTGCCACACTAGCTAGCTGTTTATTATTTTTTTCGCAATATAAAAAACCGTGTATTATTTGCAGTTTGGAAACACGGCGTACGTATCCCCAATCCACAAGTCAGTTGTGTATAGTACACTGCTAGCATCATTGTCAGTTTGTCACGGTGCTTAATTTTAATCGGGGGAGACTAGAAGCACAGGTCAGCTTTGTGCGGTTGTTGCCATGTCCCCCAGTTGACTTGCACCTTTGCACGACGCGACGTGCGCTCCAAAACATTCCGATGATTACAGCAGCAGTCAGCTTCAGCTTCAGCTTCCTTGGTGCCGTGCCGCCGGTGCTATAAATTAGACATGCAACACAGCAACTCATTTCATCCCAACATTCCCTGCTTCTCTAGCTGTCGTCTCATCGAGTTCATTAACACTCGAGAACACAGAAGACTTGGCAGAGCATTGGAGAGCACAAATCAAGGATGGCCGCCGCTAAGCTCGCTGTTCTCACCGTCCTCGCGCTGCTGGGCTCCGTGTCGTGCCAAGCGGGCTACGGCTATGGCGGCGGCAGTCCCACCGCGCCGCCACCCACTTATCCACCGACGACCACGAGCCCACCCAGTTATCCTCCGACCCCGAGCCCACCCAGCTATCCTTCTCCCACTCCTCCTAGCACGCCGCCTCCTAGCCCGCCGCCTGCCGTGGGGCTCAGAGTCGGATACTACAACGACAAGTGCCCCGGAGCGGAAGGCATCGTGAGGGAGGTCGTGCGTGGCGCCGACGTCGGCATCAAAGCAGGGCTCGTTCGTTTGTTCTTCCACGACTGCTTCGTCCGGGTAATCTATCACCAGTTCAGATCCAGTTCCTAAAATTTTGATCACGATGTATATATTAGACGCAGCTGACAATGTATTGATCCGTGATGGGATCAGGGATGCGACGCCTCCGTTCTGCTGAAGCCGACCGACGCCAACCCGCAGCCGGAGATGCTGGGCATCCCGAACCTGAGCCTGCGCGGCTTCGAGGTCATCGACGCTGCCAAGACGGCGCTCGAGGCGGCATGCCCCGGCGTCGTGTCCTGCGCCGACATCGTCGCCTTCGCCGGCCGCGACGCCAGCTACTTCCTCAGCGGCTACTCGATCAACTTCACCATGCCCGCCGGCCGCTACGACGGCAAGGTCTCCCTCGCCAGCGAGACCCTCCCCAACCTGCCCCCGCCGTTCGCCGACGTGCCGCGGCTCAAGGCCATGTTTGCCGCCAAGGGACTCGACACCGTCGACATGGTCGCGCTCTCCGGCGCCCACAGCATCGGCCGCTCCCACTGCTCGTCCTTCTCCGACCGCCTCCCGCCCAGCAACACCTCGGACATGGACGCCGCGTTCGCCGCCAGGCTCAAGGCTAACTGCACGTCGGCCGACAACACGGTGGCGCAGGACTACAGGACCCCTGATCAGCTGGACACCCAGTACTACCAGAACGTGATCGGCCACAAGGTGCTCTACGCGTCGGACGCCGCGCTCCTCAAGTCGAACGAGACGGTGCCCCTGGTGTACGCGGCCGTGATTTCTCCGAGGCTGTGGCAGAACAAGTTCGGGGAGGCCATGGTGAAGATGGGCAACGCCGAGGTGAAGACCGCCGCCAATGGGGAGATCAGACGGATGTGCGGCTTCGTCAACACGCCCTAGCTAGTGCCCTACTAGGAGTGATCATTAACAAGATCTGGCGATCGAGCTTCTTGAACCCTGGTGGGTTTTTGTGTACCATTTCGGTCCTTTTGGATTTGTTTATCGGAGTTTTTCTGGATTTTTTTTGTTCTGCTAGCTGTTTACATACTTTTCACCATATTATTGTTGCTTCATTATTTTGCTGAATTTCGCAGCAAGTTCGATTGTACTGCAATTCGAAATTCATACAGGTACATATATGATTGTTGCATATGTGTCTATTGTCTGTTGTGTTGACATATCTGTCTTAGAAACACATTTTACCACCAGTATTTTTACTTACAAGTTACTATGATTGTCTACACTTAGAGAAGTTACAAACATGAAGACACTGAACCAAGCTATAGTGATCACTACTAAGCGCCATTCAGCTATTGATATGCTCGGACGGTTTCAGGAAACAGAGGAAAAAAGACGATGGTTTGGTCGACTTAGTTTCCAAATTTCAGGCGTAACGCCATTTAACTTGTCAGTCCTCATACCAGCCCATGAACTCCTTGCGCGCGTGTTGATGATGAGATGAGCGGTGACAGTTAACATGGGCCAAGCCGCCGGTTCAAGAATAGTTACCATCAAAGGGGCTTGATTAGTCATTTGTGTTGGGCTGGTCCTGCTTCTGCTTGGTTCAACATACAAATCGGCCCAGCTGATATGAAGAATTCAAATTTGCCGGAATCCGACCTCCATACAGTTAACTTCAGCGTACAGATCTCATTCGCAAGTTATTAAGAGAGAGAAAAAAGAGAGCAGAGGACACGCTGAAGAATTTTCTTGATTATATTCAAGTGGCATACTATTTCTCATGAAATTCTTCTATGACAAAAGTTTTATGCTAAAGGTATCCAACTTTGATCAAATCTATATAAAAACATATTGGCATCTAGTACCAAATAAATGCACTATTAAGACATATTTCATAGTGGATTTAATGAACCTAAATAAATATTATAGTTGTTGAGATATATTTTTTAAAACTTTGATCAAATTTAAATAAGTTTGAGATGCTAATGCTTTCTCTTGATAATATTCAAGTTGTATTGGACTATTTGTAATGAAATTCTTCTACTGCAAAAAAGTAGTTTAATTCCTACGGGGTTCAACTATTTCTCGTGGAATTCTTCTATCTACTACAGAAAAAATGAGCCATTGTATACTACTCCTCATAATTTTTTTTCAAAATGCAGGTTATTTCAATTTTGTTGTAAGTTAAATATATCCAACTTTGGCCAAGTTTTTAAAAATATGTATCAAATAAATAAATGTAGCATCAAGACAATATTTCATAGTGGATTTAATGAAACTAATTCAATGATGACGCTGATGCATTTTTATAACTTTGGTTAAAATTTAGTATACTTAACTTAGAACAAAACTAAAACAATCTATATTTTAAAACAGATGAAAGCATGTACGGATGGAGGACATACGTAGCTATACATGCATGCACCCCGACATTACAGTAGTACAATTTAGTTTCTTTTGCAAGTGGCCTGGCGAATGTGACAGCTACTAGCCTACTATACAAATCGCCTCCGTTAATTAACTAAAAGGCGTGCAACTTAGGAAACGAAGGTACGGTTTGCACGCGGATGATCATCAGTGCCACCAGGCTTGATTTATGGGGCGAGTGTCAAATTAGCGGCAAGTAAACGATCATTTTGGCTGTGATGAGCTGCCTGCACGTAGAGCTAGCTCACGTGCTTGCCAGATTCTCGGTCTTGAGCTGGATCGGCTGACTTGCATGTCATCACAACGTGCATTGGCTTCCAAAAACATTCTCCACCCGTTACATACCAGATCCAGATACATACTAGTAGACAGACATGTTTCTAGACACGAGAATTATTTATACACTGTAACACTCCGTCCAGGACCACATTAAGCTTGGGAGATCTTACTAAACTGCGGCGCGCTATAAATGAGCCAAACTGTTAGAAACTTTGATTCATTTCGGCACCACACCTTCTTTGGAAGCATATGGGACTATACTTTTCTATAAATTCTCTCAAGTTAGATCAACTTCCTTAACTTTAATAGTTCCGTAAAATTTGGCATTTATCCGACTCGCATATTGTCCAGCACAACTCCGCCAGCCTATAGTGCCAATTCAAGTAGCTTGAATGCTTGATGACCAGCTCAAATTGGGAGAATAAAATTGGTTGTTAGCTTTTATGTATACTTTTCGTCCTAAATTATATCCGGCTTTTGTAGATGCATATAGCCTTTTGCTATACAACTATATATACAGTTTCGTCGATGTGTCCAGTCACCTACGGATTGTACTGTGGCTCGAGTAATAGACAAAGATTAGGCAGCAAGTCAATGACGAGGTCGCACACTTGCTTCTCACGTTTCCCAGGTAGCCAGATCATGAATCGCGGTTTGATCGAGTTTCAAGTCACCAAGAGATCGATCACGTGCGCTTCGTTCCAAGAAATGAACCCCGATTTGACGTTACAATTCAAATAGACATGCCGGATATATATAGAAATAAAAACAGAAGTCCCTATATCGAACTTTGCAGCCACGTTTTCTCGAAACTCAATTTAATAAGTTATAAACATATCGGCAGATTTAGTTCCTAATTTGAATTTACTAGCTAGCGTCAATGAGCCGTGGCCTTGATCGAAGATACTATCATGTTCTGGATATATCCATTGTATTGGTTCGGTTATTGTGGTATTTCAGAAGTAGCTTAGGGCAAATTAAACTTTATTAATTATAACGATGTTTTCTCATTACAGTAGTACAAACGTTGAGCATAAATGCAGTAGATAAATTAAAACAAGTGAACGAACTAGAAGTCCAAAGCAAAAGTAGAACACAACAAGCAGATTTTAACAATTATTATTCTCCTCCATCAGAGATTCTGAGGCGTCACATTGTTTGATCAAGAAGCGCAGGCGCGATAAGCCATCAGATGACTAGGGCTTGGTGTTGACGACGCGGCATGTCTTCCTGATCTCCCCATTGGCGGCGGTCTTCACCTCGATGCCTCCCATCTTGACCATGGCGTCCGCGAACCTGCGCCGCCACAGGTATGGAGCGGCCGCGTAGGTTTGCACCAGGCTGTTCGTCGTGGCGTTCGTGGCGAGCGCCGCGTCGGACGCGAAGAGAACCCTGTGTCCGAGCACGTTCTTGTAGTACTGGGTGTCCAGCCCGTCGGGGGTCTTGTAGTCCTGCGCCACCGTGTTGTCGGTGCCGTTCGCCGACGAGCAGGTCACCCGCAGCTTCCTGGCGAACCTCCGGTCCATGTCCGTGGCGTTGCTGGGCAGGAGGCGGTCGGAGAACGACGAGCAGTGGGAGCGGCCGATGGAGTGCGCGCCGGAGAGCGCCGCCATGTCGGCGGCGTCGAGCCCCTTGGCGGCGAACATGTTCTCGAGCTGCTCGAAGCCGGCGAAGGGCGGCGGCAGGTTGGGGAGGGTCTCGGAGGCGAGGGACACGTTCCCGTCGTAGCGTCCCGCGGGCATGGCGAAGCTGATCCTGCCGGCGCTGAGGAAGAAGGACGCGTCGCGGGCGGCGAAGGCGACGATGTCGGCGCACGAGACCCTGCCGGGGCATTTGGCCTCGAGCTCCGCCTTGGCGCCGTCGATCACCTCGTAGCCGCGCAGGCTCGGGAAGTTGGGGATGCCGAACTTCTCCGACGTCTGGTTGTCGGGGTTCTGGTCGAGCAGAACCGAGGCATCGCATCCCTGAACGTTGCAACAATACAGTGTCGTGGTCATTGTCATTGACTTCGTATATATCATCGTATGGATGATCAGCATGTAGTAATTAATTACGGAGTACTTACTACCAGTGAAATAATCTTACCCGGACGAAGCAGTCGTGGAAGAAGAGGCGGACGAGGCCTGCTTTGATGCCGGCGTCGGCCTTGCTCACGTGCTTCTTGACAATGCCCTCGACATCAACGTAACGGCCGCACTTTTTCTTGTAGTACCCGACCTTGAGCTTCTTCCCGGCGTTATTTGAGCTGGGTGTTGGCGCGGGCGGCGGGGGTGAGGGAGTAGGCGGCGGCGGCGTGCTCGGGCTCGTCGCCGGTGGGTAAGCGGGCGGCGGGCTCGGGATCGGGCTCGACGCCGGTGGTGGGTAAGCGGGCGGCGGCGATGATGGAGTAATCGGTGGGGTGGTGCTTGGGGGGTACGTTGGCGGGTAAGGGTAAGTGGGTGGTTGTGGTTGTGGAGTAGGCGGCGGGTTGGGGTTGCCGCCGCCGCCGTAGCCGGAACTGGAACCGAACGGGGCGAGCACTGTCAGTGTGAGGACGGCGAGCTTAACGGCCATCATCATCCTTGCTTCCTCTACCTCTTGTTAAGAAGAAGCTCTCTCCGGCCGAGAGATGGAATGATGATGAGAAGTGACGCTGTCTTGCATGTGTATTTATAGCCACGGCTGGCCAGCCGGCAGTGTCGTGTGCTACCAGCGAGTGAATCAATGTTTTGGGACGCACGCCTGTGAGGGAGGACGCAAAAGTCAGTCGATAGAGAACGTGGCGAGTTGGTGAGGTGAGTGAGCTCCAGACAATGCACAGCCCGGACGGTTGACTTAATTAGCTAGCTTGTTGCTTGCAATAACTTAATTTGCTCGAGTAAGCAAGCACATATGAGCGATTAATGGCAACTCCGCATGAGGCCGGGGTGCAAAATGAAATGGTTTCCGAGAGGCAGGTAATTTTTGTTCAAACCATGATAACATGCTGTCATATGTGCTCAACCAACAGAAGTAGGGTGTGTACAGTCAGCTAGTATTTGTGATGTACCTTATTCCATTTTATTTATTTGGCGTTGGTTAATGAGCTAACCAGCGCCAAGCAGAAGCAGTATTATGGGTTAGAGGGAGTATTAGAGTTGCAGTATCCAGATTACAGGCACCTTTTTTGGATGTTTTATAATTCCTATCGATCAAACCTTTTCCAAATAGAACTGTCAACACATGATCAAACCTTGTTGATTGACAATGACGGCAGTCGTCCTCTAGGTGTTAAGACGAAGTTTCCTTCCCAAGGCTGTGAAGTTTTCTACTTCTGCAGTGTTTAAGGGAACGACAATTGACAATAGGATCAATTTAAGATGGCCAGATCGGCAACTAGGAAGACTTTAGCAACCGCGTAGGTCGGTTCTTACGTAGTTTACATTATAACTGAAATAATCAACTTGTAAATGCGATTAAAAATTGCAAAACAGAACTGTATATGGAGGTTGGATCCAGCCGATCGACCAAAAAAAAAAACAGCTCATCCGGTCATCCCGTTGGAAAGGAGAGGGACTAAAATATAGGATGTTCTTCACTTCATTTGGGCCGATTTGGAGTCCCAATGCTGGCGACTGTCAATGGGCCAGTCATCTCAACACTCAGCGGGCCTGAAAATCAAATATGGGCCCGGCCTTTCTATGTTTTGTCGACCATTGTTTTTTTGGGAAGGAAATTCCGTGAACCATTTTTCCCCCTTCAGAAACGGACCGTTGCAAAGGAACGTGAGGAAGTTGCCTGGAGTTTCTATGGCTAACTAGAAATGACTTAGTTTTAAAAAATGTTGTAATTACCTGGCTATTTTGTATTGTGTGTTGCACTTTATGCAGAGATGAAAAATCCTGAAGCGGACAGGGTGAAGATGGAGGAAGTTAAACTAGCTACGATGTCAGCTATCAGTATAATAGCGGCTTGAAGTAAGGGGAGGAAGGTGTTGGCATTTAAATATCGAGAGATGGGAGAGAACTCATCAGCAGGTTATGCTGCTCGTGTGTGTATAATTCAATTGCTCCCAAATTTGCTATGGCAGCCCTTGAACGGATTTCATTGCTCAACTTGCGTAGCACATTTCTGCAGGATTGGTAGCCTGTGTGCGTGCTGTGACAGTGGTGGAGCCAGGATTAAAATCTACCTATGGCGAATCAACTCCTACAAATTCATATAAAAACATACCTACAACAAGAGATTACATGCTATAAAACATAAATTATAAATGTACTAGAGATCAGCTCATGAGTCATAATTGTATGAAAATGTCAAAGATCAGCTTATGAGTCATAATTATATGAAAATGTCAAACATAGCTAAGTGGATGATTGGATAAACATACGGTCAAATACTAGTTGCAGCAAGGTGGATGAGGACAACTCATAATCTAATGTTTAAGGCTTGAAAGTGCTTCATGATTATATCATTATTAAGTCCTTTAAATATCGCAATGTAGTAGTATATCATTAAAACTTTCTCACCTTTTAAAATTTTTTCCTATCCCACTATTATTTAAAATTAGGAGTTACCGATGGTTAGCAGACCATTACGGTTTTGAGAGGAATTAGGCAAAGATCATCAAGCTGGATGAGTTTTCACGTGCTGCTGTCCGCCTCAAATGTTACAGGCTGCGATTTTTTTTTTGAACTAAAGTAGGCTGCGAATTGTAATGGCCCAAAATCCAAAGCTAAAGGCCCAACGGCCCAAACTCCCCCCAGACAGTTTTCTTCCTCCTCTCGAGAACAGAACTGCACCCATGGCATCCATGGCAGCTCGGCAGACAAAAGAACTTGGGGGAGGGGGCGGGGGGTCGCCGGCGGCAGGTATGGCGGCCGCCATGGCTCGCCATACTGGTGGCTCCGCCACTGGTGTGATGAATTCGTGTTGACATGTTACACCACCCAGAACTTGCCGATCAAAACAAACGTTGATAACTGGACAGCTAGTGCGAGCGACCAGGTCGGCGGAGCGGCGGTGGTGGTGAGCTCACCATCGTACTCCCTACTTGACACTGGATACCGCCGCCGCAGTCGGTGTCGGTGTCCTCTTCTTCCAGCCTGAGGCAGTGCACCCAACATCCCTCCAATGCAGCAGTACTCAAATACTCGTCGTGGCCGCCGCCGCCGCCGCCGCCGTAGCCCATGGCCCCTCACGGCCTCACTAGGTGCCGGTACGCCGCCGTTTCGATTAGGGAACACAAGCATGTGGCGGCGCGGTGCTGCCGCCTCTGCTTTGTCCGGCGCTCTCGCCGGCCGCGGCCGAGAAAAGGCGCGCTCCACAGCTGGTCGGGATGGGAACACCGCGTGGCGCGGTTCACCGGCGCACGCGCGGAGGCCCTCAGAAAGGTGCACAAGAGGGGAGAAGGCAGTGAACGGCCGGAACACGGCGGCGCCGCAGACCTGGGGTTGGTCGGTAAATGAAATACCGTCCACCCCTGGGTGTCTCGTTGCCGTAGGATCATGCTTCAGCGGGCAGGATTGGCCATGGGGTGGATCACGATTCATGAAAGGGACCCTCTTTTCTTTGCTCGAACCCCGCCCCGAGCTCCGGTGGGCCGTGGATCCGCCGGACTCATTTGTCTTCGTCACCTCACCCGGTGTGTTGCTCCCGGCTACCCCCTCACGCGTCAACATCTCGACGACGCAGAATCAGCCGCCGCCGCCGACGCCGCCAAGGTGGACGAGCTTTGACGTCGATGTGCCGCGCCGGGGTGATCGATGAACAGCTAGCTTCGCCTCGCCGAGCTTCCACCTTCCAGCCCGGTGCACCACCGCTCTTTCTATATTGTTGCCGTAGAATCGGGATACCTTGCCGACGATGTGTGGCTGCCCAGGACGGCCAAGTAATCCACCGGCGAGTAATCTCGGTGCACCAGCGCAGGCTCCGGGAGGCGCCGTAGAGTGACGACGTTGTCCAAGACGAGGAACATATGCTTCTTCTGCCGGTTCCGGCGCCCTTGCGGCGGCCCGCAGGACTGCCCTTGCCGGCGGCGCCCAGAGCCGACGAGGAGCGCGCCATGACCGCCTCAGGGAGTGCCAAGGCCAAGGCAGCTTGGCTATAGGCCTATAGCCGCCCATCATATTATTATTCTACGCTTCGCTCGACCGAAATCGCGGGTTTATTTATTTGTTCAGTTACACGATAAACGCAACAGCAAAATGACGAACACACATACAGTTGAAGCACATAACCCGATCTGTTTCCTCAAGTCGATCGGTCAGAGCCTCCATATAGCAATAGCTAGTTGTAAATGGAGCATTTCTTCCTGATCTCGGCGTCCGCGCCGGGGCTGGTCTTGACCTCGATGTTGCCCATCTTCACCATCGCCGCCGCGAAGTCAATCTCCCACCTGTTCACTACACCGCCGGCGGCGTAGGCATCCACCAGCGCCGCCGTCTCGGCCGATGATCTCAGCGCGGCGTCGGAGTCAAACAGCACGTCGTTGTCCTCCACGTTCCGGTAGTACTGGTTGTCCATGACGTTGGGGGTCTTGTAGTCTTGGTCCACCGTGTTGTTATCGCTGCTCCTGCACTTGTCCCTGATCTCTCCGGCGAGGGTGGCGTTCATGTCGGAGCGGCGGGAGATGAACCTACAGTGGGCGTCGCCAATGGTGTGCGCGCCGGAGAGCGTCACCATGTCGTCGGTGTCGAGGCCCTTGGCGGCGAATTGCATCTTGAGCGTGTCGAGGTCGGAGAAGGGCCCCGGCAGCTGGTCGGTGGTCTCGGAGGCGAGGGAGACGCGGCCGTCGTAGCGGCCGGCGGGCATGGCGTAGCTGATCCTGCCGTTGCTGAGGAAGGAGGACGCGTCGCGGGCGGCGAAGGCGACGATGTCGGCGCACGAGACGGTGTTGGGGCACGCCGCCTCGAGCGCCGCCTTGGCGTCGTCGATCACGCCGAAGCCGCCAAGGCTTCCTCTATTTGGTGGGCCGAACATCTCCGTCTCCACGCTGGAGCCGCTCGAGTTCACCAGCAGAACGGAAGCATCACACCCCTGCATATATAATAACACAACAGCACGTCCAGCGTTACAAAAATTACTAAATTACTCGAGCACATGATGTTTAACATGTTTAGCACAAAAATTACTAAATTATGGAATTACAAAAAGTAACAACACCAAGAGTATTTAGCTTATGAGTGAATTTCACTCTAGGTCAATGAACTTTTCTCGAGATAAGTCCACAAACTAAAAAAACGGTCATCTAGGTCCGTAAACTTTTTCCGATATCTCATCTAGGTCCGCAAACTAAATAAGCGGTCATTTAGGTCTATGAACTTTTAAAAGTGGTCATTCAGTTCCATGAACTTTTAAAGAGCGGTCGTCAAGGTCAGGCTCGTCGCCATCGCCTTGGACCTAGACGACAGCTCTTTAAAAGTTCATGGACCTAGATGACCACTTATTTAGTTTGCGGACCTAGATGAAACCTCAGAAAAAGTTGATGGACCTAGATGATCGTTTTTTTTGTTTGCGGACCTAGATGAGATATTAGGAAAAGTTCATGGACCTGTAATAAAATTCACTCTATGATGTTTAGCATAGTTGAACCAATTAAATTATTTATTCTAAATAATATATATTCGAGAACGAACGGAGTATACCGGAAGAGAGACGAGTAGGTTGTGCTTGTACCCTAACAAAGCAGTCATGGAAGAAGAGACGAATGAGCTCTGCACCCATGCCCGGGTCTTTATCAACAGCGTTCCTCACAACCTCCCTGACAATGACTTCGGCGGTCGGACACGAGGTGTAGTGGCCAACCTTGAGCCCTGCACCTGACGGAGGAGGGCTCGGCTTCACAGAAGGGATACGTTCCGGAATCAAGTCTCCAGGACACATCACGCCACCCACGATTGGTATTGGACGAACCCAACCACCCGAGCAAAGAAGGCTGCTGGAGCCCTGGCACTCGACGGACCCCAGGAACGCAAGCAAGGTGATGACCAGGGCGCAAAGCTTAGCAGCCATCTTTGCTAGCTAACTAGCTGATGTTGGATTCTTTTGCGCCAAACTCTGTGTGCTTTTCTCCAGGGGGTTTAGGGTGCAATTTATAGCGCATTGGCGAGAGTGTTCGCACGTTGCGATTTAGAACGTGAATTTCATCGAAGGCGGCGTAGGGACCGCACCTGACACCCACCTACGGGTGGTAATGGATTTCACAGCCTAACTTGGCCCTAACAAAATTTAGCTCAAAAACTAGTATTATTTTGATCCGGCCCTAACTTGACCCGATCCTTAAAATTCCTAGTACAAAAGTGAGGGCCCTAGGCCTCGCCGCCGCGAATCATGAGTCTCCACGTGGTAGGGGTCAACTAACGGCGAGTTGCCCTCTGTCTAAGCTGTGAAAATCCTCAATTTTGTAAATATGTTTTTTACGTCAATTGCAAAAATATTTCTTGAATCTACGATTTTTTTTGAAACAAAACACTATTGCGCCATCGCTCCGCAAGACGAAATTAAGGATATCCATTTTCCTCGGACGAGGACGATTTGCTAAAGCTGCCATAGATTGGAGCATGTGAGTACATGCATGTACATGTTAGTGCACAAAAAATCAGCAACTTGCCAACTTGTCCATTTAGCATGTACGCATGAAATTCACGTGTAGATTGTCAAATATTTTCAGAATGATAGAAGAAGTACCATTACACAACTAGCATATGCTTGCATGCACGGTCGATATGATCCGTTTTCATACTCCATCCGATGGAAGATTATTTTGGTTAGCCGGGCGGACGCAATCGACGACAAACCTCCCAAAATTGTCCTCTCATCAAAGGAAAACTTTGGTGCTTCTACCTAACAAAAACCTTAATTCAAACAGGGTTGCAATCAGCATCTGAAGGACTCGTGCAAATGGATCGGAGGGGATCGGCCGAACTTTTATGAGTGTTCTTGCTCCTTCGTCTCCACAAAATAGCAGTGGACAATATCTAAATCCTTGAGCTCGCTCGCAAGCGCGCGCTTTAATCTCCTTTAATTTGTGTGCCCGAATCTTGGCAGGCGAATAATCGCTAGAATGCTAGTCTGTTTCGATCTCTCCCGCAAGCATTATATCCTAGATATCTTGGAGCATGTTAGGATGGCAGAGTTGGACCTTACTCCAGAAAGAGGAGGATCGCCTAGTGATGAAGGAAGGGTGCAAGATGATTGAGACTACAACCATGGAGATTTTTGCCAGGCATGGCTGGCGTTTCATTAATAGGCTTACTCTTTGAGTGTTTTCGTTTGTATCTTTTATTATGGATCAAAACTTTGTTTTTTTGATTCCTTGGAATGTGAGTTTCTCGAGAATTGTAATAATGAACAGCTTTATGCATTAGTCGATGTAGCCGCTGGGATATTATTAAATAATATTCCCTTTTCTAAAAAAATGTTAGGATGACAGAGTGCAAACTCTTTTTTTGAAAACAGACAGAGTGCAGACTCACTTGTATCGTTGGCCATTCCATTGAAAACTGGAAATAGTAATGCATGCACAGAGGAGCGAGTATTTTTTTCCCGCGACCATGCCTGAGCACGTTTTTCATTAAGAGGGAGGAAGAAAGTTCAGTACATAAGCCCTTAGAACGAAGCGTTCAAGGGGTCGATACAGAGAACAAAGAAAGAAAAAAGTGCTATAGCATATCCGGTAATTACATCGAAACGATTACGCTACCAGAGGCGACCTGATCCAACTCCGACAGATCTGCACATCCCGCCCTCGACCATATGCGAGCCTCATCAAAGATCAAATGCACCATAGGTAATACCGTGGTGTGCTTGTTGTTGAAAGTCCGTGCATTGCGTTCTTTCCATAGAGATTTTTACTATTTTGACCACGAAAGTTTGGGGCTTCTCTAAAATGACCACGAATCCATTGCCTCATACGTTGGAATGGCCAAAGCTGCTGTTTTGAGTTATTTGCTGTTATTTAGAACCGCTTAGCCACGTGAAAAGACTAAACTACCCCTGCTCTTATTTGACACCCTCTCGCACCTCCCTCGGCTAGCTCCAGCCGCTCGCGCCCCGCCGCTGCTCACGCACCGCCGCCGCGGCCCCATCGCGCTTCCGCCCGCGCCACCACCTCCTGCGCTCCGCGCCGCACCGCTCAGACACCGCTGCGCCGTCGTCCACAGGCACGTGCTGCCGCGGCCGTCGTCGGGATGGGCCCGCCGCCGCCGACGTACACGGAGCCGACGTCGTTGCTGCCGGAGATGAACGAGGCGCCCTGCTGCGCCGCCGCGAGATGGCAGCCGCGGTAGAGGTCGACGTCAACGTGCACCATGCCCGCGGCCGCGCCATGCGGGTGGTGCTGCAGGAGCCCGCCGGCCTGGAGGCACAGCGACGGCACTGGCGGCCGGACGTGGGGGTGCCGGCGCCGGAACAAGGACGTTGGCCGGCGGGATGGTGGAGGCGGACGATCGGCGCGCGGCCGCGCTGGAGGGCGGCGGCCGGTATGGCGCGGCTCGGCTGGAGGGCGGCGGAGGAGGGGCCGCCACCGCTGCCCGCGAGAGGAGCCGCCGCCCATGAGAGGACCCGCTGCCACCATGGAGAGCTATCCGCGGTCGCCGTCGTTCGCGGGAGCCGACCACCGCCGCGGGAGCGGTCCCCCACCGCCACGTGGTCCTCCTTCTCCGCCGCCGCGTGGTCCTCCTCCTCCGCCATGGATTGCAGGGGCAGCAGCAGCGGGAGCACGAGCGGAGGGCTTGGAGCCGGCCGTGGCGTGGCCGTGGGCGGCCATGGCGATGTCGGGGGTGGACGTCGAGGTGGAGGAGCCGCGCGCGCCGCCGAGAGAGGGAGGGAGGAAGGGTGTGGCGCCGAGAGAGGGAGGAAGCGGCAGGCACGGGGGAGGGCGGCGGTCGGTATGGGGCGGCTCGGCTGGAGGGGGCGGCCGGCGGAGGCGAACGCTCCGCGCGCGGCCGGGCTCGAGGATGGGGACGGCGGCCGGCGCGTGGGAGCTCTGCCTCGGGGGTCGCGGCCGGCGAGCTCCGCCCGGCCGCCGGAGATGGAGCGGGAGAGCGAGAGGGAGAGTGGGCCGCCGGAGATGGAGGAGATAAGGTTATTGAGAGTGGAGGGTAGTTTGGTAAGTTTACGTGGAGAAAAGATTACAAGAACGGTAAAACTTCAGTTTGGTCATTCTAATACGAAGGCAACGGATTCGTGGTCATTTTTGAGAAGCCCAACGTATCATGATCATTTTAGAGAAGCCTCGCTTTGGTGGTCAAAATGATAAAAAATCTCCTTTCCATAGCATCCAGGCGGTGAGGAGCACTACAGAATCAAAAGATTTTCTTTTTGCCTTTGGAATACTCTTTCGTGCCAAGAGCCACCAATCAGGAAGGGAAGGCGCAGCCATACTCGGGCAGAGATGCAGAGATGCCCGAAGTGTAGGGGTTGCAGTACCAGAGTCCAGATTTCCCGTGAAAAGGAGCATCCAAGGAGAAGATGTGTAATGGTTTCGCTCTCCTGATCACACAAGGCACAACGATCATCATCTTGTAAATTGTGCCTCTTTCGATGTGCTGCCGTCCAACAATGGTCATGTAGCACAAGCCACCCAAAATACTTGCAGTGGTTGGGAGCTTTAAGTTTTCCACGGCACCCTGGCCCCATGCAGCTCAACGTGACCAATGAAGAAGGCTCTGTAAGCCGATAAGAAGAGGAGCGAGTATGAAAACACAAGACCACATTCCGGGGAATCTTTTGTACTGCCACCAATTCTTTACCTTCGGTACGAAATAATAAATCGGATGTACGGTTAAATACGTATGTGCGTTTGCGTCAGCAGTTTTTACGTCACTAATAATCCCACGTATCGCTATGGACCTGCTTTCACGTCAGTAATCACCGCATGTGCATGGCGTGCGTGTGTCAGCACTCAGTAGTGCGCGCGTCTGGAGAAGGAGACGCGAGTACGTACGTGCAACCAGTTGTATGACAGCACCTAAGATTATTGGAGATTTGGAGGGGTATTAGTAGGTAAACCTCTGTTTTATTATGCATCATATAATATTTCTAGATACATGATACCATCTATCTATCTATCTATATATATATCTAAAAAAATTAAAACATCTACAATTTAAGATGTAGGGATCGAATACTAAACTACCAAGGGCCTGTTTGGATACTAGGGACTAAAACTAAGTGACTAAAACTAGTCCCTAAGGGACTAAAGTGACTGTTTGGATCCCTGAACTAAAAGGGACTAAAGTGACTTTAATAGCATGAGCAAAGACTTTTTTACCCCTGAGTACTACCCCTCCCGCACGCTGCTTGGCGCGGCATTTTTTTGGCGCGCGCGCTGCTGGCGCCAAAAACGCTTGCTGCTAGCGCTGCCTGCCCATCCCGCTGCTGTGCCGATCCAGTCGCACACACACAGAACCAAAATCGAATTTATAAAATGCGCAAGTCATACAAGTTGTTACAGTTTCCGAAATTCAATTATTACAAACCATTGACTAGCCAAAAAACCAAGCTTCTCGCATGCAAACCGTCTGCTATCCAATCTCTAAAACGATTCATATTTTGGTCTTCATCGCCACCATGGTTAGCACGTCTATCTCTTTGCGAATAAGATGCACCCTCTTCAACTATTGGAATATAGTTTTCATCCTCATCACACCTATCAAAGTCTTGATCCACCAAAGCACTCTCTCTAATAAAATTGTGAAGTGCCATGCATGCAATTATTATTTTGCTTTGCTTCCATGTTGGATAGGCTGGTATCTTCAACAAGATCCTCCATTTGTTCTTCAACACCCCAAATGACCTTTCTATGACATTACGCAATGATGAATGATGGTAGTTGAAGAGTTCTTTTTTACCTCTTGGCATTGGTCCTTGACGAAATTCAGGGAGATGGTACTTGGTTCCCCTATAAGGAGCAAGGTAACCCGGCCGGTTTGGGTACCCCGAGTCAACCAGATAGAACTTGCCTGCACATTCAAATGTTCAGATTGTGTTTCAATTATCCAATAATCATAAACTACTGTGCAAAATTTGAAATGGAATTGATGGTACCTTGAGGTGGATGTGGGAACTTGTCGCCATACTTTTCATGTGCTTGTTTGAAGACCCTCATATCATGTACAGATCCAGGCCAACCAGCCAACACAAAGGTGAATCGCATATCAAAGTCACAAATGGCTAACACATTTTGAGTGGTGATGCCCTTTCTTCTTGTATGTTGGATCACTTGGCTTGTTGGCACAACAACAGGTATGTGTGTACCATCTATGGCTCCTATACATTTGTCAAAGAATGGGGAAAACCTAGCAGACTGCAGCTTCCTATGCACAGATGTAAACTCAGGGTCTACAGGTCTTATGATGTCGGCTGCTAGCATGTTCACACTCCTCAAAACCTCGTCAAACTTTCTACTGCATGTTTCTTTTGACCTCTTCAACCTATCATCTGCTTGCCTCATACATTGAGGACTCCCACACATCCACAGAAATAGTGCTAGTGACTCAACAAATGACATCTTTCTTGTGGACTTCAAACCATATGATTCAACTAGCCTATTATGCAGGGCATCAAACACGTCCCTGTTCATTCTAAAATTCTGGTAACAATATGTTTGACTAGCTAATGATTGGGTGACCCACTGGTATCCAGATTCAACAGGGACCCTATACTCTCCTCTATTCCAGTAGGTTTCATAGTGCAACATACCAGCAATAGCCCCAATAGTAGCTGTTTGCATCCTCTGTGTCCTACACCTCTTGATGTATTGTTGAATCCATTGAGCCTCCTCTTCCTGAGTCAAACAGCACGATTAAGACAACATCCACAAAAAAGATCAACATAGACCTCAACAACATATTTCACAAACATCATGGTTCGCAAACATCATGGTTCACAAAAGGAGCAACACACAAACATCATGGTTCAAAAATAGACCAACAAACCGACAACTAGTCTCACAAATAGGCCTAACACCTATGACTCAAGAACTCCAATCATGGACCCATCTCTTCAAAGTGGCAATCCTTCCTGCATCTGTTGTCAAGGCATTGAAGAAGTTACGATGATAATCAGATTCAAAATGCCTGCCAGCAACATAGAACTCCTTTGACTCCTCTGTTAGCCCTAAGCCCCTCACTACTGCCAAGCACTTCTCCATCTCCACCTTCTTCCTCTCATCTTCTTGCTGTTTTTCCTCAAGCTTGGCCTTTCTGATCTGCTGTTGGATCTCTGAAGCCACCATGACCTCTTTGTTGTTCCCAATTTGTATGGTCTGAATCAGGTTGTTGATGCACTTGATCATTGGGCTCTTGGACTTCTTTTTGGGGGTTGATGTTGTGGTATCTGTGGTACTTCCACCCCTCTTCCTGCTATCAGTGCTCTTTGGGCTCTTGAAGGTCTCCTCTTCTTCTTCCTCATCCTCCTCTTCTTCAACAGCCTGAGTTTGTTTCCCCCAATCATCTTCACCAGGAATGCATGAACTACTTCCATCAACCTGAGTTCCATGGAACATTTCATACAGCTGTTCAATATAGGAGGGCATGCCCCACCTCAATTTCTTGCACTCTGACTTGTTGCCCTGAAAAGTATTAAAGGCAAGCACATATTAGAAATCCAACCGAATGCAACAATGAATGGACATTGAAGAAAGTTTTTAGGAAAAATACCTGGCAGGAAGGCGGGACGGGTGGATCTAGCGGGGAATCCATCCGAATGCAGCAACCCAGTGAAGGAATCACCATGGGCGTTCAGATCTAGGCCGTGGCCGGCGTCGTCATCATAGCCGCCGGCCGCTGGGAAAGGAAAGGCAGTGCCCGCATCGGACGGATTGCCATGGGGGAAGAAGTCGTATCCACCGTCTTCCATCTCGTCGGTGGCGGGGCTGGCTGCGGTAGTGCAGCGGGGAGGGGTCCGGCAGCCGGAGCAGGGAGGGGGCAGAGGAGGGAGCGGGAATCGGGCGGCGGCGGAGCGGGGAGGGGGCGGTGAGGAGAGGAGCGCGAGCGATGGAGACGAGAGGATAGAGTCGGGGGGGGGGGGGGGGGAGGGCATCCAGTGGAAAGTGGGGATTTTAGTCCCTATAAGCTCCTCTTGTGGAGCTAGAGAGTTTTAGTCCCTTTGAAGCATTTTAGTCCCAGTAGTTTGGATCTTTAGTCCGTTTTGGGACTAAATTTAGTCCGTTTTGGTTTTAGTCCCTGGAACCAAACAGGGCCTAATTTCTCAGCTAGTCGTTCTTTCAGGGGAGGGGATCACCTAATTACTCAGTGAATAGCAAGTGGCCGAGCATAAATTGCACATATCATACAACAACGTACAATACAAAATAATTCAAGTAAAATGTACAAATTAATTCAGGTAAAATGCTCAATTTTTTAATAAGGTATGTGTAAATTGATCCCATAACTTATACAATGTTTAATTTAGTACAATAATTTGATGAATTGATGCATTTACATTTTAAATTGTACAGCTGTAATATATTATAAAAACTAGACGGACATGTCAATTTCTTGGAGTCAACAATTCTGAATTTGTCAATAAACATAGTTGTTCGTGACCAGGATATAGGATATTGCTTCCATTTCCGTACGCACGGGTCTACTGTACAACTCTGACTTCTCTGCATGCGTCGGCGACGGCGTCGATGATGTGTCTCCCGCGCGCGCGGCGGCGTATGCATATATGCATGTTGCAATATGGAGGCACGCGAACGAGATCCCGTCAAAAAGGGCCCGGAAAGGTGGCGCTGCGGCCACGAAGCTAGCGCACGTGTAGTCGTGTACAGCTCAAGCAGCTGACCTGCGGGGACATGTTTACTCAGTCTCATCTATACTAGTCGTTGCGCCTTCTTGATGGATGAATAAATATAATAAAATTTGCCGCGCGGGTTCTGATATTATTGCACCATGCATGCATGTACTAGGAGTGATAAGCATTGCTTGCATTTATGAAACAATATATAGCTGCATATATAGGATTTCTACGCTTAATTAAAGAGAAAACCTTCTCGTGCCAGTCTCAAGCACATTTTCACTAAGTTAGACTATCTTTAAAACAAATATGAATTGTATGACACCAAAATACTTTCACAAAATTGTGGAAAATAACTATTATTCACCATATATAGTTTATAAAATTATTTTCCGTTATAAGTTACATATAGAATTGGGAAGGACATGGTATTTTATAAATTTTAGATAGAACTCCTAATTAACTTATGATGGAAAATAATTTTATACACTTGTATCACATGTGACAAATATTAGTTATTTTTTCTTTATTTTTTGAAAGTATTTTATTGCGATAAAATTTAGATTTGTTTTAAAAAATATTTAGTTTGGTGAATTTTTAAGTTTAAACTATAAAGGTGCATGTATTGTTTTAAATAACATATGCTCATGTTTATTTGTTACATTGTTAGAAAAAAATTGATAAATTTTGGAGGTGATTTGGAGGACGTTTTGTCCGACTTAACTATTTAAAGTGACGAAAATAACAAACAAGAAATGAAGTTAAAAGTCAGTGTCAAATAGGTAACGAAATTTTTTTATGGCAAAAAACGGAACCGAGTTTTATTTTAATGTTAAATAAGAAATTTACTCTAAATAATAATGAATGTAAAGTAGAGTTACACATGATATACGCAACATGATCAAAATAGAGAACACAACAAGGTCCGTATATAACTTATGGTAGCAAGTGCTAGACGACGAGGACACGAGGTTATATATCCGAAACTTAATCGGTGACATGCCCGCAGCCAACCACCAGACTCATCATCATATCAGTTGTAAATCGAGCACTTCTTCCTGATCTCGGCGTCCGCGCCGGAGCTGGTCTTGACGTCGATGTTGCCCATCTTCACCATCGCCGCCGCGAAGTCAGTCTCCCACCTGCTCCCCGCATCGGCGGCGTAGGTATCCACCAGCGCCGCCGTCTCCGTCGAGCTCAGCGCGGCGTCCGAGTCAAACAAGACATCGTTGTCCTTCACGTTCTGGTAGTACTGGCTGTCCAGGACGTAGGGGGTCTTGTAGTCTAGGTTCACCGTGGTGTTGCTGCTGCTCCTGCACTTGTCCTTGAGCTCTCCGGCGAGGGTGGCGTTCATGTCGGAGCGGCCGGACACGAACGTGCAGCGGGCGCGGCCGACGGTGTGCGCGCCGGAGAGCGTGACCATGTCGTTGGTGTCGAGGCCCTTGGCGGCGAACTTGCTCTTGAGCGTGTCGAGGTCGGAGAAGGGGCCCGGCAGGAGGTCGGTGGTCTCGGAGGCGAGGGAGACGCGGCCGTCGAGGCGGCCGGCGGGCATGGCGAAGCTGACCCTGCCGCTGCTGAGGAAGAAGGACGCGTCGCGGGCGGCGAAGGCGACGGTGTCGGCGCACGAGACGGTGTTGGGGCACGCCGCCTCGAGCGCCGCCTTGGCGTCGTCGATCACGCTGAAGCCACGAAGGCTCTGCGTGTTCGGTGGGCCGAACATCTCTGACTGCTCCGTGGAGCCGCTCGAGTTCACCAGCAGAACGGAAGCATCACACCCCTGAACAATATCACCACGTGGAAATTAACATACAGCACCCAGATTATGTAGCTACAATAATATGTACAAAACTGAGATAAATAAATCAATATAATCCTCAAATAATGCAGCTCGTACCCGAACAAAACAGTCATGGAAGAAGAGACGAATGAGCCCTGCGCCCATGCCGGGTTCTTTGTTAACAGCATCCCTCACGACTTTCCTGACAATATCTTCTGCGTTGGGGCATGAGTTGTAGTAGCCGACCTTGAGCCCTTCACCGGAGGGAGGAAGAGATCTCGGCCTCGCAGAAGACCTGCGCGTCGGGATCAAGCCTCTAGGACAGACCAAGCGGCCCAAGATTGGCACCGGGCGAACCCAGCCACCCAAGCAAAGGATGCCGGAGCCCTGGGACTCCCCGGACCCGACGAACGCGAGCAAGGTGATGACCACGGCGGCAAGCTTGGCAGCCATTGATCTCTGCTCGTTCTGCTGCTGGCTACTACTGGCTGTGTTGGTTTCTTGCAGCAAACTACGTGCAGTGTGTGCTTTTCTCCAGGGGTTACGGATGCAATTTATAGGCTCGGGGAGGTGTCTAGCAGTGTCCATGGCTCGAGCTCGACGCGGTTTGTGAAACGGTGCCATCGAGGTGAGTGACAGACTGACAGCTGAGAACGACGCGAATTTCGTCAAATGCGGCGCAGGGACTGATGACCGAATCCAATCTGCTAGAACGGCCGACACGCGGTGATTGTACATGCCATTGTTCGTCGTTTGACTGGCTCCGGAGTTCTGAGTTGAAGGTGGAATTGTCTCGAATCTATAAATTTAAAAAAAAAACGCACCACCATTGTCACTTGTACAATGAAATTAACGTTTTGATTGATTGGTTGGTAGGACAAAAATCCATTTTTGTCGGTAAGAGGGCGATTTAAGAAAGCAACTTTGTAGTAGAGGTTGGAGCGAGGAAAGTGGAGTACATATGTGAACGGTACAAGCTAACATGTTAATTAGTGCATTCAAAGAGTCGTAGAATTTATAGATAAAATAAATTAAACTCCACTTCACATGAAACAAACTTTGCTAGATTTGTAACGTTGTTATCTTCCTGTTTAAAATATGTGAGCTCATAAAATCATTATCAAATTTTGTAGAATGATAAATGTGTGTTCATGTTAAATATATAATTTATTCTGGGTTGACCCAAAAATTGTGAAGACTAGCTTCTTTTTACATGCTCGGTTCAGTGCATCTGCATATTGCTTGATGTAGTTGTATTGTAGAAACCTAATCAAAATTAAATAAAATTGGTTTAAATTTATCGAGCGATTGATTGCGCTAAGCAATAAGCTAGAGGATAGAAGCACATGGCTGCATGCACTGCAAGTCTTGGTCTTGCCGTGTGTGTCAGAGCCCCCCCTCACATAGTCGTATCGTTGACCATTAACAAAATAGTAATGCATGCATATAGAGAGGCACATACCGCAGAGCGAGTATGAAAACATTCCTGTTGGAATATTTTGCATTGCCACCTAACAATTCTTTACCTTGGGTACGGAACAAAGGGGGTCAGGGGTGTATGGCTGTATGCAATGCAAAAGTCTTAGTTGTTAGACTCGCAATATGAATAAATGGATGAATTGATCACCACTTGTGCGCGTGTCAGCACTGCGTTTGGAATAGGAGACGGGGTACCTTTATGTGCCAGTTGCATGAGAGCACGTATGAATGGAAAGCTTCGGATCTTGGGTGAACTTTTATATATATATATATATTTATATATATATATATATATATATATATATATATATATATATATATATATATATATATATATATATAGGGAGACCATGGAACTTGCTCAGCTATTTACTGAGTTAGATTGGGTGGTTGGCGGTTGCCAATTATTTGGTTAGCTAGTTTCAAGAGGCACAACTTTTTTTAAAAAAAAAGGCACAACTTTGTTTCTTTGGTTTTTTCTTAACGAAAGGGCACACCTTGCTTGCATTGCATGTTCTAGAAATAGTAAGGCGCGTGAGATGCGATGGCATGCGATACGGGGTGAGTCAGTGAGTGAGAAGGATGGGCACGTGGATGTCGCGGCCTCCGTCCACGGCGAGAAGGATGGGCCGGCACTTGTGCACCCTCAGATCTGGCCCGGATCTCCTGGGGCCTGCTGCTGCTTGCATTGGACCCGCCCTCATCGCCCTCGTTGTGGGCTTCTTGTGGCGGTCGCAGAAGAGGCCGGGCGCGGTTGTGCTGGCCCTCGTGGCGTGGCGCCGCCATGCAGGCCGAAGAAGCCGCCGGCCTGTTACTATTTGGTCCTATCTCCCCGTCTCGCGGTGCTTCCCTTCCTTGATCCTCTGTAATTTGATCCCTTCTCTGTCAGAGGCGAGAGACCGAGCTAGACACGAGGACAGAGGTGCACACGGTTAGTTGGTGACGAGGACGCTGCCAGCACGTCGGCGAGTTTGTTTTTCAGATTATTGGTATCGTGCGTTGACCATTAAGTTTCAGCATAAGCACTAACTTCAGCACGCATTGAGTGAGTTTAATTTTGAGTGAGTAGATGTAGCTAGCTTGGCTCTGGCTCTCTTCTGGATTTCTCTTCCCACCTATTTTTCCTAGCCTATAAATCAGAACCTTAATGTGGGCTTTCTTTAATGTTTGAAGGTATTATTAAAATTTGCTCCAACTCCTTGAACAAAGTATCTGATAAAGACTCCATACTGGAACTTAAGATCCAAAAAATAAGCCCCCTGGCACAACAAAATGACATATAACATATATTCATCAACAAAGTAGTGAACACACACATACTCATACAATTGTAGTATGAAAAAAAAACAGTTCGCAGTACTAGATGAGGAAATACAAAACGTGCATATCCTCGGTCACATATGCATGCAGCTAAAGTTTGTTGACTCTCCAGCATGTGTCCCTGATCTCGCTGACGCCGGCGACGCGCGTGGTCTTGACCTCGATGTTGCCCATCTTCACCATCGCCGCCGCGAAATCGCTCTGCCACTTGCTCGCACTGGCGGCGTTCGCTCGCACCTGGGCGAACGTCTCCTCCGACGTCTTGAGCGCGGCGTCCGACCCGAACAGCACGAACTTGTCGATGTTCTTGTAGTACTGGTTGTCCAGTACGACAGCGGTCTCGAGGTCTTGATCCACCCTGGTACCGGGGCCGCCGGCGCTGCAGGTCTCGTTCAGCCGCCGGGCGAAGCCTGGATCCATGGCGGAGAGGCGGCCGGTGAAGAAGAGGCAGCGGGCGCGGCCGATGCTGTGCGCGCCGGAGAGGGTGACCATGTCGGCGGTGCTGAGCCCCTTGGCGGCGAACATGTCCTCGAGCTGCTGGAGGGAGGAGCCCGGGCCGGGCAGCTGGTTGGTGCTGCTGGCCATGGACACGCGCCCGTCGAGGCGCCCCGCCGGCATGGGGAAGCTGATGGCGCCGTCGCTGAGGATGTCGGAGGCGTCGCGGGCGGCGAAGGCGAGGATGTCGGCGCACGACACCACGTTGCCGCAGGCGGCCTTGGTCGCCGCCTTCGCCGCGTCGATCACCTCGAATCCCCGCAGGCTGTCTTTGTTCGGCGGGCCTTCCCTCTCCGTGTTGCCGCTCCCGGCCGCCGTCGTGTTCAGGAGAACCGAAGCATCGCAACCCTGCAGTACATGGATATATAAATATATATGTTTGTTATATATATATTCATTCATTTTAGACATACTTTTCTCTTAGGCCTAGCTTGTTTATTTGACCCTACTATATGAAAAAAGTGGATATATATGTATACCTCAACGAAAGCGTCATGGAAGAAGAGACGGACGAGCCCGGCGCCAATGCCACGGCCTCCGTCGCCGAAGTTGCTGCTGCTGCTGCTGCTGTACTTGTTGTCGTAGATGGCGTCCTGCACGACCTTCCTCACGATGGCTTCGGCGCTAGGGCAGTAGGAGCCCGTCTTGTTGTAGTAGCCGACACTGAGCCCTGCGCCTGATGTGGACGGAGGGCTCGTGCTTGGAGGAGTGTAAGGGCCCAGGATCCCACATATCAGGGAGCGCAAGATGGGGAGCGGCCAGCCCACGAAGACGGAGCAATCGGATCCGCCGGAGGCAACAAAGCCCGTCATGGGCCCGGCGAGGAGCGCGAGCAAGGTCACGATGAGGGCACCAAGCTTCTTATTGGCAGCCATGATCGATTGGATTACTAAGCTAGCTCTCTGCTTGTTGTTCTTGCTCGATCTCAATGCAAGTCGACAGTGCGTGTGTGTGCTTTTGCTACTGGGTTAGGGCTGCAATTTATAGCTCAGGAAGATCGATCGAGAGTGTGGCAGGGCCACTGTCTCCGTGCTTTGCGGCGGCGCATGTTGCCATGGACGCGGAGGAGGAGCACGTACAGCTCAAGCAGCTGACCGCCGACGCCTTCATGCGATCGAGTTGGGCGTTGTTTAGCTCGCCGCGCGGGACACGCACTCTGATTGTGGCGCCGTCTGATTGGCTCCGGGGGGCTTTGATTGGGTGGAGGGAATTCTAACACCCCAGTACGTGCATTAGTTGTTGGGCTTATTATCTAGCTCTCTAGTTGGGTTTGTATACAATATAGTATATACCTAGCTTGTACGTGAAATGTGATGCTGTTGTGTGCATTTTTCAAATGTTCTCTCTAGCTAGTTTTGGAATACAATTGAGGGCGTAGTCTGAACATGTTCAGTTGGTCACAATGTCACATACAGAAAAGGGGTAGAGATCATCGAAAGGCTATAACCATATACATGTGAGCTATGTGCAAGATGCTAGCAAGATATGGCACATAGTTATTTTGGAGTGACATATAGCAAATTAAAGCCCAAGCTAGATATTAGGTCTGACAGAGGCTTAATTTCGTCTGCCATTCGCATTAATATGTACTATATCAGAAACAATTAATGGAATAGTAACTAGGATATATGCAGCTAACTATCATGTTTGCGTCGCATTCATCATGGCATTTTCATCAGCAGTAAACATGCATGCGCATGTCACTGAACATGCATTTGCATGCACTTTAATTTATTTGCAAGTTGAAAAACTTGCAATCCCTATTTTTCGGAGAACAACTGAAACTTGCAATCCAGACTGGATTTCCAGTATAGAATATGCGCCGTTTCCTATATCATCATATGCTACTGTGCTTCATTGCTATATACTATATACTTACTGTGGCATGCATGCGCACACGCGCTACATAGTCAATCGATCATGGAACATAAACTAAGGGCCATATGCAACTGAAAAACTCTTGCAGCCAGGTCGACGTGGATGCTCCAGTGGAACTACCGGTCGGTGGTACAGTACATAATTACACGAGATTGCATTTACACCGCTTGGGGTGTATTCGTATCAAGACCGTGATACGCAGCCATGTGAATCAACCTTCCAAACCGGCCGTCGTTGCGGCCAACTAGCTAGTTTTCTTCCTTTTTTTTTATCAAGAGATGGCAATTGCAGCCATGTAATAACATTACACCAGTGCAGTGGCGGAGGACGGAATAAAATCAAGGTATGGCGAAATTATACAGTAAGATTTAAATTTAAATATGGAAGATAAGTTTGTAAATACTATAAATTCAACTAAAGCTAAGTGCTACTATCATAGATTGTTAGAGCAGGTAAAAATGACAATATACAACAGGAGCAATAACAGTTCAAAAGGAGCAGATGCAACAAAGACGTTGAAGAAGAAAACACTTAGCTTAGATACAACTCTGGTTAATTATACTATCTAACGAGGGTAAGAAAACATATATAATAGCACAATATACCAGCAAAATAAACCCCTCATCACTTGAACCATAGAAATGAGTCAAGTGAAATGTGGCAGTCTCAATCATTGCCTAATGGAAGAGCTACAGAAACTCTGGTCTGAGGGGTGGGGGCCAGTAGTGTCATTGGTGGGGCATATGGCCCTATATAGTCCGATTTTGAAGTTTGGGTCTCGTTTATCTCCAAACTAGCCTATCAACCTGTGCATGCGCACGGGCTAGAAATTCACAATTATTGTTTAGACTGTATTGTACAAAATTTACAATTTACCTAATGCTTCTATTTTCCTATTTAATATAAATAATTTATCAATATGTTTGTAGAATGCATGGATTCTACATAGGGATGTTTAAATAACGTAGGCTAATCTGTTTTCATTGTTTGTTTTGGAATATATTTTTGTTGAAAAAAACTAAACTAACTTGGTAAATATATAGAAATATTATATGTGATGGGATTAGGAATGCATGATTTTTTTTCTTCCTCGAATCTGTTAATAGGATGGCTGGTGCCATTGTGCCAGTAATTCCAATTAGTTGTCTTTTACGTCTACAATTCCTTTTTATGCTTTTCCAGTTTTTACGTCACATAACAGAAGTTATCGTATCATATTTCCATCCAATAGTCCAAAAAATAGCATGTGTATCCATAGGAGCCACCAATAGATATATGTAATATTAAGAAGGATATATCTATCCGTTACTTTCTATTTGCATTATACTTAGACAAAATTGTTTTACAGTCTGCACATATATGTTAAAACTGAATTATTTCATGGATGAAACATGACGGTGGGCCACTAAGCTACAATGTCACCTCTATATATGCCGTCAAATACAGAAATGTGACCTATAACAGACAACTTAAAGATCTTGTATATTTGAAACAACTGAATAGACGTGTCTATTTTTAAGGTGCAAAATTCTAAGAGCTATATCTAAAGCTCATATGAGTCTGAAAAAAATACCTAGAAGACCACATCACCAATACATATGCTTGACGTGATATGACTAAATTGCATAGTACTATAATTTTGTTTGATAAAATCAATCTACTACCCTCGGATATAGACTTATCTATACCATATCACCTTTTTTTTATTTGATACCATTATTTTAGTTCATTGTAGGATCAATAGAATGCATTAACATACAGTTCTTGCACATTTACTTCAGGGGAGAAAGGATCTTATACTGTCATAGATGAAACAACCGAATAAATGTGTCTATTTTAGGGTACAAAATTCTAAGGGCTATATCTAAAGCTCATATGAGTCTAAAGAAAATACTTAGAAGGCCACATTATTACAATGCATATGCTTGACGTGATATTGACTAAATTGCGTAGTATTATATTTTTGTTTGATAAAATCAATCTACTACTCTAGGATATGTACTTGGCTACCATATCACTTTTTTCTAATACCATTATTCTAGTTCTTTGTAGGATTAATATAATGCATTAATGTACTGCTCTTGCACATATACTTGGCTACCATATCAATTTTTTTGTTAATGACATTCCCGTGGTGTGGAAGAATATAGAAATAGAATGCCAAGTAATCACTATACTCTTGCTCATATACTTGGCTACCATAGTAGCCTCACTTTTGAACTATATTGATTGAATAAATACAGTTATAAATTAACAATGAAGATTTGTTTAATGCAGCGGCGGAGCTAGGATTAAATTTTACCTATGGCGAATGTATTATTACAACTGATAGGCATCAGATGAAAGATTATATACACAGAAGCCAACTCTAGCTGGCCCTGGTTGTAGTCCTGCATGTACACCAGAGGCTGAAAGGCCATCATTTTTTTACGGCTGCTAAGCCATCGATGACCAGCGCATCCAATATATGATACGTCGGACGAACACTAATTTGTTTCACTAAAAAATAGGCCTGCGACATGTCGCGCGGCAGTATGACGCCAAGCAGGCCCTTGCAAGCTGCGCCAAGTTTCAATGACGCGGGTGAACTGTGAAGAGCTAGATGGATCAGTATAAGGATAGCGTGCACCTGCATGGTTACATCCCAATGGCGACGTACGGACCGACGGGGACTCATCCATATCATCTGTCGATGTTGTTTTGACCAAGGCCGGGATAGATGCTCCTGTTGCACCCAGGCTCTATCCACATTGGAGAGGAAGAGCGCAAGGTTTCTCTGCAGGTTCCCTTCTGGCATGATCTGGAACATGCACGCTAGAACAATGGATCAGGCAACAAACCTTTGATCTATCTGTCGTCGTTGGGGCTGGCAAGAAGCGGAAGTAGCGAGAAGAGGGAAGAGAAGATTGACGGCTAGGGCTGAGATGTTTGAGATGTAAATTTAATGGGGTTATATATTGAAAAAATATCCATAATGGCAGTGGGTAATTTAGATGTAAATTTAATGGGTTATATTAAAAATATTTATAATGGCAGAGGTGGGTAATTTAGAGGTAAATTAGATCCTAGGGCTATAATTATTTAGTCTTACAGATTAATGGACGGATGTTTCTGATTTTTGTGAGAATTTCTAGGATTTATCTAATTTTCTAGCGCGTCTCGTGAGGATTAACGTTGAGCCTCCAAAAGGAGCCTCCAATTAGTAATAGTAAGATACGGTTGTAGACCCCTCCTAGCTTAGTCACCATATTTGAAACTTTCAATACCCCAAGGGCAATCCCAACCTAAACACTATAAGATAATTTTTATATTTAGCCTTTTAGTTGGATACTACGCCTAGAAACCATATCTCCCGTTAATGATATACAATATTTTTTTAAAAAAAGTATCTCTTTTTTCTTGGTTCTCGCTTGAGCGTGAAACAACTTTTCTCTTTCTTCTCCTTCAGTATATAGTGTCACATCATCGGTCCTGGCGTGTAAGACCAATTGATATATCGATAACGGTCGTGCATATACTGAAGTATTGATGCAAAAAGGTACTCCGTAAGAGTTACACATGATGAACATAATATAAGTTACTCCCTCCGTATCGAAATATTTGTCGCCGTTGACTTTTTTTTACAACTTTGACCATTCGTCTTATTCAAAAAATTATCGCAAATATACAAAAGGGTAAGTCAAGCTTAAAATACCTACAATAGTAAAGCATGTGACAAACAAAATGGATGGTACTTGCATAATATTTTGAATAAGACGAATGGTCAAAGTTGTAGAAAAAAGTCAACGGCGACAAATATTTCGATACGGAGGGAGTATTACAGTATGACACGATATATGACGGACACAACCAAAACAGCGGAGTACTAGTCATGGTTAATTATTTATGGCGCCAACCACTAGTGTGTCTAGTAGTAGACGTCTAGTAGCCAAGGCGATCGTTGACTTTCCAGCAAACCTTCCTGATCTCGGCGTCGAAGCCGGGGTTGGTCTTGACCCCGATCTTGCCCATCTTCACCATCGCCGCCGCGAAATCGGCCTCCCACTTCCCCGGAATGCTGGCGCTGTCCTTCACCTGTCCCGCCGTGTCCGACGAGCTGAGCGCGGCGTCCGACGCGAACAGCACGAACTTGTCGATGTTCTTGTAGTACTGGTTGTCCAGCTGGCCGGGTGTCACGGGGTCCTGGTTCACCCTGGTGTTGGGGCTGCCGGTGCCATTGCAGGTGGCGTACAGCTGCTTGGCGTAGCCGGGATCCATGGCGGAGAGGTGGTTGGTGAAGAAGAGGCAGCGGGCGCGGCCGATGCTGTGAGCTCCCGAGAGCGTGACCATGTCGGCGAGGTCGAGCCCCTGGGCGACGAAGCTGGCGTTGAGCTGCTGGACGGTGGAGTCCGGGCCGGGCAGCTGGTCGGTCTCGCCGGCGAAGGACTGGCGGCCGTCGTAGCGGCCGGCGGGCACGTCGAAGGAGATGGCGCCGCCGCTGAGGATGGAGGACGCGTCGCGGGCGGCGAAGGCGAGGATGTCGGCGCAGGAGACCACGCCAGGGCAGGCGTCCTCGACGGCAGCCTTCGCCGCGTCGATCACCTCGAACCCGCGCAGGCTGTTCTGGTTCGGCGGGCCTTCCCTCTCCGTGTCGCTGTTCCCTGACGCCGTCGTGTTCAGCAGAACGGAAGCATCGCAACCCTAAACATATATACATTCAGTCACGTTGTTAGATCGAATACAGTAAACAACGGTACCTACTTAATTACTCTGAAGATATACATACACTTTCATTATTTCATATGAGTAAGTAGTTTTTAAAGGTTGATTACATGCATGTGCATTGGTAAATGAAACTTAATAAGCTGATGATAAAAGATGGAAAGTGAAAAACTAGCACTATATATATAAAAACACTAAATTAACTTATGTCATGATATATGTATATTATGTCATGGTATATAGTACGTAGAAGAAGATTTGAGTTTTACCCTGACGAAGGCGTCGTGGAAGAAGAGGCGGATGAGGCCGGCGCCAATGCCACGGGTCCTGTTAGTGGCGCTCTCCACGGCTACCCTCACGAGCTCTTCCGCGCGAGGGCAGTAAGAGCTGCTCTTGTAGTAGTGTCCGACGCTGAGCCCTGCGCCCGTGGGCTCCGGCGCCGGGCTGCTTGGGGGTTGAAGAAGAGGGTTAGGAGGCAACGAGGTCCTAGGGCACACCAGGTAGCCCACGATTGGGAGCCAGCCCACGAAGCAACCGGGTCTGGAGCCCAGCAGGCCCGCCGCAGGGCCAGCGAGGAGTGCAAGCAAGGTGACCAGGGCGGCAAGCTTCTTGTTAGTAGCGGCCATGGTCATATCTTTGCTCGATCGACCGTGTGTGCTCTGCTACTGGGTTATGAGTGCAATTTATAGTGCTCGGCCGGAAGTGAGCGAGTAGTACTGTAGCATCTGCTAGGAGCATTGTCGTTACTGTCTCCGGCCGCGCTTTGCGGCGGTGCACGTTGCCGTTGATGGACGCGATAATCGAATTCCAGCAAAGGATGGAAGCGCACGACGACGTACAGCTGAAGCAGCTGACCACCGCCGGCGACGATGCTTCGTAGATCAAGTTGCGTGTTGCTACTTGTTAATAGTTCTCTCCTCGCATGTGCTTATCTAGTTGGGTTTGTATATATACGTACTTATGGTGCTGTCGATCGTGTCGTGTACATTTTTTATCTCAAAAGTTCTCTGTATACTAGTGTATGTAATTGAGATCAGAGCGTAAATTGAACATGCATGTTATGTTGTTTAACTCCAAGAAAAGGAGAGAGAATTTAAAATATGTGATCGAGACAAAAAAAAAGGTCACGTGTACTGCATCGAGTATTCATGTATGAAGAAATTGGTTTGTGATCGACTTGGTATACGACTCCGCAATTCCATTTGTTTCAATACACACACCCGGGGTGTACAACTCTGACTTTATTTCCTGCATGCGTCGACGACAGGGATGACGCACACATGCATGTTGATCCCATGAAAACAGGGATGGAACATGGCGCTGAAGTCGATCACGAAGCTAGCTAGCACACGTACAGCTCAAGCAGCTGACCCGGTCGTCATCCACTACACAAGTCGTCGTTGCTCTCCCTTAAAAAAATTCACCACGCGGTGCACACGTACACGCTTGATGAATTCTGCTCTAGTGGTTTTATATATTTCATCCATATTTTCTGGAACAATTTAACGATAGGGTTCTGACGATCGACATCATTTCACCAGGGCCCTGTTTAGTTCCAAAAAGCAACTCTCAAATTCACTATGTAAAAAGAAGATTTTACATCACATCAAAATGTCATAACATGCATGGAGTACTAAATATAGATGAAATCAAAAACTAATTGCACAGTTTTGTTGTACTCTGCGAGACGAACATTTTGAGCCTAATTAATCAATTTTTGGACAATTTTTCACACATACAAACAAAATGCTACAATGATGCAATGATTACGAAGAGACATCCAACTCCCAAATTTGGTCACCCAATTTGGGAACTAAACAAGGCCTAGGATAGGGAGGGATAAGTACGTACTACATCCTGTCAGAGTTCATGTATATGAGACTCTCATTTACATTAACTTTTTTTTGAGGGAACAACGGGGGGCCAGGAGCCCACCTGAACATTTTCGTTCCATCAAGGTAGCTATATTTTGAGGCAAGCATGGCGCCTCTACAAAGAGTAGGGGGGGGGGGGGGGGAGGAGAGTGGTCTAGCATTCTAATTTACATGGATCAAAGAGTGGCACCAAGTCTGAAGTGGCTTGGTGTCCAGGCGAATAGGTGCCCGGCAAGCCCAAGGAGTGATGTGCTGAAGGAGCATCCGCAGCACGTCCTCCGTCGTGAGGCATCTTCTCCTTAATTACTCTTGCTGCTAGCAATATACTATTGCGTGCATGCAGATCGAGTACACACTATCGCTCTATATAATTGTTCGATCATTATACGGGTCATCCAACTGAAATTTTTTCTGCAGCCAGATCGACACATGTTCCAACTACTGGTCGGTACTATATATTATTCATCTCCACCGATCGGGGAATTCATATCGATCCGTGATACGCAGCCATGTGAATCAACCTTCCAAACTTTTGTGGTCAACTATTTCTTTAACATGAAGTGGCAAACTGGCAATTGCATCCATAATATTACACCACGGAGCGTAATTGATATGTGTGGCAATTGGCTTATGGGGATGGGATATAAAAACATTCTCAGTGCATTTGGGTTGTTTTCAGATGCTGTCCAGGATTTCTCATTTCTGGAGCACAGCCCAACACGAAGCTCGCAATGGAAGTGGAGCCCCAAAAGGCCCAACCGGCCCATCTTTTTAATATGTCACGGTCATATGCTCTCATCATGGGCCATGGCCAGCTCCCGTAGAAAGTACTTGTTTTTATTTTTCTAGATAACCGAAGAAAATACTCCGGCTTCGACCTTTTTTGAAAAGTAGTCTGCGGTTATTGCAAATGATAGCAAACCGCAGCACCCTCAAATGAAATTCACAACAAAAATCCAACTCAAAAACCAGTTCGCAAACTAAATGATCATTCATGTGAGGCGAGGGAATGTAGTGCTACCATCTCTAACGTATGACACGCCTGGATCAATAACTCTATATTTTTGTTTTGTTGCAACTAAATCCCAAATCAGCAGCCAGTATGTTCCCCTAAATAGGATTTGGAAAACGAATTAGGTTGGGCTTCACCAAAATCAATATGATTTATTGTGGAAAGTATCCGTGCCCTTTTTTTTATCAAAGTGTTTTGAATTGTACAAGAGGTATACAACACAGGGCAAGTATGGCTGTCCTCAATTGCTATATTGGATCCACATTGTGTGCTCTTGTCCCCTCCTAGTTCAAAACTAGAGTTTCTTCTCAAAAAAAAAAGTTCAAAACTATAGTTCTATAATGGTTTGAGTTGGGTAATACTCAGCACATAAGCCCTTTGGGCTCAGTTTATGCCTGGTGCAGGACAAAGATTATCAAGAGCAGCCGGAAAGCTTTTGATGGTTTTATAATCTATGTCTGGTGATATATTTGGAAGGAGAGAAACAGAAGAATGACTTTTCAACATACCTCACTTCAATGAATCTTTGGACGGAGACGCATTCGATTGGAACGATGAGGTGTGAGGTATGCTAAAAAAACAATGGTGTAGATCAAAGTTAATCTTATGGTGATATCAGCAATCCCATCATGAAAATCTCAAACTATTTGTTTCGAGTCATTCTCCCTTTGATTTCAAATATATAGCATTTTCTGATTTAAAAACGAAGGGAGTAACTCTTTTAGTCAGAAATGAAAGTCTAAGGTCAAGAGAAACAGAGAGATCAGGTTTCTTCGACCCCAATGGTGAAAGTTTAACTTAATAAGAGTTTATATATATTTGCTCTTGTTTCTGCTTGGAGACCACGACGAAAGATTCATTACAGTAAATAAACCTACCAAAATTCCAAGTATTTAATACAAAAAATAAATTAAATTTCATTATAATTTATATATGTGTTGCGAAATGAACATGTACAGTTGGTGTCCGACAAACAAAAACAATTGTATACACGGCGCTAGCTATATAATTCCCAATCACATGCAGCAGGCACTACAATTTTATCTGGCATGCATAATGAGTATGCGATCACAGCAAACCATAAGCATGATTAGTTGGATACTTATTGGTTGACCATCCAGCACTTCTTCCTGATCTCGCCGTCGGCGCTGGTCTTGACTCCGGCGCGTCCCATCTTCACCATCGCCGCCTTGAACTTGCTCTCCCACAGCCCCGGCGTGAACGCGTTCGCCGACACCATGGCCGCCGTCTGGTTCGACGCCAGCAGCGCGGCGTCCGACGCGAAGAGCACCTCGTGGTTCATCACGTTCCTGTAGTACTGGCTGTCCATGGCGTCCGGCGTCTCCAAGTCCTGCGGCACCGCCGGGTCAACACCGCTGCCGTTGCACTGCGGGGCCAGCCTGGCGGCGAGCGTGGCGTTCATGTCGGAGGCGTTGGGCGGGAGGCGGTCGGAGAAGGACGAGCAGTGGGAGCGGCCGACGGTGTGGGCGCCGGAGAGGGTGACCATGTCGTCGGCGTCGAGCCCCTTGGCGGCGAACATGTCCTTGAGGTCCTGCAGGCTGGCGAACGGCGGCGGCAGGTTGGCGAGGGCCTCGCTGTCGAGGGACACGCGCCCGTCGTAGCGCCCCGCCGGCATGTCGAAGTCGACGGCGGCGGCGCCGCTGAGGAAGAAGGTGGCGTCGCGGCCGGCGAAGGCGACGATGTCGGCGCAGGAGACGACGCCGGGGCAGGCGGCCTCGAGCGCCGCCTTCGCCGCGTCGATCACCTCGAAGCCGCGAAGGCTCAGGTTGGGCGCGCTGGCCCTCTCCGTCGGTTGGGTGGAGCCCGTGGTGTTGAGGAGAACAGAAGCATCGCATCCCTGAATCACGTACACATCGTTGCAGGAAGTAAGAACAAACATATTCAGAAAAGGTATAAGCAAACAGATTCAGAACATGGTACATAAGTATGCATCGATTGCTAGCCATTGGTGTTATGTAATACAAAACAGTCATGGAGGAGATGAGGAGTACCTGAACGAAACAGTCATGGAAGAACAAACGGATGAGGCCAGCACCCGTGCCACGGTTACTGTCTGTGGCGCTCTTCACGGCGTCCCTCACGATGCTTTCTGCATTGGGGCATGAGTACCTGTAGTAGCCGACACTAAGACCTGATGGAGCAGGGCTTGGGCCAGGGCTTGCACTAGGAGGGTAATTGGGTGGACTCGAGATGGAGCTAGTCGGGCTTGGGCTTGGGCTTGCACTAGGTGGGTAATTGGGTGGACTCGAGATTGAGCTAATTGGGCTTGGGCTAGGGCTTGCACTGGGAGGGTAATTGGGTGGACTCGAAATTGAGCTAGTTGGGCTGGGGCTAGGGCTTGGAGTAGGATTGGTCGATGGACTGAGGACCGATGGGCTTGGGCTTGGTGAGGGATATACTGGTGGGCTTGCGCTCGGAGGATAAGATGGTGGGACCGAGCTCGATGGACTCGGGCTAGGTGGATAAATAGATGGGCTTGGACTAGGTGGATAAGTAGGCGGAGTTGAACCCAAAGGACTCGGGCTCGGAGGATTAATAGGTGGGCTTGGTTTGGGAGGATTAACCGGTGGAGTTGAGCTCAATGTACTTGGGCTTGGTGGATAAGCCCTTGGGCTGCTGGCGCTAGGTTGAGAAATAGTGGGCGGGCTCGATCTCTGAGGATAGATCGGTGGATTTGAGCTCGGCGGGCTCTGGCTTGGAGGAGACGAGATCACATTTGGGCTTGACGGGCTCGGGCTGGGAGGAACAGCAGCCGGGCTTGTGCTCGGAGCATAGACGTTCTGGCACGCCACTGACCCGAGAAGCGCAAGCAGAGTTATTGGAATGGCAAAGCTTCCGGCCATGGTTGATCGCTCAGTCTCAGATGATCTGATGATCTGACGAGTGACGAGTAATAATCGTGTGTTTTGGTTGGGGATAAACCGCGCCCTCCTGATTTATAGTGCAAGGAGCGAGAATGCGCAAGGAATGTTCTATGCTCTGCATGTCTGCGGTGGACGCGCGAGAAATTCAAAGGGGAGAACATGGAGGACAGGGACACAGGTGCACAGCTCAAGGAGTTGACCCGCGCCGTGTTTACCTGTCCTCCTAGCTAGTGTCGTCCTGGCACTGTTGTGCTAAGCTGGGCGGCACGAACTAAGGTTGTGTTTGAATCCTAGGGACTAAAGTTTAGTTTCTTAAATAAATGATAATTAGTAGCATTAAATATAAACTAATTATAAAACTAATTGCATAAGTCATATCTACTCCGCGAGACGAACCTAACAAGCCTAATTAACCTATAATTAGTACATAATTATCAAATTATTACTTGTCGGGGACAAACCCAGGGGGTCCCCTAACCATCGGGGTAATCACCCTGTAAGAACATAAAAACACGCTAAAGAACCGCGTCATCACCCAAACTCCGCCTCGCTCGAGGGTCGCGAGCCCCCTCGAGCGAGCCAAACAGCTCCGCCTCGCTCGAGGGTCGCGAGCCCCCTCGAGCGAGCCAAACAACTCCGCCTCGCTCGAGGGTCGCGAGCCCCCTCGAGCAGGCGAAACAAGCTCCGCCTCGCTCGGGGGTAGCGAACCCCCTCGAGCGGGCAAAGCAGCCTCCGCCCGATACACTTCGGCGCACCGCCCGACGAAGGAAATTAATGCCCGCCCCATCAGCCAAGCGCCGAAGTCAAAAGGCAATCTTCCCCCATACCGCGCCAGACATCAACAGTGCCCACTGTTTCACCTGCTCCGGTCGCCATCCGCCCTCACCGCCACTGTGAAAGCGCACGCGGCGGTACAGAGCACTGTGCGGACTCTCAGGGGTCAATCCGCGCCTCTGTTCCCCCAACTCCCGGTCAGGTGATGGCAAGCGACAGGTCGAGTCCGCCAACTCTCGGCCATCCCCTGGCGAACGAAGCACGCCGCGCACTGTAGCCGACGACGACGACCAACCCGGGTCCTGTGCTGCCGACTCTCGTCCTTCCTCCACCTGCCCCACCCTCGAGGTCAATCAGCGATGGGCAGCTGGGCATGGACTATGACAGCAGTACCCCTCGAAACCGCTACAGACCAAGCACAGGGACGGCCACGACGCCCGCAGAAGACAGCACTCGACATGAGTCCTCCGCCAGGGTCAAGGACGATGGCAGGCCCGACGCCATGCTCTCAAGTACACCCCCCTGTGGCACACCTCACGCATGTACTTGTAAACGCCTCCCCCTCCTTTCTTTCCTTGGTCTATAAAAGGGAGATCAGGACACACGGGACGGACATTCGACTACATCCCAACACTCGCTCTCAGGGACTTGGAGAAATCTCCTCTCCCGCCTCGCTTGTAGCCCCCCTCTGCAAGCACTCCGGTGCAAGATAGTACAGCGCCCTTGAGCGCATTCTGCTGGACGTACGACCCCCACGGTCGGAACCAGGATAAACACCATCTCATTGTACTAAGCCCTTGCATCAACCGTCGAGGGACGGGACACAGCGCATTCTGTTTAGGCGCCGGGGATTGGCCGACCAATTCCGGCACCGACAGTGGCGCGCCAGGTAGGGGCGCGCTGTGATCGATCACACCCGACAAGTTCCCTTGACGGCAAGTCGCGACGAGACCATGCCGCCCCGATCCGCCACGGGGTCCCCCGGTCCGCTTCCGCGCGGATACCGGATCACGTTTGGGAGCCTGGAGTTCGAAGCGACCGGTGAGGGCCTCCTCATGCGGCTCGCCTCCAGGCCGCCCAGCGCGACGCCCGACACCCCGACATCGCCGACGACAGTCCAGCTCAGGCGACGGCGGAGACTTCGCGAGCTTCAGGTTAAAACGGAGCAGCGCGTCGCTCCGCGCGTCGTCCTCCCCGATTGGGACGCCCACCTGCTGCTTCAGCCCGCGGCCACATTACAAGGGGGCGGACTCCCACCGGCAGCTCCCGCGGAGGGAACACACCGGGAAAATGTGGCCAGGCTAGCACGCCTCCCGTTCGGGATGAGCAACGCGGCCGCAAGCCACTCCACAGCGATCAGCACCATCCTGGGCGCGCGTGGAAACTCGCCAAGACCTCGGCGGGCCCCGATCCGTGACCTCGGCGCTTCTTCGCCCGGTGGGCTCCACTCCGAGTCTGCGGACGGAGAAGATGTGCGCGGCCAGGAACACCCGGACCTGGATTACACCGAGTTGCGCAACCGCGAAAGCCTCATCGCCTTCCAGGCCGTTGCGGACTTCTGCCTCACCTGCTCCGACGACTCCAGCGACGGGGAATACGACCCCTCGCGGGAATGCTTCGTCCTCGACGGCGAAGTAGAGTCCGTGGGAGAGGACGAAGAGACGCACGACGAAGCCGGACGCGACGAACCGCAACCGGCACCCGCCGAGCCGGCGAACGAGGCCGCTCTCACACAAGCGCAGCTCGCGCAAGTACAAGAGCTGGAAGCCAAGCTCCAACAGGAGCGCCAGTAGGTACAAGAACTGCGCGCAGCCTTGGAAGCCCAACAGCCCAGGCGGGGCGAACACGCCCGAGCCGCCGGGCGCATCGCTCAAGCACGCATCCTGGGTGACGGCGACGACGCCGGCCCGCCCAGGCCGCCACGAGCCAGCCAAAAGCTCATCGCCGCGGCGACCCTGATTCGGGCCATGCCCGAACCGTCAACGCCAGAGGCGCGCAGCATGCGGCGCCAGGTGCAGGCCCTTGTCGAAGAAGCGGCCGTTCAACAAGCGGAAAGCTCCGCCTCCCGCATGCGCCACCTGGACAGTCCGAAAGCCGGAAGCGGCAGGTGGGATAGGGAGCAGTCCGTCCACACCCCGCCCAGGGGCGCGTGGACGCCTCACCGTCCAACGAACGACGGAAGGGCGCTCGTGGCCGGCGGCGGCGAAACAAGGAGGTCCGCGAAGGACCGACTTGTAGACACGCGGGGCGCCGTCGACGATGGCGACGCACGCAACATCCTGAACAGGAAGAGGCAGGACGCGGCGCCTCCCCGCAGCAGGCACCCCCGACGGGGAGGTCGCTATGACAGCGAGGAAGACAGAAGCCCGACGCCGGAACCCCCGGGAACCCCGGTGTTCAGCCGGAAGATCCGTTCGGCCGCCATCCCGCCGCGTTTTCGCCAGCCAACCACCATCACCAAGTATTCGGGTGAGACGAAACCCGAGACGTGGCTCAACGACTATCGCCTGGCCTGCCAGCTGGGTGGGGCCACCGACGATGCCATGATTATCCGCAACCTTCCGCTTCATCTTGCGGACTCGGCGCGGACGTGGCTCGAACACCTACCCGCGAACCAAATCCACGACTGGGACGACCTGGTCGGGATGTTCGTAGGTAACTTCCAGGGCACATACGTACGCCCTGGAAACTCCTGGGACCTGCGCGGGTGCCGGCAGGCGGCCGGCGAACCGCTGAGGGACTTCATCCGCCGTTTCTCCAAACGCTGCACCGAGCTCCCGAGCGTGGGTGACTCCGAAATCATCCACGCCTTCCTCGAAGGCACGACCTGTCGAGAGCTAGTGCGCGAGCTGGGGCGAAACCATCCCACCAGTGTCAACGCTCTGTTCGATATCGCCACCAACTTCGCCTCTGGAGAGGAGGCTGTCGGGGCGATCTTCGACGGCAAGACCAAGGGGAAGCGCGCGGAGGAGCTGCCCGCGGAGGGCAGCAAACCCAAGGCCAAGACGAAGAAGCAGAAACGGGGCAGTAAAGGCAAAGGGCCCCGGCAAGCCGCGCAGCAGCAGCGGCAGGGCGAAGACTCTGACGACGCCCTCGTGGTCGAGCGAGGCCACAAAGGCCCTCGGGGCCCCCCTCAGGGGGGAGGCCTGTTCGACGAGATGCTGAAGAAGCCATGCCCGTACCACAAGGGCCCTGTCACCCACACCCTCGAACAGTGTGGGATGATCAAGGGCTACTTCAGGCACACCTCCGCGAAGGAGGATGGCCCGAAGAAGGATACGGGCGACGGCGGCAACGACGAGTTCCCTCATGTGGAGAACGTCTTCTTCATCATAGGGGGGCCCGCGGCGAACGCAACGCCCCGGGAACAGAAGCGTGAACGCCGAGAGGTCTTCTCCGTTCACCCCGCAACGCCAGCTTATCTCGCCTGGTCGGAAGAGACCATCTCTTTCGGCCGCGAGGACCATCCGGACTATGTCCCGAATCCAGGGCGCTATCCGCTTGTCGTCGACCCCGTCATCGGCAACACTCGATTCTCCAAGGTGCTGATGGACGGGGGCAGCAGCCTCAACATCCTCTACGTCCACACCTTGGAGCTTATGGGTATTGGCGTAAACCAGCTGAGGCCGAGCAAGGCGCCTTTCCATGGCATCGCGCCGGGAAAGCGGGTCCAGCCCCTCGGGCAGATCGACTTGCCCGTCTGCTTCGGCACCCCTGACAACTTTCGGAAGGAAATCCTCACTTTTGAGGTAGTGGGATTCCCGGGAGCATACCACGCCATTTTCGGGCGACCGTGCTACGCCAAGTTCATGGCGGTCCCCAACTATGCCTACCTCAAGATGAAGATGCCCGGGCCAAAGGGCGTTATCACTGTAGGGTCGTCGTACGAGCACGCCTACACGTGCGACGTCGAGGGTGCGGAAGCGCTCGCCTACAGCGAGACCCTGGTGGCGGATTTGGAGAAGATGGCGAATGAGGCCATCGACTCCACCAAAAGGCACACGGGCACCTTCGAGGCTGCGGAACACACCAAGGTGGTGCCCCTCGACCCCGCTGCCCCCGAGGGCAAGGCGTTGAGGGTCAGCACCACCCTCGACCCCAAATAGGAAGCAGTGCTCGTCGACTTTCTCCGCGCCAGCGCCGACATTTTCGCGTGGAGACCCTCGGACATGCCGGGGATCCCGAGGGAGGTCGCCGAGCACAGCCTCGACATCAAGCCACACTCCAAGCCGGTGGTACAGCGATTGCGGTGGTTCGACGAGGAAAAGCGCCGCGCCATCGGGGAGGAGGTGCGAAGGCTCCTGCAAGCTGGGTTCATCAAAGAGGTATTTCACCTAACCTGGCTTGCTAATCCTGTTCTAGTTAAGAAGAAAAACGGAAAATGGCGCATGTGCGTAGATTACACCGGTTTAAATAAAGCATGCCCTAAGGTTCCATTTCCTCTGCCTAGAATAGATCAAATAGTAGACTCCACCGCTGGGTGTGAATTGCTGTGCTTTCTTGATGCTTATTCCGGTTATCATCAAATCAAGATGAAAGAGTCCGACCAGCTCGCGACTTCTTTCATCACCCCGTTTGGCATGTTTTGCTACGTCACTATGCCGTTCGGCCTCCGAAATGCTGGAGCTACATACCAGCGATGTATGCAACACGTTTTCGGAAGCCACATCGGGCGAACCGTTGAGGCATATGTTGACGATATCGTTGTTAAGACCAGAAAGGCAAGCGATCTGGTTAACGATTTGCAAATCACGTTCGATTGCCTCCGGGCGAACGGGGTGAAGTTGAATCCGGAAAAATGCGTATTCGGGGTGCCGCGAGGCATGCTGTTAGGCTTCATCGTCTCCCAGCGAGGCATCGAACCCAACCCCGAAAAAGTCTCGGCCCTAGAGCGAATGGGGCCGATTCGGGATCTGAAGGGGGTACAAAGGGTACTGGGCTGCCTGGCAGCCCTCAGCCGCTTCATCTCTCGACTAGGTGAAAAGGGCCTGCCTTTGTACCGACTCCTAAAAAAGCATGAACGCTTTTCATGGACCCCTGAAGCCCAAAAAGCCCTCGACGGGCTAAAGGCGTCGCTCGCGCACGCACCCGTCCTCACGCCGCCGCGGGGCGGTGAGCCTCTCTACCTATATGTGGCTGCGACAACGCAAGTTGTCAGCGCCGTCATCGTTGTGGAACGGCTAGAGGAGGGCCGCGCTCTGCCGGTCCAGAGGCCGGTGTACTATGTCAGCGAAGTGCTGACCGAAACCAAGACACGAAACCCACAGATCCAGAAGCTAATCTACGCCGTAGTGCTCGCGCGTCGAAAGCTGCGACACTACTTCGAGGCCCACCCGGTCACCGTGGTCTCATCTTTCCCTTTGGGGGAGATAGTCCGCAACCCGGACGTCTCGGGTAGAATAGCGAAATGGTCTATGGAACTCGTAGGGGAAACTCTCTCCTACGCACCGCGAAAGGCGATAAAATCGCAAACCTTAGCGGATTTCGTCACTGAGTGGACCGACGTCCAACTTCCGCCGCCACAGATCCAGGCCGAATGCTGGACCATGTACTTCGACGGGTCGGTGATGAAAACCGGGGCAGGCGCGGGCCTCCTCTTCGTCTCACCCCTCGGAGAACATATCCGGTACGTGGTTCGCTTGCACTTCCCAGCGTCGAACAACATGGCGGAGTACGAAGCCCTCCTCGCTGGGCTCCGCATCGCCATCGACCTCGGCGTCAAACGCCTCGATGTCCGGGGAGATTCTCAGTTGATCATCGACCAAGTGATGAAGAACGCAAGCTGCCGCGACGAAAAGATGGAGGCGTATTGCGACGAGGTTCGTCGTCTCGAGGACAAATTCTATGGCCTCGAGCTGAACCATGTCATGCACAAATACAACGAGGAAGCGGATCAGCTAGCCAAGATCGCGTCGGAGCAAATCACCGTTCCGCCGAACGTCTTCACCCGCGACCTTGACCGCCCCTCTGTCAGCTTCGAATCAAAGGCCGGAGCCCACGGGAAACCCTCGGGGGCTGCGGGAATCGAGCCCATGGAGGAGGACCCCTCGAAAGAGGGGCTCGAAGCCCTCGGCGCTGAGATCTCTTTGGCCATGGCCATGGAGATCGACGCGGACGCACAACCACAAGACTGGCGTGATCCGTACCTCGCATGGATCGATCGCGGAGAGCTGCCCTCGGACCGAACTGAGGGGCGCCGCATCGCCAGAAGGGCCAAGACCTTCGTCTCGGTCGGCGGCGAGCTGTACAAACGCAGCGCTTCGGGAATCTTGCAGCGGTGCATCCCCATCCCTGAGGGACGGCAGCTGATCCGCGACATCCACGCCGGGACATGCGGACACCACGCGGCGCCTCGCACCCTCGTGGGTAACGCGTTCCGGCAAGGCTTTTACTGGCCCACCGCCGTGTCCGACGCAAACGAGGTCGTGCGCACCTGCGAAGGGTGCCAGTTCTACGCGCGAAAGACGCATCTCCCGGCGCACGCCCTACAGACCATCCCTGTAACATGGCCTTTCACGCTCTGGGGGTTGGATCTCGTAGGGCCCTTCCGTCCAGCGCCCGGGGGCTTCACCCACTTGTTGGTAGCCATCGACAAGTTCTCGAAGTGGATCGAGGTCCGGGCCATCACCCGCATCAAGTCCGAGCAGGCAGTAATGTTCTTCACCGACATCATCCACCGATTCGGGGTACCCAACTCGATCATCACTGACAACGGCACCCAGTTCACCGGCAAGAAATTCTTGGAGTTCTGCGACGACCATCACATTCGCGTCGATTGGTCGGCCGTGGCACATCCACAAACGAACGGCCAAGTAGAACGTGCCAACGGCATGATACTACAAGGCCTGAAGCCAAGGATCTTCAACAAGCTGAACAAGTTTGGCCGGAAGTGGGTTGCTGAGCTGCCATCGGTGATCTGGAGTCTCAGGACAACCCCAAGCAGGGCCACAGGCTTCAGCCCGTTCTTCCTTGTCTACGGCGCCGAAGCCGTCCTCCCAACAGACTTGGAGTACGGGTCTCCGAGGCTTAAAGCCTACCAGGAAGACCGAAACCAACGGGACCGCGAGAACTCGCTGGACCAGGTGGACGAGGCTCGCGACGTAGCGCTACTTCACTCTGCACGCTACCAGCAATCGCTCCGGCGACACCAAGCTCGGAAGGTTCGGCGTCGGGACCTCCACGAAGGGGACCTGGTGCTAAGGCTGCGGCAGGACAATCGAGGGCGCCACAAGCTCACTCCTCCGTGGGAAGGGCCGTTCATCATCGCCAAGGTCCTCAAGCCGGGTACCTACAAGCTGGCAAACGAGAAGGGCGAGCCCCTCACCAACGCCTGGAACATTCAACAGCTACGTCGCTTCTACCCTTAAAACTCTTGGCGTTTCTTGCAAATACTTCATGTTTTTAGTCAACAATAATGAAAAGTCCAAAAAATTCGGAAACATTATTGCTAAAAACTTGATCGAGGGTATTTGAGGCCAAACACCCCTCGGGGGGACACTCGGGGGTTTACCCCCACCCCCCAATCGTCCTGTTTTTCGCTTCCGTTGCACTGAAACTCGAGGCATCCGAGAGAAATACGGGGCGCGAGACAATTAAGGCTGGAACCGGTAGAGTCGTGGGACCGCCTACGCCCGCGAAGGGATACGGCATCTCCCTCTCCACTCCACGCGTCAGTTGCTCGCGAACTCGGAATACCCGGACAGAATCTCTCTAAAGCCAAGAGCAGTACGACGGAGTGGAAACAGGGTGCCAAGCTTCCTCCTTAAATCAAGAAAGGTGAAAGCAGGGCACAAGTCTACTGCGGCCAAAAGGCGGCAGAGTCGCGGGACCACCTACGCCCGCGAAGGGCTATGGTGTCCCCCTCACCACCCGGCGCCAAAGTTACTAGTGCCCATCTGCCGAAACCGATCTCGAGCTAAGGGGAAAGCGCGGCACGCCAAACAAACGAAACCTCCTCTTGGCCCGACCAATTCGTGTTAGTGGTCACCCTGCAGCCCAGGTACAGACGCCCCCTGGACCGGACCAGCGCAAAACGTCCGCACCACCACGAGAAGGGTCGTTCATCATCACCAAGGACCCCGAGCCTGGTGTCTGCGAGCGGGCGAGCGAAAGGGGCGAAGCCGTCACTAGCACCCGAAAACGGCAAACAGCTACGTTATTCCTATCCCTAAATCTCTTACCGTTTTTTCTCGTAGATACTTTATGTTTTTAGTTAACAATAACGAGAAGTTTTCGAAATAGAATTCGGAAACAATTGTTGCTGACAACATAACTAAAGGGGACCTTGGTTTTATTTTTAATAAAGCCAAGCCCCCCTCGGGGGCTGCAGGGGGGTTAACCCCCCTGATCGTCCCGATTTTTTCGAAAGTTGTGCTAAAACTCGAAACGCTTAGAGAGAGGCGGGGCGTGAGCTATTCAAAGCTGGAGCCGGTCGAGTCGTGAGACTGCTTATGCCCGCGAAAGGCTACAGCGCCTCCCTCACCACCCCACGCTTTAAATTACTCACGAATTCGAAATACCCGGCCACAATCTTTCGAAGAGCTAAGAGTAGCACATCAGAACAACCAAACAAGTGCGAAACAGACGATCGGCTTTTAAATTTAGTTTTTATATATATATGTACAAGACACATTTGAAGCCCGAGTTTTTCAGGCTCCATCCCCCTGCGAGGGCACGGTGGACTCGGCAGCAAGGGTCGAGGGAACCGACGAAAGCGCCCCGGGACCACTCTCCTCGCCGCTCACCGAAGCGATGTCGTTCTCGAGGGCCGCCACGGCGTCGGCCTCCGGGTCGGCCTCGACTTCAGCAGCGGTCGCGGTCTCTGGCTCGGCGTCAGCGGGCACATCTTCCTCCTCCTCGGGGAAAAGATCGTATCGGAACTTGAGGGTCAAGGCCGCTGCAGCGCTCTCGGCACCGTCATCAGCCTCCTCGAGGGCGGCGAGGGCGGCGTCATCATCCAGGTCAGCATCGATGAAATACCCGCGCCCCACCGCCGCGAGGTCGATGACGTAGTGCGTCGACACCACCCCAAGTGCCTTCTTCACCCCGAGGTGAAGCGCGTTTTCAAGACGCTCCGCCACGCAGCCCTTCAGGGAGCCCAGGCGGCTGGACAGCGACGACCCCGACGGCGTGTCGACGCAGTTGACGTCTCGGCACGCCATGTCGGCCGCAGCCTTGAGCGCCTCGAGCTCCCCCTGGGCCGCGGAGTAGGCAGCCTGGAGGGCCGTCACTTCGTCCGCCTTCTGGGCCTCGGCCCTCCGCAACTCTGACAAAAGCTCGGGCACGTCAGAGAGCAGTTTTCGACACAAGGAAAAGCCGAAGGAAACATGAAGTCTTACCGTCCACCAGGGCTCTCGCCTCGTTGAGCAGGCCGTCCGCGGTCGCCAACGCGGCCTCCTTCTCGCGGAGCACAGCCTCCTTCTCGCGGAGCGCGGCCTCCTTCTCACGGAGCGCGCAGCTCAGCTGCTCGGCCTCCCGGGCCTTCTGCTCCGCCTGAGCCGACGCCTCCGCGAGCTGGGACTGCGCGGCCTCACGAGCCCGGCGCTCGAGCTCAAACCGCTCTAACGCGCGGACGAGGTCCGGGCCTCCCGCTCCGTCGCGGCATCGCGCTCCTTCTCCGCGCGCGCCTTGGCCTCCTCGTGCGCTCGGGCCGCCGCCTCCGCCTCCCTGGCTCGGACGGTGAGCCGGGTCACATCCGTGCCCAAGTCGGCGTTCGCCTGACGGAGCCGGCGGAGGTCGGTGTGCAAGCCCGCAATGCATGCGGTCTTGTCCACCGCCTCTTGCCGAAGGACCTACTCGAAAGGCCACCAAGATCAAGCCATGAAACCAAAAACACCTCGAAACACTAAAGATAAAAGCAAGAATACCTCGAAAACCTCCAGCGCTTGCCTGGAGTGAAGGTCGGCGGCGGCCGAGATGGCCCGCTCCAGATCCGTCCCGATCCGCTCGGCCTGGGCCCATATCTCGTTTTCCTCGGCCGCGCTCCGCCAGACCTGAGCGGGGACGCCGGGCCCCCTCGGCCACTCGCTCGGCGTGCGCCGATCCTGGAGCTGCGCCGCCTCAGCAGCATCCCACTCAGGCGTCCCTCGGACCGCGGGCATCTGCGGCGGCCCCTGAGACAGGAACCGCGCCGCCGACACCTCGGCAGTAGAGTCCCCGATGAGGGCAGCGCGCCGGCCGCCGCCTGGGGTTGGCGGGGCGACCGCCTCCTGCCCTCGACCGGCAGGAACCGAAGCGGCGGCTCGGCCTCCACGACCGCCAACCTCCGCCGCCAGGGCGCCATGCCTCGGCCCCGCCTCGACAACCGGGGCACCTTGCCCCGGCTCCATCGTTGGAGGCGTCCTCTCCTCCCCCGCCGGTCCGGAGCCTCGCGCCCCCGGCGCCGGTTCTGCCGGCGTCACCTCGAGCGCCGCTGCGGGACGCGGAGCCCCGCGCGAACGTGCCTCCCCGGCGTGAGGGGAATCGGACCCCCCGACCTTCAGCGCCTTCTTAGGCGCAAGATCAGGGGGAGCCCTGGTAACGTCCCGAGCGCTGGACCAAGAAGAGGGAAACATAGGTCAAAAGAGAAATCGTATGGAAAAACGGGATCGAAAGAGATCCAAGGAAGAACTCACCGGACACAGCCTCGCAGCTTCCGCTTCGAGCCACTTGAAGAAGGGGCCATCCTCGAACTCGAGGCCCCCCTTGGATCACTCGGGGGCTGCGAACCCCCCGAGCCCTCGACGCTCGGACGCGACGCCGCGCGCTGAGCCCGCACGACCATCGCCCGCGCCGCCGCCAACACGACGTTGGCCGGAGCCGCCGCGGTCTCGTCCGGCAGCGGCGCGGCCACCTCTGTTGCCTCGACGGCGGGTCCCCCTCCACCGCCGGCAATCTCCTCCTCGCTCTCCTCCTCGCCCTCCTCCCCGCTCGGAGAGTCCTCGGGGGTCGACGGCGTCTCCCCGCCGTCCCTCTTCCACCGGCGGAGCGCCGCTTGGTGCGCGTCCCGACGGGCCTGCCTCCTACGACTGCTGGCCCTTCTCGCCTCCTTCGCCTCCCTCTCACGGTCGCGGCGGGCGCGATTCGCGGCCCGCACCTCCGGAGTTGGCGCTACGGAGCGGTAGAGGCCGCAGTCCACCCCCTGAAATCACGACAAAATCACAAAGAAGTTCCAAAAAGGAGACGACAAAAAGGAGAAAGGAGGACTCACCGACAGGATGTGGCCCTCGTCAGGGCGTAGCCGGAACGACCGGAGGTCGCTCGGCATGGTATCGGGGTGGACCGCCGTCCGCACCCGCGTGACGACATACTCCTCGAGGAGCGGCTCCGCCAGCATGCGCGACGCTGCCAGCGCCGCCGAGTCCGCTCCCTCCGTCATCCTGAACAGAGGGAGTGGCCTCTCCATGAGGGGGACCACGCGGCGGCGGTGGAAGTGCGCAAGCACGTGCGCCACGGTCAATCCTGACCCTTCCAGGGAACGGAGGACGTCGACGACCGGGCGAAGCCTCTGCCGCTGGGCGTCGCCAGAGACGCCGTAGCCCCAGGAATCGGCCTTCTCCGTCAGGACCTTGCCGGTGTACTCCGGCAGCCCCAGGCCGTCGTTGCGCAGGTAGAACCACCCTTTGGCCCACCCGCTGTTGTTGGTTGTCATCTTGCAGCCCGGGTAGATGCGCTTCCTGGACTCCACCGGCGCAAGCGTGAGGCCGCCCGCGCACGAAGAACGGCGCACCCCCCTCCCCGCGCCCGACGTGCTGAGCTCGGCGCGGAAGAGGTGGACCCATAGGTCCCAGTGCGCTTCGACCCCCAGGACGGCCTCGCAGACGCCGACGAACGCCGCCGCTTGCGAGATTGCATTGGGGGAGAAGTTGTGGAGCTCTACGCCGTAGTAATGGCAGAGCCCCCGCATGAACTGGCTTGCGGGCGCATTGAAGCCCCGCTCGTGGAAGCGAATAAAGCTCACCACGTAGCCCGCCGGCGGATTCGGCGCCCTGGCCGCCAGCGCCGGAACGATCCACGCCGGCCGCGCTGAATCGCCCCGGGGCGACAGTTGCCCGCCATTCACCAAGCCCTCCAGGAGGTGCTCGGTGGCGGTCGATGGAGTCCACTCCGTGGCGCCCTCAAGGACGACCATGGCGAGAAGAGGAGGTTAGGCGCGGGGCGAAAGTGGCGAGGTGCGAGCGGAGCACAACGCGCAGGCTGGAGGCAAGCACTAGGCACGAGCGAAAGCTGGAGCGAGAGATGGCAAAGGTAAAAAAATCCCCTTCCACTGCACCCCTTTTATAAGGGACAGGCTCTCCCCGGCCGCGCCACGCCAGCCCGCGCGTGCTGCCACCGAGCCCGCGCGCTAACCGCGACGGCATGTGGAGTCACTGACACCCGGGCCAGGCGTACGACGAGGATCACCAACAACCGGCGCGCGTGGGCGGCAGCATTTACTGCGGCACGGTAAGCGGAAACGGCGCGCCTGCGATGCATTAACTACACGTCGCCTCGCCTCTCCCGCGCGTACGCCGAGTCCGCCTAAAAAGGCGCGCCCACTACGCCCATCTCGCCCACTCCGCAACGCGTCAGCCACGCCCACGCCCGCCAGCGGTTGTGCGCGGGCCCGCGGAGCCGAAACGACCCAACCATTGGGTTCCCCCCAGGTAAAGCTGCAACGCTCCTCCTTCCCAAGGCATAGACGCAACTAATCAGGGATTCGAAGCCCGAACCTCGAAAAGGTTCAAAGGGTGCCCAGATCGAATAATGCGAAGGCCACCAATCGCGCTCGGCCAAGCCTCGAGCCCGCTGCTCAGGAGCAACCGCATCTAACACAAGGCCCTACTGATCAGGAGTACGAAGCCTGGCCCTCGAAAGGGTTCGACAGGCGCTCCAGATCAACAGAGTCAGGGACGATTCGGGCGTGTCGAACGGGCTTTACCCCGAACGCGAAGTTTGGGGACGCTCCTGTCGTGTTCAAGGCCAGACAAAGGCAGCTAGTCAGGGGGATCCCAACGAGGGAGAGCTTTCGCGCCCTCGGTCCCTACGAAAGGGACCGAGCCCCACCTAGCAAACCTTTGCAAGCGCTACATGGACGTGTCTCCGGACCACGAGCCGACCCCTAGCGAACGGGGCACGGACGTCCACTTGAACCACCCGCTAACAGCTCACCGAGGTATTCGCGTACGTTGCCCAATTCGAGGGTTGCGCGGATGACCTCACCCCTCTCCCCCGCGAAGGGGGTAGCGAGGGTCGAAAAATCAAAGACGGGAAGCCCCTCCGATCGCCTCCACACGGGCCAAGGAGCTCGGGGGCTCCCCGCAACATATCCTCCTATACGCGAAACGTTTCGAAACCGTGCAGGGTCCGCCCCTCGAAATCAGTATAGATCGGTCTCATCCCCCCCCCGTTGGAAGTAGAGCGACCGACACAAAATAAAGCCCTTGCACGAGTGGATCCACTCCTCCAAGGGCTCGGGGGCTACACCCGCGGGTGCGCTCACGCGCCCCCACGGAAGAACGTGCATAATCAGAAAGGAACAAGTCCCCACATAAGGCCCGGGAACGACCCTGCGAAACCATCAGCCTCTGCCCGACTGAACCTCAGTCCGCCAGAGACTCGGGGGCTACTGTCGGGGACAAACCCAGGGGGTCCCCTAACCATCGGGGTAATCACCCTGTAAGAACATAAAAACACGCTAAAGAACCGCGTCATCACCCAAACTCCGCCTCGCTCGAGGGTCGCGAGCCCCCTCGAGCGAGCCAAACAGCTCCGCCTCGCTTGAGGGTCGCGAGCCCCCACGAGCGAGCCAAACAACTCCGCCTCGCTCGAGGGTCGCGAGCCCCCTCGAGCAGGCGAAACAAGCTCCGCCTCGCTCGGGGGTAGCGAACCCCCTCGAGCGGGCAAAGCAGCCTCCGCCCGATACACTTCGGCGCACCGCCCGACGAAGGAAATTAATGCCCGCCCCATCAGCCAAGCGCCGAAGTCAAAAGGCAATCTTCCCCCATACCGCGCCAGACATCAACAGTGCCCACTGTTCCACCTGCTCCGGTCGCCATCCGCCCTCACCGCCACTGTGAAAGCGCACGCGGCGGTACAGAGCACTGTGCGGACTCTCAGGGGTCAATCCGCGCCTCTGTTCCCCCAACTCCCGGTCAGGTGATGGCAAGCGACAGGTCGAGTCCGCCAACTCTCGGCCATCCCCTGGCGAACGAAGCACGCCGCGCACTGTAGCCGACGACGACGACCAACCCGGGTCCTGTGCTGCCGACTCTCGTCCTTCCTCCACCTGCCCCACCCTCGAGGTCAATCAGCGATGGGCAGCTGGGCATGGACTATGACAGCAGTACCCCTCGAAACCGCTACAGACCAAGCACAGGGACGGCCACGACGCCCGCAGAAGACAGCACTCGACATGAGTCCTCCGCCAGGGTCAAGGACGATGGCAGGCCCGACGCCATGCTCTCAAGTACACCCCCCTGTGGCACACCTCACGCATGTACTTGTAAACGCCTCCCCCTCCTTTCTTTCCTTGGTCTATAAAAGGGAGATCAGGACACACGGGACGGACATTCGACTACATCCCAACACTCGCTCTCAGGGACTTGGAGAAATCTCCTCTCCCGCCTCGCTTGTAGCCCCCCTCTGCAAGCACTCCGGTGCAAGATAGTACAGCGCCCTTGAGCGCATTCTGCTGGACGTACGACCCCCACGGTCGGAACCAGGATAAACACCGTCTCATTGTACTAAGCCCTTGCATCAACCGTCGAGGGACGGGACACAACGCATTCTGTTTAGGCGCCGGGGATTGGCCGACCAATTCCGGCACCGACATTACTGTAGCATTATATTGTCTAATCATGGACTAATTAGGCTTAATAGATTCGTATCGTAAATTAGTCCTAGCTTATGTAATGCATTTTGTAATTAATCTATATTTAATACTTCTAATTAGCATTCTTCCATTCGACGTGACGGGACTAAAATTTTAGTCCGGAGAACCAAACACCCCCTAATACGATCGAATTGCGCGTGCGATGATGATGATGATTGGTCTCAGAGGTTCTGAAATCGCGGCAGGGATTAGTCAATCGGTCTGCGTGTTGGTGACACTTGGTTTGTTGAGTTCTTAGGATTAAACAAAGCAGTGCAGGTATGATGTGAGCCGGGTGAACACACTGCTGATTGATTGATGGCATTGTATATTTCCGCCAGTTCTGTACTTCTGTTTGACAATTTCTCTCGTAGGGTTTGGTTTCAGAAATGAAATGCTGGGTGCTGTATATGTGGGAGCGGCGCGGCGTCGGCGCATAGTTTATGCGTAAGCACCATGTGATGTCGGTGCAATTAGCCCGGGTAAACGCGTCGTAATGCAGGGTGCGTAGCTCGTTTTCGTGAAGAAAATGGATACGTCGTGGACCACGTAACATGCAAATCAGCACCGGAATACGCTCTCCGGCTGGTTTCAGTTACAACCATAGGAAGAACGTACGGTGGCCGGAGTGGATAGGTGACTACTGGGCGGCGGCCGGACCGTGTGGTTGATTGGCCTGTAGCAGTCGATAGAATCCCTCAGGGGTTGGTCGGCCTACGACACTCTCTGTCCATGGATGGGAGCTTCTTCTGTCCAGCGCATACAAGGATTTTTTTTAAAGAGCAATCAGCATACAAGGATTTACTCCTACAGTCCTACATATATACTCAGATACACTGCATGATTATTTGCTTTTGCTTGCTTGCACAAATCGACCGACCAGCTAGTAGAGAAAGGTTTGCCGCCGGGGAGCTGCTGATGCCGTAGCAAAATTAATTTAGAGAAGAAGCTGATAGAACCACCGGTTGGTGCATGCCCCTTCCAAAGCTACACAACCTACACGCAAGCTAGCCGGCGTCAGTCCACTTGTGCGAATCCAGCTCCAGTTTCAGTCAGGACTTGTGGTTTTCCCTAACAAAGACTGTTGCTGCTAAGATTCACCAATCGCATTTTAATTTGTGAAATTCACATTCACATTTAAATAAATAAAGAATCATGTTGAAAAATATCCAGAATTCTAGTTTTTTTAGGTAAATTCAGAATTCCAGTATGATTGTATGAAGCAACACAAGGAGGAAAGTATGAAGAAAGAGGCCCAAGATGCTATAAAGGAGACCAAGTAAGTGAAGTAGCCCATAGAAAAGCTCGGATTTGGCCCCAGTCTGACCGCCCGCCCGCACAGCATAGACACCCGGCCCAAAGTTCCACCGCGTGAACAGAGGCCCAGTCCTGTCTTGGACTTTCTGATACTGAGCTGCTTCTCCCCTAGTTTGATGTGTTTGTGCACCTTTGGGCTTTGTTTTCAGCCCATGTCAGTGTATTTTCTTTCACCTTTTTGGAGGTTTGGGGACTGGGGGAGGCCCACTTTAAGTGACTGCAAGCAACCTATCTGTCCGGCTCGAATATTTGACCAGTGATTGACGTGCGCCCAGCGCGCGGCAGATGAGAATGTGATATCATATACTAAATTAATGGCATAAAAATATTTTACTATAAATTTGTTCATTTGGCTATAGACATAACATCACAAAAGTTCACGTAAAGATAGATATGAGTTCGTCAAGCTATAGATCTGAGAGTAAAAGAATTCAGAGATCACATATTTTACAGGACGAGAAACGAGGGCCTATAACACTACAATAAATACAATGGTTTGGACATGCCAACAGTATGGTGTGCAAGCTTCTAGGTTTAGCAGGGGAAAGAACCTTTGAAAGTGCATCTAGGAACTTATATGATTTGATGATTTTGGATGACAACATGATTTGTATTTAACTTGTTTGCTTAAGTGTATGAGCAGCGTTTTATTCTTATGAATATTCATGTAATATGAGTGTTGAAGAATATAAGCTCATTATTGGTATAAATGACATGAGAGCAAACAAGTTTTGGGACAAAAATAATTGAAGAGATTGGGATTTCTTTGGGCTTGATCCATGGCAATGGTTATATTCAAAATGAGACATGATTCTATGGTTAGTATATGGTCTCAAGTGCATTGATGCTTATGGACAAGTTATCTATCAAAGAAAACATACAAAACAATATTGAAGACATTTCAAATCAATTGAAGACAAGGATATTCAATGTGGATTTCATTAATGATGCAATGCAAAGCGTAGCTTAATTTGGCAAGAGGGGACGGAAGGGATCAAGCTAGATGCGAGTGACATTCCTAACAAAGTGAAGGGCAAGTTGGTCTTGTAGCCGAGGGACTTTGTTTGTGGAAAAGTCTTACATTATAGTTTGGTTTCTATACGTCGATTAAGTCATATCAAGTGAAGCAATGCGAAGCATCTAATCTTTATTGATCATATAGTGGAATGGCTTATGAATTGTTTCATACAATGGAAATTCTAAGCCGTTGGCTCAAGATTGGATTTGCTCAAGCAAGACAAAGAAGTTGAAGCCCTCAAGCTGAAAATGACCAAGTATGGCATCAATGAAGATATAAAAGCTCAAGTGGTAGATTCTATTTATTGTTTTTATCTTGAGTTTAGGAATGCCGTACTATCAAGAGGGATGCAACATTAGTTGTGTTGACAACACCAAAAAGTGCTCAATAGATCAACCCATGAGAGATAACCTCTAGAGAGAAGTCCTTTAGGGACTTTGTGTGCTGAGGGGACCAAAACCGGTCTGACCGGTTTTGGAAAGCGGTCTGACCGCTGTTGTGTGCTGAGTCGACCCAAACCGGTCTGACCGGTTTGGGGCTCTGACAGGCATAACGGCTACTTTGGTTTGTAAACCGGTCTGACCGGTTTGGGAAACCGGTCTGACCGGTTTCCAACGGCTATAACGGCTAGTTTTTGGGATTGGGGTATTTATACCCCTTGGCCCTCTCCTTTGAGGGCTGCTGGTTGCCCTGCCATTCTTGCACGCCTAGAGCCTTCCCAAGCACCAGCAAGCTCTCCCCAAACCTCTCTTTGTGAGAGTTGATTGATTTAGTTCATATCTTTGGATTTGGGTTGAGGGATGCTTTGTGTATGAGCTATAGAAAGATTGAGTGAGCTATTGAGAGCATATCCATAGCCTTGAGCACTTCCGGTGAAATCTAGCAACAATTGAAGCATTTGTTACTCTTGGAGGTGAATCCTCCTAGACGGTTAGGCGTCGCCGGTGAGCTACCTCGTGTGTGGTAAGCCACGGATTGGTTGTAAAGGCTGGCCTTGCCTCCTTCGTGAAAAAGGGTCAAAAGTTAGTGGAACCGAGGAAAGTGGCTTGGAGTGGATAAGCCCGCCTTTCGTAGGCCCTCAACGGAGACTAGGATTCATCGTGTCTTTGTGACAGCCTTAGTGGCAGCGGTGAACTCCGAACTTCGGGAAAACATATCATTGTCTCTCGTTTAACTTCACAAGTTCAATTCTAGCATTTATATTCGCTTCCGCATCGTTCTACTTGGTTGTGCTCTACTTATGTGCAGGGACTAAGTGGACCTGTTATTTATCATCTACAAGAGCCCATCATCAAGTTTGGTTTGCGCTAGAACTCGTAGAGGGTGTTAATTTACATAGTTGGTTTTCTCTGTGGAAAACCGGTCTGACCGCTTTGGCAAACTGGTCTGACCGCTTTGTCAAAGCGGTCAGACCGCTTTCTGAAAGCGGTCTGATCGGTTTTGGAAACCGGTCTGACCGGTTTCTGTACTGACTGTGTGAAAAAGTTTGTAACTTGCAGATTCACCTATTCACCCCCCCTCTAGGTGACATCAAGGTCCTTTCAATTGGTATCAGAGCTTGGCCTCACATCCAAGCTTAACCGCCATGAGGAAAGATGTCGACCACTTGTGAGGTAACTTATGAGCCACTAGATAGTGACGGCTCAAATTATTCCATTTGGTCCGCTCATGTACTTAATGATCTTAGGACTATGAGTCCTATTCTTGAGCGGGTTGTAGTTGAAGGCATTGATCGTCCTAGTGTTGATTGGAGCGTGTCCAATCCAACCGAAGACGAAATGAATTGCTTTCAACTCAACGCTCGTGTCGCTAACTTTCTATTTGATGTTGTGAGCAATGAAGTTAGAGAATCAATTCTAGAAGATGAAGCAACTCTATTCGATGCTCATCTCATTTGGGCTCGAATTGAGAAACTATACTCCAACATCAAAAGCAACAACCAAGTGGAAACAAGAGCCAAGTCACATGAGGAGTGCTCTACATCAGCAAATACATGCACCAAGCCTCATGTGACGACCATCGTGGAGCCACAAGAGCAAAACGGCTCAGCAGCCACCTCTCTGCTGAAACCGGTCCGACCGGTTTCCCAAACCGGTCTGACCGGTTTGGGCAGAGGAGGTGCAGCTGGCCACAAGAAAGGAGGCCGACGCCGTGCAAGCAAAATTTCAAGCTCACAAGCAATATCATCCTCCAATGATGATGCACTCATATATTACAAGTCCAAAGAAGACGAGAAGGCGGAAAATTCAAAGGATGAGACTATCCTAGCTCTTATCAAAGAGCTTGAGGAAGTCAAACTCTCCAACGCCGCTTTGGTTTGTAAGTATGATGCAATTGTTGATGATTATGCTTGTGATGCTCTTCATATGGCTTCCATAGAAAAAGAAAATAAAATGCTCAAGGATAAATTAGAATTAATTGCTAGCAAGCATGAGATCCTACAAGTGACGCATGAAGAACTCTTGGGTTCTCATAAAGAACTTGTAGAATCATATGCTTCATTAGAGATTGCTCATGAGGTTATTATCACTTCGATAAAATCTATTGAACCTCAATCTCACATATGCACATGTTCTTCAATTCAAAATAACTTTTCATGTGCTAACCCGTGTTGCTCTCAAGCAAAGCGATCTTGGTATGATGAAGTGTGTGTAGAGTCTTGTGACGACCTCATTGCACAAGAAAATGAAGAACTCAAGCAAGAGGTGGAAAGACTCACAAAGAACTTGACAACTCTTAAAGGCAAGAGCAATGCGCAACCTTCTCAAGATAACCGTGAGAACATGGTGAAGAAGCTTGAGAAGGGAACAACCGTGCAAAGCCCTTGCATATATCAAGTCAAGTCCAATACAAGCCAAGATCAAGGCAAAAAGGAAGACAAGCCAAAGCTCTCCAAAAGACAAAGAAACTTGGAGAGAAGAAGATGCTTTGGTTGCCTTGGGAAAGGACATCAAGTTGCCTCATGTCCAAGCAAAGTGGGACTTCACCAAGAGAAGCCTCAAATAAAGCTCAACAAAGGATTTCTCAAAGCCAAAGCAAAATTCAATGAAGAAATGGCTACCGAGCAACATAAGAAGAAGGCAACCAACATCAAGCACAAGACATGCTACTCATGTCGGGAGAAAGGACACTTTGGTAAAGATTGTCCAAATGGTAACACTCCAAAACCCGACGTTGTCCATTCTATGCATGTGAAGCTTGGGGATTCTCCAAATGCCCCTTGTGCTTCCAAGGTGACTTATTCTCCAAGGAGTGGCACAAGAGCCATTTGGGTTCCTAAGCATATTGGGACTAACAACATCGGACCCAACACGAGTTGGGTACCAAAGCGTGCTTGATGAGATTGTAGAAATCACGAGATGCATTGATGGCTTGGCTTAAATGACAATCTTCAATGATCTACTAGCAAGCCAAGAAAAATTGCTTCCGCTTCATACTCTATACTCAATGTCATCTCGGTAACATTGTGCTTAAATTGGTTAAGTCTTTGTCACTAGTGCCTTTTGTAGGATCAAGTGCTTCTAAGTTTTGAACTTGTGAAACTTGATAGTGACCTAGGCTACTTTCTTGAAAATTGATTTATATATGCCATGTGATGCTTTTTATGTCTCTCTAGTAGAGCAATATTGTGTCAAATTTGTGGGAAACCAAACTCCGATGCAAGAAGCTCAATAACAAGTGTTTGGCACCACACTACCGGAAATTTACGACCCTATCGGAAATATCCGTCGCATATGTCGTAAATCTACACGAGAACCGGAAATTTCCGATGAATAGGTAATGTCTGGCAAAACCGGTCTGACCGGTTTGGCCCAGACAGTTGCAACTTTGGCACATTTATAAGAAATGAAGATTTTTGTTAATACTCTAAGCATATGCCACGTGGTATGTCTAATAGCTCTCTAGTAGAGCAAAGTTCTATCATTTTCAGGGCATACCACACAAGACCCGACACTGAGGCCAGAAGATCCGACCAGATGATCCGGGCGGCTCTGTAGTGCACTTCAATCGGCCGGATGATCCATCGGAAGATCCGAGGCGAAACCGGTCTGACCGGTTTCCCAAACCGGTCTGACCGGTTTGGCTGCCTCTGCCTGAGTGAAACCGGTCTGACCGGTTTCCCAAACCGGTCTGACCGGTTTGGCTCAGGGAGTTGGACTTGGCCATTTGTGTGAGAAATGAAGATGCAAGAAATTTATTTCATGAACTTCTCACTCTTGGCATATGTAATCTAAATTACTTCTTCATGATGGTATGATTACTTGGCATATTTCATTTTGAGTAATTTATTGTACGACTTGACCGAATATTGAATTAATCCCCTCCATGTCATTTACAAGGCAAAGTGCATGTCTCATATTGTCTACATATGATGCACACATTTAGGGGGAGATTATTTCAATATTTGTGTCCTTGAGACTAACATTTCTTTTAGTGAACTTGTAGTCTCAATGGTGAGAGAGTACTTCTCTCAAATTGGAGTTGTCAACTCACCTTGTGATTCATGACGGTAACACTATAGTCATTCTCATCATGAATCTTGATCTCAATTTATGTTTTGACATCTCAACATAATATAGCATTAAATTCCTTAAATTGATTTAATCTTTCAAATCTAGTGCATACAAGTTCCTTCTAACCACATCATCACTAATGCACTAAAATAAGGAATTTGGTCTATATTGTGTGTGCTCGTAATTAATGACCTATGTTTTCATGCTTTTGTAAAAAGTCATTAATTATGAAATCATGTGTTGTGCACATTAATGTTTTCTCTCTATGTTGATCAAATGGATAATATCATGAGAGAACTCATATGAAAAGATTGACAACATTGCACAACACATTCTACTAGAGGCCAAGGTATGTTTTCTATGAACTAGTTTTTACCTTGTGCATGTAGGCCCTTGTCATGCTAGAGTGTGCATTTGCATGCAAATATATCAAGCTCATATGCGTTCTTTAAAGGTTTAGTTTACAACTTTCTTGGTGAATAGTGTAAGCTAAATTTGTTAATGTCGTTTTGTGCTCAATATATGTGCATGCCTTTGGGTGACATAGGATAGAGTTTGAAAAACCCAACTAGCATGATAGGAGTGTGTGATTTTGAAAATATTTGAGTTTTGGTCTTTTGACCTTTGTCGATCTATTTGTGACTATTGTTAACCTTGCTTGATTGATGGCTAGTCACAAATGGTGAGATTTCTCTCAAGTCCATAAATCTTTATCTATCCATCAATCCTATCCCATTTCTTTCGGAAGAAACGAAAGAAAATAGATTTATTGGAAATCTTATCTTTTCATGGACAATCTTGAGAAGTTGAAGACCTTGCCTATCACACACACTCTCAGATCAAGTGAACAAGTTTCGGAGCTCAATTTCCACCATTTTGGACTATTCTCAACTGACTGGGCGAAACCGGTCTGACCGGTTTCCCAAACCGGTCTGACCGGTTTCCCAAACCGGTCTGACCGGTTTGGGCCCAAACAGCTGGGTGAACTTTTCTGTGGAAATTCTTGGATTTTAAAAGGATAAATTTCATCATAATGTATACTCAGATCAAGGGAACAATGTTTGGAACATGTTTTAAGAAAGATCCGACCTTGGGTCGGAAGATCCGACAGGAAGTTCCGAGCAGCTCTGTCTCGAGTTGTTTCTGCCCCGGAAGATCCGATGTTCATCCGAAGATCCGACAAAAACCCGGAAGATCCGAAGTTCCTGACCTGACTCAACTCCCTGGGACCGGTTTCTCAAACCGGTCTGACCGGTTTGGCCCAGGAAGGTGGCCCACTCGTTTTTACTGCCTACCCGTGATCCTCTCTCTCTTTCCATACTCATTCACCACTCCTCTCTCTCTCTTCTCTGTTCCCCACCGCAAGAAACACCTCCCATGGCGATTTGAAGATTCAACCAAGGAAAAGTTATTTGCTTGTTGGATTTGAAGTGCCCCAAGGCTGCTAGATTGGATTCCCAACTACATTGGATTCATCTCTCATTTCTCTCACGAGTTCAAGGCTATCAAGGTATACAAATCTTCCCATCGCCCGATCTACTCACTCGTTGAATATCTTGCAAAACCCTTTGGTGGAACATCTTCTGGCATGCCTAGGAACCTATCCCTAAGAGATGAATCATTTTGCTGGGCTACATTTTGCGCAACAAGGATTTGCATCTTCACTGCCAAAAGCGGTCTGACCGGTTTGCGAAACCGGTCTGACCGGTTTGGGCAGTGAAGGCTCAAGTCCCTGTTTTGCAACGTGTTTGTCTACATATGGACTATGGATATCTTGTACTACAATATCATTTCAATATCCTGATCAGACCCTGTCCAGATTGATCCCCAACTCGTTTTGGCTCAGCTCAGGCAAAAGCGGTCTGACCGGTTTGGCTCTGAGCTGACCCAAAACTTGTTCAATGCACTCTATCTATTCAAATCTTTTGATCAATCATCTCCTGGGTATTGATACTTTGTGTGTCATCTTATGAACCCAGGAAGGACAGTAGAAGATGCCTAAAGGATCACATGCCGAGAGAATCAAAAAGGGGAAGTTTGATACACCCGGGGGCAGTAGCTCGGGTGCGGCTAGTGGCAGATATTTGAGGCCTAGGAGGACAAAGAGAGCAGCTGAGCAGGAGATTGAGGAGGTGGATGTAGTGGAAAATTCCACTAGTAATGAAGATGAGGTTGAGGATGAGAACTACAGGGTTGAGTACCGTCACGGTCCGCAGGGAGATGATGATAATGATGAGGAGATGGCCGCAAGAGATGATGAGGATGAGGGGGCAGATGATGATGACACTGCTGATGAAAATGCCCCTCTCATTCTGGAGATTTGCCGACCCACTGGCCCAGCTAGTAGGAGAGTGACAGATTACTCTGTGGGTGGGATGACAGATACAGTGAGGAGGTTGAGGAGGACTAGTCCACTTGATGTGGATAGGACAGCCACTGACTACAGATTTTGGACTCTTTTTCAGCAGGATTTCTATGCCACAGCTATTATGAAGAAGACCAAGATCACATCAGATGCACAGTACATAGATTGGGAGTACATGAGCAAACAAGACAACCCGGTGTTCAATGAGATTATCAGAGTTTGTTCTGAAAAGTGAATCAAACATCTCATGGGCTTCAAGCATAATTGGAACAAGGAGGTGATTGCTCAGTTCTATGCTACTGTGTTCTTCGGTTATCATGAGGAGGATGGCAGGCGAGAGAGAGCTATGCATTGGATGACAGAGGGACAACGCTTTCATGTCACCTTTTCTGACATTGCTTCTATACTCAGAGTTGGACATGAGAGTGATGACATAGTCAGGATACATGATCGGGGTGTTATGGAACCATCAGAGATAAAATTCATGTATCCCAGAGATCAGCGTGGCAGTTGGGGGAAAGTGAGTGGTCTCTACACCTACTATGGGTCTCTCTACAGATTGCTCAGAAAGACACTCACTCCTAGAGAAGGCAACACCTCAGAAATCTCACTTTAGATGAGAAATTTGATGTATTATCTGAGGATTGGTGAGGAGACTCCTCCATTTAGCGTTGCCGATTTCATTTGGCATGAGATCAAGACTATTTCTGAGAGCCCTCAAAAGATATGCGCCTACAGTCCATTTATCATGTTCATCATAGAGAGGGTCACTAGTCTCAAAATCAAGAAGGATACCCCACACAAGCCACTTCGCCCTCCTGTTCCTCACAAGTTTAGGATGCCTTCTCCTCCACAAGCAGACACAGATACAGCAGCCGGAGGAGCTCAAACTCAGCAGCAGCAGCATTCACAGCTGCAGGCCAGAACCGGTCTGACCGGTTCTACAAACCGGTCTGACCGGTTTGGGTCTGGCAGTGGTGCACAGCCAGAGGGACGGACCTCTCCAATTAAAAAGTTCATATCTATGTTTACAGGCATTTGCAAAGGCCAGAGGGATGTCCAGGTTGATATTAGGCAGCAGAGGCTAGAGAATAAGAAGACTCGTGATGAGTTCAAGAAACTGCGCGCCGCATTGAGTCCGAATGATCCGCCATCACCTATCTCTCCACCACTTGAGCTACCTGAGATACCCCCGCTTCGAGACATCATGACCGATCACATGAATGCGGGATACTTTGAGGAGTATGGTGATATATTTGGATATGGACACGTTGAGTCGAGCTCACAGCCTCCGCCACCCCCTCCACAGTCAGTTGGTGCTCCAGGGACCATGTCATATATGCCTACTTCAGAGGGTGACTTGTTTGGTTCCTCGTTTGGGTTTGCACCTCCAGGACCTACCTATGCAGCTGATACACTCCCATCTTCGTCATATGCATATGGTGGTGCGTCATCTTCTATGGCAGGAGTTCAGTTCTCTAGTGCACCTTCTCCATCTCCCGGAGACTTTGCTTCACAGGCAGCAGCTTCTATCTTCGGATCCACTTCTGCTCCTAGTCATGGTATGTTTAGCTCATCCATATTTCCTTCCATGGATAGCACATCCGAATCACTCCATATTATCACACATACACATTCACTTGAGTGAAGGTTTTCATTGGACTACATCTTCTTCGTCAGATGATCATAGCCCGACCTTCTAGCGGCGGAGGAGATTGGATGCATGATGGGAGTGTGACTACAAGCCTCTACAGGCCCTTTATGGATGATTGATGACAAAGGGGGAGAAGAAATGGATTAAAGCTTATCTAGTTGAACTTGTAGTCATGTCACTTTGGATGTAATAGATTCGTACTTTATCTATTTGTGGACTTGAGAATTTGTAATGTGTGCTTCTATGTGTGTTGAACCTATTTATGTTTTCTAAGTGACAATTTGCTAGTGTGTTACATTTATTGGGTGATGCAATGTTGTTTCACACATACCTGCTGTTGGGGTGAAACTGGTCTGACCGGTTTGGCCCGAACAGCAAGCATGTGCTTCTCTTTGTCTTATTGAGTGCTATACATGTCATATGCATCACACCTTGTTTTATTATGTCACACGCACATGTTTGCACATGATGGATGCTGAGATATAGGGGGAGCTCTCATTTTTATTGTTTAAATGTGCATCTGGCATTTGAGGCCGAATTTTTGAAATTCCATTCAAAGCACATATTAAGGGGGAGCTCACCATATATCTCAGTCATCCTGAGCTTAAATTTCATATCTTTTGTAAGCTTTAATCATGTTGTCATCAATCACCAAAAAGGGGGAGATTGAAAGTGCATCTAGGCACTTATATGTTTTGGTGATTTTGGATGACAACATGATTTGTATTTAACTTGTTTGCTTAAGTGTATGAGCAGGGTTTTATTCTTATGAATATTCATGTAATATGAGTGTTGAAGAATATAAGCTCATTATTGGTATAAATGACATGAGAGCAAACAAGTTTTGGGACAAAAATAATTGAAGAGATTGGGATTTCTTTGGGCTTGATCCATGGCAATGGTTATATTCAAAATGAGACATGATTCTATGTTTAGTATATGGTATCAAGTGCATTGATGCTTATGGACAAGTTATCTATCAAAGAAAACATACAAAACAATATTGAAGACATTTCAAATCAATTGAAGACAAGGATATTCAATGTGGATTTCATTAATGATGCAATGCAAAGCGTAGCTTAATTTGGCAAGAGAGGACGGAAGGGATCAAGCTAGATGCGAGTGACATTCCTAACAAAGTGAAGGGCAAGTTGGTCTTGTAGCCGAGGGACTTTGTTTGTGGAAAAGTCTTACATTATAGTTTGGTTTCTATACGTCGATCAAGTCATATCAAGTGAAGCAATGCGAAGCATCTAATCTTTATTGATCATATAGTGGAATGGCTTATGAATTGTTTCATACAATGGAAATTCTAAGCCGTTGGATCAAGATTGGATTTGCTCAAGCAAGACAAAGAAGTTGAAGCCCTCAAGCTGAAAATGACCAAGTATGGCATCAATGAAGATATAAAAGCTCAAGTGGTAGATTCTATTTATTGTTTTTATCTTGAGTTTAGGAATGCCGTACTATCAAGAGGGATGCAACATTAGTTGTGTTGACAACACCAAAAAGTGCTCAATAGATCAACCCATGAGAGATAACCTCTAAAGAGAAGTCCTTTAGGGACTTTGTGTACTGAGGGGACCAAAACCGGTCTGACCGGTTTTGGAAAGCGGTCTGACCGTTGTTGTGTGCTGAGTCGACCCAAACCGGTCTGACCGGTTTGGGAAACCGGTCTGACCGGTTTGGGGCTCTGACAGGCATAACGGCTACTTTGGTTTGTAAACCGGTCTGACTGGTTTGGGAAACCGGTCTAACCGGTTTCCAACGGCTATAATGGCTAGTTTTTTGGATTGGGGTATTTATACCCCTTGGCCCTCTCCTTTGAGGGCTGCTGGTTGCCCTGCCATTCTTGCACGCCTAGAGCCTTCCCAAGCACCAGCAAGCTCTCCCCAAACCTCTCTTTGTGAGAGTTGATTGATTTAGTTCATATCTTTGGATTTGGGTTGAGGGATGCTTTGTGTATGAGCTATAGAAAGATTGAGTGAGCTATTGAGAGCATATCCATAGCCTTGAGCACTTCCGGTGAAATCTAGCAACAATTGAAGCATTTGTTACTCTTGGAGGTGAATCCTCCTAGACGGTTAGGCGTCGCCGGTGAGCTACCTCGTGTGTGGTAAGCCACGGATTGGTTGTAAAGGCTGGCCTTGCCTCCTTCGTGAAAAAGGGTCAAAAGTTAGTGGAACCGAGGAAAGTGGCTTGGAGTGGATAAGCCCGCCTTTCATAGGCCCTCAACGGAGACTAGGATTCATCGTGTCTTTGTGACAGCCTTAGTGGCAGCGGTGAACTCCGAACTTCGGGAAAACATATCATTGTCTCTCGTTTAACTTCACAAGTTCAATTCTAGCATTTATATTCGCTTCCGCATCGTTCTACTTGGTTGTGCTCTACTTATGTGCAGGGACTAAGTGGACCTGCTATTTATCATCTACAAGAGCCCATCATCAAGTTTGGTTTGCGCTAGAACTCGTAGAGGGTGTTAATTTACATAGTTGGTTTTCTCTGTGGAAAACCGGTCTGACCGCTTTGGCAAAGCGGTCTGACCGCTTTCTGAAAGCGGTCTGACCGGTTTTGGAAACCGGTCTGACCGGTTTCTGTACTGACTGTGTGAAAAAGTTTGTAACTTGCAGATTCACCTATTCACCCCCCCTCTAGGTGACATCAAGGTCCTTTCAATTGGTATCAGAGCTTGGCCTCACATCCAAGCTTAACCGCCGTGAGGAAAGATGTCGACCACTTGTGAGGTAACTTATGAGCCACTAGATAGTGACGGCTCAAATTATTCCATTTGGTCCGCTCATGTACTTAATGATCTTAGGACTATGAGTCCTATTCTTGAGCGGGTTGTAGTTGAAGGCATTGATCGTCCTAGTGTTGATTGGAGCGTGTCCAATCCAACCGAAGACGAAATGAATTGCTTTCAACTCAACGCTCGTGTCGCTAACTTTCTATTTGATGTTGTGAGCAATGAAGTTAGAGAATCAATTCTAGAAGATGAAGCAACTCTATTCGATGCTCATCTCATTTGGCAAGAAGTTGACTGCCCTGATATGGCAAGAAGATTGAGAAACAAGCATCTTCCCCTGGCCTTGGCAACACTTTGCCATTGATTCACTGTTGTCCACAACAAAAGTGTGGCCCTGGGCGTCCTGAAAGTAGTGACTTCATAAGGGCATGTTCTTTTACAAGAAACATGGTAAGGATGAGGCCATGGGTTCATGGGAAGGTAAAATGAATGATATAATGAAGGTACTAACGTTGATAGACGACGGGTATGTTTTTGATAAGAGGTCAAAGTTGATCTCTATTTACACTCTAGTTATCTTTGATAAGAGGTCAAAGTTGATCTCTATTTACACTCTAGTTATCAATACAAATTGAAACATAACACACATATGAATTTCCATGTGTAATTCCCTAATTTGCAATAATCAAATTCTATTTTTTTTGTATCCAAACAACACAAGGAAAGTGTTTACATTTTCAAATAAGGCATTGATTAGGCATTGCGGCCCATATTTTGAGGAAGTAAATTTCTAAGTGAAAAAGAATGAAGATTTTTGCTTTTGCACTTCTGGGATACTAATTTCTAAACCTTATTCTTGCAAGAACCTACAATACACCAAAATGCTTCGTTACTCACCGTAGAGCTAAAGTTATAGAGAAATTTAAGTACACCACATATATTCACATACATTTCTGATGATTTTTCCCAAATAAAATGCAGTCACTGTGAATTCAATATAATTGCATTTTGTATTAACCACTCATTTTAATCAACACAGGACCTTCACTGACCAAGGCACAATATTTGTAGACAGCACACAAACACAACTATTCACTTTGACTTTTTGTGAACCTGAACAGGTGCCACATCTTCACGGCTGGAGTTGTAAACCACAAAGGCACAAACAATAATCAATAATGTAATTGACATATCCAACATATGTCTTATTTCAGCTCTGATGAATCATAAACCCTATTTAACCTTTACTTGAAAAGAAGTAAAGCAGGATGCACACAAAGGGAAAAATATGAACCTCACATGCAGGACGTAATCCATCCTTGTGTCTTATTTCAGCTCTGATGAATCATAAACCCTATTTAACCCTTCTGACTTCCCTAAGATGCAATGCTGCAAAACCTGAACACCAAAAGAGCAGTTTCTTAAAATATTGGTTCGGAAGCCAAACATAAGAGAAGGAACACATCAAACAATGAGGCAAATGTGTAAACTTTTAATATGATATAGGCAATTAATCTTGTGCCAAAGTCAATTGACAAATCGATTAATCTACTGTACTCTTCGTAACTAACAATGTTTAGCTACAGGAAGTGAACATCTCATAATTTGACCTTCTTTGTGAAAACTTTAAGAGGGTGAAAGCAGAACAAAGAAACAAAGAAGCAAAAGATAGGGGTTAGTGTAAACCTGAATAACATATTTATAATTACTGGGTACTGATTGAGTAATCTTGAAAGACCTTGAGGTCATACTGGGAATAGCAGTATAATTGGTCCTTTTTAGTCATTCAAAAATGAATTCGCGGTTTTAAGCTTCAACTTGCAAGCTGCAAAATTGTTGTATTGTGACATGAGATTTGTTAGTTATAAACTATCTAAATGAGAAGTCTGTATACATGTAATAATGGGGAAACAGATTTGTAACTATTTGAATTAATCATGTGTTAAGACATAGAAATCACCTCTAACACATATCAAGTAAACAGAGCTGCTGCAAGTAACAAATATCGAGGGGGTACCATGACCCTTTTTGGTCATAAAGAAGTGCAGCCACTGTTTGGGGATGGTACCATCTAGAGATGCCAAATTGCCAATAATACTGATACCAATTCTTCTATCAGCATATGATGGTAGAAAAGACAGTACTATCTACTTATCTAGAGATATCCAATAACGGTACAATACCAGAAAAAACATCAATCTCCCCTTGACTTGAAGAAGGCATCCTGCACATATTCAATAATCAATATTTTTATAGCCCAGATCTGAGAGTGTCAAAAAAGAAGCTCCAGAAGCAGCAAGAGTTTCAACTCATGTGTGCATGGTGTACCTCTTCCTCAGCAGAAGATAGAACTGGGCAGCATTTTGTAAATCACAGTAAACGTCTGCAACAAAAATTTCAACAATGGTACATGCACAAACAGGCTAAGTGGTCACTGCTATATAGCTGTAGCTTAAAGTAACGCCTGGTCCATTTTGAAAATGGATAAGCTAAATACTACGACATATGCTATCGCATAAATGTTTAAAGTAGAAATATAAATATACATTATAAAAATATACCAGCGGAATGTGAAAATTTTAAAAGTATTTAAATAATTAAAACAATAAGGAAGAATAGCTAAGTAACCTGCATTCTTTTTATCATTTAACCTGCATCTTCTACTGAAACTGTAAACAGTAGAGATGGACTGTTGTCAGATGCACTGCTATAAACTACTATCAGTTTATCACAAAATCATAGCTCGAAAAAATAACCTTAAGTTGTATAATGTCTTTAAATAATTAAAACAGTAAGTGTTGACACCAAAAATTGGCACCAGGAAGAGGCTGACATGTGGGCCGGATTTGGTAGAAGGATGCCATTCGGCTAAAAGGATTTTTTCTGAAGCATTCGGCAAAGATGCTCTGCGGTCGGGAACGCGTCGCCATTCGGCTGAAATGTTCGGCAGAGATTCTCTGCGGTCGGGAATGCGTCATCATTCGGCAGAGGCATTGTTCCGCAGACGAAGAGTGGTAGCATTCGGGAAGACATGATGACGTGGATCAACATAAGGAAAAGGCCGGTTCGAACAAGGAAAGCAATGTGGGCACGAAGATTCGTCATTTATTTTTAGAAACAAGTGTTGTAGTCGTGTCCGACTAGGAGTTGTATCAAGACCTGGGTATAAATATAAACCCATGGCAGCTGTAAAAGACAATCGAAACAATCTATCGTACAACAAACCGGCCCCGTGCCAACATCGAGTCCTTTAGTCGTGTCGTCGAGTTCTTCGAGAGGAGTCATCGATCCGTCGACCTCCGTAAGTACCGGCAACCTTGTATCATGCTTAGTATCATGCGGTGGATTTAAGCTTTGATGCAAGTAGTCTTGTTACCATGCTTAGTATCATCCGGTGGATTTAAGTTGTGGTCTCAAGAAGGTTCCTCTGTTAGGTCATGAGCCATGCGGTGGGCTAAGATCTAGTATGGACCAAGTTATCGGCTCTGTTAGATTCCGGCAAGATCTAGCAGATTCATTAAGTTACCCCGTGTTGCTCCTCTTTTACTATGTGCTTAATTCATGCAACACACCTTTGCCCAATCTAGATCGGTTAGAATCGGCTCTGCTTTACAGTGCAACGGCTTATCCCCTCACAGCCGAATCCGAAACCGATCTAGGTTGCTACGTGTCGCGGGTTCAAGCTTGTCGGCATCGTGTAGATCTTGACAGAACCAGGTATCATGCGGTAGATGCAGGTTTTTGGGTCGTCTTAGAGCTAATCATCCGGTGGATTAGAATTCGATTCGATCTGATAGATTTATCTTTACCGATTAGGCTTGTTCCTTCGCCATGGACCCCGATTCGGCTAAATAGCCGTATTCGGCAGAGCTCTCACGAGTGAACGTGTGTTCGTGGGTTTACATTGGACAATGAATGCTTTTAGCCTTTCACGATTAGATTGTATCATGCGGTGGATTGATCTAATCTGATTGGTGGTGTGGCCTCAAACGAGTCGTATCATGCGGTGGATTAACTCGTTTGCTGTCATGCTTGACGGGTGCTGCTTTCGGCCTATGCATTCTTGTTTTCAATGTAAATTCGTGACTGTGTTGTGGGTTCGTAACTAAACATTGAGTGCTTTTAGCTTTTCATGATTAGATTGTATCATGCGGTGGATTGGTCTAATCTGATTAGTGGCGTGGTTACAAACAAGTCGTATCATGCGGTGGATTAACTTGTTTTGTTATCATGCTTGACGGGTGCTGCTTTCGGCCTATGCATTCTTTGTTTACTGCGAATTTATGATCATGTTTCACCCTTTTATTTATTTATCATGCTCTGTTTCTCGTTAATCGGCTATGAGTACGTGTTCATTCGGTTGAAAGCCGATCTTTCGTCATGCTTACGTCACGCATTCGGCAGTGCGCTCCTTGCGTGCCTTGCCGATTGCCGAATGAGGTTTTAACTGCCGACAGATAGCTTCCCTGTAGCTATATGTCTCTCAAGATTGGCTTCAACGCCGCAAATATGGAACTGTCTGGTCTCACCCGGCACGTTCCAGGTTTTGATCTAAACGTTTTTATCCCTTTGTTAGTTTTCAGGCAAACTGACTGGCACGCTTCCGGATTCGAAAGCCCGGGCCACGTTTGAAGCCAGCTTTGTTCGGCTTGCTGTGTGCTTGGCGTGAGGTGCGGATTTTACGTCAACACACTTTTTGGCACGCCCGGTGGGACCCACACAAGTTTTCAAGATGCCTGAGTTGAGCGACATCATGGATGTCACTTTGGAAGAATTGTCTGAAGAACATCAACAGATGGTAAAGGCTGCTGCTAGTCAATTCATTAACAAATGTTTACTGTCTTTCGCCAAGAACAGGAGTGGTGCACCTTTTCTCAAGTCCGATCTGCCAAGAGTTCTCCTTCCTGGGCAATCTGATCTTACTGAAGAAGAAGAAAGGGAGAGATTCTCGGGCTTGTTATACAAAGCTTTGGGAGAAGCAATGACCAATCACAATGCTGCGTTCTTGAACAGTTTTCGGCATATAATGGTAAGCATTTTTGGTCAGCATGTGGATAAACCCTTCGAGCAGATACATGGGCAATTGGGTGGTCCAACATACTTCAATGTTCAAGCACCAGTTCAGAAACCACATGGTAAAGGAAATGCTGATGAAACTGGAGGTTCTGGTGCTAAAGATATAAATGGACAACCGATTCGGCAAGATCCTCAGCTTGCACTGCCGAAAACTCGCACATACGGTGATATGGCATTCGGCACCACAGGGAATCCGCCTGCTTCTGCTTACAAGATATCTCCTTTGAACAACAGACTGCAGAGGGATTTGTATGGAAACGGATATTCAGAGTTTATGGATTACAATGCTATCGACGCTATCCCGAATCCTGGGTATGTTGGTACTGCAGGCATGCTTGCTGGGAAACCAGGGAATCAAGATACCAGTATTGACCTCATGGTGCAAAAAATGACCGATGTATTGCAAAATCAATTCGGTCTGAAGCCTAAAAATCAGGGATATATGTACTCATCTCCTTTCCCTGAATGGTACCAAAGGGTATCATTGCCGAATAGAGTCAAGGTGCCAACAGAGTTTACTAAATTCTCAGGACAAGATGATACTAGCACTGTGGAACACATAGCTCGATATCTGATGCAGCTTGGAGAAGCTTCGGCAGATGAGGCTTTCAGAATCAGATACTTTCCTTTGTCACTTACGGGTCCAGCTTTTACATGGTTTGCTTCTTTGCCTGCTCAGTCGATTTGCACCTGGAAAGACCTGGAACAGAAATTCCATGCTCATTACTACATTAGCAGTACCGAGAAAAAGTTGGTTGATTTGACCAGCTTAAGGCAGAGGAATAATGAAACACCTACAGAGTTCCTCAGGAGATTTAGGGAAACAAAGAGTATGTGCTTTTCTTTGAGCATACCTGATGATCAACTGGCTGGTATGGCTGTAGCTGGCATGCTGCCTGCCATTCGGGAGAAGCTATTCGGGATGGAGTTTGATGATCTGGGCCAGTTGTCGCACAGATTGGCCTTGATGAGTAACCAGGCATATGGTTTCAAGAAAGATGTCAGATTTGCTAAAAATAATGATGTAGCTGACATCTATAACCAATTCCTTGAAAGAGCAGATCAAGAAGATGAGTATGAAGATAGCGAGGAAATAGCTGCAGCAGAGATAGTGTGGAGCAAAGAACCAGTTACAATGACTCAAAGATGGATCAAACAGATGAAGGGAACATATGATTTTGATGTGACTAAGGCAGACAAATTATTTGAGTTCCTGGTGAAAGAAGGCCGAATCAAATTGCCAGAGGGGCATTCTATGCTTCGGCCCGATGGAGTGAAAGATAAGAGGTATTGTGGGTTTCATGATAGAAATTCTCATTCCATTAATGAATGCAGAGTCTTTAGGATGAAGATTCAGAAAGCCATCCAGGAAGGACATCTGAAATTCGACAACAAGATGAAACTGGACAGTAACCCTTTCCCTCAGAATATGATCGGGTTCTCGGTTAATATGGTGAATGCTGTTCCATCTGCAGAAAAGGGAAGATTGAAAGTTTTAACCTCAAAGAAGGCAAGACAGGATGGTTCAGTTGATCCCACTCGGCAGATCACAATTGAGCAGGTTCGCCAGAAAAATCTTCGGTTCCCGAATAGCCGATTTGAAGTAAGCGAATCCTTTAAACCTAGAGTTACTACACGTATTCTCCTCAACAAATGGCAGCGTCAGCAAGAAAAAGAGCGTTTTCAAAGGCGTGAATACAAGGAGGAGGAAAGAAGGCGCGAAGAAGAAAGGTTTGAGGAAGAACAAGAAGAATATGCTCGAGAGCAGGAACGTGCGCATTGGGGGTGTGCATTCTTCAGACACTGTTGGAATGAAGGTTTGAAGCTTCCCACATGGAATAATTGTCCTGAATGCAATAATAGATATGATGAATATAGGCAGGGAACTGTCAATCGCCGATCTGTCCATGAAAGAATTGACAGGGTGCATCCTAGTGATGATCGGCGTTTTAATGATCAACCAAGAAAGAGACATGCTGATCACAAATGGGTTGATCGCGAAGAAGAAGAGGATCATGCTTATGTTTGGCAAAAAGGACAATGGTGCCCACCTGGTTTAAGAAGGAGTCAGAAGAGAAGAGTCCAACGCCTGAGGAATCAAGAATTAAAGCAAGCAAGGCCTAGGATGAAATCGATATGGCTTCCAAAAGACAGGCCTGACGAACATAGTCATTCGGCTCCTACATGCATGGTATGTTTCTTGCCGAATGAATTCATGGCTCCAGCTAATCAAATTGTACAGGAAGAAATATTGCCCGATATAGATGATACCGAACAATTTGGGTTGATGGCACAATTGATGTTGAATAAACAAGCTGTTTTTGAGAAGCCAACCCAGAATCGGCACATGAAGCCACTGTACTTGAAGGGATATGTCAATGGCAAACCATTGACCAAGATATTTGTCGATGGAGGAGCTGCTGTCAAAGTAATGCCATATACCACATTCAGGAAGCTTGGTATGGGCCCTAGAGATTTGACACCAACGAGCATAATTCTAAATGATTTTGCTGGAAATCCTTCGGACACCAAAGGATGCGTGCATGTTGATCTGATGATTGGGTCCAAGACTCTGCTTACGACTTTCTTTGTCATTGAGGGCAAAGGGGCATATAGCTTGCTGCTTGGAAGAGATTGGATTCATGCAAATTGTTGTATTCCATCTACTATGCATCAACAGCTTATTCAGTGGATAGATGATGAGGTGGAGATTGTCCAAGCAGATGATTCAATAAGCGTGGCAAATATGGAACCAGCTTTCTGGGAATATCAAGGCATAGATTGTTTCTCAGGTAAAGACTGGGGAGAAGGTCCTGTGGCACCAGCCAGCAATGATCAACAGCCGATCGAAGCAGTCGGCTCTCATAGTAATTTTTGATGGAGAATCCAATTGATGGAACTGATGGAAAATTAGGACGTGGATTTGTGTCGGCCGATAAATTAGAAGAAGTGGACATTGGAGATGGTGACAAGCCAAGGCCGACATTTATCAGTGCTAACTTGGATTCGGTTTTCAAAGAAAAGTTGGTGACATTGTTAAAGGAATACAAGGACTGCTTTGCTTGGGATTATTCGGAGATGCCCGGTCTAGACCGTTCTATTGTTGAGCATCGGTTGCCAATCAAACCTGGATACAGACCTTACAAGCAACCACCCCGAAAAATCTACAAGGAAGAAGTGTTGGCCGATGTGAAAAAGGAAATTGAAAGATTACTAGATGCAAATTTCATTCGGCCATGTAAATACGCGGATTGGATCTCTAATATTGTTCCTGTCTATAAGAAAAATGGAAAGATGAGGGTTTGCATAGATTTTAGAGACCTAAACAAGGCTACACCCATGGATGGATATCCAATGCCTATTGCTGATTCATTGGTTGATGCTGCTGCTGGATACAAAGTGCTCAGTTTCATGGATGGTAACGCAGGGTACAATCAGATTTATATGGCATTGGAAGATATAGTAAAGACAGCTTTCAGGTGTCCTGGACACATAGGGTTGTTTGAGTGGGTTGTCATGACCTTTGGATTAAAGAATGCCGGTGCAACTTATCAAAGGGCTATGAATTATATTTTTCATGAGTTGATCGGCAAGATTGTGGAAATATATATTGATGATGTAGTGATCAAGTCATTGGATCATGAGTCTCATTTAGCCGACATAAGGAAAACTCTAGAATGCACCAGGAAACATGGGCTTAAGATGAACCCGAACAAGTGTGCTTTTGGAGTTTCGGCTGGAGAGTTTCTGGGATTTTTGATACATGAAGGAGGAATAGGAGTTGGAAAGAAAAGCATGAAGGCAATTGATGAAATTATTCCTCCAACTAATCTTAAAGAGCTACAATCATTGCTTGGCAAGATAAATTTTGTGAGAAGGTTCATATCAAACTTGTCACAAAAGGTGTTGCCCTTTTCCTCACTGTTAAAAATAAAGAAGGATCAAAAGTTTGTATGGGGTGACGAACAACAGAAGGCTTTTGATGAAATAAAGGAGTACATGAAGAAGCCACCAGTATTGGTGCCTCCACAATTAAACAAGCCTTTCAAGTTGTACGTGGCGGCCGATGCCCAAACTATTGGATCGGCCCTCATTCAAGAATTTGAAGGGAAGGAAAGAGTGGTTGCATACCTTAGCCGAAAGTTATTAGATCCAGAGACAAGGTATTCGGCTATAGAGAAGCTTTGCTTATGTGTTTACTACTCCTGTACAAGATTTCGGCACTACTTACTACATGCCGAATGCATTGTGTATTCAAAGTTTGATGTGATAAAACACATGTTGTCTATGCCAATTTTGAACGGAAGGATTGGCAAATGGATTTTAGCTTTGTCTGAGTTTGAATTAAGATTTGAATCGGCAAAAGCTGTTAAGGGACAGATTATTGCCGATTTTATTACTGAACATCATGATACATCAATAAATTTGCTTAACATTGTTCCTTGGGTGTTATTCTTCGATGGATCTTCATGCAACAAAGGTGGTGGAGCAGGTATCTTATTAATTTCACCCAAAGGAGAAACATTTGAGTTTGCTGTTCCTATTCAATCTGCTGTTACTAACAATCAAGCTGAGTATGAGGCATTGCTCAAAGGGCTCCAATATTTGAAAGAAGCAAAGGCCATTGCGGTTGAAATTTTTGGAGATTCAGAATTGGTCATAAAGCAATTGAATGGTGAATATGAGTGCAAAAGTGATACCTTGAGGAATTACTATGAAGAATGCAAAGAAATATTGAAAAGCTTTCGATCAGTAATTCTACAACACATTCCTAGAGGGGATAATGGAGAGGCAAATAGATTGGCCCAAAGTGCATCAGGTTATAAAGAGCTTCGAGAAGTTTTTGCTAATGATGTATATGCATTCGGGAGTAATCTGGCAGAAGATGATTGGAGAAAAGAGATTGCCGATTATCTGGAGAATCCATCCCGAAAGGTTTCTAGAAAGCTCAAGTATAAAGCTTTAAAGTTTGTTCTTCTTGATGATAATTTGTATTATAAATCCCTGGATGGAGTGCTGTTACATTGCTTAAATCATGAAAAAGCAAAAAGGCTGATGAGTGAAGTACATGATGGGTTGTGTGGAGCACGTCAATCGGCCTACCGAATGAAGTGGGTTATTAGAAGAACTGGATATTACTGGCCGACAATGTTGGAAGATTGTTTTGAATATTATAAAGGATGTCAAGACTGTCAGAAATTTGGAAACATTCAGAGAGTTCCGGCATCGGCTTTGAATCCCATTGTCAAGCCATGGCCATTCAGAGGATGGGGAATAGATTTGATTGGCCAAATAAATCCTCCATCTAGCAAGAGGCATAAGTTTGTGCTTTTGGCAACCGATTATTTTACCAAGTGGGTTGAGGCAATTCCATTAAAGAAGGTGACGTCGGAGAATATGGTTGAATTTGTTAAAGAACACATCATTTACAGATTTGGGATTCCTCAGACAATCACCACTGATCAAGGGACTCAATTTACATCTTCAGAATTCAGAGATTTTGCTGAAAGTATGGGCATCAGATTGTTAAATTCCTCTCCTTATTATGCCCAAGCTAATGGTCAGGCAGAGGCGTCTAACAAGATTATGATTAAAATTATACAGAAGAAGATTGATCAGAAGCCGAGAAAGTGGCATTCGGTACTCAGTGAGGCTTTATGGGCTTACCGAATGGCTCCACATGGGGCTACACAGACGTCTCCTTATGAGTTGGTGTATGGGCATCATGCTATCTTGCCATGGGAAATACAATTAGACTCAAGGAGAATAAAGTTGCAAAAGGATTTAAGTTCTAAAGATTATAATGATTTAATGATGGACGAATTAGAAGATTTGCATATGATTCGTCTCAGGGCCTTGGAGAATATTGAGAAGAACAAAATGCGAGTTGCTAAGTATTACAATAAGAAGGTGAAAGTTAAGCAATTTACAGAAGGTGATTTAGTCTGGAAAGCGATATTGCCGATTGGAACCAAATATGCAGCATTCGGCAAGTGGTCTCCAAATTGGGAAGGTCCTTTCAGAGTGGTTAGATGCGTGCCTGGAAATGCATATATTTTGAAGACATTATTGGGAGAAGAATTTGCTTCTGCTATAAATGGAAGATATTTGAAGAGGTATTATCCCAGTGTTGAAATCGATCGGTGATTGATATATTGATTTGCCGAACAGCCGATATTCGGGAAGAAATCGCCTTCAGAACAAATGTTAACAGAAAAGGAAAATGGCCAGTATTGAATGTATTGCCCTTAGCACAAAATATACTACATCAGATGATTCATGCAAGATCACAAAAGATAAGTTTTATTGCCGAAATTCCATAAATCCCTAGTACAAACTAATGGAATAGCTTGTTCAAAACGGACTGAGGATGAATGGAATCGGCAATGGCGGCGCCATGAGCGTCAAGGCGATCTATGGAAGCCTCGATGTCGTCGATCTCCTCCGGGTTACCATTAGCGAAGCCGGTCGGTAGCCTGGAGTAGTCGGTATTGGTGTGTGTCGACATGGCAACTAGGCCTGCGGCAGTGCCCAGACGGATGCCGTGCGAGGCCACCTCATCGATGCGGCCCGCCACCGCGCCGAGGCGAGCTTCTGGTGTGTCCCCAGGAGCATTCACCTTGTTCGCCAGCTCATTCACCAACGCCTTCAGCCGATCGAGTTCGGCATCACGCGCTGCAAGTTTACAAAAGGGGCAACAGATTAATATCATTCGGGGGATGAGATTGAGATTGAGCAGATTGCAGGACTCACCATCAATGACTTCGAGCAGTTGCTTGCGCTCGTGCTGCCATTCGAGGTCAGCAATCCCGGCTTGCTTGGAGATAGCCTCCAGTTCGCGACGAGAGTCGTCGCGCTCCGCCTTGAATCGGCGGGCATCGCCGTCCGTGTAGCGGTAGTCGTCCGATTCGAGAGATCGATTAGACGAACTCGAAGATGCCGCAGGAGCAGCGGCTGGAGTTGCAACTGGCGCACCAGCGCCGGCAATCCATTGGATTACCCTGGAAGAACGAAAAGATTCGTCAAGAAAGAGGGAGGAAATCTCGAGAAGAACAGAGAGAAGCGAGCAGCTACTCACCTGCGGCGAGCGCCGGCACGACTTCCTTCGGCCTCATCGGCGGCCGGGCGCCTCCTGTTGTTGTCGGCCATTGGAAGTTCCTTGGAAATACTGTGGATTGGGGAAAGAATGGCTTGGGCCGGCAAGAACTTGGAAGGCGAAGAACTTGGTGAAGAAACTGTGAGCTGCTTGGGTGTTTATTTATAGAACCCGCAGAGAAAATCATGGCCAAAGATCGTGGCACGTATTCCGAAGAGTTCGGAAGGTGGAAAGGATTTTCCAGCCGATTGGTTCTCATGTCGTTTGGGATTCTTATCGAGTCGTATTTGGCTTTGACTGGATGGGATTCGGCTATGTCATAGTTGAAGCGTTTTCGGGTCTAAGTACTATTATGGCCAACTTTGCCGAATGAAAGAAAAACAGAGTTAAAAGGATGACAAGATTACAGGGTTAATAAAACATTCGGCTATCAAACATAATTCACACACCCAAGAACTTTGAGATTACATTTTTGGCATTCGATATCATATTGCTAATGTTCTCTAATAAGTTTTTATCAGCTTCTTGGGTTCTGGTCAGAGCAGCCAGCTTCGCCTTGAGTTGTTTGTCTTCGTTCAGAGCTGCTAAGGCTTCCTTTCGCCTTCTCTCTGTTAACTTGGGAAGCTCGATTATCTTCTTCTTGTCAGCTTCAATTTCGGCCGATAAATTTCTCAATTCGGCTTCAAGCGCAGCTTTTCTGATCTCCTTCATTTCAAGTTCAGATTCCAGTTTGATCAATGATTCCTTGTCATTCTGAACTTGAGTATGCAGGTCTTTTACAGATTGCTTGACCAAAGTTCTCCTTTGCTCCAAGGCTGGTTGAGCCGATTGATTCTTCAGAGCTTGTTTCACTGCGATAAAATGATCATCCAATCTGGAAATTGGATCTAAAGAAGTCTTGATATCGGCAGGAAGATCTTGGTCAACTGATTCAAGCAAATCTCTTAAAAGATCAGCATTGGTAACTTGTTCCCGAGTGTCCTTATGCAGAAAAGAGAGGATTTCTTTCAGTTTTGCTTGATTCTCCTCTGATAAGGTTTGACCAGAAGAGGTCTCTTCCCCTTGTTCGGCAATTAGATCATCCACAGCAAATGAATAGCTGGGTGAAGAAGTGGTTTTCTCCTGAAAAAGATATTGCCGAATTATTGATGATTCATTGGATAAGGAGCTGGAAGACTGAGTAATTATCTCTACCTCATTCCTGGTCTCTTGGATGAAAAGAGAGGGCAGCCCGAGCTCAGGCAAAGATTCTTGTATGTCATGCTGAGGAGAGCTTGGAAGATCTGTTGGTGGAAAAGAGGCTTCTAGTTGAGGAACATCAAGAGAAGCTGAAGCTAGTTCTTGATGAGAAGGAGGATTCTCCGAAATTGGGTCTATTGAGATTTGCTCTGAAACTGAAAGGGAATAAATGCCGATGGAGAGGAACTTTAAAGACAAAATGTGAGAAAATTTTACCAATCATTGAAGCATCGGCAGGACCTGTACTGATTGCTGGCTGTTGTTCTTTGGACTGAAATCAAAAAGAAACAAAGCTGAGCAAAAACACCAAAAGCATTATAGTCAAAGAAGAAGGACTCTGACCTTGATTCTGCTACTTGTTCTTTTCTTCTTTACAACCGAGGGAGCAGCTATAAGGAGGGTTTTCCTCTTGACAGATGATGGTCTAGTGAGTATTGGATCTGAAGAAGCTTGTCTAGCCATCAGGTGAGCCAAGGTAGGGGATTGGTGCCCCAAAGCAGAGATTGGGCCTGCAGTTTTGTATAAAATTACCCTGGCAAGAGGGGCAGGTGTTATGTCCTGCAAAATGATAGAGTCAAAATCAATTGGGGCTAATGTTGTTAAGACAGATAAAGGAATAAGCATATTACCTCTGCAGTTGGCTGATAATCAGGCATTAATTCGAGACAGAAGGGATGAATTGGCATGTTGAAGATATGATCATGGAATTCTTGCCACCAGAGAGTGAAGGAAGGATGAGCAGATGTTATTAGCACAAAAGGATCAGGTGCATAAATAGTTCCACAGCATTTATAGTTGAAAATCCTTCTTGTTTCTGTGAAATCCTTGATTATCTCCCTAGGCCTGAGGAATTCATGGAGGAATAGCCTAGGGGGCACTTGGCCACATCCCAACTGTCTAGCCATCATGTTTGGCTGATAATATTCATAAGTGCTTTGGACTAGCCTCCCTCCACAGAATTCGGCTGGCAGGATGCAGGGCTGGATAAAGGCATTAAAAATTGCTACAGATTGTACATCAGTGCATCCAGTCTCAAAGCTGAATTCGCAAGGGAGAGCAAGGTTGTCATTGTCCAAATAAGGGAACCAAAGAGGATTGGCAAAACCCCTGAAGAAGAGCTCAAATAGTTCACCGATGGTCTTGTTGATGGATACGGTGGAGGCGGCTTCTCCATAAGTTTGACAACCTTTGGTTTTCCGGGTTTCTCCTTCTTTATAATTGATTGAGGGAAAATCTCGGCTGTTGAGATCAATAGCAACGATTTGGTGCATGTACAATTGCAACCACATTTGAACAAACCACCAGGGACCATTGACACAGGGGATCTTCTTTCTAGTGTGCATCAGGTGGGTGGTTTGATTGAGCATATGATAGACGCTTCCCAGGAGGTATTTCCCAAGTGGGATGATTTTTCCAGCAGCCAACTCTTCAGCCATTACAATGTGATTCAAGGTTGGCTCATTGGCTTTGCCACAAAAGACTGATCTGCATAGCCACATATTCAGGAAGGCCCTGTATTCAACATCGGTCAGAGGGCCATCAGACATATGATTCTGAATGTATCTCTTATATCCAACCCCTGTTTTCACTCCTGTCTGCTTGGAGGAACCTTTGTGATCATATGGGTGTACAGTTCCTGTAACATTCAGGCCGGTCATCATGTAGACATCGGCCAAAGTAGGAGACATTGGGCCATGACCAAAAAGAAAGGTATTTGTACCATTGGACCAAAAGTGGCAAGCTGCAATCAGGAGGTTCTCATTCTTTGGTGTTTCAGCTAATGACAGCTCCAGGCAATGAGAAATACGCAAATGATCCCAATTCTGTGTTTGAGGGCTTTTATCATCAGACATCCTTTTATACCAATTTCTCCATCCGGCGATTGGGGGCAAAGGCCAGTTCTTGAAGGCATCTTGCCACTCCTGAGGTTTTGTCAGTGAAATCTTAAAGGGAATCCGCTGAGATTCAGCCGCAATGATTTCAGAAGGATCTGAATCTCCTACGGGACCAAGGAAGTAGGATGGAGATTTTTCCTCAACAGGGATGAGGATTTCGGCAGCTAGGGCCTATCAAGAATGAAAGGGGATAAGAAGAAATTTAAAATGCAAATCGAAAGAAGACTGCCGAACATGCTTGAGGGGATTGAAGTTTACCTGGAGAGCAAGATCTTGGTCCGCCATTTGAAGGTTGGATCTTGGAAGACGATGACTTAGGGTTCGGATCCGAATGAGAGCTCTGAAGATTCGGAAGGAGAAGCGGGTGCCGAGCAGAACCAACTTGGAAATGTTAAGTGCTTTTGGTCAATTCCGAGATAAAAGTTACCTCTTATCCCGAAATTGAAGGGGCATGTGTTGACACCAAAAATTGGCACCAGGAAGAGGCTGACATGTGGGCCGGATTTGGTAGAAGGATGCCATTCGGCTAAAAGGATTTTTTCTGAAGCATTCGGCAAAGATGCTCTGCGGTCGGGAACGCGTCGCCATTCGGCTGAAATGTTCGGCAGAGATTCTCTGCGGTCGGGAATGCGTCATCATTCGGCAGAGGCATTGTTCCGCAGACGAAGAGTGGTAGCATTCGGGAAGACATGATGACGTGGATCAACATAAGGAAAAGGCCGGTTCGAACAAGGAAAGCAATGTGGGCACGAAGATTCGTCATTTATTTTTAGAAACAAGTGTTGTAGTCGTGTCCGACTAGGAGTTGTATCAAGACCTGGGTATAAATATAAACCCATGGCAGCTGTAAAAGACAATCGAAACAATCTATCGTACAACAAACCGGCCCCGTGCCAACATCGAGTCCTTTAGTCGTGTCGTCGAGTTCTTCGAGAGGAGTCATCGATCCGTCGACCTCCGTAAGTACCGGCAACCTTGTATCATGCTTAGTATCATGCGGTGGATTTAAGCTTTGATGCAAGTAGTCTTGTTACCATGCTTAGTATCATCCGGTGGATTTAAGTTGTGGTCTCAAGAAGGTTCCTCTGTTAGGTCATGAGCCATGCGGTGGGCTAAGATCTAGTATGGACCAAGTTATCGGCTCTGTTAGATTCCGGCAAGATCTAGCAGATTCATTAAGTTACCCCGTGTTGCTCCTCTTTTACTATGTGCTTAATTCATGCAACACACCTTTGCCCAATCTAGATCGGTTAGAATCGGCTCTGCTTTACAGTGCAACGGCTTATCCCCTCACAGCCGAATCCGAAACCGATCTAGGTTGCTACGTGTCGCGGGTTCAAGCTTGTCGGCATCGTGTAGATCTTGACAGAACCAGGTATCATGCGGTAGATGCAGGTTTTTGGGTCGTCTTAGAGCTAATCATCCGGTGGATTAGAATTCGATTCGATCTGATAGATTTATCTTTACCGATTAGGCTTGTTCCTTCGCCATGGACCCCGATTCGGCTAAATAGCCGTATTCGGCAGAGCTCTCACGAGTGAACGTGTGTTCGTGGGTTTACATTGGACAATGAATGCTTTTAGCCTTTCACGATTAGATTGTATCATGCGGTGGATTGATCTAATCTGATTGGTGGTGTGGCCTCAAACGAGTCGTATCATGCGGTGGATTAACTCGTTTGCTGTCATGCTTGACGGGTGCTGCTTTCGGCCTATGCATTCTTGTTTTCAATGTAAATTCGTGACTGTGTTGTGGGTTCGTAACTAAACATTGAGTGCTTTTAGCTTTTCATGATTAGATTGTATCATGCGGTGGATTGGTCTAATCTGATTAGTGGCGTGGTTACAAACAAGTCGTATCATGCGGTGGATTAACTTGTTTTGTTATCATGCTTGACGGGTGCTGCTTTCGGCCTATGCATTCTTTGTTTACTGCGAATTTATGATCATGTTTCACCCTTTTATTTATTTATCATGCTCTGTTTCTCGTTAATCGGCTATGAGTACGTGTTCATTCGGTTGAAAGCCGATCTTTCGTCATGCTTACGTCACGCATTCGGCAGTGCGCTCCTTGCGTGCCTTGCCGATTGCCGAATGAGGTTTTAACTGCCGACAGATAGCTTCCCTGTAGCTATATGTCTCTCAAGATTGGCTTCAACGCCGCAAATATGGAACTGTCTGGTCTCACCCGGCACGTTCCAGGTTTTGATCTAAACGTTTTTATCCCTTTGTTAGTTTTCAGGCAAACTGACTGGCACGCTTCCGGATTCGAAAGCCCGGGCCACGTTTGAAGCCAGCTTTGTTCGGCTTGCTGTGTGCTTGGCGTGAGGTGCGGATTTTACGTCAACAGTAAGGAAGAAGAGGCTAAGTAACCTGCATTCTTTTATCATTGGACCTGCATCTTCTACTTAAACTGCAAATAGTAAAGATGGACTGCTGTTAGATGCACTGCTATAAGCTGCTATCACGTTATCACAACATCATAGCTCGGAAAAAAACCTTAAGTTGTATAATACACTTCAAAGAATAGCAAATGGAGAGACTGATACGGCAAAATTATAGCATATGAAATGGAAAGAATAATTTCTGATAATTTTGTTTGGGAATGCATGTTCCTTTACATTGTGAGCTTGAACAGTCACATTGAACCCAATTGTCTGCAAAAATCCCTGCATCTATTTTGATCTGATTTGATGAGCAACAAATTTAGTCAATGTTCTAGGCTATCTATTTTTACACCATAAATTACTTTTGATAATCTCAATGTCCAGAAAGCTATTGAGCAAAGAACAAACATGTCTGACCCCATATTATTTACGACATCTCTACTTAGAATATGAATGTGCTGTTAGCTGTTGTAAAATTCATATGATTAGGTAAATGCATCGAGTTAGCTGTTGTAATCTTAGTGATTTCCCAAATAAGACTTGCGAGGAATAGCAGCTGATTATTGACAATGATAAAAATAAATGGTCAATATTTGTACGGAAAACCCTATATGAGTAATACCATCAAGAAAATTAACATTTTTACCAGTGTACCATGATATTTGTTTTAGTTATGATGTCTGACTTGAGACATTGACTCGCAAAGCTGAACCAACTTTTTTTGTGAAAAATAAAATATTGAAGCTTCAGGTTTGGAGGTCAAATAAACAGGAAATCTAAAATTTCTCAAATCCCCTGAAGCGTGCAACCATTTCGAACCTGGAAAAAACATGTAAGACAACTTTTAACCTGCAATGGCATATAAAATTAAATTATAAATGAAATATAGAAGGAAAATAAGATCCGTCTAGGATCTATACACCTAATTCACCACTTCTTGAGAATTACGTGCTTGGACGGTCAAATCTGAAAGATGTGACATCTAAGCAAGGATGGTTCAAGCTCATAGTTTCTGAAATGCTATGCAGATTTGAGAGTACAAAATCAAACAGCTATGAGCACAATTTTGAAACTATATGTCTTTGCTGGAGGATAATCATTGGTTGTATTCCTCCAAACCCTGATGGGTGGGTGATATAGTATCTGTACATGGGCCTCTAGATGGGCCTAACACAAGGGCCCTATGGGCTACATATCTACACACCAACAACCCCCTGCAGTCTGAACTACCGGCGCAGCGGAGTTCAAGACTTGACAACAAAGAAAGCAACAACACACACAGGGCCCACCGCAGCCACAACTAGCCACCTGTTATGTTGAGGCTGGAGCGAAACTCCGAAAACGTCGAGGAGGGCAGACCCTTCGTGAAGATGTCGGCAAACTGGGAGGTGGTCGGGACATGGAGAACCCGAATGTCTCCAATGGCAACCCGATCACGAACGAAGTGTAAGTCGATCTCCACATGCTTCGCCCGCTGGTGCTGAACCGGGTTGGTGGAGAGGTACACGGCGCTGACGTTGTCGCAGTAGACGAGCGTGCTCTTGGCGAGCAGGCTGTGAAGCTCTGCCAAGAGCTGTCGAAGCCAGGACGCCTCCGCCACGCCGTTAGCGACAGCCCGGTACTCCGCCTCGGCACTGGAGCGGGAGACAACCGGCTGCCGCTTGGACGACCAGGAGACGAGGTTGCCGCCTAGGAAGACGGCGTAGCCTGAGGTAGAGCGACGATTGTCTGGGCATCCAGCCCAGTCAGCGTCGGTGTAGACCACCAGCTCAGCCGGGGGAGACCGGTGGATGACCAACCCGAAATCAACCGTGCCACGGACATAGCGAAGAAGGCGCTTCAACGCAGCAAGGTGACTCACGTGGATCATGCATATGGAGACAGACCTGCTGAACGGCATATGCAAGGTCCGGCCTGGTGAAGGTGAGGTACTGCAAAGCACCCGCAAGACTCCGGAAGGCAGTAGGGTCAGCCACAGGAGCACCCGAGTCAGCAGACAGTTTCGACTGAGTATCAACAGGAGTAGAACAGGGCTTGCAATATGACATGCCGGCCCGCTCCAGGATATCAAGAGCATACTGCCGCTGGTGAAGGAAGAGGCCGGAAGGACGAGTCTCCACAGTGACTGCCAAGAAGTGGTGGAGCTGACCCAGATCCTTCATGGCAAACTCCTGCTGCAGAGATGAGATGATACGCCGAAGCAACTGCTGACTGGAGGCGGTGAGAACAATATCATCAACATATAGCAGAAGATAAGCAGTCTCATCCCATGCCGGTAGACAAACAGAGAAGTGTCAGACTTGGCCTCCGTGAACCCCAAGGTCATCAAGAACGTGGCAAACTGGGAGTACCAAGCCCGAGGAGCCTGCTTCAGACCATAAAGAGACTTGTTGAGCCGACAGACCAGCTCCGGACGACTGGAATCCACAAAACCCGCTGGCTAGCTGCAATAGATAGTCTCGGACAGAGTGCCATGGAGGAAGGCATTCTTCACATCCAGCTGGTGCACATGCCACGAACGAGAGAGAGCAATCGAGAGGACCGTGCGCACTGTAGCAGGCTTCACCACTGGACTGAAGGTCTCATCATAGTCCACTCCAGGCCGCTGAGTGAAACCCCGGAGAACCCACCGAGCCTTGTAGCGCTCCAGAGTACCATCGGCATGACGCTTATTCGTCCAGATCCACTTGCCGGTCACCACATTGCAACTAGACGGACGCGGCACGAGGTCCCACGTCTGGTTGGCAAGAAGAGCCTCGTACTCCTCTTCCATCGCGCGACGCCAGTTGGGATCCGCCAGGGCGTCGCGGACAGAGGAGGGCACCGGAGAGATCCGCGGCTCACTCTCGATGGCGGAGAGAGCCGTGGGTCGGAGAACACCAGCCGCCTGCCGAGTCACCATGGGGTGCACATGGCGAGGGTCCCGGTGGACTATCGGCGGGTGGTACACGGCCGGCTCGACACGGGAGCGAGTCGGCGGCGGTGGCGGTGGTGGAGGTGGCGGTGACGGCTCCGGTGGAGGTGTCGGTGGAGACGGAGCCGTCGGCCGGCGCTCGAAGACGCGCACATGGGCCTCCGGGCCCGGAGCCGGAGAGCCGGGCTCCGGTCCCAGCACCGAGCGACGCTGGTACACCTGGACGGAATAGGTGGCTGAACCACCAGGTCAGGAAACATAGACACCATCTCAGGATCAGGAGAAGGCGAGGTAGAGGTGGAGTAGGGGAAATCCGACTCGTCAAAGACGACGTGTCGGGAGATGAGGACTCGACGAGAGGTGAGGTCGAAGCATCGGTACCCCTTGTGGTCAGGGGAGTAACCAAGAAATACACAACGTATCGAACGGGGCACCAGCTTATGAGGAGCAGTGGCGGAGATGTTAGGGTAACATGCACACCCGAAGACACGGAGGTGGTCGTAGTCCGGAGGGGTACCGAAGAGAGCGTGGTGTGGGGTGGGAGCAGGACAGGCAGTGGAAGGGAGACAGTTGAGCAAGTAGGTGGCGGTGTGAAGACTCTCAACCCAGAAGCGCGGGGGTAGAGAGGCCTGAATCAGAAGGGTGCGCATGACGTCGTTCGTCGTGCGGATCATCCGCTCAGCCTTGCCATTCTGAGAAGAAGTATACGGACAAGACATACACAGCTGAACACCCTGAGAAAGAAAGAAAGAGCGGGAAGCGTTGTTATCAAACTCGCGCCTGTTGTCATACTGAACGGCCTTGATGGTGAGACCGAACTGAGTGGACACCTAGGCAAAGAAGTGAACAAGAGTGGGAAATGTATCAGACTTGGCGCACAAAGGAAAAGTCCAGGAGTAGTGAGAAAAATCATCAAGTATCACAAGATAGTATTTCTTCCCAGAGATGCTTGATACAGGAGAGGTCCACAAATCACAATGAACAAGATCAAAAACATGCGCTGCTCGCGATGAAGAAGAAGAAAAAGGTAATCTAACATGATGACCTAACTGACACGCATGACGGAAATGCTCAGTAGCAGTCTTAGTACAAGTGATAGCTACACTACGACTCAGCTGAGCCAAAATGTCCCGGCCAGGATGGCCAAGACGGCGGTGCCAGGTGGTGGAGGGAGTCGCGACCAAGGCAGCTGACGAGGAAGACGAAGACGGGGCAGCGGAAGACGGGAGGCGAAGAGTGTAAAGGGGCCAGTACTGTCACACCGAAGCAGCGGACGCCGACTAGCGAAATCTTTCACAGTAAGACCAAAAGTGTCAAATTCAACGGAACAAGAATTGTCAGCTGTAAATTGACGAATTGAAAGAAGATTGTGGACCATGCGAGGAGCAACAAGAACATTGGAAAGGGGAAAAGGGCCAGAAGTAGAACCCACAGAGGTGACTGGAAGACACGATCCATCACCAACCATGATGGAAGAAGGACAAGAAGGGTGAGGGGGTCGAGTAGAAGAGAGGATACCGGCATCCGGAGTCGTGTGGTGGGTGGCACCCGTGTCGGCGATCCACTCGGCGCTCACCGGTGGTGTCAGTCCCATGGTGCTGAAGGTCTGCGCCAGGGCGGCCTGGTCCCACGCCATAGGCCAAGGCTGAGCGGGTGGAGTCCATGCCGGCGCGAAGGGGCCAGCAGAGAGCATGGCGGCCGACTGGTGGTGCTGAGGACGAGGACCCCCACCCTGACCCTGAAAGGGCCACATGGAGATGCGCCCTGACCAGGGGTTGGCAAAGGACGGCCAGGGCACACCACCGGGAGGATGGGCAGGGGCGGGAGCAGGAGCGTTAGGAGACGCACCCCGGCGCCCCCCACCAGCACCTGCCCCACCACCACCACCACCACCACGGCCTCGCTCACGTCGGCCTCGGTTACCCCGCCCCTGGCGGCCCCCTCCACCCCCGCTCGGCCCGGGGGGAGGAGCACCAGGGAGAGAGTTGGAGGGCGAGGTAGAGGAGGTCGGTGGTGTAGCTGCAAGCGCCGTGGAGGAGGTCGACGGGGACGAAGACGACCTGGCGGCCGGACCCCCGAGTGTGATCTCCTTCAGGAGAAGATCTTCCCAGACCTGGTGGAAGGTCAGGAACGGCTTCTGGCGGGTGATGAAGTCACGTAGGTGCTCATATGTGCTGTTGAGGCCTCGCAGCACATTGAGCACCAAGATCTTGTCGTCGATCGGGTACCCAAGATCCCGAAGACCATCGGCCTTGCGCTTCATCTGGCGGCAGAACTCTCCCACAGAGAGGTCCCCTTGCTGGAAGGTTCGGAACGAAGCGTCGAGCTGGAGGGCCCGGGCCTCGGCATTGCCGAGGAACTGCTCCTCAAGCAACACCCAGGCCTCTCGAGCGGTGCCACCCGGAGCACGTATGATGTCATGAAGATCATGGGAGATAGTCCCACAAATCCAGGTCCTGCGCCTCGATCGGCGTGTCGACGTGGACGTGGCCGTCGAGGGCGTAGCGGCGAAGCACGAGGATAACCTGGTCGCGCCAGCGAGCGTAGGTGGTGGAGTCCGAGTCGAGAATGACCGAGACGAGGTTCTTGATGTGCGGGACCCCGGCTGCTTGAAGGTGAAGGTAGGGAGCCACGAGGTCGACCTGGGCAGGCCAGGGTCCAGCACTCGCCGGAGCAGGATCAGGGGGCGCGGTCGGTGGAGCAGGCGGCGGCGCCTGGTGGGAGGAAGAAGCGACGTGCTCGATGAGGGGAGGAGCGGGCTGTTGGTTGAGGTAGCGCAACGCCTCGGCGATCTGGCGAGCGATAGCGTCAGCAGCAGTCCGCTCGCGCTCCCAGGTGAGGGCCGCCGCGCGGACCCGCTCCTAGGCCGCGGCAGCCTTCATCTTGGCAGCCGCAAGGGCCGCAACGAGGGCCCCGTCGACGGTGGCGTCGTCCGCAGCAGCAGCGGCGGCGACAAGGGGCTGTTTCCCCTTGAGGAAGATAGCCGCCGTGAGAGGGGCGTCCCGTGGAGGCATGCCCAAGCCACCGAAGAGGAGCGGAGCCCAGGCTGGATCATGGAAGAGGCTGGTCGCGCCCGCGCCCCTGGCAGCGGCTGCGGCGGCGGCAGCAGAGGCCGCGTCCAGGCCGCCCGTGCCCAGGGCGGCGGTGGCGGCGGCGAGATCCGCCGCCCGCGGGTCGGCCGCGCCCAGGGCAGCGGCGTCGGCGTCGGCAGCGGTGGGATCCACCGCGCGCAGGCCGTCCGTGCCCAGGGCAGCGGCGGCGGCGACGACGGCTGGATCCGCCGCGCGGGGGCCATCCGCGCCCAGGGCAGCGGCGGCGGCGGTAGTGGCCGGATCCAGGCCCCCCGCGACCGGATCCACGCGCGGGCCGAGCAGAGTCGGCGACGGCGACGGCGGAGGGGGCGGCGGAGGGAGAGGAGGCGCATTGGCGGCGCCCGGCGCAGAGGAGGCAGCCAGGGCGCGCGCGAGAGGAGGGCGGCGCCAGCGCGTCCGCTTAGGAGAGGGGGAAGAAGGAGGAGAGGCAGGGAGGTGGCGGCGGCGGCGCTACAGGAACCAGGAGAGGGAGGGAGGGAGAGAGGCTAGTGATACCATGCTAGAGGATAATCATTGGTTGTATTCCTCCAAACCCTAATGGGTTGGTGATATAGTATCTGTACATGGGCCTCTAGATGGGCCTACCACAAGGGCCCTATGGGCTACATATCTACACACCAACAGTCTTCACAGTTCAGAGCCATAAGCCTAATAGGAGAATCACATGACACATGAACAAATGAAAAGGCAATTTTTAATGGGTAGCAAAAATGGCGAATAAAGCTAAAATTCATATGACTAATGTCAAAGCAAATATTTAAAATAATCTAAGCATCGAAGGGGGCTCATAGCTTCATGTATTAGAAGGTAATAGAAAAGTTGGAAGTTCTGAATGTGCACATGAAGAAATATTTTTAGAGAATAATTCTAAGAATGTATTTGATGGGGACAAAAATAACTGTGTAATCTGTTTATAGTGTCATGTAGATGTAAGTTAGTCATTTTTTGTGGCTCAATTAACAAGCCACCTATAGCAGTAACGATTAATCGTGTTTCATTTCGTGGCACTGAATTACTTTAGACTGAGACAAACCATTATAAGTACTCACGTTTACGATGAAAAGATGGTGCAAGAAATTATTTTTCATTCAACAAATTTAGCAACCCAAATGCATATAGAATCTATAATTATGAGGACATAGTATGAAAACATGATAATTGACCTGAGAATAAGAGTACCTGTCCAAATCGTTGCCTGGTATTGTGGTGATGTGGCAACCAAGAGAACCTGTACATCAAGCATATAATAGTTACATATCAGCACTTCTGCAGTGTGACATGCTTACCTTATAATTAATTGAAGGGATAGGGCTGTTGCCTATTGAGCGCTGTCACTCTATCAGTGCTGCTACTTGCTAGCTTCTGTGTTTGAATGAGTGGTCAAGGCAGCAAGAACCATGGAGCTCACCATCTTAGCTATCTTTTTCTCATTTCATCCTTCTGCCAGTCTGCCTATCAATAATCACAAGCAAGTAATCACAATCTGGGTGCTACAAAACAGAAGTTGAAGAGGATAATTGAGTTTTAAGATCTACAAATGGAAATAGGAGGATTATGAAGGAAGCAAACAACCCTACTGAACATGGACGGGTTCCTTGTAGAGGTAGCCAGGGATATCGACCTGATCTGATGATCTGATATTCTGATTGATGCATCCACTGCTCGCCCTGGCCCTACCCACTGTCCAGGTTGAGGTAAGCTCTTGCTCGCAAAAAAGAAAAGGATGAGGTGAGCTCAATCCGAGGGAAAGAACACAATTTTTGACTGGATATGTGTGGATATGTGCGGTACAAAGCAAGGGCAGGAGGTCGATGCGTGGAAAAGCTTACCTCCGAGGCTGAGTCCGAGACCGTGCACCGCTGCTGCACCTCCGCTCGCCGTTCGTCTGCTGCCCAGCTCCGGCCGGGCGCGTCGACGACAGCGCGGCGGTCACGCATAGGGGGCTCCGCCCTGGCGCTCGAGCTCAAGCTACGGCAGGTGGCGGCGGAGCTCCAGCCGAGCGCGGGGGAAGGTCACGGCCGCCGGCAGAGCTCCAGCCGGCGCACGGGAGCCTGAGGTTTTGGTGGGGGAGGAGCTCCGGACGAGCGCGGGCGAGGGGTGCGGCCGCCGGCGATGAGGGCTCAGATCAGTTCAGGCTGGACGTCAATGGCGGCAGTGGGGGCTCGGGTCGCCGGCGGCCCCAACTCTCTTGTTACCGTCGGCCCGTCCACGTCGGCCGCGCCGCCGCCGCGCCGCTTGGTGTCGTCGCACCGCCAGCGGTGCGTCGCCCCGCCGCCCGCAACGCCCGCGAGGTGGAGGGTGCGTGGAGGGTGGAGAGCGTGAGAGGAGGCGGAGCGGGGGGCGGAGGATGGGGAAGGAGGGGGAGGCGCCGGCGGGCCGGGAAGGCAGGGAGGGCGGCAGCGGCCGTGGCAGAGGGACGGCGGCGTGTGGTGATGGGGAAGGGGAGGGGGCTCGGGCAGATCGAGGAAGAGAGAGAGGAGAGAGATAAGCGAGCTGCCGAACAGTTGGCTTCTGCTGGAGAATTCGGACCAACGTCGCGTGAGCTTCCCCGCGGTAAAAACGAAGGACGCTGGATCGATCGTCGGAGGAGGGTGGGGGCAGTGCGGAACGGTGGAGAGGGGCGGTGGGAGACGAATCGAGCGCTAGAGGAGGCGGAGGGAGCTGAGAGGGCGTGAAGGACCGGGAGGCTTGGCGAAGCTTCTCGAGCGAAGATATTTTTACCTCTGTCTTGAATCAACGTCGGTAGATTTCCACCATAGGACAAGAATCGAGCGGTGAAAATTTTTTACGCCGACGTGTCCCCCCTGGCCCGCCGCCGGACCCGCCCCCTTTCATAAGGGAGATTTTACGACTAACTATATATTTTTTGAAAGGAAATAACTTCCATTAAACCGATGGCGCCACAGAAAGATCTCTGGCAACAAAGACCTCATCTCTGAATTCTGTATTTAAGTAGATGACTCAAATATAATTTAATATGAAGAATTTCTATTTAAAACCTATAGTAGTTATGGTACCATATTAAAGAAAAATAGATTAATATTTATTTATACCATCTACTTAATCATTTTAGTATTTTTTATAATCATATGAGTGTAAATAGGTTATATGACAACTCAAATAAAGTTTTTATTGGGGAATCTGGTATCATAGCTATTGTATATTTCAAATAAAAATTCTTAGATATAAAAATATAAATATTTTCAGAAATCTTAAGATAATGTGTTATGTTTTGATCAGATGGTTGGATTCAAGGTCTTCGAACGGGGGCGACGCACTAAACGGGTGCCATGTTCGTAAGAGTAGATATTTGATCAGATTATTTGGGTCCAAGATGCATGGTTCAGAGTGATCTTTTACTATTAGCCATTATACCATAAGCAAGATTATATATATCTATATTATAGTATAGAGAGCAAACAAACAAACATGCCTTATTCTGTTTCAGCTTCCCCGTTGATCAAACACGAGGTGACTTTGTCTATGTACGAAACAGAAGCTGCTTCCCGGTTTCCCTGCTGCACTCTGGGGATATTGGGACACTGCACGTGCTTTTCCATGAACATGAATCGATGAAGTCGAGCTAACTACCGGTCGGTAAGCAACGCATGCAATTTGCAGCGAAATGGCCAATCGATATGCTTAACAGTTAACACCACTTATTGGCCATCATCTCTGCAATCTTAGATCCAATTCGTCCAATAGTCTGATCCAGCAATGTATTAAGGATCCTATGGCCACACTTGACACTCCATTGTTTCTTCTTATTTTCGAAACGATCTTAGCTGTATATTGTTATTTAAACTCCCGTCGGTGCGCCACTACTCGTTTCAGTTCTTAATTTCTTCTTCCGCACTCTCAAGGTGGTAGAAGAACGCCTTCCGTTCTCGCAGGCTGATCAATACAATTCCAGTGTAAAATCCATCAGTTCCCCTACTAAAATGCGTTCAAATTTCCAAGTTTTTCTTATGCCTCTGATAATAACACCTTATTAACGTTCAGATTGGCACTTGTCTGCAATGTGCTGTCCTTGTGAGCAGGTTTGTACAAAGAAGCAACCTCAGTCACTCCGTTCTTTGGCATGCCAAAGTTATCGGTTCCCATCCAATTAACATACTAGGAAGTAGGATCTATATTGTTGGGAATATGCGCAACTTCCTGTCACGAGAGCTAGCTTATGCTTATCTATCTACAGTGGGCGAGACGGGCAGGCACTACTACCCCACATGGTGCCTGCATGGTTTGGTAGCTCCCAAAGTCAAAAGCTATCCATGAACTGCTGAGTTGTGATTGGTTTCAGAAAATGCAGAGGCATGTTGTGTCCGCATGTTCCCACAGTGCGTGCATCCCGGGATGAGGAACATGCACGTATGTACTTCCAGATTATTAATAAGGTAGTAAGTACTCTGCCCTCTGACTTCCCTGTGTATAAATAGCTACCCGTGCAGGTTAACCTACCACTCCACCAACTCACTTGTTCGAGCACACAGAGAGATCATCAGAGTCTAGTGCAGTAGCAGTAGCTAGCAGGTCGAAGAAATCGATGGCCAGGCTTGGCGTCTTCATCCTGGCCGCCGCGCTCCTGTGCGCCATGGCTGCCACTCAAGCCCAAGCTCTCAGGTTCAACTACTACAGGCGCTCCTGCCCTCGCGCGGAGGCCATCGTCAAGGAGGCCGTCAGGAACGCCACCGCCGTCAACCCCGGCCTGGGCGCCGGCCTCATCCGCATGGCCTTCCACGACTGCTTCGTCCAGGGCTGCGACGCCTCCGTGCTCCTCGACCCGACGCCGGCGAACCAGCGCCCGGAGAAGCTGGGCCCGCCCAACTTCCCCAGCCTGCGCGGCTTCGAGGTCGTCGACGCCGCCAAGGCCGCGCTCGAGAAGGCCTGCCCCGGCAAGGTCTCCTGCGCCGACGTCGTCCAGTTCGCCGCCCGCGACGCCGCCTTCTTCCTCAGCGCCGGCAGGGTCCGGTACAGGCTCCCCGGCGGCCGCCTCGACGGCCGCGTCTCCTTCGAGAACGAGACGCTCGCCTTCCTGCCGCCGCCCTCCTTCAACCTCCAGAAGCTCGTCGCCAGCTTCGCCGCCAAGGGCCTCGACGTCGACGACCTCGTCGTGCTCTCGGGCTCCCACACCGTCGGCCGCTCCCACTGCTCCTCCTTCTCCGACCGCATCTCCTCGCCGCCGTCCGACATGGACCCGGCCCTCGCCATGACTCTCAAGGGGCAGTGTCCGGCGAACCCTAACTTCACCAATGACCCCACGGTGGTGCAGGACATCTTCACCCCGGCCAAGCTGGACAGCCAGTACTACAAGAATGTGCTGAACCACAAGGTGCTCTTCAACTCCGACGCGAGCCTGCTGTCGTCGGCGCTCACGACGGCGAAGGTGGTCGAGAACGCCTTCGTCCCCGGGAGGTGGGAGGGCAAGTTCGCCAGGGCGATGCTCAAGATGTCGCTCATCGAGATCAAGAACGCCGCCAACGGAGGAGAGATCAGGACCAACTGCCACGTCGTCAAAGGCAAACCTTAATATATTCAGCGACTCCGACAATAAGCTGCCACACTTGCAGTTACTTCGAAATTAACCATTCCCTCTTGCAGCTACATATTAGCACCATCTTATTGATATGCTACATCGTGTTTTGTTTTATTCAGTTTGGCAGAAGATAATGTACTCGTCGAGTAGAGATCAGATAATAATGCAATAAAGCTACTTTTTTTTGTTTTGGCTGAACCTGAATGTCCCCTTTGAGATTGTGAGTTGTGATGAATGAATGCTGGATTTCCATGTAATGCACGCTAGTGAGTAGTGATCGATCCAATCGGCTAATAAAACTTGACACGTATCAAACCAACCAGTCTCAGCGGGGTTTCATGAAGAGTTTAATGACATTAATTACGTTGATGTGACATAGGAGAGAGAAGGTAGAGTTTCATGGTATGTGAGAGTCATCACCATGAAACTCCTTTGGCACAGTTACCTAGTTTTCAGTCTAGGTAACTGTGGGACCAGGATCCCTAGGGCCACTTATCCAGAGGATTAATCTACTCGGCAGAGAGGAGTTTGATCCGACTACTTCAAACCAGTCGGCTATGGTGCAAGACGGCGTAGTAGATTGGAATAACTAGTCGTGTCCTGATAGGAAACTCCCCAAAGCATCATGTTGTAGTTATCCATGTTGTATACGACTAGGATTGTACAAACCGACTTGTAACCCTGCCTCCCAGACTATATAAGGCGAGGCAGGGACCCCTCCTCAAAACCAAGTAACACCACACGTGCAATACATTCAAGCACACAGGACGTAGGGTATTACGCTATTCGCGGCCCGAACCTGTCTAAATTGTATTGTTCGTGTACTTTCGTTCTAGAACTCGGCGAGACCCACACAAATCTACTCCCTGGGGTATCCCCAGTTAGACGTGCTCGACATAATTCGTCGACAGTAACCGTGTAGTAAAATGGTGCATTAAGACTGGCCTTACTCCATAAACTTATGACATACGGAGACCAAGAACCCTAATAACATGCTAAGCAATGGATCATAAGACCAAGACATATACGGAGTATGACTATATATAAAAGATAGACTGACGAAGTGATATGTACTACATACTACTTGCTGGACTGCCAGAAGCGAGGGAGATATTATATGGTCAGCTAATAATAATGCTCAATAACTTTTCGTAGCTAGATCCAATCCACCAACCAGTGGATATATTAGCCAACGATCCGATGTTATTGTTGTCGATGTGCATGAGCATGTAACTAAATGAAAGCATTTTTTTTTTGAGAAAAACTAAATGAAAGCATTTGACTCCCTAAAACAACCATTTGCGCCTGTAAGAATTGATTAACATAGATTACACAGGAACTATTGCTGGGAATGAAAAGACAGAAGAGATTAAGCATCGTGACTCACTGTCATAGAAGTAGATTAGTAAGCACCGTGACAGAAGAGGAAGCTTATCCATCCTACAGTGTGGCCCAGATGTCCACCGCTCCACATGCCGCCAGCTTTGGTTTGGTAGCCCCCGAAGTCAGAGCGAGCGATTAGAGACGATGCTGAGCATCAAGGCTGAGTCACTACTATCGGCTAGAGCCTACAGCAATGTCCACAACGTTTCTGTTCTTTGCTATCTTAACAAAAAAAAAGGTCATCATCTACTTGATCGAGCAAACTTGTTGACTTCAGCTCCAGCCTGAACATCCATATTACACATAGTACGATATCGATCACGTATAGTACATAGGGAGTGGGTATTAGAGTATACGGTGTATTTTCCTCAAAAAGAGTATACGGTAAGTATATGCTTATCCATGTCAATGTGCGGATTCACTCTAAATGTGCCGTCATATGTGTTTGTTTTGTACCATTTTGCGATCGTGCAATGAACCCAATAATGGTTTAGCTAGCGGCGATCCTGCATTATTGTTGCCAATGTGAGCATGTAGCTAACTGAATGAATTTGACTCTCGCCAATAACTGAGCAGTGAGCATATAATTAATTTAATTCGGATAGGAATTATAGCTGGGAATGTGCGCGACGTCCTGTGACGAGAGTAGTAGATTAAAGCACCACGCGCGCGCGAGGCAGATTAGAGCTAGCTTCTCCATTTTCTTAGCCCCCACTGGTGTCCACATGCTGCCTACCTGGTTTTGGTACCCCCACAAAGTCAGAGGGATCGACCAAATGCTGAGTTGTGTCAGCATGTTCCCAATGCGTGCATCCCGGGATCATCGACCTATACAACATGACCTCATGACAAGCGGCCACCAACATTCCGCTGGTGACTTCTGTGCATATATATAAGTATAGACGAGACGACGAACCAGTACACGTACCATTGCAGCAGCAGCAGCAGCAGCATCCCCTGCTTGTTCAAAGCCTCGAGCAACGGCGTCGTGCACGTACAACACCAGAAGATCGATGGCCAGGCTTGGCGTCTTCATCTTGGTTGCGCTGCTCGGCGCCATGGCTAATACCCAAGCGGCGGCAAGTTCCTACGGCTACGGCAGTAATAATCCTCCAAGCCCAAGCCCACCCAAGCGGACTCCTCCCCCTGCTCGTCGCCCACGCCTCAAGTTCGGCTTCTACAAGCAGTCGTGCCCTCCGGCGGAGGTCATCGTCAGGGACGCCGTCAGGAACGCCACCGCCGCCAACCCCGGCCTGGGCGCCGGCCTCATCCGCATGGCCTTCCACGACTGCTTCGTCCAGGGCTGCGACGCCTCCGTGCTCCTACGCCGCCAAGGCCGCGCTCGAGCGGCACTGCCCCGGCGTCGTCTCCTGCGCCGACGTCGTCCAGTTCGCCGCCCGCGACGCCGCCTTCTTCCTCAGCGGCTACCGGGTGGACTACAGGCTCCCGGCGGGGCGCCTCGACGGCCGCGTCTCCGTCGAGAGCGAGATGCTCGCCTCCCTGCCGCCGCCGTCCTTCAACCTCTCGCAGCTCGTCGGAAGCTTCAGGGCCAAGGGACTCACCGTCGACGACCTCGTCGTGCTCTCCGGCGCCCACACCATCGGCCGCTCCCACTGTTCCTCCTTCTTCTCCGACCGCGTCTCCGCTTCCACGCCGCCGTCCGACATGGACCCTGGCCTCGCCGCCGCTCTGAGGAGGCGGTGTCCGGCGAACCCCAGCTTCTTCAACGATCCCACGGTGGCGCAGGACGTCGCCACCCCGGACAGGCTGGACAGCCAGTACTACAAGAATCTGCTGGAGCACAGGGTGCTCTTCAACTCCGACGCGGCGCTGCTGGCGTCGACGCAGACGGCGAGGAAGGTGGTGGAGAACGCGTTCGTCGGCGGGAGGTGGGAGAAGAAGTTCGCCAAGGCCATGGTGAGGATGGCCGCCATCGAGGTCAAGACCGCCGCCAACGGCGAGGTCAGGAAGAACTGCCGCGTCGTCAACTAAAGTTAATTAGGACCAACATTCCACGACGACTCCTATATGTCGAGAAGTTGCCACTTGCTGTTACTGCTACTATTGATTGACCGTTCATTTTGCAGCTAGCATCTACTCCTTAATTGTGCTGTTGCGTTTATTTCTTCAGAAGCTTGTGGCTTGATTCTTTCGTTGCATTTTCAGATGATCGGGTTGGTTTCTACTCCGTAGTACGTGTTGAATTATTTTTGACAGAAGATGTACTGGACGGGAATGACGATGAGATGATTCAATTGTGTTCATTAATTGTGCTTTAATTTTGTCTGAACCTGAAAATTAACCCTTTCTTGAGATAGCATCTTATCGGTCTGTTCCCACTTTTTTTCCATTCAGAACCACGTGGCTTGATTCTTCCGTTGCATTTTCAGGTGATCAGGCTGGTTTTCCGTGTTGAATTTATATATGCCAGAAGATGTAGTAGATCAGATTAAAAATGAGATGGTTCAATTAAGTTCCATGTGTTTTTTAGTAATTCATTCACTTGAAGCTAATCTAGTCGGCAAGTAACATCATAACACTTCTTCCTTTTTTTGGAACCGGCCACCTGGCCTATATTGATAGAAAAGGTCATAACAATCAAGTCTGCAAGATATACACGCATCAAATTCAAGAACACAAAGCATAATTCAATTAGCCTCAATATCATACTAGTAGAGTGCACGCGCGGCACACGCGTGTATTAGAAAAATATAGTAAATAAAAATTTATCTTTTTAAATTGAATTGAATTTCACATTCTTACGTTAAAATTTTTTCAAAACAGAATATCACAAGTATTTTAAATGTCAAAAATTCTATATATGCGTGATGGAATAATTATGGAACAACACCGTAATTATGTCCTCACTCACTCACCTCACTCACCCCAATTTATTGAACCCCTTAATCATCAGGGGAAGAAATCAAATTAGCCGGAGCGAAAATATATCAGAAAACAAAAATTAGGAAGGTGAAAAAATTGGTGAAAACTTCATCGCGAAAGCGACGTAACGACTCGCCATCCAGGCGTTGCAGACGCGGTGGAGGTTCTGGTGTTAATCCAACAGTAGGAACTATGGGAGATAGAGGAGGAGAGCGAGGCAAGGGACCCTTGCGAGATTAGATATATCTGTATTTATTTTACTTTATGTTAATCAACTGGGTTTGTGGATTACTGGATTAGTTAGTTTATTAAGAACCGGCCAGATTTAGAAGATGTTATGCTGTTGAGGAATAACTTGCTGGGTCAAATGTTTGTCCAACTTAAAACTCAGATAGCATGTTAAAAGATCATTGATATACTACACTCTTCCAGGGCCAACCAGGCCCATTCACAATCCTTGTACCATTGTCAACAAGTCATTTTATTCCTTTATTCTTGGCCTTTTCTGTCTTTTCCTTCATATGTTTTTATTCCTTTCTTGTTGTAGCAACTATACGAGTATATTTGATACATTGAACCGACATATCATAAGATCAATGAAGTCATCCTAGGTAGCTCACAATCGATGGTGGCTGTGACTACGTAGTCTCAAACTTTCTGCAATCAAATATGGCCTGTCTCATCCTATCAATTGGTGCCACTCTTTACTTAATCACATATATCAATTTATAGATCCACTATATGTATTTCGTCCTAGCTGGTTCATTTTTCTTGGAGAGCATAAATCTAGAGGACTTGCAGTCCAATCAGCTCAATCCTGAGTCCTCCCGAGTGAGAAAGCTTCTTAGTCCGTCCATATTTTGCCAAGACCAATAGACCATGCTGCCTTTCCCAAGTTCGATCTTCTTGGCCCACGATTGATTTAGACCGTAATCTGCCCTGTTCACCCACAAATTCTACAGAAAATCGAAAAGTGAGCTGAGAGTTTTTTTTTTAGTGTGGGATCTTCGAACAAGCATGCATGGGCTTTAAGTGCAGGCTCGCCCAAAAGCCGAACAGGCATTGTTCATCGGGCCCTGAAGCCCATGAACACACTTTGATGTTCCCTTTGGCGCCGCCGCGACCTTTTTTGTTCCTTTTTTTTGGGTCTTGCATTGGAAATTCGGAAGCGTACCAAACCACCATGATCACCGCCCAGGGGCAGCAGTCGTTAGCAGTTAGCACCGACCGTTAGTTCACTCACCCCCTACCATCTCGGCATCTTATTACGCTACATACTCTTTCGTAAATCACGGCGTGCATTAGATCAATCCTGCACAAGATGCATGAGCTCTACTACAGCTAGGCGATGCCTGTGCTCGCCGGCCAAAGGATGATGCTGGCAAGGAATCTCCAACTTACTCTGGTTACAATGTTTTCTGCTGCCAAAATACAAGTCGTCAAGCTACGGGACAAACAAACTTATCACTTATCTTGGCAACGCCTGCTGCAAACATCTTCGGTACGGATCCCAGCTAAGTTCAGCCCAATGAGACGCCTGCAACGTTCAAACGTAGCAAAACAAATTGTATAACTCAAGTCAAGTCAAAACATCCTGAGTACGTTGTGCCTCCCATGTTCTCGCGCGCTGACATTCAACTAAACAACTCTACCGACCAGACCACACACATTCTTTCTTCAACCACCGTGCAGTGTGTTCGTTCCCGAACCCTCCTCGGACTATAAATAGACACGTGAACCGGCAGCTTTTCCTCCATCACTACTCACTCCCTCCATCTTCCTTCTGCCTTCAGCTAGCAGCTCTCTCGTTGATCAGCATCAGCTCCTCGCTCTATCAGTCTATGATGGCTAAGCTTGCCGTTGCGGCCTTGCTCCTGTTGCTCGGTTCGGCAACACTAACATGCCGAGCTGACTACGGCTACCCCATCCCGACGCCGACCCTCAACCCATCCCCGCCACCGACCGCTGGCGGCCTCACCGTCGGCTTCTACGACGGCACATGCCCGAACGCCGAGGACATCGTGAGAGGTGTTGTCAAGAAGGCAGTGACAGAGAACCCTGGCATGACAGAACTGGTATTGTGCAGCAGGACTGGCACGTGGCAGATCCGACAATGGTACCAGCAGGTATGGCAGCAACAGAAGAGCAGCCACATGTAGCAGCAGCAGTGGAAGCGCAGCATGACGCGCAGCACAATCAACTGCAGGATAAGTTTGCACTACCTGTCATCCAGCCTCCTCATGGGACACCAGCAGCAGAGCAAGAAATGCCATCAGCAGAGCCTCGGGAGCCACCTGAGGAAGAGGAGGCCGAGGAAGAAGCTGAGGGAGATGAAATACCACCAGTTGACCTGTTAGTGCCAGATGATCAGATGGAGGAGCCGATAATGCCGGAAGGGCATATGGAACCAAACCATGCAGAACTGTTACCTGGTCTGAATGGTTTCTTGGGTCTGTTAGCGATCCCACCTCCTGAGCCGGTGTTGCCTGCCCCACTTCCACGGCAGGCACCAGCGGTCGAGGCACCGCGCAGGAGCGCGCGACTCAAGAACAAGTCTGCACCCATGCTCACACCTGTTGAGCGCGCACAGAAGGTCCTGATGAAGAAGTTGGTTATCCTCGACACCAATGAGAAGCCCAAGGAAGAGCACAAGCGGTGTTTCCTGAACATGTTCAAGGAACCACTCCCGCCACATGCCATTGCCGCTGTGGGAGAATTGCTGGGAGGAGCCAGTTACCGGGGCTTGATTTTAGCTCATCAAGGCTATTCGAGTACTTTTAGTTTCAATGTATCAGTATCAGTATTAATCTATGTTTGGGGGGTGGGGAGGGAGTCGTAGGGTGGTTTTTCAGTAGGAGGAAAAAATTAGGTGGTGTGGAGAGGGATACTTTTGCTGCAGCAAATGCAGGGTCTATCCCATTTTGTCGGGATCTTAGCAGTTGTACTCATCAGGCCTGGAGCTTTATGGCATTCCGGACTGAAACAGGTTGTAACCATGTTGTAACGCCCGCGTTTTAATCTCTGGAAAAACACCTAAATAAATCGCCGCTAAAAATCTTTCAAAATCTTTACCGCCGAGCTCCCTTTTCCCGCCGAACCCTCCCCGCCTGTCGTTTCCCCCTCTCTTCCCGTCCGAATCGCATCACCGCCTTTTTCCGTCCCATCCCGCGTCGCCCACCCTCGGGTCGACCGCCGGGTCCGACCAACTCCAACGCCGTCGGCTTTCCGCCGCGAATCCCGCCGGCTCTCCCCTCTCTTTTCCCCTCCCTTTTTCCCCTTTTCTCTTTTCTTTCTCCCCTCCTTTTCTTTTTCCCTTTCTCTCTTTATTTTCTCTCCTCCCTCTTTTCTTTCCTTTCTTTTTTTCCTTCCCCCCCTTTTCTCTGTTTCCTCTGCTTCTCCTCCCCGACGCCGGCGCTGCCGCTCTGCTCACCGCCGGCCCCACCCCGCTCATCCCTCTGCCCACCGACCGGCGCAGTGTCACCCCTCCTCCGCGACCCCACCTTCCTGCACGCGACCACCGACACGCCGCCGTGCCGCTCTCCACCGTGGCCCCGCCACCACCATCGCCGGCCACGGCCACCACCGCTCCGACCGCCGTACGCAGCGCTCGCACGTGCACGCCACCGCCGGCTCGATCGCGCGCACTCAGCTCCGCTCCGCACCACGCCACCACCGCTGTCGTGCCAACCACCGCTGCTCTGCTGCGACCGGACGCCATTGCCGTGCCGCCCACCGCCGCCGCACTGCCGCAACCGTACCTCACTGCCGCACGCACACGCCAGGCCGAGCTCCCCACGCGCACGCCAAGCGCCGACACCACAGCTCCGCACACTCGCCGCGCTCGCCATCCCGTCACGCCGATCACGGACACGCCACCGCCGTCCTCGCCGCGGCCCCATCCGCTCGGACACGCACGCCACATCGCGACGCCCGCTTACGACGAGCACAGCACCGCACGCCGCCGCTGGCCCACCCCCGAGCCGTCCCGTCCATCGCAAACCACGCCGGCGCCATCAATTCCACCCGCCGGCCATTCCTACCGCTCGCCGAACCCCCTCTCTCGTCGGCCCGTCTCCTCGCCGCCCATCCCCGCCTATAAATAGGCCCGTCGGCTTCCCCTTCACCACCTCGCACTCACACGCCACCCAGCTCACCTTCTCCACCATCGCAGCGCCGCCACCACACTCGCCATTGCCGCCGCCGCCGCTCGCGTGGACCGGCCGCCACACTTCATCTATGTCCAAGGTGAGGCCACCAGTGAACTAGCCATGCTTCGCACTCCATTTTCCCCCGGTCAATTCGACCCTGCACCGCCACCATCGCCGACGATTGGATCGCCGCCGGCCGCCGGACCCCCCCCCTGTCGCTCTCTCTCTGTTAAAAGGAAGGGGATGACCATTTTATGGATAACCCCCTGAAGTTTCCCCTATTCGAACCCGCGGTCCAATGTGCATGGGCCCCCTCTCTCTTGCACGTTTACGCATGACCCCCTGAGCTTTAAACAAATTAACCCGCAGTCCACAGCACTATTCCCCCTCTCTCTGTTATATTCACCAGAGGCCCTTGAACTTTTCCATAATTACAGAAAGGTCCTTTTGTTTTTAAACAGCCCCTAAACCTCCACCAAATTCGTCATTTCATGCGCCAAATTAATCTCGTTTGACCCCAAACTCCACCACAATATTCACCAATATATTTTCGCCAAATCCAACCAGTCCATACTCAAAAATAATCGTGTCATCATCATCCGCTCTCTTTTTCCGTTCTTTCTTTCGGAGCTCCATAAAAGCTTTTTCTTTTATTTATTGTATGCTTGTTGTGTGTGCCGTAGACTCCGCTGTGAACAAGGAAGAACTTGAGGAGGAGCAGTGCTACGAGCAGGAACTTGGAGACCAAGACCCCGGGCAGGAATCCCCCGAGGGTTGGGAGAACGGCAAGTGCAATCCCACCCTTTGATGCATACTGTTGTCCATGTAGTTATAAACACACCCCATGGCTTGATTTATAAAACTTGCATAATTTTACTACTAAACCCGATTGGATAGCCATACCTTGATTGCTATGACTTATTCCTTGACAACCTAGATTAATATTTAAATATGACAATGTTCTATTTGAATATTAGTCGCTGCTAGAAATGCTTAGGAACATTTTACCATTATACTCCCCATGACAAATACTTGGTGTTTACAAAAAAACAACCATGTGCGTGCTTTAGAATAAAAAGAGATGATTTGTATAAATAAAATGAGTACCCGTGTGGGATGAGACAGACGGTATTTCCGCGTGAAATACCGAGGTGAGCTCGAACCGGTGTGGTTGAGCATGGTGGGAGCTGTCTATCCTATCACAAGTTTTGGGATGATGTTGATGTGTCATCTAGCCTAACCCATTTTTTTTTGTACCACCACTCGACCGTTGTATGTGGCAACGGCCTAGCATGAATCCCACTAGTTGAGCTGCTGGTTATGTGGTGTGCTGGTGAGCAACAGAGGGCCATGGAGCCGGGGATACGAGCTATGTGAGGTATGCCCCTGGTTAGGACCTCGTCGGTAGGTGGCTAACCCCTGGTCGCGTCTGTGATAACTTGTCAGTTTAGCTATGGTGGGTAAAGGCTTTGATAGGAGCTATACTGACGCTAAGGTGATCATGTTGTGGTAGCCTACTTGTGGTTGTACACCTCTGCAGAGTTAAAACCTATCCGGATAGCCGTGTCCACGGCATTGGACGAGTTACGGCTTGGTCACTTCACTAGTCCCCTGTTTTGGCGTAAGAAAGTGTCTGGTGCTGTTGTTTGAGAAAGGTCCTTGTCTTGGGCTACGACAGATGGGAAATCTGGTAGCAACAAAATCTTGTATGAAAAAAAATATTACACTTACCATTCATTTTAAAAGTAATATTTGTGAAAACCCTTTGCGAAAACCAACCCCCTTGCATGAGTAATAAAATTTGCTTTACTGCTAAATAAACCATAAGCCTTCCTTGTTACTATCCTTGCATACTTCTGTTATACCCCTCCATGGTTGTGGTTGCGCTTGCTGAGTACGTATGTACTCACCCTTGCTTAATCTGTTGCAGAGGCAGACCCGGACTTTGTGCCTGAGGACGTCGTTTAGAGGGGTTCATTCTGCACCCAACCTTTGCCTGTGTGTTAGGGTCACCCGCTGGAAGCCGCATGCGTTGCCACTCTGATGAAGACCTCTATGTTATCAACCTTTTTATCTGGAGCTTAGTGCTAGTTCTGTTTATCGTGGCCCTGCAATGCCACCGTCTCCCGTAATGTCGTTTTTGTACTGAACTATCTGTTGTAATAATGTGAGCCAGCATCCTGGGACTGGTATTTGTATCACATTAAGTTCTCTCTTTCGAGGGGACGCTTCAGGTGGTATCAGAGCCGATAGGTTGGCCGTAGGACGTAACCCCTAGGATCTTGACCCTGCCCAGTCTCCTCTCACCAGTTTGTACTTGCCTAATCCTTTTCCCCCACACGAGTACTCACCGACGGCTTTTTGACTTGTTCCAGATGGTCCAGCCGGCTGACGAGGGTTGGGGCGAAGGAGTCTGCCCCGCAGAACCTGGCCTCCCCAAGTTGCTGCTGCTCAGCCTGGAGCACGTTGGAGTCACAGAGATCCCCGAGTACTTTTGCCGGGAGTTCACCACCAATGGTACCCGTCGGTGCCGGATGTTCATTTTCGTGGGAGAGAGCTCACTTTACAAGGAAGTGGCACCTTAGTTCGTCCATGCCACCGGCTACGACCGCCCCAACGCCTACCGCAAAGCCGCAAGAAGAGCACTGATGTGCCTCCGCACACTCTACAGGCAGTACCTCGTGGGAACAACACTAGTTTTTACCCCACCTCTGGTGAGTGGAGGACGCGAGTGGATTGCTCAGATGAGAAACCTCGGGAGAGATGAGGACATAGAGGACACCGTGTCACACTTGTCCATTTACCTCACTGGCTTGGACAGGCTGTACCGAGAGACATCGGGACAGCTGAGGCACCAGATCCGCAGAGCCGAGAAGGCAGAGAAGGAGTTGGAAGAAGTGAAGAGAGAGCTGGAAATACAGAAGGTGACAGCTACTTAGGCTGTCAGCTCCCTAGCTGCTCAACACGCTAGATGCCAGGCTTACTCCGAGTACATGGATAGGCTTGAGGCCTACAGGAGGGAGAATGGACTGTTGGAAGGAGAGCCCGAGATGACCCACATGGATGCAGGCACACAGACCGAAGATGAAGTGCCAGAGTATCAGCTCCCCCTGAAGAAACGCCGAGTCTGCCTGGAGTAGAGTCCTAGTTTAGATTAGCACTTAGTCTAGTTTCTCCTTAAGTAGAGTCTGTTGTACCTAGTTAGCGCTACCGGCTTAGCATCGATGTACCCAAGATCCTTGTACCCCGCCATGTTATGCAATAAAGATCTTCTTTCATCCTGCATCTGTTCAAGTTTTGTTTTCCCCTGATTTCAGATGGTGGAAGAAGGATGGACCCAGGGAGTCTGCCCAGCCACACCGGGCTTCGCTAGCCTGTTGATCCCCGCGCTGGAACGCCTCGGTGTACCTGAACGCCCGAGGTACTACAGCAGGGAGTATGAGCACCATGGGACCCAACGCTGCAGAGTGGTCATAGTTGTCGCCAAAAGTGACCTCCACCCTGTCGAAGCATGGCGTACGACCGCCACAGGATTCAGGCACCAGGACACCTACCCCTTGGCTCTCAGGAAAGCCCTCCGCTTCATGTGCGGAATCTTTGAAAGGCACCTGGTCCCCACTCCAATGAGGTACTTTCCGCCGGTCGTCAGAAGTGCAGTCTGGCGAGCCCGCATAAGGAACTTGGAGCAGCGCCGTCAAGAGGAACCCATTTTGTACCAAGTGGTCACCTACCTCAATTCCTTGGACCAACTCTTTGACGAGCAGGCTGAACGCCTGAGGGAACAAACCTCCCGGGCTGAACAAGCAGAATTCTCGGTCCGCATGCACCAAGTCCAGGTGGCCCAAGCTGAAGAAAGAGCTGCTACTGCCATCAGCAATGAGGCAGTCGCCCAAGAAAGCCTCCGACAGGCTCGGGACCTGCGTATCCAGGATTGGACCAGAAGTGGAACGCCTGTCCCGGCAATTGGAGAACCCCATGTCCTACTTGGAACACCGATCATGGCGTGGGGAGAAATTGTGGGAAACCCTCAGGCACTGTCGGGAACCCCAGCAGGATCACCGCCCGCCGAAGAAGGACCGTCTGAGCCGCCGCGGGAGAATGGGACCTTGACCGAGGCTGAGCAGGCACGACTTGCACCGCCAGATGAGCGCTCCAACCCAGAAGGAGACTCGCTCCGCGAGTAGGCCCAGAGTCAAGCGCTCAGATGGGAATGAAGCCAGCTTGGTCCGGAGAACCCTTGTATCCCTAGCAGTAGTTTCCCTACCTTGTCTTGTGCCCCGCCTCGAAGTGCGAGCCTTGTTGTAACCCCCCCAAGTGTTGTAGCCCTCAGCTGTTGGAATGTGTTGACGTAAAATCCGCACCTCACGCCAAGCACACAGCAAGCCGAACAAAGCTGGCTTCAAACGTGGCCCGGGCTTTCGAATCCGGAAGCGTGCCAGTCAGTTTGCCTGAAAACTAACAAAGGGATAAAAACGTTTAGATCAAAACCTGGAACGTGCCGGGTGAGACCAGACAGTTCCATATTTGCGGCGTTGAAGCCAATCTTGAGAGACATATAGCTACAGGGAAGCTATCTGTCGGCAGTTAAAACCTCATTCGGCAATCGGCAAGGCACGCAAGGAGCGCACTGCCGAATGCGTGACGTAAGCATGACGAAAGATCGGCTTTCAAACGAATGAACACGTACTCATAGCCGATTAACGAGAAACAGAGCATGATAAATAAATAAAAGGGTGAAACATGATCATAAATTCGCAGTAAACAAAGAATGCATAGGCCGAAAGCAGCACCCGTCAAGCATGATAACAAAACAAGTTAATCCACCGCATGATACGACTTGTTTGTAACCACGCCACTAATCAGATTAGACCAATCCACCGCATGATACAATCTAATCATGAAAAGCTAAAAGCACTCAATGTTTAGTTACGAACCCACAACACAGTCACGAATTTACATTGAAAACAAGAATGCATAGGCCGAAAGCAGCACCCGTCAAGCATGACAGCAAACGAGTTAATCCACCGCATGATACGACTCGTTTGAGGCCACACCACCAATCAGATTAGATTAATCCACCGCATGATACAATCTAATCGTGAAAGGCTAAAAGCATTCATTGTCCAATGCAAACCCACGAACACACGTTCACTCGTGAGAGCTCTGCCGAATACGGCTATTTAGCCGAATCGGGGTCCATGGCGAAGGAACAAGCCTAATCGGTAAAGATAAATCTATCAGATCGAATCGAATTCTAATCCACCGGATGATTAGCTCTAAGACGACCCAAAAACCTGCATCTACCGCATGATACCTGGTTCTGTCAAGATCTACACGATGCCGACAAGCTTGAACCCGCGACACGTAGCAACCTAGATCGGTTTCGGATTCGGCTGTGAGGGGATAAGCCGTTGCACTGTAAAGCAGAGCCGATTCTAACCAATCTAGATTGGGCAAAGGTGTGTTGCATGAATTAAGCACATAGTAAAAGAGGAGCAACACGGGGTAACTTAATGAATCTGCTAGATCTTGCCGGAATCTAACAGAGCCGATAACTTGGTCCATACTAGATCTTAGCCCACCGCATGGCTCATGACCTAACAGAGGAACCTTCTTGAGACCACAACTTAAATCCACCGGATGATACTAAGCATGGTAACAAGACTACTTGCATCAAAGCTTAAATCCACCGCATGATACTAAGCATGATACAAGGTTGCCGGTACTTACGGAGGTCGACGGATCGATGACTCCTCTCGAAGAACTCGACGACACGACTAAAGGACTCGATGTTGGCACGGGGCCGGTTTATTGTACGATAGATTGTTTCGATTCCTTTTACAGCTGCCATGGGTTTATATTTATACCCAGGTCTTGATGCAACTCCTAGTCGGACACGATTACAACACTTGTTTCTAAAAATAAATGACGAATCTTCGTGCCCATATTGCTTTCCTTGTTCGAACCGGCCTTTTCCTTATGTTGATCCACGTTATCATGTCTTCCCGAATGCTACCACTCTTCGCCTGCGGAACAATGCCTCTGCCGAATGATGACGCATTCCCGACCGCAGAGTATCTCTGCCGAACGTTTCAGCCGAATGGCGACGTGTTCCCGACCGCAGAGCATCTTTGCCGAATGCTTCAGAAAAAACCCTCTTAGCCGAATGGTATCCTTCTACCAAATCCGGCCCACATGTCAGCCTCTTCCTGGTGCCAATTTTTGGTGTCAACACATGCCCCTTCAATTTCGGGATAAGAGGTAACTTTTATCTCGGAATTGACCAAAAGCACTTAACATTTCCAAGTTAGTTCTGCTCGGCACCCGCTTCTCCTTCCGAATCTTCAGAGCTCTCATCCGGATCCGAACCCTAAGCCATCGTCCTCCAAGACCCAACCTTCAAATGGCGGACCAAGATTTTGCTCTCCAGGTAAACTTCAATCCCCTTAAGCATGTTCAGCAGTCTTCTTTCGATTTGCATTTTAAATTTCTTCTTATCCCCTTTCATTCTTGATAGGCCCTAGCTGCCGAAATCCTCATCCCTGTTTGAGGAAAAATCTCCATCTTATTTCCTCGGTCCCGTAGGAGATTCAGATCCTTCTGAAATCATTGCGGCCGAATCTCAGCGGATTCCTTTTAAGATTTCACTGACAAAACCTCATGAGTGGCAAGACGCTTTCAAGAACTGGCCTTTGCCCCCAATCGCCGGATGGAGAAACTGGTATAAAAGGATGTCTGATGATAAAAGCCCTCAAACACAGAATTGGGATCATTTGCGTATTTCTCATTGTCTGGAGCTGTCATTAGCTGAAACACCAAAGATTGAGAACCTCCTGATCGCAGCTTGCCACTTTTGGTCCAATGGTACAAATACCTTTCTTTTTGGTCATGGCCCAATGTCTCCTACTTTGGCCGATGTCTACATGATGACCGGCCTGAATGTTACAGGAACTGTACACCCATATGATCATAAAGGTTCCTCCAAGCAGACAGGAGTGAAAACAGGGGTTGGATATAAGAGATATATTCAGAATCATATGTCTGATGGCCCTCTGACCGATGTTGAATACAGGGCCTTCCTGAATATGTGGCTATGCAGATCAGTCTTTTGTGGCAAAGCCAATGAGCCAACCTTGAATCACATTGTGATGGCTGAAGAGCTGGCTGCTGGAAAAGTCATCCCACTTGGGAAATACCTCCTGGGAAGCGTCTATCATATGCTCAACCAAACCACCCACCTGATGCACACTAGCAAGAAGATCCCCTGTGTCAATGGTCCCTGGTGGTTTGTCCAAATGTGGCTGCAATTATACATGCATCAAATTGTTGCTATGGATCTCAACAGCCGAGACTTCCCTTCAATCAATTATAAAGAAGGAGAAACCCGGAGAACCAAAGGTTGTCAAACTTATGGAGAAGCTGCCTCCACTGTGCTTATCAACAAAAACATTGGTGAACTGTTTGAGCTCTTCTTCAGAGGTTTTGCCAATCCTCTTTGGTTCCCTTATTCGGGCAATGACAATCTTACTCTCCCTTGCGAATTCAGCTTTGAGACTGGATGCACTGATGTACAATCTGTAGCAATTTTTAATGCCTTTATCCAGCCCTGCATCCTGCCAGCCGAATTCTGTGGAGGGAGGCTAGTCCAAAGCACTTATGAATATTATCAGCCAAACATGATGGCTAGACAGTTGGGATGTGGCCAAGTGCCCCCTAGGCTATTCCTCCATGAATTCCTCAGGCCTAGGGAGATAATCAAGGATTTCACAGAAACAAGAAGGATTTTCAACTATAAATGCTGTGGAACTATTTATGCACCTGATCCTTTTGTGCTAATAACATCTGCTCATCCTTCCTTCACTCTCTGGTGGCAAGAATTCCATGATCATATCTTCAACATGCCAATTCATCCCTTCTGTCTCGAATTAATGCCTGATTATCAGCCAACTGCAGAGGTAATATGCTTATTCCTTTATCTGTCTTAACAACATTAGCCCCAATTGATTCTGACTCTATCATTTTGCAGGACATAACACCTGCCCCTCTTGCCAGGGTAATTTTATACAAAACTGCAGGCCCAATCTCTGCTTTGGGGCACCAATCCCCTACCTTGGCTCACCTGATGGCTAGACAAGCTTCTTCAGATCCAATACTCACTAGACCATCATCTGTCAAGAGGAAAACCCTCCTTATAGCTGCTCCTTCAGTTGCAAAGAAGAAAAGAACAAGTAGCAAAATCAAGGTCAGAGTCCTTTTTCTTTGACTATAATGCTTTTGGTGTTTTTTGCTCAGCTTTATTTCTTTTTGATTTCAGTCCAAAGAACAACAGCTAGCAATCAGTACAGGTCCTGCCGATGCTTCAATGATTGGTAAAATTTTCTCACATTTTTGTCTCTAAAGTTCCTCTCCATCGGCATTTATTCATTTTCAGTTTCAGAGCAAATCTCAATAGACCCAATTTTGGAGAGCCCTCAAGAACTAGCTTCAGCTTCTCCTGATGTTCCTCAACTAGAAGCCTCTTCTCTACCAACGGATCTTCCAAGCTCTCCTCAGCATGACATACAAGAATCTTTGCCTGAGCTCGAGCTGCCCTCTCTTTCCATCCAAGAGACCAGGAATGAGGTAGAGATAATTACTCAGTCTTCCAGTTCTTTATTCAATGAATCATCAATAATTCGGCATAATCTTCTTTTAGGAGAAAACCACTTCTTCACCCAGCTATTCATTTGCTGTGGATGATTTAGTTGCCGAACAAGGAGAAGAAACCTCTTCTGATCAAACTTTGTCAGAGGAGAACCAAGCAAAATTGAAGGAAATCCTCTTTTTTCTGCATAAGGACACTCGGGAACAAGTTACCAATGCTGATCTTTTAAGAGATTTGCTTGAATCATTTGACCAAGATCTTCCTGCCGATATCAAGACTTCTTTAGATCCAATTTCCAGATTGGATGATCAGTTTATTGCAGTGAAGCAAGCTCTGAAGAATCAATCGGCTCAACCAGCCTTGGAGCAAAGGAGAGCTTTGGTCAAGCAATCTGTAAAAGACCTGCATACTCAAGTTCAGAATGACAAGGAATCATTGATCAAACTGGAATCTGAACTTGAAATGAAGGAGATCAGAAAAGCTGCGCTTGAAGCCGAATTGAGAAATTTATCGGCCGAAATTGAAGCTGACAAGAAGAAGATAATTGAGCTTCCCAAGTTAACAGAGAGAAGGCGAAAGGAAGCCTTAGCAGCTCTGAACGAAGACAAACAACTCAAGGCGAAGCTGGCTGCTCTGACCAGAACCCAAGAAGCTGACAAAAACTTATTAGAGAACATCAGCAATATGATATCAAATGCCAAAAATGTAATCTCAAAGTTCTTGGGTGTGTGAATTATGTAAAATAGTTTGACAGCCGAATGTTTTATTAACCCTGTAATCTTGTCATCCCTTTAACTCTGTTTTCCTTCATTGTGGATGACTCATTCGGCAAAGTTGACCATAATAGTACTTAGACCCGAAAACGCTTCAACTATGACATAGCCGAATCCCATCCAGTCAAAGCCGAATATGACTCGATAAGAATCCCAAACGACATGAGAACCGATCGGCTGGAAAATCCCTTCCACCTTCCGAACTCTTCGGAATACGTGCCACGATCTTTGGCCATGATTTCCTCTGCGGGTTCTATAAATAAACACCCAGGCAGCCCACAGTTTCTTCACCAAGTTCTTCGCCTTCCAAGTTCTTGCCAGCCCAAGCCATTCTTTCCCCAATCCACAGTATTTCCAAGGAACTTCCAATGGCCGACAACAACAGGAGGCGCCCGGCCGCCGATGAGGCCGAAGGAAGTCGTGCCGGCGCTCGCCGCAGGTGAGTAGCTGCTCGCTTCTCTCTGTTCTTCTCGAGATTTCCTCCCTCTTTCTTGACGAATCTTTTCGTTCTTCCAGGGTAATCCAATGGATTGCCGGCGCTGGTGCGCCAGTTGCAGCTCCAGCCGCTGCTCCTGCGGCATCTTCGAGTTCGTCTAATCGATCTCTCGAATCGGACGACTACCGCTACACGGACGGCGATGCCCGCCGATTCAAGGCGGAGCGCGACGACTCTCGTCGCGAACTGGAGGCTATCTCCAAGCAAGCCGGGATTGCTGACCTCGAATGGCAGCACGAGCGCAAGCAACTGCTCGAAGTCATTGATGGTGAGTCCTGCAATCTGCTCAATCTCAATCTCATCCCCCGAATGATATTAATCTGTTGCCCCTTTTGTAAACTTGCAGCGCGTGATGCCGAACTCGATCGGCTGAAGGCGTTGGTGAATGAGCTGGCGAACAAGGTGAATGCTCCTGGGGACACACCAGAAGCTCGCCTCGGCGCGGTGGCGGGCCGCATCGATGAGGTGGCCTCGCACGGCATCCGTCTGGGCACTGCCGCAGGCCTAGTTGCCATGTCGACACACACCAATACCGACTACTCCAGGCTACCGACCGGCTTCGCTAATGGTAACCCGGAGGAGATCGACGACATCGAGGCTTCCATAGATCGCCTTGACGCTCATGGCGCCGCCATTGCCGATTCCATTCATCCTCAGTCCGTTTTGAACAAGCTATTCCATTAGTTTGTACTAGGGATTTATGGAATTTCGGCAATAAAACTTATCTTTTGTGATCTTGCATGAATCATCTGATGTAGTATATTTTGTGCTAAGGGCAATACATTCAATACTGGCCATTTTCCTTTTCTGTTAACATTTGTTCTGAAGGCGATTTCTTCCCGAATATCGGCTGTTCGGCAAATCAATATATCAATCACCGATCGATTTCAACACTGGGATAATACCTCTTCAAATATCTTCCATTTATAGCAGAAGCAAATTCTTCTCCCAATAATGTCTTCAAAATATATGCATTTCCAGGCACGCATCTAACCACTCTGAAAGGACCTTCCCAATTTGGAGACCACTTGCCGAATGCTGCATATTTGGTTCCAATCGGCAATATCGCTTTCCAGACTAAATCACCTTCTGTAAATTGCTTAACTTTCACCTTCTTATTGTAATACTTAGCAACTCGCATTTTGTTCTTCTCAATATTCTCCAAGGCCCTGAGACGAATCATATGCAAATCTTCTAATTCGTCCATCATTAAATCATTATAATCTTTAGAACTTAAATCCTTTTGCAACTTTATTCTCCTTGAGTCTAATTGTATTTCCCATGGCAAGATAGCATGATGCCCATACACCAACTCATAAGGAGACGTCTGTGTAGCCCCATGTGGAGCCATTCGGTAAGCCCATAAAGCCTCACTGAGTACCGAATGCCACTTTCTCGGCTTCTGATCAATCTTCTTCTGTATAATTTTAATCATAATCTTGTTAGACGCCTCTGCCTGACCATTAGCTTGGGCATAATAAGGAGAGGAATTTAACAATCTGATGCCCATACTTTCAGCAAAATCTCTGAATTCTGAAGATGTAAATTGAGTCCCTTGATCAGTGGTGATTGTCTGAGGAATCCCAAATCTGTAAATGATGTGTTCTTTAACAAATTCAACCATATTCTCCGACGTCACCTTCTTTAATGGAATTGCCTCAACCCACTTGGTAAAATAATCGGTTGCCAAAAGCACAAACTTATGCCTCTTGCTAGATGGAGGATTTATTTGGCCAATCAAATCTATTCCCCATCCTCTGAATGGCCATGGCTTGACAATGGGATTCAAAGCCGATGCCGGAACTCTCTGAATGTTTCCAAATTTCTGACAGTCTTGACATCCTTTATAATATTCAAAACAATCTTCCAACATTGTCGGCCAGTAATATCCAGTTCTTCTAATAACCCACTTCATTCGGTAGGCCGATTGATGTGCTCCACACAACCCATCATGTACTTCACTCATCAGCCTTTTTGCTTCTTCACGATTTAAGCAATGTAATAGCACTCCATCCAGGGATTTATAATACAAATTATCATCAAGAAGAATAAACTTTAAAGCTTTATACCTGAGCTTTCTAGAAACCTTTCGGGATGGATTCCCCAGATAATCGGCAATCTCTTTTCTCCAATCATCCTCTGCCAGATTATTCCCGAATGCATATACATCATTAGCAAAAACTTCTCGAAGCTCTTTATAACCTGATGCACTTTGGGCCAATCTATTTGCTTCTCCATTATCCCCTCTAGGAATGTGCTGTAGAATTACTGACCGAAAGCTCTTTAATATTTCTTTGCATTCTTCATAGTAATTCTTCAAGGTATCACTTTTGCACTCATATTCACCATTCAATTGCTTTATGACCAATTCTGAATCTCCAAAAATTTCAACTGCAATGGCCTCTGCTCCTTTCAAATATTGGAGCCCTTTGAGCAATGCCTCATACTCAGCTTGATTGTTAGTAACAGCAGACTGAATGGGAACAGCAAACTCAAATGTTTCTCCTTTGGGTGAAATTAATAAGATACCTGCTCCACCACCTTTGTTGCATGAAGATCCATCGAAGAATAATACCCAAGGAACAACGTTAAGCAAATCTATCGATGTATCATGATGTTCAGTAATGAAGTCGGCAATAATCTGTCCCTTAACAGCCTTTGCCGATTCAAATCTTAATTCAAATTCAGACAAAGCTAAAATCCATTTGCCAATCCTTCCGTTCAAAATTGGCATAGACAACATGTGTTTTATCACATCAAACTTTGAATACACAATGCATTCGGCATGTAGTAAGTAGTGCCGAAATCTTGTACAGGAGTAGTAAACACATAGCAAAGTTTCTCTATAGCCGAATACCTTGTCTCTGGATCTAGTAACTTTCGGCTAAGGTATGCAACTACTCTTTCCTTCCCTTTAAATTCTTGAATGAGGGCCGATCCAATAGTTTGGGCATCGGCCGCCACGTACAACTTGAAAGGCTTGTTTAATTGTGGAGGCACCAATACTGGTGGCTTCTTCATGTACTCCTTTATTTTATCAAAAGCCTTCTGTTGTTCGTCACCCCATACAAACTTTTGATCCTTCTTTATTTTTAACAGTGAGGAAAAGGGCAACACCTTTTGTGACAAGTTTGATATGAACCTTCTTACAAAATTTATCTTGCCAAGCAATGATTGTAGCTCTTTAAGATTAGTTGGAGGAATAATTTCATCAATTGCCTTCATGCTTTTCTTACCAACTCCTATTCCTCCTTCATGTATCAAAAATCCCAGAAACTCTCCAGCCGAAACTCCAAAAGCACACTTGTTCGGGTTCATCTTAAGCCCATGTTTCCTGGTGCATTCTAGAGTTTTCCTTATGTCGGCTAAATGAGACTCATGATCCAATGACTTGATCACTACATCATCAATATATATTTCCACAATCTTGCCGATCAACTCATGAAAAATATAATTCATAGCCCTTTGATAAGTTGCACCGGCATTCTTTAATCCAAAGGTCATGACAACCCACTCAAACAACCCTATGTGTCCAGGACACCTGAAAGCTGTCTTTACTATATCTTCCAATGCCATATAAATCTGATTGTACCCTGCGTTACCATCCATGAAACTGAGCACTTTGTATCCAGCAGCAGCATCAACCAATGAATCAGCAATAGGCATTGGATATCCATCCATGGGTGTAGCCTTGTTTAGGTCTCTAAAATCTATGCAAACCCTCATCTTTCCATTTTTCTTATAGACAGGAACAATATTAGAGATCCAATCCGCGTATTTACATGGCCGAATGAAATTTGCATCTAGTAATCTTTCAATTTCCTTTTTCACATCGGCCAACACTTCTTCCTTGTAGATTTTTCGGGGTGGTTGCTTGTAAGGTCTGTATCCAGGTTTGATTGGCAACCGATGCTCAACAATAGAACGGTCTAGACCGGGCATCTCCGAATAATCCCAAGCAAAGCAGTCCTTGTATTCCTTTAACAATGTCACCAACTTTTCTTTGAAAACCGAATCCAAGTTAGCACTGATAAATGTCGGCCTTGGCTTGTCACCATCTCCAATGTCCACTTCTTCTAATTTATCGGCCGACACAAATCCACGTCCTAATTTTCCATCAGTTCCATCAATTGGATTCTCCATCAAAAATTACTATGAGAGCCGACTGCTTCGATCGGCTGTCGATCACTGCTGGCTGGTGCCACAGGACCTTCTCCCCAGTCTTTACCTGAGAAACAATCTATGCCTTGATATTCCCAGAAAGCTGGTTCCATATTTGCCACGCTTATTGAATCATCTGCTTGGACAATCTCCACCTCATCATCTATCCACTGAATAAGCTGTTGATGCATAGTAGATGGAATACAACAATTTGCATGAATCCAATCTCTTCCAAGCAGCAAGCTATATGCCCCTTTGCCCTCAATGACAAAGAAAGTCATAAGCAGAGTCTTGGACCCAATCATCAGATCAACATGCACGCATCCTTTGGTGTCCGAAGGATTTCCAGCAAAATCATTTAGAATTATGCTCGTTGGTGTCAAATCTCTAGGGCCCATACCAAGCTTCCTGAATGTGGTATATGGCATTACGTTGACAGCAGCTCCTCCATCGACAAACATCTTGGTCAATGGTTTGCCATTGACATATCCCTTCAAGTACAGTGGTTTCATGTGCCGATTCTGGGTTGGCTTCTCAAAAACAGCTTGTTTATTCAACATCAATTGTGCCATCAACCCAAATTGTTCGGTATCATCTATATCGGGCAATATTTCTTCCTGTACAATTTGATTAGCTGGAGCCATGAATTCATTCGGCAAGAAACATACCATGCATGTAGGAGCCGAATGACTATGTTCGTCAGGCCTGTCTTTTGGAAGCCATATCGATTTCATCCTAGGCCTTGCTTGCTTTAATTCTTGATTCCTCAGGCGTTGGACTCTTCTCTTCTGACTCCTTCTTAAACCAGGTGGGCACCATTGTCCTTTTTGCCAAACATAAGCATGATCCTCTTCTTCTTCGCGATCAACCCATTTGCGATCAGCATGTCTCTTTCTTGGTTGATCATTAAAACGCCGATCATCACTAGGATGCACCCTGCCAATTCTTTCATGGACAGATCGGCGATTGACAGTTCCCTGCCTATATTCATCATATCTATTATTGCATTCAGGACAATTATTCCATGTGGGAAGCTTCAAACCTTCATTCCAACAGTGTCTGAAGAATGCACACCCCCAATGCGCACGTTCCTGCTCTCGAGCATATTCTTCTTGTTCTTCCTCAAACCTTTCTTCTTCGCGCCTTCTTTTCTCCTCCTCGTATTCACGCCTTTGAAAACGCTCTTTTTCTTGCTGACGCTGCCATTTGTTGAGGAGAATACGTGTAGTAACTCTAGGTTTAAAGGATTCGCCCACTTCAAATCGGCTATTCGGGAACCGAAGATTTTTCTGGCGAACCTGCTCAATTGTGATCTGCCGAGTGGGATCAACTGAACCATCCTGTCTTGCCTTCTTTGAGGTTAAAACTTTCAATCTTCCCTTTTCTGCAGATGGAACAGCATTCACCATATTAACCGAGAACCCGATCATATTCTGAGGGAAAGGGTTACTGTCCAGTTTCATCTTGTTGTCGAATTTCAGATGTCCTTCCTGGATAGCTTTCTGAATCTTCATCCTAAAGACTCTGCATTCATTAATGGAATGAGAATTTCTATCATGAAACCCACAGTACCTCTTATCTTTCACTCCATCGGGCCGAAGCATAGAATGCCCCTCTGGCAATTTGATTCGGCCTTCTTTCACCAGGAACTCAAATAATTTGTCTGCCTTAGTCACATCAAAATCATATGTTCCCTTCATCTGTTTGATCCATCTTTGAGTCATTGTAACTGGTTCTTTGCTCCACACTATCTCTGCTGCAGCTATTTCTTCGCTATCTTCATACTCATCTTCTTGATCTGCTCTTTCAAGGAATTGGTTATAGATGTCAGCTACATCATTATTTTTAGCAAATCTGACATCTTTCTTGAAACCATATGCCTGGTTACTCATCAAGGCCAATCTGTGCGACAACTGGCCCAGATCATCAAACTCCATCCCGAATAGCTTCTCCCGAATGGCAGGCAGCATGCCAGCTACAGCCATACCAGCCAATTGATCATCAGGTATGTTCAGAGAAAAGCACATACTCTTTGTTTCCCTAAATCTCCTGAGGAACTCTGTAGGTGTTTCATTATTCCTCTGCCTTAAGCTGGTCAAATCAACCAACTTTTTCTCGGTACTGCCAATGTAATAATGAGCATGGAATTTCTGTTCCAGGTCTTTCCAAGTACAAATCGACTGAGCAGGCAAAGAAGCAAACCATGTAAAAGCTGGACCCGTCAGTGACAAAGGAAAGTATCTGATTCTGAAAGCTTCATCTGCCGAAGCCTCTCCAAGCTGCATCAAATATCGAGCTATATGTTCCACAGTGCTAGTATCATCTTGTCCTGAGAATTTAGTAAACTCTGTTGGCACCTTGACTCTATTCGGCAATGATACCCTTTGGTACCATTCAGGGAAAGGAGATGAGTACATATATCCCTGATTTTTAGGCTTCAGACCGAATTGATTTTGCAATACATCGGTCATTTTTTGCACCATGAGGTCAATACTGGTATCTTGATTCCCTGGTTTCCCAGCAAGCATGCCTGCAGTACCAACATACCCAGGATTCGGGATAGCGTCGATAGCACTGTAATCCATAAACTCTGAATATCCGTTCCCATATAAATCCCTCTGCAATCTGTTGTTCAAGGGAGATATTTTGTAAGCGGAAGCAGGCGGATCCCCTGTGGTGCCGAATGCCATATCACCGTATGTGCGAGTTTTCGGCAGTGCAAGCTGAGGATCTTGCCGAATCGGTTGTCCATTTATATCTTTAGCACCAGAACCTCCAGTTTCATCAGCATTTCCTTTACCATGTGGTTTCTGAACTGGTGCTTGAACATTGAAGTATGTTGGACCACCCAATTGCCCATGTATCTGCTCGAAGGGTTTATCCACATGCTGACCAAAAATGCTTACCATTATATGCCGAAAACTGTTCAAGAACGCAGCATTGTGATTGGTCATTGCTTCTCCCAAAGCTTTGTATAACAAGCCCGAGAATCTCTCCCTTTCTTCTTCTTCAGTAAGATCAGATTGCCCAGGAAGGAGAACTCTTGGCAGATCGGACTTGAGAAAAGGTGCACCACTCCTGTTCTTGGCGAAAGACAGTAAACATTTGTTAATGAATTGACTAGCAGCAGCCTTTACCATCTGTTGATGTTCTTCAGACAATTCTTCCAAAGTGACATCCATGATGTCGCTCAACTCAGGCATCTTGAAAACTTGTGTGTGTCCCACCGGGCGTGCCAAAAAGTGTGTTGACGTAAAATCCGCACCTCACGCCAAGCACACAGCAAGCCGAACAAAGCTGGCTTCAAACGTGGCCCGGGCTTTCGAATCCGGAAGCGTGCCAGTCAGTTTGCCTGAAAACTAACAAAGGGATAAAAACGTTTAGATCAAAACCTGGAACGTGCCGGGTGAGACCAGACAGTTCCATATTTGCGGCGTTGAAGCCAATCTTGAGAGACATATAGCTACAGGGAAGCTATCTGTCGGCAGTTAAAACCTCATTCGGCAATCGGCAAGGCACGCAAGGAGCGCACTGCCGAATGCGTGACGTAAGCATGACGAAAGATCGGCTTTCAAACGAATGAACACGTACTCATAGCCGATTAACGAGAAACAGAGCATGATAAATAAATAAAAGGGTGAAACATGATCATAAATTCGCAGTAAACAAAGAATGCATAGGCCGAAAGCAGCACCCGTCAAGCATGATAACAAAACAAGTTAATCCACCGCATGATACGACTTGTTTGTAACCACGCCACTAATCAGATTAGACCAATCCACCGCATGATACAATCTAATCATGAAAAGCTAAAAGCACTCAATGTTTAGTTACGAACCCACAACACAGTCACGAATTTACATTGAAAACAAGAATGCATAGGCCGAAAGCAGCACCCGTCAAGCATGACAGCAAACGAGTTAATCCACCGCATGATACGACTCGTTTGAGGCCACACCACCAATCAGATTAGATTAATCCACCGCATGATACAATCTAATCGTGAAAGGCTAAAAGCATTCATTGTCCAATGCAAACCCACGAACACACGTTCACTCGTGAGAGCTCTGCCGAATACGGCTATTTAGCCGAATCGGGGTCCATGGCGAAGGAACAAGCCTAATCGGTAAAGATAAATCTATCAGATCGAATCGAATTCTAATCCACCGGATGATTAGCTCTAAGACGACCCAAAAACCTGCATCTACCGCATGATACCTGGTTCTGTCAAGATCTACACGATGCCGACAAGCTTGAACCCGCGACACGTAGCAACCTAGATCGGTTTCGGATTCGGCTGTGAGGGGATAAGCCGTTGCACTGTAAAGCAGAGCCGATTCTAACCAATCTAGATTGGGCAAAGG